>CM053267.1:53802274-54402274 GCA_028583415.1 Protea cynaroides | reverse complement strand
AGAAAAGTAGACTTGACTATAGTGAACCATAGTTTGGACAAAGTTGTTTCAATTCATTTCAATGAATGGTTCTAACTTTATTTCCCTCCTTTTTGGTCTTGCCACAGGTTTAGAGTTGGAATAAAAATTTACTGAAATTATATTCGAAAATGTGTAGCTCTTTTCTTCTCTTTATCACAGTGACATTTAGTTAAGAAAATCATCGGATTGATCAATTTCATCTTAATTGTTTGTTTTCCATCTTATTGGGTTGATTTCCCATTTTAATTGATTGGTTCCCACTAGAAATGGGATTTTCCATTCTAAATCGGATTGTCCATCTCAAATAGACTGACCCCCACTACATCGAATCAATTCCAGTTTTTTTATTTTTATTTTTTATGAGGTCACTTTGTCATCCTACTTGGTTGGATTCCCACCTTAATTGGAATAATCCCATCCCATATTGATCCCATGGTAATTGGTTTAATTGTATATGTTAAATCAATTTCAATAGTTCGGTCATCACATTGGTGTAAACCCATCTTAATTGGTTGGGTCTCATGTTTAATTAAACCAAACCCATTTCAATCGGATTAGTTTCATTCTAATTGTTTATCTTGCATCATATTAATTTGGTTTTTTATTTCAATTGATTGGTTCACACTAAACCGGTTTGAATTCAATGAATTTGCACTAATTAAATAAAATCTCATTCTTAAATTATTCTCATTTCAATTGATTAGGTTCTCATTTAATTGAATTCATTTTTTACTGTAAAGACCTGGTTTCTATTTCCTATCGGATTTACATATTTTCTATTAAGTCCTCTCACAGTATTAGATCGTTGGTTTGATAATCTATTTTACATATGGTCTTGTACTCTTGGATATTTTATTTATTTATCTTCATGTCTTTAAGTGACTAATGTGTCACTTGATTACTTTCATTCACTAAATATAGCATTGGATAGGTGCCGCCTCTTTCTTATTATCTCAAAGGTCCACCTCTACTCACAGGCAGATAACGCCTCTACTTTATGTCTTTATTTTATGTGGTATATAGGTTCGGCCATCGTGCACCCATAATTATTTGATACGGGTGGATAATACGATATATATGCGATACTTGCCATCCCTAGCGTAGTGACGGGCGGGATAGACTAGGACGTCCCCTACCCATTCAATGTATCCCATAATGCGAAAGGAAAATGTATTAAATAGTTTTGATCCCCAATCCCTACTTATGTATTCCATAGGAATTTTTATAAATTTTTATAATTATTCCTGTGCAATGCGGGCTCACGCGCTTGTGATGTGCGAATAAATATAGACGTATAGATGTATGTAAGAATAAAGCGAGGCTCAGATGCCTATTTTTCAATGTCGAGAGTACACTCTCACATGTTGACAAATAAAGATTGTTTTCATTTTTTTTATGCGTACTTCATTTCGAACTACGTATGGGTTTGATTCTCGGACCTCACCTCGAGATACGTAGGTTGCCTAGGGGTCAATCACCCAAGCTCAGTCCAATTGCAATGAGAGTTGCAATAATACCCAATTTGCATCATAATGTACTTTATATTTAGCACACTGGCTTCAAAATTGTGTTTTTTTTCCAAATTTTACTATTTCAATCATCAAGCATAATTTCAAAAAAATTCAAATTTCAAGAAAAATCAAATTTAATTCAATTTCAATTCCAATTTCAATGTCAATTTCAAATTCAATCAAATTTCAAAAAAATTCAATTTTGATTTAAATTCCAAATCCAATTTCAATTCCAAATTTAATTCAATTTCTATTTCAATTTCAATTCCAATTCCAAACTGAATTTCAATTTCAAATTCAATTCAATTTCAAATTCAATTTTCAAATTTTAAATTTCATTTCAATTCTTCATCTTCGCATGGAACCTTGGGCAAGCATTCCATCATCGCATGGAAGTACCTTTCAAACCCTATTTTTACATAGACGGTCTACCAGCTTGACTAGTGGCTGTAGAAGTATATTCGATTGTTTTACATAGACGGTCTACCAGCTTGATTAGTGGCTATAGAAGTCTATTCGATTGCTTTACATAGACGGTCTACCAGCTTGACTAGTGACTGTAGAAGTCTATTCGATGTGTTTTACATAGACGGTCTACCAGCTTGACTAGTTACGATTTAAATGGTTTAGTTTGATTTTAGTACACGGTTCATTTTCATTTTTGACATCCTTACAACCACCTATCCTTCTCTGCGATAATATTGGTGCTACTTACTTAGCAGCCAACCTGGTTTTGCATGCCCGAACAAAACACGTCGAAATCGACTATCATTTTGTTCATGAACAGATGCAGAAGAAGAAGTTAGATGTCCGTTGTTTATGTAGCGTATACCAAACATCGGATATCACGACCAATCCGTTGGCCATTACTAGATTTCGAAAACTGAGGGACAAGCTGATCATTCTTGATCATCACATCAGCTTGAGGGGGTGTGATTGACATCTCAAGCTAAGTGGCAAATCAAGAGGAGATCAAGAGCGGTTACCAAGAAATGAATCTCCTCATATTACTCCGTCTGTAAAATTGTGATCTCTCCACCCCTGTAATGTCTCCACTGCTCTAATCTTTCCTATAATCTTGTTTAAAGGATTTATATAAATACAATATAACTACACACAACAAAGGTGTAAGAGTCATTCATTCTTAGACTATTAATAACAATCTATGGAGTTATTCTAGCAAAACATTTAATCCTTACATTTCTTGGGTTGGTAAACTGATGTGTCATGTGTAAAATTGTAACTCTCTTGTAATCTCTTCACTACTATAATCTCTCCTATAATCTTGTTCAATGGATTTCTATAAATACAATACAACTACACACAACAAAGTTGTGAGAGTCATTCCATACAATGATTGTATTAATCACAATCTACAAAGTTATTATAGGAAACATTTAATCCTTACAGCCATTCTTATCATGTATTTACATGTTAGTTGGGACTAGGTGCATCTCTCCTTGAGGGGGCGTGATTAACATCTCAAGCTAAGTGGCAAATCAAGAGGAGATCGAGAGCGGTTACCAAGAAATGAATCTCCTCATATTACTCCGTCTGTAAAATTGTGATCTCTCCACCCCTGTAATCTCTCCACTGCTGTAATATTTCCTATAATCTTGTTTAAAGGATTTATATAAATACAATATAACTATACACAACAAAGGTGTAAGAGTCATTCCATTCTTAGACTATTAATAACAATCTATGGAGTTATTTTAGCAAAACATTTAATCCTTACATTTCTTGGGTTGGTAAACTGATGTGTCATGTGTAAAATTGTAACTCTCTTGTAACTCTTCACTACTGTAATCTCTCCTATAATCTTGTTCAATGGATTTCTATAAATACAATACAACTACACACAACAAAGTTGTGAGAGTCATTCCATATAATGACTGTATTAATCACAATCTACAAAGTTATTATAGGAAACATTTAATCCTTACAGCCATTCTTATCATGTATTTACATGTTATTTGGGACTAGGTGCATCTCTCCTATGATCATATGTGGGATTTACTATCTTTGTTTATGGGATTCTATTATAGCATCTTTAATCCTTTGAGTGGGTGAGTTGATGTGTCTTACTGCATCTTTATCTTATGAGTAAGTGAGCTGATGTGTCTTACTCCATCTTTACCCTTTGGGTTAGTGAACTGATGTGTCATGCGTAAAATTGTAACTTATCCTGTAATCTCTCAACTCTTGTAATCTCTTCACTACTGTAATCTCTCCTATAATCTTGTTCACAGGATTTCTATAAATACAATACAACTACACACAACAAAGTTTTGAGTCATTCCGTGCTAAGACTATACATAGTTATTCTAGGAAACATTTAATCTTATAACTATTCTTATCATTTATTTACATCTTATTTAGGACTAGGTGCATTCTCTCTAAGATCTTATGTGGGATTTACTATCCTCTTTATGGGGTTTTATTATAGCATCTTTAATCCTTTAACATTAATATGAGAGATAAAAATAGGTTATTGTATTGATTCTAATTTAACTTGATTACCATTTTTTCCCCAAAGAAATATATCTTTTCTCTAACACGGAGTATCGAGTCCAGATCACCTCATGTATATGTACTTTTCATAGGATCTCATCACTATCAAATTGACTTGTGACCTACTAGATATGGACGGTAATGGGATCCCAAGGAGGATACAAGTACATGTAGGTAAACTATTCTCCAGAGTGTCAGACGGAGTACCCATACAGAATGCAGAAAAATTGTGCCTTCATCTTTTCTATATATTGAGTATCCCACTCATAACCCTCACCATCAACAAATTCAGGCCTCAACAGTTTAATTAGTAGCTATGAAGAACAACACCTCTGTCATCTCTTCTCCACTCTTGATTCTTCCATGGGTTGCCACCAGCCTTGGTGGAACCTTAGTGAGCCTCATCCACTTAACCACTGTAATATTTCTCATCCTTGGTTTCCTTGTTTTCATTGTTCAATTTTGGTCTCAGATTCATAAGAAATCTAGCAAGCGAATCCCACTCCCACCAGGGCCATCACCATGGCCTATAGTGGGGAGCATTCCAGAGTTGTATCAAAAGAAGCCCATATTCCGGTGGATACTAGGACTTATGAAGGAAATGAATACTGAAATTGCATGTTTTCGTTTTGGAGATGTGCATGTAATTCCGGTAACTTGCCCGGAGATTGCTCGAGAATTTTTGAAGAAACAAGATGCAATGTTCATTTCGAGGCCCATTACAATGGCGACCAAGTACGCGAGCCGTGGGTTCTTGTCCACAATTTTTTCTCCATCCGGTGATCAGTGGAAGAAGATGAAGAGGGTGTTGGTCTCTGAGGTGATCAATCCCTTTAGAGTTCGTTGGCTTCTTGGGAAAAGAACTGAAGAGGCTGATAATCTTGTTCGCTATGTGTATAACCAATGCATAAGTGGTGTAAATGTGAACATAAGGGTTGCAACTAGACAATATACTGGGAATGCCATTAGGAAGATGTTGTTTAACAAGAGATACTTTGGAGATGGAAGGAATGATGGAGGGCCCGGTGTCGAAGAAGAAGAATACATGGACGCAGTCTTCACCGTGCTTTCTCTCGTAAACACATTTTGTGTATCAGATTACTTGCCTTTCTTGAGAAGGTTTGACTTGAATGGACATGAGAAAATCATGAAAGAGGCAATTAGGATTGTTAACAAGTACCATGATCCAATAATTGACGAGAGGATTAGAGAATGGCGAGAAGGGAAGAAGAATGAAGTTGAAGATCTTCTTGATGCCCTTATTTCAGTGAAAGACTCAAATGGGAAGCCATTGTTATCTACAGAAGAGATCAAAGGTCAAGTTGCGGTATGACTCTTTACTGCATTATTCATTTATTCTGTCTCTCTTTAATCAGTTATTCGTACCCTTTCATCCATAGCTATTATAGAACTGAGGTTGCATGCAATTGAACCTAGTCAAAGTAGGCCCAATCTAAAGCATGTGAAATGAGGGTCTAGATTCAAGCCCATTGCATATTATAAGGATAAATAATCCAGGCCCAACCTCCTACAAATATAAGCATATTGGCCAATTCATCAGTGATGGTCTTGATGGCATATGATTAAGCTTAATTTGATTGAATGCTTGAGAGAAGGTTTATTCTGCTTGTTTACTTATGATTGATCTTAATTATGGTATATTCTTTGCACTGATAGTTAAATTGCTTACCAAGTGCACAAGGCTCATGCCATTGGGGGGGGTCTAGGGAAGATGTATGTAGCCTTACCCTCGGTTCTCAAAGGATCCGTTTTAAGATTTGAACCCTTGATAACTAGGTCGCACTGATTGTTGTTCTAAGACCCATCCTCTCTTCTTTCCATTCATAGAAACTATTATTGAAAGTGTTCGATCAATTGTTGCAGGATTTGGTCTATGCATCTGTGGACAATCCTTCAAATGCAATTGAATGGGCATTGGCAGAGATGATAAACCAGCCCGAGATGCTTCAGAAAGCAACGGAGGAAATTAATCAGGTTGTGGGAAAGGAGAGGTTAGTTCAGGAGTCTGATATAATGCAACTCAATTACGTCAAAGCATGTGCTAGGGAAGCATTCCGACTACACCCAATCCTCCCATTTAACGTTCCACATGTCTCTATCGTTGACACAACAGTAGCCGGTTACTTCATCCCTAAGGGTAGCCATGTCTTGTTGAGCCGTAGTGGGCTGGGCCGGAACCCAAAGGTCTGGGTTGACCCACTTAAGTTCAATCCTGAGCGCCACTTGAAGGATCCCTCAGTTAAGGTTATTCTAGATGAGAAAGACCTGCGGTTCATCTCATTTAGTACTGGGAGGCGTGGGTGTATTGGAGTAGAGCTTGGCTCTGTCATGACTTCTATGTTGTTGGCTAGGCTTCTGCAAGGGTTCAGTTGGGAAGTGCCCCATGGTGAGTCAATGATTAAACTCAATGAGTCAAGGACTGATCTTTTCTTAGCTCAACCTCTTATTGCACATGCCAAACCGCGTCTCCCCGAGCATGTGTACCCTGCACACAAAAATAATTATTAGAGCCCTAATTGATTTGAATAATGAGTCACACACACACACACACACACACACACACACACATATATATATATATATATATATATATGGAAATTTTATTCTTCTTGCTAGAGTTTTTTTTTTTTTTACTTTTTGAAAATTGAGTAATTTGTTTGGAATGCTATAAAGAACATGATATTATAATTGCTCCCCCTCCCGATACAAAAGGATTCAAGTCTTAATAGGATTATTTCATTTTGGAGGGCATACTATAATAGTCTTGATCAATTTTTAGGATGATTTATTTCTATCGTAATGGACGAATATTATCGTATATTCTTATTTACGATGGTATTTTATGGTTGCACATTCGTCGTATTTATAAGACTTGTACATGCTTACAATGAAAATAGTAGATTGCTATAAAAAAACACATATATATGACGAACGATAATATCCATTATTAATACATTCATAAACAACAGAATCTAACTGTTGTAAATATGTTTATTGAACCTACCATATAACAACGGGAAAAAAGTACCATTGTTTTAGATATAAGACAATAGATACCTTCTGTCGTGAAAATGTATTACCAAACTATCTAAAAACAACAACAGGCAATTGTGATAACTTGATAAAGAAGATGCCGAGAACTGTTCTCCTTATTAATATTATTCTTAATAATAAATGAGAAGATACACATAACATTAAATAGAGGTATTTAACTGTATATAAAAGGAAACAAATAAAATAAAGATCAAATCTATCTAAATAAAACCAGCCCTAACTTTCCCAAATAAGATAATATCGCTCACAACCCCCTTCAAACTCATGTTGAGGCGGGAGAGATCAACATGAATTTGCCAAGAAGAAACTAAAAATGAGTCGCAGTGTGAGCCTTGGTAAAGAAATCTATCAATTGAAGAGGGAAAGCAACAAAGGGTAAGCTAATCGTGTCACACCCCAATTCTGATCCAACCAGAACGGTGTGAGTGAACCGTCATTGAACCAACGGTTCACACCAGGATCTCGAATAGGCCGTGTCCACCCATACAAACCATTACACATAACCACAATCAGAATATAAATATACAGCGGAAGACTTTAAATAGAATGAACTGAGTATCTATTGATAATTTAAATAAATATTCCATTATCCAAATTCAAACACATAAAATAAATATCTTTTACATCACTTTAATCCAACAAAAAATAACTGAAACAAATAAATAAAAATCCATCACAAGTACACACAGAAAGGGCACTCGCATGAAGCATCATGCTCGTCCTCCCCTGCTTGTACATCCAGAGCAGCTACACCTCCATACGCCGGAGCGTTCATGTAGTCCTCCACCGTGTATCCTGCATCAACATCTAAAAACAATGTATATACAAAGGGTGAGCTACCAACACAGCTCAGTAAGACAATCAGACAGTTTCACAAGATTATGCATGAGTAACAATCAATTTTATGATGTGGTCTGGTTTTAAGTTTGCAATGTGCTATAGAAAGGTTTGGTGGCCCCCGCACCTCTATACACGAGTGTGTGACATCGCACAGTAGATCACACTACCACCAACCCACATGCACCCATCATGGAATAGAGATAGAGCTAAGGTATACCCGTACCTCCCTTGATACTCTACCCATACCAGTACCTAAGCCCCCTATCGGCCGGGGCTCGCAAACCGGGCTCGCAACTAACCAATCCTATATGTCAACAATGTATGCTCTATCTCAAGACGCCATCTACGGCATAGAGATAGAGCTAGAGCGTGCAGGCCGGGCCGGGGACCACAATACCTCACCTCCCCCTGATACCCTACCCGCAACTAACCCACTAGGATAGAAACAATACGCAGGTAGACCCTATCCCAACATAACTCCCTACGGCATAGAGATAGAGCTAAAGCATCGTGGACAAGCCAGCGTCGACTCGGAATCCTCAGTACCACACAACAATGGCCGGGACAATATCAATATCGAAGACCACCATACCACGACCTTCCCCTGATACCCCACCCGTATCAAGAATGTTAAGACAGAATACTACAAAAAGGTGCTAGTGTGAAGAGCGATCCTAGGCCCATGTCCCACTCCACACACCAACGAAAACAATCACATGCCTAACAATCACATCCTATCAATGCATGAACAGTAATAATAACTGAAAGTAAAGGATGGCATGTGAATATGCACAAACATCACATCATGGATATTCAATGATTAACAACGATTTACTGTCCATTAATTATTAGGTTTAGGTCAGATTCCCTTACCTGACGCTCGTTCGATAACTTGCTTCACGTCGCAAGGTCCAAACGATATGTCACAAAGTCCTACAATATTATTTGGGTTTCATTAGAATACATTGCTTAGGGTTTCATGTTGATCGGAAACCAACAGAGATCACAAACTACCCTCACAGAGCTGACCGGTGGCATATACCAGTCGCAGCTCTGTGGGAAAGACTGGCGACCGGTACGGTCAGCCGGTCCCCACAGATAACCTCCCGAGAGGTAGCGGTCGCAACATACCGGTCGCACTATGTGCAACCGGTATAGTCGACCGGTATGTCTCCGGAAGACCATACATGGGTTTTTCGACTGCCGTCGATCATCCTCCATGGATTTTCAGGGTTTCTCCTATCCATTATAAGTCTAGGCTTTGAGTTAGAGTTATCCCCAACTCATTCAAGTCTCGTTTCGATGAATATCATCTCGAAACTCGAATCAAGGGTTTGACGGCAACTTAAGGTTTATTGGCCAAATTAGGGTTGTAGATCAATACCTACTTTGCATGGTATTGATCCACCCACACAACTACATAGGGTAAGAAGAGGGATTCAGACACTTACCGTTGACAGGCGTAGCGTGAGCTTCGTCAAACGGTAATGGCGGCTCCTTCTTCTTCCTCCTAGCTCCTTCTCCTTTTCCACCTCTTTCTCTTCTCTAGGGTTTGCGAGAGACAATGGAAAGGATTTGAGGAGGATTAAGGGTGTATTTATAGGCTAAAAATAGGGTTTAGTAACCCTACTAGGATTAGGAAACTTCTAGGATTCGAAATCAGGAAGGCGGGACCCGCAGAGACCAATTTCCAAATTCCCGCACATAGCTGTGCAGGCCATACCGGTCGACCGGTACCAAGACCGGTACCATCGACCGGTATACCTAAAATCAGGTATAATTGGTTGACTTCGGTCCGATTTTGTACCTGTTTGTTATCCGCTTGCCCTGTCTGGCTCGGTATGATCGGAAGACCTGTCACGACATAAAACCAAGGTTAGACCGGGTTTTCAGAGTGCGGGTCTTACAACTCCACCACCTTTAAAAGAAATTTCGTCCTGAAATTTGCATGTAGGTACTACAACTCCCCCACCCTTAAAGAAATTTCGGCCTCGAAATTTGAACGTACCTTGATCGTCAAAAAGGTTAGGGTACTCCTTCCTCATCGCGCTCTCTTCTTCCCAAGTAATTTCCTCCACATTTTGGCTTCTCCAATGCACCTTCACATAGTGGATATCCTTGGTTCGAAGTTGCTAAACTTTTCGACTCGAGAGCATTACAGGCACCACTTCGAAAGTTAAGTCTTCAGTCAAGTCTGGAGGATCAGCGATCAAGATATGCGATGGATCTCTGACATACTTCTTCAGTAATGATACATGGAACACATTATGAACGCTAGACATAGATGGTGGTAGAGCCAATTGATATGCTACATTACCACGTCGATTCAATATCTCATATGGTCCCACATACCTGGGGCAAAGCTTCCCCTTTTTACCAAACCGTTTTAGACCTCGCACCGGTGATACCTTCAAGAATACTTTGTCACCCACTGCAAACTCCAGATCTCGACGTCGATTATCCTCATAGTGCTTCTGTCGAACTTGAGCTGTCTTTACTCTCTCTTTGATCTGATCAATCACTCGGCAAGTTTCTTCAACAAACTCTGGTCCTATAATTCTTCTTTCTCCCACCTCGTTCCATAACAGAGGTGTACGACACTTCTTCCCATAGAGTGCTTCATATGGGGCCATCTGAATTGTAGCCTGATAACTGTTGTTGTAAGCAAACTCGATAAGTGATAGCTTCTCATCCCAAGCTCCTTTGAAATCTAATGCACAAGCTCAGAGCATATCTTCCAAAATTTGAATAGTTCGCTCTGACTGTCCGTCCGTCTGAGGGTGAAAAGCTGTACTGAACTTCAACTTGGTTCCCATAGCTTTCTATAATCCTTCCTAGAACTTCGATGTAAAACGGGGGTCTCTGTCAGATATCATACTCTCTGGAACGCCATGAAGTCTGACTATATTATCAACATATAACTTGGCCAGTTTCTCCATGGTATACTGAGGTCTGACCGCAATAAATCGAGCTGTCTTGGTGAGTCGATCTACTATAACCCAAACTGCATCCACCGACCTTGGTGTCAAAGGTAGGCCAGTGACGAAATCCATGGTGATACAATCCCACTTCCACGCGAGTTCCGTAACGGCTGTAGTAAACCTGCGGGTCTTTGCCTTTCCGCTTTAACTTGTTGACAATTCAGACATTGGAACACGAAATGAGCTATATCTGCTTTCATACCCCTCCACCAATATAGTCTTCTTAGATCATGGTACATCTTGGTACTTCCCCGGATGTACCGAATATGGAGTGTAATGAGCTTCAGTCATAACTCGACCTCTGATATCGCAGTCTTCGCTCTCAGGTATACATAACCGTCCGCGATACTTGAGTACCTTGTCTGATTCCAAGGTAAAGTCAGGATTTCACGTACCCTTCTCTAAGTCTTCTTGCACTGTCTTGAGATATGGATCCCGTAGGATTTCTACCTTGACTTCATCAATTAGACCCGGTGAGATCTTCAATGCGGCGAACATCATAGTGAACTTATGAATCAAGCCTTGCTCAACTGGATCTTTTGCAGTTTCGATAATATGTTCTTCATCAATTTCCATTGAACTAGAGGCTGCAGCACACAATGCAGCATTTGTACTTGGTCTTGCCTCAGGTTTCGATGCCCACTTTCTGCTTAAGGCGTCAGCCACCACATTTTCTTGACCCGGATGGTATTGGATGTCGCAATCATAATCTTTTAACAATTCCAGCCATCTCCTCTGTCTCATATTCAGATCCTTCTGAGTGAAAAGATAAGTTAAGCTCTTGTGATCTGACTTGATCTGAAACTTCTCACCGTACAAGTAGTGTCTCTAAGTCTTGATTGCGTGAATAACCGCTGCTAGCTCCAAGTCATGCGTAGGATAGTTCTTCTCATGCTCTTTTAACTGTCTTGATGCATAAGCAATCACCTGTTCTCCTTGCATCAGAACACACCCAATACCCAACCCCGAAGCATCCGTATATAAAGTAAACGGTACGCTTGGTTCCGGGATGGTCAAGATAGGTGCAGAGACTAGTCTTGACTTCAAAGTCTAAAAGCACTTCTCGCACTCATCTGTCCATATGAATTTCTCTCCCTTCTTGGTCAATCTGGTGAGTGGAACCGCGATCCTGGAATAATCTTCCACGAATCTTCTATAATAACCAGCCAACCCAAGGAAACTAAGAATCTCCGCAACAGATTTTGGTGCTTCCCATCCTACTATAGCAGCTATCTTACTTGGATCAACCTTGATACCGTCTCCAGATACAACATGGCCCAAGAAAGCCATTTCCTTCAGCCAAAACTCGCACTTCTTGAATTTTGCATAAAGCTTCACATCCCTTAGCCGTTGTAGGGCTGCCCTCAAATGCGCCGTATGAGTCTCCATGTCCTTAGAGTAAATCAATATGTCATCGATGAATACAATGACCGAAGTGTCCAACATATCATGGAACACTCGGTTCATCAGTTCCATAAACGACGCTGGAGCATTGGTCAACCCGAAAGACATAACCAGAAACTCATAATGCCCATACCTCGTCCTGAAAGCAGTCTTCGGAATATCTCCGGCCTTGATCTTCAATTGGTGATACCCCGATCGGAGATCGATCTTCGAGAAAACCTTTGCACCCTGCAGCTGATCAAGAAATCATCGATCCTATGTAAAGGATACCGATTCTTGATCGTCAACTTGTTCAGCTCACGGTAGTCAATACATAGCCGTACACTTCCATCCTTCTTCTTGACGAATAATACAGGTGCTCCCCAAGGCGATATACTAGGTCATATAAAGCCCTTATCCAGCAATTGGGTCTTCAACTCCTTTAACTCGGTCGGGGCCATCCTGTATGGTGCTTTAGACACCGGCGCCGAACCTGGCATAAGGTCTATCACAAATTCTGTAGCCCTGTCTGGTGGTAAACCTGGAAGATCTTCTGGAAATACATCTGGAAACTCCCGAACCACATCTATATCTTCCATCTTGAGTGACTCTGCCGTGAGATCGACTACAGATACGAGATAACCCACTCCCCCTTTCTCCAAGCATCTCTTAGTTTTTAGGGCGGAGAGGATCAACTTCCGCTTCCTAGATAGCTTAATCCCCGCGAAACTATATTCCCTTCCCTCTTTGTCAGTAAGCACAAGCTTCCTTTCACCACATAAAAGGACGTCCGAATGAAGGCCTAGCCAATCCATCCCCAAAATGACATCAAAATCTGCCATCTCAAGTATTACTAGGCTTGCTTCTAAGTCTCGGCCCTCAATACATACAGTACATGGTCCATAATATTCGGTCAAAACCACTTCGACTCCTAGTGGAGAGCGAACTATCAAGCTTGGGTCCATATGCTTGATTGGTAACTCCATTCGCTTCGCAAAAGAAATAGAAACAAAGGAGTGCGTGGCCCCAGAGTCAAATAATGCTCTGGCGGGTAAACCAGCTACATTTACAATCCCTGGAATGTATTGCCCCTTAGTTCTACATGCTCATGCAACTGAAAGAATAAACCAAATAGTAAGGGATAGAGTCGTACCAGTTACCACATCAGGTGATGCGGCTGCCTCTTCAGTGGTGACCGCATATACTCTTCCTTGCAACATGTCTCAGCTGCTGACAGTTATAACATTTGATATTTGGGTTGGGTCTAGCGAATTGTGGCACAGGTGGTGCCGGGTTGTTTCTCGCAGGTGCTGTAGCGGTCTGTGCCCTATATGGGCGGAATGGTCTAGTATTACCGCCACCCGAGCTCTCACCAGCAGATCTCTTCACTCCCCTGTTCTGAGCGAAGAAGCTGTCCCTCTGACTGGACTCTATCACCCTCGCAACCTGCACCGCCTCATTGTAGGTCTTCTTGTCCAGACCCAAAAGGTGCTCTCTGATGCTTCCACGTAGTCCCATGGTGAACCTACGTGTCTTGGTCTCCTCCTCCTGCATACTGGCTGGTGCGAAGAAGAATAGTTCTTCGTACCTCTGTTGATAGGCATCTATGGTTGACTGAGACTGCTGCAGATTGAGAAACTCTCTCTCCATTTGATCTTTGAAGCTCTTTGGGAAATATTTGTCGAAGAAAGCAGCTTTAAACACTTCCCAATCAACCAGGGTATACTTATTCTCCAGATATGCCCGAGTAGAATTCCACCAAGCATTGGCGTCTTCCTTCAACATATGAATGGCAAACAGAACCTTCTCCTCCTCAGTGCAAGTCAACAGTCGGAAGTTCTTTTCCATTTTAGAAACCCACTATGCTGGCCACAATGGTTTCCCTGTCCTCCCCGTGAACGATGAAGGTTTCAACTTCAAGAATCTATCCACTGACCTGCTCAGATCATGCTGTCCCTGTGTGCCTGCTCCGTACCATGGTGGTGGATACGGATAAGCTCCCGGGTACGCAGAAGGCGACGGAAACCGATGCGGTGGTGGTACGTTCTGTGCTTGGCCCCTCGGCCTTGGGCTACTCTGCATTGGTTGGGTAGTATTAATTCCTCCTGACTCGGGCGTATTTCCAGCAGGAACAGAACCTGTTGGCCTGAGCATCTTCAGTACTTCGCTTAGAAATTCCTTCTGTTGAGCCTGCATCTGATAGACTAAGTTTGTAACGATGGTCTCAGAATTCCTGTGAGGTGGGCCAGGTAAATTTATCGGTACTTCCGGGACCTGTTCCTCCTCCACTTCAGGACTGGGTTCTCTAACCTGATCTTGTTCAGCTTGCTCTTCTTCTAGGCGCATCCTGGCCTGATGACGCTTCCGACCCCTTCGACCGTTTCCACCTACCATCTCAAACTATTTATTTGGATCTGAGAAGAAGACATAACACGTGAGAACATCAATAATAGTAGTGTTAGTCTTGAATAATGCAAGGGAAAATAGTCGAGAATAACATTTCAATTTACACACTTTTTAAAAAATTTTAAAATTTCACTTTTCTGGCTCTTTGGTGCGTACCGGTCGCAACATACCGGTCGCACCCCTGTGGAACAGGATGCGGCCGGTATAGTCGACCGGTCAGAATTCAATTTCTGGCCGAGACATACCGGTCGCATGTCTAGGAGATACCGGTCGACACTCTGTATACAGTGTTGCGACCGGTATAGTCGACTGGTCAGAAGAATTTTTCTGACCGAGACATAGCGGTCGCACACCTCGGGTGATACCGGTCGACCGGTATAGGCATAACCGTCGACCGGTATGCCCAGAATTGACTTTAAAATCGCGAAAAGTGGAAATTTTCTCACTTTTCTTTCTTCCTCCTCTCCGGTGGCGATTCTTCTCTGCCCAACTAAGTTGCTACAGTCCGGCCGATACTCTTAGAAGCCGATTTCTTCCATTCCAAGCGTGGAACATCGTCTCCAGGTAGGTCTCCTCCCTCTCTCTCATATTTTTACAAGTTTTCCATATCGTCTATATGTAGAAATTTAGGTTTTTCTTTGTTCGAGATGATTTAACCGTAGGAATTCTTTTCCTTCGGCTTGGAAAGGGTTTAGGGACCCCCAAGAGCAAAAGCCCTCAACCAATTTGGGGTTCCACCGAATGGTTTTGATAAAAATCGAATTTTTACACTTTTTAACCTAGGTTTTCCAAAAATTTCAAAATTTCTAATTTTTTTTTTCTTAAATTCTTGAAATTTTTCCTTTAAATTGCTTGTGATTGGTTTGTTGAAGAGTGTGGGGGTTACGTAAGTCCTCCTCCCCGTGTTTCTGGGTGAGTTCGAAGCTTTTTCCCAATTTATAGCCGTTATGCTGCCGAAATTTCGACAAAATCTAACTTTTATCTTATTTTCTTTTGTTTTACAGATGCTAAATGGCTCCCAGACGCACTCTCGGGAAACGCTCACATGGTTCTAGTTCTCGGGTTCCCTCTCCTCCAGTTCCATAGCTAGATGAGCTATGGTTTCGCTCCTTGGAAGCTCAAGCTCGGTTTCCATGGTTTGATAATAAAAGTATCGAATCAGGGCGCCGGGTCAACGTGGAACAACTGCACCGGTTCAATGTGGAGACGGCTTTTGGCGCTCTAGGTTGGTTGCCGGTTATTTCATACACGGAGACCACATGCCCTAACCTGGTCAAGCACTTCTATGCAAACTTGGAACTCGAAGGGGATGTCGAAGATCCGAACCAGTGTAGGGATCTACGCATTACCAGCTACGTCCGGGGTATACATATTTCCTTCAACACCCACCGGTTGACTGATCTGCTTGGGGTTCCCAATGATGGAGATTTGGTGTACTGCGCCCCCAAGGCGAAAGGTTACTTGACTAATGATTTGCGCCGAGAGATAGCGCATCGGATCTTAAACCCTAGAGCCCCTATGAAGGCGGCTAGCCTGAGGCCTATACCTCGGGTATATAGTCGCATTATTCAGCACGGCATAGTGCCATAGAGCGGCCACTACAGTGAGTTGTCCCAGCTCACCCAGTACATCACCTATTGCGTCTGCACAGGGGAGCGGATCTCAGTTCCCTACCTCATCATCCGGACTATGCATCGAGCGGCCGTGGCCGATCGGGCCAGCAACCTTCCCTATGGCCGTCTCGTCACTTTCCTTCTTCGTCGTCTGGGCGTGAGTTTCAGAGGAGAGGTAGCCGTCGAGGACACCATGACCTCCGACATCGACTGGGATGCGATACAGAGGATGCAGATGGTCGATCTACCGGTTAGTGACGATGAGTTGGAGGCTCGCCCTCGTCCACTTGGGAGAGTAGCAGCAGCAGCAGCAGCAGCAGCAGCAGCAGCAGCCGCGGCCTATGCGGCAGAGGTGAGTGATGACGATGATGACGATATGGCTGGGGAAGCACCAGTGCCTGCCCGACAGCCTGCACCTGCACCACCACCATCTGTCCCCACAGCTGGACCATCTCAGCCTCCTCCCGACTCAGTGATGGGTATGTTTATGGAGCTCAGGGACGCTCAGCGGGAGATGAGCCGTGACCTAGCACAGTTGACTCGCAGCCTCCGAGTCACACAGGATCAGGTGTACTGGCTCAGGGTCGCTTGCGAGCGAGACTATGATATAGCGGACCCCATACCTCCTAGGCCCCCTACCCCATGATTTCCCCTTTTACTTTCTCTTTCTTATGACTGATGTATATATAACAGGGTAACTGTCCGGTTTGTAGACTGTACCCTGTAGCACTATTTCATTTGCTACCATTTTCTTAGTTAACGAAAGTTTTCATGGTTTTTCCTAACTAGTGCATGTGTACATGTTAAGTTTCATAATTAGAATAGTACATTATTCCTTTTCTTAGTCCGTCTCAGGTATCAAACAATGCTTAAGGTGCGTTTGTATTAAGATTTTTAAATTTTCTCCTAACTCAGTTCATCGACCCAGTTAAGTGTAATATAGTCTGTAGACAGAGCCCGAGAGCTCTGATACCAAGTTGTCACACCCCAATTCTGATCCAACCAGAACGGTGTGAGTGAACCGTCATTGAACCAACGGTTCACACCAGGATCTCGAATAGGCCGTGTCCACCCATACAAACCATTACACATAACCACAATCAGAATATAAATATACAGTGGAAGACTTTAAATAGAATGAACTGAGTATCTATTGATAATTTAAATAAATATCCCATTATCCAAATTCAAACACATAAAATAAATATCTTTTACATCACTTTAATCCAACCAAAAATAACTGAAACAAATAAATAAAAATCCATCACAAGTACACACAGAAAGGGCACTCGCATGAAGCATCATGCTCGTCCTCCCCTGCTTGTACATCCAGAGCAGCTACACCTCCATACGCCGGAGCGTTCATGTAGTCCTCCACCGTGTATCCTGCATCAACATCTAAAAACAATGTATATACAAAGGGTGAGCTACCAACACAGCTCAGTAAGACAATCAGACAGTTTCACAAGATTATGCATGAGTAACAATCAATTTTATGCTGTGGTCTGGTTTTAAGTTTGCAATGTGCTATAGAAAGGTTTGGTGGCCCCCGCACCTCTATACATGATTGTGTGGCATCGCACAGTAGATCACACTACCACCAACCCACATGCACCCATCATGGAATAGAGATAGAGCTAAGGTATACCCGCACCTCCCCTGATACTCTACCCATACCAGTACCTAAGCCCCTACTGGCCAGGGCTCGTAAACTGGGCTCGCAACTAACCAATCCTATATGTCAACAATGTATGCTCTATCCCAGCACAGCCATCTACGGCATAGAGATAGAGCTAGAGCGTGCAGGCCGGGCCGGAGACCACAATACCTCACCTCCCCCTGATACCCTATCCGCAACTAACCCACTAGGATAGAAACAATACGCAGGTAGACCCTATCCCAACATAACTCCCTACGGCATAGAGATAGAGCTAAAGCATCGTGGACAAGCCAGCGTCGACTCGGAATCCTCAGTACCACACAACAATGGCCGGGACAACATCAATATCGGAGACCACCATACCACGACCTTCCCCTGATACCCCACCCGTACCAAGAATGTTAAGACAGAATACTACAAAAAGGTGCTAGTGTGAAGAGCGATCCTAGGCCCATGTCCCACTCCACACACCAACGAAAACAATCACATGCCTAACAATCACATCCTATCAATGCATGAACAGTAATAATAACTGAAAGTAAAGGATGGCATGTGAATATGCACAAACATCACATCATGGATATTCAATGATTAACAACGATTTACTGTCCATTAATTATTAGGTTTAGGTCAGATTCCCTTACCTGACGCTCGTTCGATAACTTGCTTCACGTCGCAAGGTCCAAACGATATGTCACAAAGTCCTACAATATTATTTGGGTTTCATTAGAATACATTGCTTAGGGTTTCATGTTGGTCGGAAACCAACAGAGATCACAAACTACCCTCACAGAGCTGACCGGTGGCATATACCGGTCGCAGCTCTGCGGGAAAGACTGGCGACCGGTATGGTCAGCCGGTCCCCACAGATAACCTCCCCAGAGGTAGCGGTCGCAACATACCGGTCGCACTATGTGCAACCGGTATAGTCGACTGGTATGTCTCCGGAAGACCATACATGGGTTTTTCGACTGTCGTCGATCATCCTCCATGGATTTTCAGGGTTTCTCCTATCCATTCTAAGTCTAGGCTTTGAGTTAGAGTTATCCTCAACTCATTCAAGTCTCGTTTCGATGAATATCATCTCAAAACTCGAATCAAGGGTTTGACGGCAACTTAGGGTTTATTGGCCAAATTAGGGTTTTAGATCAATACCTACTTTGCATGGTATTGATCCACCCACACAACTACATAGGGTAAGAAGAGGGATTCAAACACTTACCGTTGACAGGTGTAGCGTGAGCTTCGTCGAACGGTAATGGCGGCTCCTTCTTCTTCCTCCTAGCTCCTTCTCCTTTTCTACCTCTTTCTCTTCTCTAGGGTTTGCGAGAGACAATGGAAAGGATTTGAGGAGGGTTAAGGGTATATTTATAGGCTAAAAATAGGGTTTAGTAACCCTACTAGGATTAAGAAACTTCTAGGATTCGAAATCAGGAAGGCGGGACCCGCAGAGATCAATTTCCAAATTCCCACACATAGCTGTGCAGGCCATACCGGTCGACCGGTACCAAGACCGGTACCATCGACCGGTATACCTAAAATCAGGTATAATTGGTCGACTTCGGTCTGATTTTGTACCTGTTTGTTATCCGCTTGCCCCGTTTGGCTCGGTGATGATCGGAAGACCTGTCACGACACAAAACCAAGGTTAGACCGGGTTTTCAGAGTGCGGGTCTTACAAATCGAGCCAGCCTGAAAGTGATAACGAACAAAGTGGCAATCAATTTCAATGTGTTTAGTGCGCTCATGAAAGACAGAGTTATGAGAAATTTGAATGACACTCTTCTTGTCACACAAAAGCGACGTAGATGAAGACTGCGGAGCACCTAGGTTAGAGAAAAGCATGCGAAGCCATATGATCTCTACAGTGGCATGAGCCATAGCTCAATACTCAACCTCACCAGAAGAGCGAGCAATAACAAATTATTCTTGTTGCGCCATGATACCAAAGAATCTCCCAAAAACAAATAGAGGCCAGTGGTGGATTTGCTATCATTAACATCTCCAACCCTATTAGCATCAACATATGCACGGATATCCACTGTAGAGGTGGAAGAGTATAATAATCCATGAAATAAAGTGCCTCGGATAGAGCGGAAAATGCAAAGTAATGCAGCCCAATGAGTTGATCGAGGAGCAAAGACAAACTGACTGACCAAATGAACAACAAAGGCAATATCTACACGAGTCACTAGGTAAACCAAGCAACCAACTAACTCATAGTATTGTTAGGACAAATCCTAGGTTGAATCCTACGAAAAGGATTCTAACTAATGTCCATCCATGTAAATGAATGGTCAAAACTACGGAGTCATCACCTACATAAGGTCTAGGACCTATAAACTGTAATTTCTCAAAATGAGAAATATTAATGACTCACAACTCAAGTAGATAAGGGTTTTGGTCAAAACCAGAGAAACACGGATAAGTGTCATGTTATAATTTGGAAAGATGTTAGGCACCCAAATTATTCAATCCAATGATCGATCTCCAAATACTATCCTTTCCTATTCTAATCTTAATTTATAGGCAATGGCCAACTAAGCTTTAATAGATACTAGATCAAGGTTCCAAATGGTTCTAATCTAGAGGTAAGCCATATATGTTTCGAATGAAATAAAGAAAATAGATTTAATTGTGATTTAGATAAAAATAAATAAAAATAAATAAAAGATAATGGATGATAGGCCAATTAACCAATCATGTATGTCGTGACATTACACATTTACAACTCTCAACTCACATCGACAAAGATAAACAAATGTTTTGATTAAAGTGAATTGAATCTAGGGTTCCTAGACTACCTACGTATTATGGATTTCTTCAGAAATCAGATTCCCAAAGTAGTTCAGGGATGTTTGATTCAATTGATTGAATCATTTTGACAATGATTTGAATATTATAAATGATTTGAAAGTAACATAAAAAAAAACATTAGAACGGAAATGGTTTGATGGAAAGTAACATTAAAGTAAATTAATTTTTTGACTGAACTTGAGCAATAGACCCAAGCTGCCTACGTATCCCGGGATGGATCCGAGAACTAAATCCGACCGTAATTCAACCACTTTGGTCGGTAAAGATGGTAGATCCCTATAGCCATTGGTAAGCTTATAAACTATCTATGGTAAGTACTAAATAGAGTTCTACAGCTGCTAGTCAAGCTTGTAGACCGCCTATGATTCAAATAAGCTTCCAAAACCACTAGTCAAGCTTTTGGATCGCTTATGTACAAATAGACCTTTATAGCCACTAGTTAAGGTAATGAGTTGTCTATATTGAATAGACTCCCATGCACTAATGGAATATTTATGATTTAATAAGCTTCCAAAGCCACTAATCAAGTTATTAGACCGTTTATATACAAATAGACGATCATAGCCACTAGTCAAGCTAATGAGTTGTCTATATTTAAATAGACTCTCATATGCTGATGGAATATCTATGATGAATAGGCTTCCATACGTTGATGGATCTATGATGAATATATTTTAAAATATATGAAACAAATTATCAATTATTTGATTGATTTAGAAAATCATGTTTTAATGATGCAATTGAGTCTTAGAAACCCTATTGCAATTGAACTGAACTTAAGTGGTAAATACCCAAGCTGCCTACATATCTCAGGATAGATCCGAAACTCAAGTCCAAACATAGTTTGGAAATATGTTTGGAAATGAACTACAGACAGATTCAATTAGGTTTGTAAGCTTCAATTCATTTTCGCTTTAAGAAATTGGTTATTTCTTTAACACTAAATTAGAACGCATTTACATTCTAAAAGATGAGAATCCTTCCTAAAGGTAGACTCGTTCAAGTCTCGCTTTATTCATACATTCCATTCATACATCAAAGGCATAGGAATCCGTGTGCACGGATAAAAATTATTACAACTTTCGTACATGAGATACAAGTGTGGGAATGAGAAGATAAATCTATTATTACAACTCATTCATGCCTACGGGATACATGATAAGGGATAGGGATATCGTTCTATTATAAACCCAACCCTTTGCTATACTAGGGATGACAAGTGTCGCATGCATAGTTGTCATTACTGACCCTGCAATAAATAATTATGGGTAAACAATGGCCGTCCCCATATACCACATGAAAGTAAAGAGATAGGGTTAGAAATGTTACCATCCTGTAAAGGTAGACTGTAAGATAAATAAAGATAATTCCATGTATGTCCAACACTGTTAGTTAAAATGCATTTTAAATGCGTTTTAAACAGTCACACCGTACTCGAACTTTTAAAATTCATTTTCCAGTATTGACCTGGGAAATACAGCAAAAAATGGCATATGGGAACCCCTGCCATTTTAAACGCGTTTTAAACGTGTATTAAATGTGTATCCCTTTTTTTTATCATAAAAACAAATGAAACAAAAAAAATGCTATTACACTTTTATCCTTTTAACTATCGTTTTAGAGTCTTAGACTTTTATTTACTTTTTTTTTTAACTCTAAATGCCAATTCCCAATCGATTTTGCCCTAAACTAAAGTAAAACCATGATTATGTTCATCTTCTTCTCCACACTCCACGGCTCTCTTTCCTCTCTACTTCTTTGCAACCACACCATGGTGGTAAACGAGAAGCATCTACCTCAAGTCCTCAACTTCTTCAGTTTCGTCTAAAGACTTCTCGATCTTAAGTGAGTGGTTGTTGCAATAATCGTCTAACTTGTCCATTTGGTTGCCTCAGAATGGTTTAGAGTTAGGGTTCAAATCATTTTCGTGTTTTTTGTAATGTATTTTATATTTTTTGTATGGATTGAACTTTAGCTCAGGAAATTTAGGTTTCACGGTGACTTCCTTCTTCACAAAAGTGAATGAACAAGGTAGTGTGTAGTGCTACAAATCCCATCCTCCTTTACGACATTGGCTCTTAAACATTTTTTTGTAGAAAAATGATTGAACTGGTCATGGGCTTTATAGAATCGGCTTTTAAACTAATTCTTAAATCTGAATCAGTTTGTGCATAGTAGGTAGAAGGGTTCCTTTTTTATAATGTATAATGGTAGATAAATAATTGTTTTTTTATGTCTTCAATTACAAATGGGATCCAACTGTTGTAGATAAAATGATTATTACTTGTTTTAATGTATTTAATTCCAAATGGGATTTTACTGTTGTAGATAAATAGTTGTTTTTATTTTCTTTTTAACTCCGAATGGAATTCCACTATATATATATAAGGAAACAACAGTGTTATAGTGGAGACCTTGGTTCTTTTACAGTGAGATGTGAGTATTGAAGACTATGATGTTCTGTTTAGTGAGGACCTTGGTTCTTTTATTGTGAGAAGTGAGGAGTAGACTATGATGTTCTGTTTTAGATTGCGTGACTTTTGCCTCATTTTATAATTTTTTTTTGTTAATTGTTTCTTTCATCCACAAGGTTTTGAGTCCATATATTTATAATTTTCTATTTGTTTGTCTTTTATATGCTGATGAGACTTGGTGGTGTACCAATTTTTTTATAAGTTTGTAGTGATGTGTTTATTTTATTATTTCTAAAATTGGAATGCCTATGTGATTGTCATATTTAGGTATCTGAGAAAAATGGTGAAAAAAAAAGGATAAGTATTGGGAACACGTAAAGATAGTTGGTTTGAACCATTTTAAACGTAAATATTGTAATCTCAATTACTCTGGGAGTATCACACATATAAAACAGGTCGTGAACTTATCTTCGAAATGAGATCAAAATCATAAAATTCTGACATCAAACAAGGAAGTTATCACAGTTTGAAAGTGCAAGGGCATTTACGTAATTATCGTATGATGCATGCATTATCATTCAAACTTCAAGACATCATATCTTGGTCATCTGATATCGGAATCAGATGATTCAAAGGCCAATATTCCTTATTTTCAGTCCTCTTCAAAGTGGACGTGAAAAATCATGGGTAGAAGTCACCAGTGGGCCCCATGCAAGCTTTCATGTAAAATTATCGTTAGAACTTCAAAGATTCATATCTTTGTCGTTCTACGTCGAATTTAGATGATTCCAAGGCCATTATTCTTCATTTGTGATGTTCTACAAAGTGAACGTAAAAAATCTTGGGTAGAAGTCTCTGAAAGGTCCCATGCAAAATTACACATGGAAATAGTCATTTAATCTTTAAAAATTCATATTTTGGTCACCCTATATCCAAATCAGGTGATTTCAGTTTCATTATGTTCCATTTTTAGTACTCTACAAAGTGGATGTAAAGGATTTTTGGTAGAAGTCTCCGAAGGATCCCATGCAGAATGGTCAGCCAAATTATCGATAATTGGCCTGCTTAAACTTTAAAAATTTATAAGTTGGCCATTTTATTTTCAAATGAGGTGATTCAAGTTCCAATATTCTTCATTTTTAGTGTTCTACAAAGTGAATGTAGAAAATTTGGAATAGATGCTATCAAAAAATTTCATGTGGAAGGGTGACAGAAATGGACTATGAAATGTCAACCTTGGTCTAAACCAACTTAATCCAGCTTAGTCTAACTTAGCCTGGCCCAGCTTAGATCAATTCAGACCAAGTTATGTCAGCCCATATGCATGCATTTCTTTTATATGTGTATAATATATAATATATTATTGTATATATATATATATTATAGAAAAAAAAGAGGAAAGAGAGGCCATGGAAAGAGAGAGGAAATAGAGGCCATGGGAAAGAGAAAGGGAGAAGAAAAAAAGGAAAGAGAGAGAAATAAAAAAAAAAGAAAAAAACATTTTGTAGAAAGAAAACGTGAAAGAGAGAGAGAGAAAAGGAAAAAAGAAGGAAAGGAAGGAAGAAGAAAATGAAAGAAGAAAGAAAGGAAAGAGAGAAGAGATTTTCTAGAAGAAGAAGGAGGAAAATGAAAGAAAGGAAGGAGAAAAAATGTGGAGAAGAAAGAGAAGAAAGGAAAGAAAAAAAATGGAAAGAAAGGATTTTCTAGAAGAAAAAGAAGAAAAGGAAGGAAGAGAGAATAAGGAAAGAAGAGGAGAAGGAAGGAGAGAAAAGAGGAGAAGAGAAAATGGAAGGACGAGAATAAAGGAAAGAAGAAAAAATGAAAAAAAAAGATTTTCTAGAAAAAAAAAAAGGAAAGAAGGATCTTCTAGAAGAGGAGAGGAAAAGCATAAATAGGCCAAAAGAAAGAGATATGGAGCTTCTTTTCTAGACCACAAGGAGAGAGAGAACGTGGGTAAGAGAGAAAAATGTGAGAGAGGGAGAAAGAAAGAGAGAAGAAGAAGATAAAAGAAAGAAAAGAGAAGAAGAAAAGAGAGAAAGAGAAGAGAGAGAGAAGCAAAGGAGAGGAGAAGGAGGGTTCGCCTTCAAAGAGCTTGATACGATCTTCAATCATCCTACATTGACGGTTTTGCTCCATTCAAGCACAAGGTTAGTACCCTAAATGAATTTAGAGATTTTTAGAATGCTCGAATGTCAATTGTGCTTGAAAAAGACTAATTTCCATGAAATCTCGATCACGAATGCTCTATTGCATACACATTAATGTTAGGATGCGTATGTCTAGCATTTTTTATGAATGATAATTTATCTAAACTACTCAATGATAGATTTTTGAATGCTATATGATGATGTTTGATGTTTTTGACAAGTTTCATAAAGTGGTTTTCTAATATGAAATTTTCAGATTTAAGATTCAAACTTAGGACATGCATCACATATAGTTTTTCTTATATTTTTAAGCCAAAATTTTTATGGTAATCTCTCTAATATGTTAGAAGACAACCCCAAAGAATTTGTTCCATTTGGAATTGGAAAAGTATATCAAAAAATTCATCTTTGACATTTGCTGTTTTACTTGGATATAATGCAAATCCTCTATCAAAAAGTCTCTAGACAAGGATCTTATGGTAATAATCAAGAAATCCACTTCATATAAACTTTTTAGATATGAACGTCTTCTAAAAAATGGTACTATTTTCATATTTTTTCAATTTTTTATTGAATTGATATCGATTTTTAAGTGCATAGTGCTTTAATTTTGAATCTGTTAGGATGTACTGATTTTTATGATTGAAAAGAATCATTTTTCACAAAAAAAAAAAATACTATTTCTATTTATTTTTCTTGATAAAATTTTAGATCAGACAGTTATCTACATGACATATGTCTGAATTTTATTTTCATTAAGTATAGGATTTATTTTGGAATTTATGGTGCAACTGGTCAAAAATCTGGAATAGACTTAACCACTGCACATATCCTGTCTTGGGGCATATCTTTGACCTATTTTTGATCTTTGTTGGGATTTAACTCCTTCATATGAAATATAACATATTGAGTCATATTTCTGTGAAAAAAATTGAGTTTGATTTGAGTTACAGAAGACCTACTTATGGTCATTCTTGTGTTATGTGACGGAATCTGAAAGCAGTTCGTATTTTGTCCATTATCTGAAACCTTATGTCACAATTTTGACAGCTTTGAGTCACTAATCTTTCCAAATGTATAAAAATTATAAATTTTCAAAAAATATTAAACATATATTTTTGATAATTTTATACTTTTCAAAAAAAAAAATTTCATTGATGTCTCATTCATTGTAACATGTAATTGATTGTTTGAGTAAATTCTACCATATTTGGATAAATGACTACATTTGGAGCATTCATATGCTTTGTTTGGATTGTGCATACCATATTTGCCATATTTCATGTGTTGCTATATTTGGTAGAATAAATAGAATTTTATTATATTTAACAAAATCTTAATAATTACCATTTTTAAGTCTTACTATGCTTAGAAAATAGCATATAAGATCTTAGCTTTTTGAATGATTCATGCCATATTTTGTATTCTATGTTTGGTACTTACCATATTGATATATAGATGCATACATCAATTTCTTACCATGTTAGGTCTTACCATGCTTAGGAAATAGCATATAAGATCTTACATTTTTTGGATAATTCATGTCATATTTA
Source organism: Protea cynaroides (assembly GCA_028583415.1). Classification (NCBI taxonomy): domain Eukaryota; kingdom Viridiplantae; phylum Streptophyta; class Magnoliopsida; order Proteales; family Proteaceae; genus Protea; species Protea cynaroides. The sequence goes on along the minus strand of CM053267.1, from coordinate 54,375,339 downwards.
CATTCTATGTTTGATACTTACCATTAATATATATAGATGCATACATTAATTTTTTACCATGTTAGATCTTACCATGCTTAGATTAGCATATTAGATCTTGCCATATAGGTTTTTGCCTTATTTGCAATACATGTCATGTTAAGGAGATTTTCATAATCTTACTATATGTTGTGATAATTACCATAAATATCATACATGCCATGCTTAGATAGAATATTCCATTTATGACAATAACTTAATTTTTTGCAACACCCTAGTTGAACTGCCATGTATGCACACTTCTAGAAGACATTATTAGGCGTGGGGATGTGTATATAGACACCCACCTTCTTGGGAAGGGCATAATGGGATTAATAAAAAAACCTTAATAAAGAAAGAGAATGCTTTGCCAAACCTTCCAAAATTAGAACTTAGGGTGAAAAGGGTAACTTAATCCTAGAATATGTTCTCAATCCTAGGCCATTTGGGAGAAACCTAAATTTGGATCCACACCTTAGCCCACTCGGACTATCCATAGATCCACTAGGATATTTACCCACATTCTAACATAGAACATGTTATATCATCCCGAACTATGAGGATTCTGATTCCTAGGGCAAACCCTAGGATACGTAGGCTATTTGAGAGAATCCCAAATTCAGATCCAAACTTTAGTCCACTCGGATTATCCATAGATCCACTAGGATATTTACCCACATTTTGACCCAAATAGGGTTATCCATCCACATTTTAACCCAAATAGGGTTATCCACATTCAGACCCAGAAAGGGTTATCCATTCTTAGATCCACTAGGACTATCTATCAGTTCACATGGACTATCCAGATCTTAACCCATAGGGTTTCTCAACCTTTCAAGCATAAACTTCAACTTGAACAATGAACTTAATCATGCACAAGCATAAATCACAGCCATAAACTTTAATCACACCTGAACTACGATGGTGAACTTAATTTTCAAAATAATTCCATGATACGTAGGCAATCTGATGGATACAGATTCGGTTCAATGATATCAAATCACTTGGTTTGGTTAGGTTTAATAGATAGAGTCTAGCATAGAAAAGTATAAGAGATCGATTTTGATCGGGCGGTTTGGGTGCTAACCCCTTCCCATAACCATAACCTGACGCTTACCCAATCTCTGATGGACTAGAAATCCAATCTAAGGGTCATGAGTCAATTGAATTTTTACCTTAAGGTGAGATTTCACATTTCTAAGGTCCTAGACCTTAATCTAGGTGGTGACTTCCAAAAAAGATTATGATCTTTGTCCTCACAGTAGCGACTTCACTGGGGATATAAATGTCAAACTCCTAAATGAAAACTTTTCTTGTGTGAATTGGATGCTAGCTTTTATGATACTATATTTATGCTTGTTTAATACTGCTTTGGGGGGGAATGGGTTCAGTCACACATTAATGTGAGTAGCCAAACTGGGTCCCATGCAGATGGGGCAGCCCGCTAGGTGAAACACACAACCTTGGCCTGTACTTATGAGACCACGAACGGCAAGCAGCCTCTAACGAGCATTTCTTGGGTCTGCCTGGGAATGCGTTATGCTACTCCACATCGCTTGATTCTTGCAACATAGTATATAAAGGGATTGGGGGCCGATTATTCATCGTGCATTCGATGATATGTTACCCCGTCCTTGTCAAGGTGGCCTTTTCTGTCCTAACCTAGATTGTAGCCCAATGTTTGTTATTTTTGGTTCATCCCTGAACCGACCCAGTAAAATCTGCTTAACCATGACATCCATGTTCGAGACGTCAAATTTCTTCCCGTTTTTGTCCTCGATTGGTCAACATGTTAGAATCTACACGATGAGTATCTTGAACTCTCACCCATTGGGAGTATGAGGTATGTATACACATGTTCTACATCATAGTAGACGATCACTATACACCCTCCATTAAGTAAGCTCGATGTGTCGAATCTCTCATTGTTAACACGCCGATTTCGAAAAATGAACAAAAAATCCCTGTCAAGACATAGATACCATGGTCAAGAAGAAATTTACTAGTTTGTTCATCCATGAACCGCTTTTGCTAACCATCCCTAATAAGGACGATGGATTAATATATCCATTTCAATTTCATTGAATTCGGTAATCCAATTGGCCAGACCTTGGTACCACTGATTATCCATTTTGGAATCACAAGGTCCCAAGACTGAACACATGGCTCAATCAAATTCAATTAAATTGACTTGGGTAATGTTTACCTAATCACCCTTATGAAGGAGCTAACTCTTGTTTGGTTGAGTCATCCTTGATTGTGTATGTGACTTCTTTCCACTCCTGTCATCCTAGAGTCTAAATATTTATCACTTTTGGATTCTTTTAAGGTACAAGCCAAGGAGTCAGTCTAAACCACAACCATTTCTACCTCTTGGATAAGGGATCCCATTACTGGGAGGTTGTCTAGGGTGTATACACCAGAGCCAGTTAGTCCCACCTCAACCACATCAATTGAATCAATGGCTGAAGGATCAAATCAAGTCCCGAGCATTATGGATGCTAGGATGGAAAAGATTGAGGATACCATGGGGATGATAACTGCTACAGTAAGGGATATTCAATTGCAATTATAGGCTCAAGGGTCGACCTCTGAAAGGGTAAATATGGCACCACCACAAGGACCAGGTACCCCTAACCCAGCTGTGTCAAAATTTTTCATAAACCCGACATTCGAAGATATGGAGGGTGTCATACCCCAGAAACAGTCAATCATTCAAGCTACCCCTACAACCAAGAAATTTAAGGAAGAAGATGGCCCATACAATGATAGACTGAGTCAAGTGGAAAAAATACTGAGGGGCATGAAAGGAGTAGAAAGTCAAATCATTGATGCCGAAGGATTATGCTTTTTTCCAGAAACTAAGCTGCCTCCCAAGTTTAAATGGATCACTGAGAAATTTGATGGGACAGGAGACCCCATGACCCATTTAAGATCATTCACGGGCCTACTGAAGCAAGGCGAAGGATTTACTGATGAGCAGTTGGGACAAGCATTCCAATTCTCACTCACGGGCGGGGCTCATCGATGGTTGATGAATCTGAATCCATTACAGATACATTCGTGGTCAGATATCACCAAAGCATTTATCAGTTTCTACTCCTACAACACAGAGATAGGGACCCACCATAAGCAATTGGAAACCATGGTCCAAGTACAAAGAGAGACATTCATAACCTATTTAACTCGGTTCAGAAGTGTAGCAGCAAAGCTTTGGGATCGACCTTCTGAGAGAGATCAAGTGTAGATAATGATGAGAGGTGTAAGTGGGTCATATAAAACATACATTTTTGGCCAGGCCATCCTATCATTCGAAGGGCTCGTGGTTGCAGGACAACAAGTAGAGGACGCCATAACCTGGGGAGATATATTACCGGGAAAGTCAGAAAGGTCAAAAGGGGAGTCGAATAGAAGGGCATACCCATCAAGAAATCCAGGGAAGCAATCTGTAAAGCAAATAGCTAATACCAATTCTGAGCCATTGATCTTGGGAAGTTCAAGTTACACCCCACTACAGCAAGACAGACCAAGGAGGCAGTTCACTGATTTGGGGATGACCCGATCCAAGGCTCTGGACAAGTTAATACAAGCCAAGAAGTTGACAATGCTTGACCCTTGTCCACCTCCAAGTCTTCTTCCACCGAATTTTCATATGGACCTATTCTGTAAGTACCACAATCAGCATGGGCATGATACAGACAACTGCTACACATTAAGGCATGCCATACAGGATCTATGAAATTCTGGTAAATTTAAGGTCCAGCCCCAACAAGTGTCAGTGGCAAATAATCCCCTCCCTCACCATAGCATCAATTTCATAGAATGGGGAGATGAGCCCTCAGACCTTATGCCCGTCATAGAAGGAGTAAACAATATAGTTGTCACATCTGGTGACGAAGTAAACATGTTGGGTAACCATCAACAAGAAGAAGAAGAATGTGATTTATATTTCTCATAAGATTCATCACACCCAATAACACAAGTACAGCAAGAAGAAGAAGAAGAACCATTCATCATCTACCTGTCAGATGAGGAGATAGAAGTAAATCAAGTTGACAATCACTTCCTTGAGATGGAATTCATATTCTTGGAGGATGAGCAAGAAGTAGCAGAAACCAGAACAAGGAAGAACTACAAACCATCTCACCTGATGGTAAATGATCCGACCCAAGCTGTGAGAGAGAAAGGTAAAGGACCTATCAACCAACCAGAACCTCCAAACTTGGTATTAAAACAATTACAAAAGACCTAAGCCAACCTGTCCATTTGGGAGCTTTTGATGGCTTTCAAGGTCCACAGGGATGCAGTACTGAAATCCCAAGCAAGCATTCAGGTTCCAATTTCAATGGATGGAGAAGAACTAGCCATGCTAGTAGGGGACAGATATGCCGTTAATGCAATTGTCTTTGGAGATGCAGATCTTCCTCAATAAAGTAAGGATCATATACAGGCTTTGTATATTACCATCGGATGCTGGGGCAAGAGCATTTTTCAAGTTTTGGTTGATAATGGGTCACCTTGAATGTATTCCCTTTTTGCACCTTCAAGCATCTAGGCTTCAGTGAGTCAGAGTTGAAACATTCAGATATGACCATCAAGGCGTATGACAATACCAGAAGGGCTATATTGGGTATCTTCACAGTACCAATTCAAGTAGGAGAATATGATTTTTATTTCTCGGAAGATTCATCACATCCAGTAACACAAGTACAGCAAGAAGAAGAAGGAAAACCATTCATCATCTACCTATCAGATGAGGAGATAGAAGTAAATCAAGTTGACAATCGCTTCCTTGAGATGGAATTCATATTCTCGGAGGATGAGCAAGAAGTAGTAGAAACCAGAACAAGGAAGAACTACAAACCATCTCACCTGATGGTAAATGATCCGGCCCAAGCTGTGAGAGAGAAAGGTAAAGGACTTGCCAACCAACCAGAACCTCCAAATCCGGTATTAAAACAATTACAAAAGACCCAAGCCAACGTGTCCATTTGGGAGCTTCTGATGGCTTCCAAGGCCCACAGGGATGCAGTACTGAAATCCCTAGCAAGCATTCAGGTTCCAGTTTCAATGGATGGAGAAGAACTAGCCATGCTAGTGGGGGGGGGGCAGATATGCCGTTAATGCAATTATCTTTGGAGATGCAGATCTTTCTCAAGGAAGTAAGGATCATATGCAGGCTTTGCATATTACCATCGGATGCCGGGGCAAGAGCATTTTTCAAGTTTTGGTTGATAATGGGTCAGCCTTGAATCTATTCCCTTTTTGCAACTTCAAGCATCTAGGCTTCAGTGAGTCAGAGTTGAAACCGTCAGATATGACCATCAAGGCTTATGACAATACCAGAAGGGCTATATTGGGTGTCTTCACAGTACCAATCCAAGTAGGACCGGCTGAGTTTGAAACAGAGTTCCAAGTCATTGATATTTCTTCCTCATTTAGCATGCTTCGGGGAAGGCCTTGGATCCATCAGGCCAATGCAGTTGTCACACCCCAATTTTGTACTATTCAGAATGATGTGATGAACCGCTACCAAACCAACGGTTCACCCAGGATCTCGAGTAGGCTATATCCGTTTTATCTAAACCTCATACATCCACATTCATAATCAGAGTAAATACACAATAGCGAAAGTCTTATAGTAAAACGAACTGAGGAATCTAGATGTGATAATTATATTTAAGTAGCAAATTATTCTGTATCAACTAAGGCATAAATAAATATCAATTACATGTCTTTACTAAATCCAAATAATTAAAATAAATCTAATCGAATACGCATGAGTTGCACTCGCAAGAGGAGTCATGCGTATCCACTTCGTCTTCAACTTCCATCGCTGCCATGTGCCCGTACACTGGAGCATTGACATAATCTTCGACGGTAGTACCAACATCATCAACTAAAAATATTCGATGTCAAGAGGGTGAGCACACATCATGGCTAAGTGAGCAAACAAAACAATGCAATAATACATATGCATGCATTCAATTTATATCTTTGGTCTGGTTTAAAGTTTGCAATGCGCAATAGAAAGGTTCGGTGGTCAAAGGTTAACGTTTATTGACCCCTCCTCTATACAGGGTGTGGAAGTCTGCCCAAAGGTTAACGTTTATTGTCATCCCCATCCACCCTACCATGAACATTGTACAACAAAGGTTAACGTTTATTGTTGTACAGTGCCATACCAACACGTAAGCCCCTGCTGGCGAGGGCTTGCAAACTGGGCTCGCAACTAACCAATCCTAATGCCAAACAGTGTATCCAAGGCCTCACCCCAGCATCCCTCAGAACGCCCATAGAGATAGAGCTAAGGCCCCCCGGTAGAGTCAGAAACTACAAGGACCGAGACCACCTCCCCTGATACTCTACGACGTAATAGTTCCGCTAAAGTAATGGCGATACGACGATACTAATGCACAAGAGTTGAGTTAGAGATAGAGCTAGAGTGCTGAGGCCCGGCCTATGAGACCCCCCTGATACTCGCTCGCATCAAGTACACCAACCACACACATACATTCACATGCCTATTCCTATCATCATCATCATCATCATGTTATAAACTATAAAGTAAATATGCATGAACAATAAATAGAAATATTGGATGACATGTTAAATGCACATTACAAGCATATTCGCATAGAATCAAGCATAGCATTGGACTCAAGAAATAAAAATAGTTTGTTATCAATCAATTAGTTTAGATCTTGTTTCCTCACCTTTACTTGATCGTAAGTCATCTTTCAAGCTTTAAGAATCAACTATATATCGCTATTATAACACTAGAAAACCTAACCAAGTCGATAGAATTTAATTAGAATCAATCCGGACTTTAAAAAGCATGCTGCTAACTGGGGGTCGATGCTAGGGTCGGAGTCTTGATCGACCCTAGGTGTGACTACCCCTATTGAGGACTTTTCGAACACTGGGGGTCGATGCTCAGGGTCTGGTAGGGTCGATTGGCCATCGACCCCCATGCGACCCCCTGTGGGTTTTGTCAATTTTTCTTCCTTCAGTCCATTCTTCGTGTTTGGGGTCCTATGGCTTGCTCCTATAGTCAATTCCACACATGTTCTATGGTCTAGAACCGTGGTTTATTTACCTATATGGCTTTCATGATTTTCCCCATGGTTTTTTATGAAAACCTAACCATGGGTGGATGATTTGGGTTCCTCCTAGATAATCCCCTCTTCATTATCTACTCTAAGGTCTTAAGAAATTCATGGAGATAGTATCCATACCTAAGAAGTATGCTTCTTCCTCTGAATCCCTTCTCTTTGGTCTTCTTCTCCACTTTCCTTCTCTTCTCTTTCCCTTCCTTTTCTTCTCTTTCTCTTAATCCAATTAGGGTTGTAAAAGGAGTGAAAGAGGCTTAGGGACGTCCTATTTATAGAGTAGAAACTCTTAAAATAAGTCCCATTGAGATTAGGAAGGAATCCCATTGAAATTAGGAAGGTTTCCTAATTTTTGGTTCGAACTGTTTTTACCGACTATCGGGGGTCGATAAGGGGGGTCGGAGATCCCGTCGACCCCTGGTCCTTAAAATGTCTGACCCCCCATGTAAAACTGGGGGTCTGACTTTTATACTGGGGGGGTTCGACCCTCCCTTGCTGGGTATGCGACCCTCCCCTTATTTTGAGTGTTTTTGGGTCAGTTTAATACCTGGGATTGTGATCTCCTTCACGCACGTGATCCATTTGGTTCGACCATGATGGGTAGACCTGGTTCAAGGTGGTAAGACCGGGTTAGTTTGATACGGGTCTTACCACTCCCCCCTACTTATAAAAATTTTGTCCCCAAAATTGTTCATACCTTCTGAGTCGAATAAATGAGGGTATTGCTTTCACATAGCATTCTGTTTTCCCATGTAATTTCTTCCATGTCTCTACTTCTCCAAGTGACCTTAACATAATAGATATCTCCGTTGTGTAGTCGTTGAACCTTTCGGCTGGTGATTTCAGTTGGTGTTACTTCAAATATCAAATCATCAGTCAAATCAGGCAGATCTACTGTCAGAACGTGCGTTGGATCTTTGACATACTTCTTCAATAAGAAAATATGAAATACGTCATGCACACTTGACATAGATGGTGGTAGTGCTAACAAGTCAGCCACTTTCCCACGCTTAGTTAGAATCTCATATGGCCCGACATATCTTGGACTTAGTTTCCCTTTCTGTCCGAACCGTGTCAATCCTCGCATAGGCGATACTATTAAGAATACTTTATCACCCACGATGAAATCAAGATCTCTGCGTCGAGTATCTGCATATTGTTTCTGACGATTATGTGCTGTTCTCACTCTTTCCTTGATTAGTCGACCACTCGACAAGTCTCCTCAACAAATTCTGGTCCAACGAGACTATGTTCCCCAACTTCATTCCAAAATAAAGGAGTTCGACACTTTCTGCCATATAGTGCTTCATAGGGTGACATCTGTATAGTAGCCTGATAGCTATTGTTATAAGCGAACTCGATCAGTGGTAACTTTTTCATCCCATGATCCTTTAAAGTCAATTACACGTGCTCGTAGCATATCTTCTAGAATCTGAATTGTACGCTCTGACTGTCCATCTGTCTGTGGATGGAATGCAGTACTAAACTTCAATGTTGTACCCATAGCCTTTTGCAATTCTTTCTAAAACTTGGAAGTAAATCATGGATCTCTATCAGACACAATGCTCTCTGGTACACCGTGTAATCGAACAATATTATCCACATACAACTTTACTAACCTCTCTAGTGTATACTGAGGTCGTATCGGTATAAAGCGAGCTGTTTTAGTCAGGCGGTCTACAATCACCCAAACTGCTTCAACTACTCGAGGAGTCAATGGTAACCCTGTGACGAAGTCCATAGTGATGCAGTCCCATTTCCCTGCCGGTTCTGGTAACGGCAGTAACAGTCCTGCGGGTCTTTGTCGTTCAGCCTTTACTTTCTGACAATTTAGGCATTGAGACACGAACTTAGCTACGTCTGCTTTCATTCCTCTCCACCAATATAATTTCTTTAGATCATGATACATTTTTATACTTCCCGGGTGTATCGAATAGATGGTGGTATGGGCTTCTTTCATCAGTCGGTGTCTAATGTCCACACTTTCTGTTTCGGGTACACATATTCTTCCTTTGTACTTCAATACCTTCTCTTAGTCCAAGGTGAACTCAGGGTTAGTTCTACCTTTTTCGATGTCTTCTTGTAACGTTCTCAGGTAAGGGTCTGATTTGATAGCTATCTTCACTTCAACAATTATATTCGGTATAATCTTCAATGCAGCGAACATATTGGAAAACCGATGAATGAACCCTTGGTTGGCTCATCCATCCGTTGTATCTACTACATACTGCTCATTGTCGTGATTGAATATCGTTCTAGTAGTACACATTGCTGCAGTTGTGCTAACATCTCCTTGAGATTTTATCATTGCCTTTCTACTGAACGCATTCGCTACTACATTAGCTTTCCCCGGATGATACTGGATATCACAATCATAGTCTTTCAATAGTTCCAGCCATCTTCTCTGTCTCATATTCAACTTCTTTTGATTAAATAGATAAGTAAGACTTTTGTGGTCCGATTTAATCTGGAACTTCTCTCCGTATAGGTAATGTCTCCATATCTTGACAGCATGTACTACTGCCGCTAACTCCAAATCATGAGTGGGATAATTTTTCTCATGTGTCTTTAACTGTCTTGAGGCATAAGCAATTACTTGTTCTCCTTGCATAAGCACACATCCTAATCCCAGTCCTGACGCATCAGTGTACAAGATAAATGGCTATCCTGGAACCAGAATAGTCAAAATCAGAGCGAATATCAATCTGGTCTTCAAGCTTTGAAAGCTCTTCTCGCATTTATCCATCCACACAAACTTTTCACCTTTCTTAGTCAGACTGGTGAGAGGTACGGCAATTCAGGAATAGTCTTCCATAAATCATCGATAATAACCAGCTAGACCCAGAAAACTTCTAATTTCTGCAACGCTCTTTGGTGCTTTCCACTTTACAATAGCCTCGATCTTGCTGGGATCCACTTTGATTCCTTCAGTGGATACTACATGGCCTAGGAAGGCGACTTTACTTAGCCAAAACTCACACTTGGTAAATTTGGCATACAACTTCTCTTTCCTTAAACGTTGTAGAGTGGCGTTTAGATTCTTAATATGGGTTTCCTTGTCCTTGGAATATACCAATATATCACCAATAAATACAATAATCGACGTATCCAACATATCATGGAAAACCCGGTTCATAAGTTCCATGAAAGTTGCTAGTGCGTTTGTTAATCCAAAATACATGACCAAGAATTCATAATGTCCATATCTGGTCCTGAAAGTTGTCTTAGGAATATCACCATCTTTAATCTTCAACTGATGGTAGCCTGACCGAAGATCGATCTTAGAAAATACTTTTGCTCCTTGCAACTGATCGAACAAGTCATCGATCCGAGGTAGTGGATATTGATTCTTGATTGTCAGTTTGTTCAACTCCCGATAGTCGATACATAATTGAACGCTACCGTCCTTCTTCTTTACGAACAATACTAGCGCTCCCCATGGTGATATACTGGGTTGAATATTACTCTTGTCCAGTAGTTCTTGTAGTTGTACTTTCAATTCCTTTAGTTCAGTAGGAGCCATTCGATAAGGTGCTTTTGATACTGGTGCGGCTCCAGGTATAAGATCTATCACAAACTCTGTGGCTCGGTCTAGTGGTAATCCTGGTAGTTCCTCAGGAAATATGTCGGGATAGTCCACACGACATCAATATCTTCCATCCGTGGTGCTTCTTTGGTAAGGTCGACCACTGACACTAGATACCCGACTGCTCCTTTCTCAAGGCACTTCTTGGCCTTTAGTGCTGAGAGTATGAGCTTGTGTTTACGGAAAAGTTTGGTTCCCGCAAAACTGAATTCTGCTCCTTCTTTGTCTTTAAATGTTAGCTTCTTTTCGGCGCATAATAGGTTCGCAGAATGCCGAGCTAACCAGTCCATTCCCAAGATGACGTCAAAGTCTGTCATCCCAAGTTGGATCAAGGTTGCATCTAAGGTTTTCTCGCCAATGAGAACTGGACATGGCCCATAACCTTTTTCTAACTCCACTTCTAACCCCATCGGTGACCGTACAAGTAGTTTGTAGTCTAATGTTTTGATGGGTAAATTCAACTTCTTTCCAAATGACACAGATATAAAAGAATGAGTAGCTCCTGAGTCATAGAGTACTCTGGCGGGTATGTCATTTATAGGTACGATACCTGTGATTTATTTTAACTTAGTCTACATGCTCACACAATGTAAAAGGTTTCAGTCATACCTGTGACCACATCGGGTGATGCGGCAGCATCCTCAGATGTAACAACATAAACTCGTCCTTGATGTAGCTGCTTCTTGGGCTTAGGACACTCCCTTTCCATATGCCACACTTGATTGCAGTTATAACATTTTGGACCTTCAGTTTTTGGCTTTGGCTGCTGTTGAGGTATTGGGGTAGTCTTGGGTGCAGCAGTAAAGCCTTGAGCACGGAAGGGTTTGAATGTCTTGTTATTTCCTCCGTTATAAGCATTTCCAGCTGGCCTTTTTATAACTCTGTTTTGCATGAAATAACTCTCCTTCTGGCTCGATTCTATAACTCGAGCAATTTGCACAGCTTCATTATATATTTTCTTCTCCAAACCTAGAACATGCTCTCTGATGCTTCCTCTAAGTCCCGTGACAAACATACGGGTCTTAGTGTCTTCTTCTTGCATGCTGAGTGGTGCAAAGAAAAATAGCTCCTCATAACGCTGTTGATATGCATCCACGGACATCTGTCCATAATATAAACTCAGGAACTCCTTCTCCATAGAATCTTTGAAGCTTCGGGGAAAGTACTTCTCAAAGAAAGCTTCTTTATATATAGCCTAGGTCAATAGGGCGTGCTTGGTTAATAGGTAGGCCCTGGTAGATTTCCACCAATGATGTGCATCATCTTTTAGCATGAAGGTGGCACATAATACCTTCTCTTCTTCTGTAATAGTCATCATCAGAAAATTCCTCTCCATCTCGTCGATCCAATGTGCCGGCCATAAAGGATCGGACGGTTTACCGTTAAACTCCTTCGGCTTCATCTTTAAGAATCGCTCGACCAGTCGAGAGTGGTCCATTTGATTTTGAGGGTATGCCCCAAACATAGGTTGTGGATACTGGTAATTAACCTGAACTGCTTCAGGATCTTGTACTGGAATCTATGCAGCTGGTGGTTGGGGTGTTTGAGGTGCTGGGTGGTTACCCACCGGTGCTGCACTTGTTTGTCCAGTCGGCATTGGTGTAGCATGTGCTGTCTGAAACATCATTCCCATTACTGCTTGCATTTGATCCTGTGCTTGTTGCATTTGTTGCAGCTGTTGCGCTAGGTTCATAACCACAGTTGCCAGCTCCGGTGGTGGAGGTGGTAAGTTTGTAGGATTTGCCTGACCCTGGTTTACTGGTGGTGCAACCTGCAGATTACCCTGTGCATATATATTTTCTTGACTGGCTTCCTCCATGGGTGGTGGTGGTGGAACTGCGTTTCGGCTCTGCCTGGTTACTCTACGCCCAGCCATATATTTCCTCTGATAATGGTGATGCCTGAAAATCATTAAAATACGTGAGGCAATCATTTATACTTCATGTAGATACTCTAATCGATGTTATTTTCAAATTTTTTAGATCATTCTGTGAAAAAAACTGTCTTTTCTATGCAGGGTCGATGGTGGGGGTCGATGGGTATCCGACCCTCAGTATCCGACCCTGGGAAATCGCCCATTTTTCCCAAGAGCCGGGGGTCGATGTAGGGGTCGGAGTATGTCCAACCCAGGGTGCGACCCCTGGTTCTCTGTCAGGTTCCCGAGAGCCGAGGGTCGATGCGGGGGTCGATATGGGGGTCGATTGTTCTAATCGAATTCTCCGACCCTCGGACAAAAAATCAGATTTTTAAGGTCCGATTCTGAGTTAATTTTCCATTCTTCCTCCTCCGTTTTGACTCATCTCCTTCCTCTGAGTTGCTACAGTGCCAACTCTGCTACATTGGTCATTTGGGGTTCCTTGTTTCGACGTCTACACCTTCCCTACAGGTATGTATCTTACATTTACATGTTTTTAGGTTTTCTTTTCTAAGTTTTCACCCGTATATCTCGTTTTCTTCAAATTAAAATTTTTCCAGCCGTAAAAATTCGATTTTTATTGGGGTTTTTTGTTGTTGGTGAGTCAATGGATGAAAGCCCTCAAAAATATTCGAGTTTCATCGGTTGGTTATCGAGAAACTTGAAATTTTCACTTTTTGCTCTAATTTTGGCAAAATTTTTAATTTCTTGAAATTTCTTGCAATTCAATCTAATTACTTGCAATTTCTGCCTGTTTAAGTCTCACAAGTTAGTTTAGGATCTATATAAGTCCTCATGCCCACGTGTATGGGTGAAAAGTGAGGTTTTTATCCAATTTACATCGTTATTATGTCAAAATTTCGGATTTTTACTCTCTACTAAACCATTATTTGTTTTTCTTTCTTATTTGCAGATACTATGGCTCATACCAAGGTACCCAGAGTTCGCGACCATCTTCGTTTCCGTTCCAACGAAGCCGAGGCACAGTATGCCCACTACGCTCGCAAGAAGGTAGAGGGAGGTCGCAAGGTGAACTTGGCTGAGTTAGCCTTGTTCAATGTGGAGAGAGCCTTTGGTGATATGGGATGGCTCCCTATCATCACCTATGACGCCTGTACCTGCCCTGACTTGGTACGCCAGTTCTATTGTAACCTCCAGGTGGTGGGGGATTACAATGATATGGAGAGGGGTGATGAGCTGCACATCACGAGCTACGTCAAGGGAGTTGACATCTCATTTGATTATCGACAGCTGGCCGACCTACTGTGTAAGACCCGTGTCAATCTAACCCGGTCTTACCACCTTGAACCAGGTTTACCCATCATGGTCGAGTCAAATGGACCAAGGGCATGAAGGAGATCGAGATCCCAGGTATGAAATCGACCCAAAAATACTTAATTCTAGGGGAGGGTCGCACACCCAGTGAAGCAGGGTCGGACCTCCCAAAACAGAAAGTCAGACCCTCAGTTTTTGAGGGAGGGTCGGACAGCTTAAGACCCTAGGGTCGACGGGATCATCGACCCTCCCATCGACCCTCGATTTCTGACGAAAACTGAAATTAGGAAATTTCCTAATTTTCGGTTGGGATTCTTTCCAAATCTCAATGGGACTATTATAGGACATTCCTAGTCTATTTAAAGGACGTTTCTAAGCCACATTCACTCCTTTCACAACCTTAATTGAACCTTTCACAACCTTAATTGAATTGAGAGAAAGAGAGAAGAAGGAAAAGAGGAAGAAAGGAGGCTAGGAAGAAGGCTTAGCAAAAAGGAGAAGAAATTGCAGAGAAAAGTGATCTTCTCAGGTATGGATACAAATTCCATGAGTTTCTACAGACCTTAGGTTAGATATGGTTGAGTGTAGGATTTCGGAGAAACTCAAACCATCCATCCATGGTTAGGTTTTCATGGAAAACCATAGGAGGATGCACGAAAACTATTTAGATGGTTTATACATGGTTCTAGACCATGGAATGAGTATTGGGTGAATGTAGGAAGCAAGTCATAGGACCCCAAACACGAAGAATGGATTAAAAAGTGGAAATTGGACCAGAGTGCACCGAGGGTCGCACCGAGGGTCGATAGACCATCCGACCCTAGGTGTTTCTGACCATCGACCCTCAGCATTCGGGAAGTTCAGAATGGAGGGAGGGTCGATAGACCCATCGACCCTAGCATCGACCCTAGCATCGACCCTCAGTTGACAGAATGGTTTTTAAATTCTGAATTAATTCTAATTAAATTCTATCGACTTTGTTAGGTTTGCTAGCAGTATAATAACATTATAAAGGTGATTCTAAAGCTTGGAAAAGTATCTATTAGCAAGCTAAGGTGAGGAACCTTAACCCCAAACTAAATTGGTTAATAATAAACTGTTTTCTTTTCTTGAGTCCTATGCCATGTTTGATTCTATGCGAATATGTTTGTAATGTGCATACAGCATGCCATCCAATATTTCTATTACTTGTTCATGCATATTTATTTTATTGTTTATAACATGATGATGATGATGATGATGATAGGAATAGGCATGTGCTTGTATGTGTGTGGTTGATGTGCTTGATGCGAGCGAGTATCAGGGGAGGTGTGATGAGAACGTCAATAAACATTAACCTTTGGCGGGTCTCAGCACTTTAGCTCTATCTCTAACTCAAATCTTGTGCATTGACATCGTCGTATCGCCATTACCTTAGCGGAACTATTATGTCGTAGGGTATCAGGGGAGGTGGTCTCGGTCCTTGTAGTCTTTGACTCTACCGGGGGGCCTTAGCTCTATCTCTATGGGCATTCTGAGGGATGCTGGGGTGAGGCCTTGGATACACTGTTTGGCATTAGGATTGGTTAGCAGCGAGCCTAGTTTGCAAGCCCTCGCTAACAGGGGCTTACGTGTTGGTATAGCATTATATAGCAATAAACGTTAACCTTTGTTGTATAATGTTATGGTAGGGTGGATGGGGACGACGATAAACGTTAACCTTTGGGCGGGCTTCCACACCCTGTGTATAGAGGCGGTATCAATAAACGTTAACCTTTGATCACCCAACCTTTCTATTGCACATTGCAAACTATAAACCAAGACCAAAGATATAAATTGATTTTTTTGCATGCATATGTATTGTTGCATTGTTTTGGCTACTCACTGAGCCGTGTTGTGTGCTCACCCCTCGACGTCGAATATTTTAGTTGATGATGCAGGTTATACAGTGGAAGATTATATGAATGCGTCGGCATATGGAAACGTTGCAGCTATGGACGTTGGAGCTGAAGATGATACACACGATCTCTCTTGCAAGTGCAACTCATGTGTATTTGATTAGATATTTTTCGTAGGTTTCTTTATTGGATTTATAAGACATGTATTTGGTATTTAAATATTTATGTCTCCGTTAAACACAGAATAATTTGCTATTATTTATGGATATCATTTTAGTTCTCAGTTCATATTATTTATAAATTTTCCGCTATTGTGTATTACTCTGATTATGATTGTGGATGAATGTTAAGTTTGGATAACGCGGGGATAACCTATTTGAGATCCTGGTTGAGCCGTTGTTTATTTAGCGGTTCATCACACCATTCTGAACAGTGTGGAATTGGGGTGTGACAACTTGGTATCAGAGCATCTCAGGCCTTGCCCGCCGAACTGACACACATTCAAGACCATTGTGAACTGAGATAGGATAAAAGTAAAAGCTTTAATACAAACACACTGTAAGCACAAGTGATGATTGAAACCGAATTAAAAAGAGAATAATGCATCTATTAAAGAAAAACCAGTTACATACAATGAGTAAGAGAACTACAACGTATATACATCGCTAAAGCAGAGTATAGTCCACAAACCGGACAGTTACTCTGTAGTACAAGAAAGGTAAAGTACAATCAGGAAACTGGAGGCGAAGGAGGAGGTGGTGCCTCACGATCTCTGTCGTAGTCCTCAGCATAGACCCTAGTCAACCAGGCCACCTGGGTCTGGGTCGTCTGGAGACTAGCTGTGAGACCGGCTATCCTCTGATCAGTCGCACACTGCACCTCTAGGAGCTCTCCCATCTGCGCGTCTGATGCGTGCTGAGCAGCCAACAGCTCATCCATCCTCAGATCAGATATGCGCTGAGCATCCCTGATTTCCTGCAGCATCTCCATCATGGCTGAAGGTGGAAGTGAAGGATCAGCCGAGTGAGAAGGACCAGCCTCAGGTGCAGAAGCCGCCGCAGCAGAAGTACCAACTCCATCCGCCTGTGTGGGTGATGGCGGGGGTATCGCGTCGACATCCATATACATACGATCATCATCGTCGGCCGGATCTCCCCGAGCCCTAGCAGCAGCCGCAGCATCAGTCACCTCGACCCGAGTGTGAGGGCGCACCATCGCGTTCCTCTCCTCATCGCTAACCTCCGCATCTCGCAGCCCCATCTTGCAGATAGCCTCCCAATCTAGAGGCGACGAGAAGGTCTTCTCCTGGATCTTCTCATCAACCAGATCCACCCCCAAACGGGTCAGTAGCACTGTAATCATGCGTCCATAGGGTAGATTACCCCTGTGATCGGACAATGTGGCACTGATCATCGTCCGCATGATGATGTAAGGAAGGCAGACCGGCTGTCGAGTGCATATGTTGTAGATCAAGAACTGGGTCAGCTGAGACACCCTCTCATAGTGCCCACTCTGCGGAATCAGATTATGCTGGATAATCTTGCAGAAGACTCGTGGAGATGGACGCAAGTAGCAAGCTCTCATCTGCCATCTATCGGGACGGAGCAACTGATTGTCGATCTCTGCTCTCATCTCCATCTCAACAAACTGTGGCTCTCCCGGCGCACAGTACACCATAGGACCATCGAAGGGAATGCCCAACAGATCAGCCAGCTGCCGATAGTCAAAAGAAATGTGCACCCCCTTGACGTAGCTAGTGATGCGCAACTCCTGACCACGCTCGACATCATTGTAATCCCCCACCACCTGGAGATTGCAATAGAACTGGCGCACCAAGTCTGGACATGTGCACGCGTCGTATGTGATGACAGGGAGCCATCCCATGTCGCCAAATGCTCTCTCTACGTTGAACAAGGCTAGATCAGTCAGGTTCACCATACGACCCCCTCCCACTTTCTTGCCTGTATAGTAGGCATACTGTGCCTCGGCTTCATTTGAACGGAAACGGAGAGGATCACGCAATCTTGGCACTTTGGTACGGGCCATAGTACCTGCAGAAATAAGAAAGAGGAAATAAACCAGGAGTTAGTAGGATAAAATCCGAAATTGGGTTTAATAACGACGTAAGTTAACAATAAAGTCCCATTTCTCACCATCCAAGTGGACGTAAGGACTTACGTAGGTTAAAACATATCCTACGATACATGCAGTAGAAAATTTTAACGGATAAGGTCCAATTTGGAGAAATGCAAGAAAAACCAAAAATGTCGACAAATTAGAGCAAAAAGAGAAAAATTTAAGTTTCTCGATGACCAACCGATGAGACTCAAAAATTTTTGAGGGCTTTCGTTCCTCAAGACCCCAATAAAAAAAGCCCCCAATAAAAATAGAATTTTTACGGTTGGACAAAGTTTAATTCGGAAAATACGAGTTAAATAAGCAAAAACCTCGAAATAAAAACCTAAAAACAGGGAAAGTTGGGGAAATTTTACCTGTAGAGGTGATGTGGTTGTCGAAACTCGGACTAAGAACGATCCACAATAGTGAAGTAGCACTGTAGTAACTCGGAGAGTAGAGACGAGTCGAAACGGAGGGGGAATAGTGAGAAATGACCCAGAATCGGATCTTAAAAATCTGATTTTTTGTCCTAGGGTCGGACAATTCGACTGACACCATCGACCCTCGGATCGACCCTCCAATCGACCTCCGACTCTCGGGAATCTGACAGAAATTCAAGGGTTGGACTGAGGGTCGGACACCCATCGACCCTCGCATCGACCCTCAGCTCTCGGGAAGAACAGGTCATTCCCAGGGTCGGATACCAAGGGTCGGACATACCATCGACCCTCACTATCGACCCTACATAGAAAAGACAGTATTTATTTCAGAATGAATTGGAGATTTTGAATTTTATATCGGTTAGCGTGCCTACATGAAGTATAAATGATTTCTCACTGATTTTGATGATTTTCAGGCACCATCCATCTCGAAAGTAAATATGTCTGGACGTAGAGTTACCCGAAAAACCCGAAATACAGTCCCACCACCACCACCGGCGGATGAAACTAGTCAAGAGAACAATTACGCACAGGGTAATCCCGAGCCGGCAAACCCTACAAATTTACCACCACCACCACCAGAGCTAGCAACTGTGGTGATGAACCTAGCTCAGTAGCTACAGCAGATGCAACAGGCACAAGCTCAAATGCAGGTTGCAATGGGAGTTATGTTTCAAGCCACTCAGGCTGCAGCCATGCACACTGGGCAAGCTAGTGCAGCACCAGTGGGTAACCACCCAACCCCTCAGACACCTCAACAACCGGCTGCACCAATTCCTGTGCAAGTCCCAGAAGCAGCCCAAGGGAACTATCAGTATCCACCCCCTATGTTTGGGGCATATCAAAATCAACTGGATCACTCCCGGTTAGTGGAGAGATTTTTGAAAATGAAACCAAGAGAATTCAACGGAAAGCCGTCTGATCCACTGTGGCCAGCACACTGGATAGACGAGATGGAAAGGAACTTCCTTATGATGACTATTACTGAGGAAGAGAAAGTACTATGCGCCACCTTCATGCTCAAAGGCGACGCACACCATTGGTGGAAATCTACAAAGACGTACTTATTGACCAAGCACGCCCTACTGACATGGGCTATATATAAAGAAGCATTCTTCGAGAAGTATTTCCCAAGAAGCTTC
The DNA here is from genome assembly GCA_028583415.1 of Protea cynaroides. Taxonomy (NCBI): domain Eukaryota; kingdom Viridiplantae; phylum Streptophyta; class Magnoliopsida; order Proteales; family Proteaceae; genus Protea; species Protea cynaroides. The sequence continues at coordinate 54,355,856 of CM053267.1, read as the reverse complement.
AGAGATTCAATGGAGAAGGAATTTCCGAGTCCGTACCAGGGGCAGATGTCCGTAGACTCGTATCAACAGCGCTACGAAGAGCTGTTTTTCTTCGCACCAGCTAGCATGCAGGAAAAAGATACCAAAACCCGTAGGTTTGTCGCGGGACTGAGAGGAAGTATCAGGGAACATGTTCTGGGATTAGAGAAGAACATATATAATGAAGCTGTCCAGATCGCTCGAGTGATTGAATCGAGCCAGAAAGAGAGTTATTTCACTCAAAACAAAGGCATAAAAAGGCCAGCTGGGAATTCTTATAACGGAAGCAATAACAGGACGTATAAACCTTTCCGTCCTCAGAATTTTAATGCTGCAACCAAGACTATCCCCGCAGCTCAACCTCAGCCAAAGCTAAATTCTGAAGCCCCGAAGTGCTATAACTGCAACCAACCAGGGCATATGGCAAGAGAGTGCCCAAAACCCAAAAAGCTGTTACATCAAGGGCGGGTATATGCTGTTACATCAGAGGATGCAGCCGCATCGCCCGATGTGGTCACAGGTATGACCGAAACTTTAAGATTATAATTACACTGATTGAGTATGTAGACTAAGTAAAAACGAATCACAGGTATCGTACCTATCAATGGCGTACCCGCCAGAGTACTCTTTGATTCATGAGCTACTCATTCATTTATATTTGTGTCGTTTGGAAAGAAGACCAATCTGTCCATCAAAACATTAGACTACAAATTACTTATACGGTCACCGATGGGATTAGAAGTGGAATTAGAGAAAGGTTATGGACCATGTCCAGTTCTCATTGGAGAGCAGACCTTGGATGCAACCTTAATACAACTTGAGATGGCAGACTTTGACGTCATCTTGGGAATGGACTGGTTAGCTCGGCACTCTACAAATTTGTTATGCGCCGAGAAGAAGCTAACGTTTAAAGACAAAGAAGGAGCAGAATTCAGTTTCTCGGGAACCAAACTTCCCAGGAGACGCAAGCTCATACTCTCAGCATTGAAGGCTAAGAAGTGCCTTGAGAAAGGAGCGGTCGGATATCTAGTATAAGTGGTCGACCTAACCAAGGACATGCCACAAATGGAAGATATTGATGTAGTGCGAGATTTTCCTGATGTATTTCCGGAGGAACTACCCGGATTACCACCCGACCGAGCCACGGAGTTTGTAATAGACCTGATACCTGGAGCCACACCGGTATCAAAAGCAACCTTTCTACGTCTCTCCAAAGTTTATAAGATCCAACACATATATATAATACTACTTTCCCTCTTATCTAATCATTTCAAACTGCGCATAAGTGATATCTTCAAAAACACTTTGTCACTTATGGCGAACTCAAGGTCTTGGTGTCTATTCTGACAATCCTGAGCTATCCTGCCCCTTTTCTTTGATCTTGTCTACCACTCGATAGTTTTCTTCATTAGACTTAGGTTTCCAAAATTCTTCATTCACCAACTTTATTCCAAAACTGAGGGGTTTGACATTTCTACCGTACCATGCTTGATAGGTGACATTTACATGGTAGCTTAATAGCAACTTCAATTCACGGTAACTTCTCAACTCAAGTTCCTTGAAATCAATTTCATAAACTCGGGGCATATCTCTTAGGATCTGTATAGTCTGCCCCGACTATCTGTCGGTTTGGGGTAAAGTGCAGTACTAAACTTCAACTTTGTCCCCATTATTTTTTGTAGATCCTCCCAAAACTTTGAGATAAGGCATAAGCCTCTGACCGACACTAAGCTCTCATGCATACCATTCAATCTGGCAATATTATCTACATATAGCTTATTTAGCTGTTCCACAGCATACCGAGGTCGTATAGCAACGGAATGAGCTATTTTCATAAGACGATCAACAACCACCCAACCATGTCAACCGATTTGGGAGTCAGTGGCAAATCATTGACATAGTTCACGATACTGCAGTTCCATTCCAAAAATAAAAGTCAGGGTTTGGTTTTCCTTTTCTAAGTCTGCTTACACTGTTCCTATATACAGACCTGACAAAATTACTACTTCTACTTCCTCCATCAATGTAGAGATGATCTTTAATGTACTGAATGCAAGCGAGGAATTATTGCTCCATAAGTTCATCCATAAGTTCTCGCTTAATTGGGTCATCCCTAGCTTCTATTATATGTTACTCTTTTTCCAAATCAATCTGTTGCTGCAGAACATGAGGCAACATTTATACTAGGTCCTTCTTCGGACTTCATAATTCCCTTTTTTTTTTTTTCTTAAGGCTTAGCTACTACATTAGCCTTGCTCGGGTGACACTGAATATCACAGTCTTAATCCTTGGGCAATTTCAGCTATTTTATCCTCATGTTCAACTCTTTCTAATGAAGAGATAAATAAAACGCTTGTAATCCGATCTAATCTAAAATTCTTCTCCGTTTAAATAATGTCTCCAAGTCTTGATTGCATGAATCACAATTATTTACTCCAATCATGAGTTGGGTAACTCTTCTCATGCTCTTTCAGTTTTCTTAAAGCATATGAAATCGCTTATTTACCTTACATCAACCCGCATCCTAGATCCAATCCGAAAGCTCCGATGGATAGGGTAAAAGGTTTTCCTGGTGCCGAAATGATCAAGATGGGAACTGATATCAATCTTACTTTAGAATCTGAAAATATTCTTCACCCTTGTCAGTCAAATTAAACTCCTCTCCCTTCCTGGTTAGCTTGGTAAGAGGTTTTGCGATCTTAGAGTGGTCCTCCAAAATTGTCAGTAATAACCAGCTAAACCCAAGAAACTTCTGATCTTCGCAATACTCTTTAGGTGTTTCTCACCATATGATTACCTCTATCTTAATAGGGTCCACTTTATTCCTTTTTATGACGCTACGTGACCTAATAAGATCACTTTGTTTATTCGGGTCTCATATTCCTTGGAATTGGCAATAAGCTTTTCACTTCTCAGATGTTGTGAAGCTGTTCTAAAATTCGTTGTATGAGTTGCTTCATTCTTGGAATAAACCAAAATATCATCTATGAAAACTATGACCGACGTGTCCAACATGTCATGAAACACCCAGTTCATCAGCTCCATAAAAGACGTAAGGGCATTGGTTAATCCAAACGTCATAATCGAGAACTCATAATATCCAATCCTTATTCTAAAAGCTATCTTCGAGATATTTCTATCCAAAATTCTTCAGCTAATGATATCTTGACTGAAGAAAATACCTTTGCTCCTTGCAACTGTTTAAACAAGTCATCGATCTAAGGTAGTAGATATCGATTCTTGACTGTGAGCTTGTTTAGTTCCCGGTAGTCTATACACAAACAACACTACCATCCTTCTTCTTCATGAATTGCATTAGCACTTCCCATGATGCAATACTTAGCCAATTAGAACTGTTGTCTAATAACTATTGTAGTTGCGTCTCAATCCCTTTAACTCCATAGAAGCTACTTTACAGGTGCCTTTGACACGAGTATCGTCCTTGGTAACAAGTCGATGATGAACTCAGTCATATGATCAGATGGTAACTCCAGGTAAGTCTCCTAGAAACACATCAGGAATTTATGCATCACATCAATATCTTTCATTTGTGGTGCTTCTTTGGTAACGTATACCACAAATACCATATATCCAACTCATTTCTCTTCAAAGCATCTCTTCGCCTTTAGCATAGAGCGGATCAGCTTTCACTTCCTAGGCAACATACTCCCAATGATACTAAATCATATGCCATTTTTATTCTTGTATCCACTCTTAAATTTACCTTTAGGAATCTTTTACCTTGTCAAAATTCGTACTGATATAGCCATCCTTAACTCCACTTGAGTGCTATCTATTTTTTTTTTTTTTCACTGGCTACTCTTAATAGTTCTCACATTTTCTCATGCACTCTTTTATAGACATGATTCATATCCATCCATTTACCAATATCAAAACCAATCCTCTATTACTTCATCTGAGGTTCATTGGCTATGACATTTAATCTGAATTTAATCATCTTTCTTCCAATAATTCCATTATCACTATTCATTTTTATCATCAAAGATCAAGGAGTGTATGAATCAAAATGTTCATCCAAAAGTGATTCACTTCCTTTCGTCGATTTAGCATAATGACAAACACTTGCTTTATCTGGTGAACCTAGGTTTAAAGAATCAGGAGTAAATCTATAGTAATCCAACCGGCATCCAAAGGTCGTTAGGTTGCACGGTGGCCCAAATACATGGAAATAGAGGTTCTACAGCTCTTAACCTCATGGTTTCAGGTTCTATCGAGTATATAATGCCATTGGTCGAGGCACTACAGGAGTAAATCTGGAGAAAGATTTCGCACATCAGTAAATCAGGTATAATTTGGAGAAAAATTTCGTACGTCAATAAATCAGGTGTAAATCGAAAAGATGTACGCTCAACATGATTAAACATTTAACTATTCATTCAGTTCATATCTCTGATCATGTTGTCAACCATGAGAATGGTTCAGATTGGTATAATCAGGACTAATACTAAAGAAACAATATCTGTAACTCCAATTGACAGGTTAAATCAAGAAGGTATCCTGTCAAGGTACGAGAATTAAAATCAAGTATGTGCATCTTCTATAATCATAAGAGTAAGTCAATAATGCACCGCATCCTATATAAACATATCTACTTACATGGCCATTATCCTCTTATCTCTGTTTGGATTTAGCCCGAGATCTTTTCCTTTATCTCTACAGGGGTTTTGGCATTACTAGCCATTCTCCTTCTTCCTCTGTCTTACATCGAGTTTCACATCTTGTGAGTTCCAACTCGGTATTCTAATTTTCTGCTATACAGATGCTCCCTTCTTGCTACTGTACTATATCCTTGTATACTTGGATAACTACCCAACTTATAGATAATACCCTATATGGTTTGTTTGTTAGGATAATTTTGGTCTTCTCTTTCTGTGTGAGTGTATATATATGGTTCCACCTTTTATATGTACATTATCGTCTTGTTTAATTTCTGTCTCAACCAACACAGGTGCTTATAGTTTGTTTGTATTAAAGTTTTTAATTTATCCTAACTCAGTTCATGGACTCCAGTGGAAGTATTCAGGTTTAATGGGTAAGGCCTACGAGAGCTCTGATACCAAGTTGTCACACCCCAATTCTGCACCAACCAGAATGGTGTGATGAACCGTCAATAAACCAACGGTTCAACCAGGATCTCAAAATAGGCTATCCCATATATGATAAACCAAAACACATTCCACATTAATCAGAGGTAATAAAGTAAATAGCGGAAGTCTTACAGATAATGAACTGAGGTCTAATCATGATAAATAATTAATATTCCATTTATTTTCATATAACCAAAACATAATTTAATACATATTACAATATCCAAATACGAAAACTAAACACTAAACGTATCCACCATTGAAACGCTCGCTTAACGAACCATGTTCGTCCTCCACAGCTTGCTCATCATAGCCATCACATGTTCATATGTTGGCGTGTCGACATAATCTTCAATCGTAATACCTGCAACATCAGAAACTAAAAGATTTGTGCGCACGAGGGTCAGCTCTCCAACTTGAGCTCAGTGAGTAAACAAAACAATGCAACAATACATATGCATACAATCAATTCATATCTTTGGTCTGGTTTAAAGTTTGCAATGTGCTATAGAAAGGATAGGTGGCCGCTGCACCTCTATACACGAGTGTGTGGAAACGCCCAATGAAAATGGTACCGTCGCCCCACATGCACCCACCATGGACAATATACACCCCATGAAAACGGCATGGCTGTACCGGTTGCCCATACCAACACGTAAGCCCCTGTTGGCGAGGGCTTGCAAACTAGGCTCGCAACTAACCAACCCTAATGTCAAACAATGTATCCAAGGCCTCACCCCAGCATCCCTCAATACATCCATAGAGATAGAGCTAGGGTCTGGTGACCAGGCTGAACCACAATGCCACGTCCCCCCCTGATACCCTACGACATATTAGTTTCGCTAAGGTAATGGCGATACGACGATGTTAGTGGACAAGACTTGAGTTGAGATAGAGCTAGAGTCTGGTGACCAGGCTGAACCACAATGCCACGTCCTCCCCCTGATGCTCCCCTCACATCAAGCACACTAACACTTGCTTAGTGGACATGACTTGAATAGACCATGGCACAATACACACCCCATGAAGAACGGTCATGGTTGTACCGGTTGATACCATCCCTATCCGCACCATATACACTAGCCAAACACAAACATTCACATGCCTATTCCTATCATCATCATCATCATCATGTTATAAACAATAAAGTAAATATGCATGAACAAATAATAGAAATATTGGATGACATGTTAAATGCACATACAAGCATACACGCATAGAATCAATATGGCATTGGACTCAAGAAATAAAACAGTTTATTATTAACCAGTTAGTTTAGGTCTTGTTCCCTCACCTTAGCTTGTTAATAGATCCTCCTCCAAGCTTTAGAATCACCTTTTTAATGTTATTATATTGCTAGAAGACCTAACAAAGTCGATAAAATTTAATTAGAATTTATTCAGAATTTAAAAACTATTCTGTTAACTGAGGGTCGGAGGTAGGGTCGGTGCTAGGGTCGATGGGTCTATCGACCCTCCCTCCATTCTGAACTTCCCGAACACTGAGGGTCGATGCTAGGGTCGGATCAGCCATCGACCCTAGGTGCGACCCTCCATGGTTTGAGTCGAAAATATCAGATTTTGTCCATTCTTCCATGTTTGGGTCCTTTGGCTTACTTCCACAATCCATTCTATACATGTTCTATGGTTTAGAACTATACTTTATTCACCTACATGGTTTTAATGATCTCCTCCATGGTTTTCCATGAAAACCTAACCATGGATGGATGATTTGGGTTTCTTCTAAATCATATCATCTTCATAAACCATTCTAAAGTCTTAAATAATTCATGGGGAATGTATCCATACCTTAGTTTTGCTGAGATTCAGAGTTCCTCTGAATTTCCTCTTCTTCCTTAGCCTTTTCTTCAAGTTTTCCTTCTCTTCTTCTCTTCCTTCTCTTCTCTTTCTCTCAATCCAATTAGGGTTGTAAAGGGAGTGAAATAGGCTTAGGGACGTCCTATTTATAGAGTAAAACCTCCCAAAATAAGTCTCATTAAGTTTAGGAAAGGTTCCAATCGAAATTAGGAAGGTTTCTCAATTTTCGGTTCGTGCTGTTTTTTCCCGAATGCCGAGGGTCGATGGTGAGGGTCGATGGGAGGGTCGGACAACTCATAGACCCTGCGACCCATGGTTGAGGGTCGATGGTGAGGGTCGATGGGAGGGTCGGACCTGTCTGTTAAAACCTGCGACCCTACCCTCATTTTGACTGTTTTTGGGTAAATTTTCATATTGGGTCTTGGGTTTCTTCACACACTTGGTCCACTTGGCTCGACCATGATATGTAGACGGGTCCTGACACGAAATGTAAGGTTAGGCCGGGTTTGTGGCGTGCGGGTCTTACAACCAGTTTCCCAGCTTGACGAGCACTGGTTTCGTTCTCTTGAGGCACAAGCTCGATTCTCGTGGTTCGATAATAAAAGCATAGAATCCGGGCGTCGTGTTAACTTGGAGCAGTTAGACCGGTTCGATGTGCGAGCGGCGTTTGACAGGCTGGGTTGGTTTCCCGTCATTTCATACACCGACACCACCCGTCCTAACCTGGTTAAGCATTTCTTTGTTAACCTGGAGCTGCACGGAGATGTGAACGACCCCAACCAAGGTAGGGATTTACGCATCTCTAGCTATGTCCAGGGTGTTCCCATTTCCTTTAACACCCACCAGCTGGCCGACCTTCTAGGGGTTCCAAATGATGGAGACCTAGTGTATTTCCCTCCCAAAGCGAAGGGCTATTTGACTGAGGATCTGCGCCGAGAGATAGCAGATCAGATACTCAACCCTGGGGCTCCGATAAAGGCGGCTAGCCTGAGACCTATACCCCGGGTCTACAGTCGCATCATACAACACAACATCGTTCCCCAGAGCGATCACTATAGTGAGTTATCCCAGCTCACTCAGTATATTACTTATTGCGTCTGCACTGGGGAGCGGGTCTCTCTCCCATACCTCATCATTAGGACCATGCATCAGGCGACCCTGGCCGATCAGGCCAGTAACCTTCCCTACGGTCGTCTCATTACCGCCTTGCTACGTCGTCTAGGGGTGAGCATGAGAGGCGAGGTGACCGTTGAGGATACTATGACCTCCGACATAGATTGGGACGCCATTCAGAGGATGCAGATGGTTGATCTGCCAGTTAGCGATGACGAGTTGGAGGCTCGCCCTCGCCCACTTGGGATGGTAGCAGCCGCGGCGGCAGCAGTAGCAGCAGCAGCCAATGCGGCCTATGCAGCCGAGCTCGAGCGGGATGATGACGAGGATAAAGCCGAGGATGTACCAGTGCCAGCTCCACAGCCTACACAAGTAGCACCTCCGTCTACCTCTACCGCTGGACCATCTCAGCCTCCCTCCGACACCATGATGAGTATGATGATGGAGATCAGGGACACACAGCGCGAGATGAGCCGCGACTTGGCGCAGTTGGCTCGCAGTCTCAGAGTCACACAGGATCAGGTGCACTGGCTCAGGGTTGCTTACGAGCGAGACTATGATATAGCAGACCCTATTCCTCCCAGGCCCCCTACCCCATGATTGTCCCTCTTTATTTTCATCTCTTTTGCATATGACTGTTATATAACAGGGTAACTGTCCAATTTGTAGACTGTACCTTGTAGCACTATTTCGTTTGATACACATTTTCTTGATTAATGAAAATTTCTGTTTCACCTAACTAGTGTATGTGCACATGTTAAGTTTCATAATTAGAATAGTACATTATTCTCTTTCTTAATCAGTCTCAAGTATCAAACAATGCTTAGGGTGTGTTTGTATTAAAATTTTTAAATTTTCCTAACTCAGTTCCTCGACTTAGTTAAGTGCAATATGGTTTGTTGGACAGAGCCCGAGAGCTCTGATACCAAGTTGTCACACCCCAATTCTGATCCAACCAGAGTGGTGTGAGTGAACCGTCATTGAACCAACGGTTCACACCAGGATCTCGAATAGGCCGTGTCCACTCATACAAACCATTACACATAACCACAATCAGAATGTAAATATACAGCGGAAGACTTTAAATAGAATGAACTGAGTATCTATTGATAATTTAAATAAATATCCCATTTTTCAAATTCAAACACATAAAATAATATCCATACATCCATTTAATCCAACCAAAAATAAATGAAAGAAATAAATAAAATCTGATCAAAGGTACACGCAGAAAGGGCACTCGCATGAAGTGTCATGCTCGTCCGCTCCTGCCGGTACACTCAAAGCAGCAACGTCACCATACGCCGGAGCGTTCACATAGTCGTCAACAGTATAACCTGCATCAACATCTAAAACAATGTGTACACAAAGGGTGAGCTCACAACTTAGCTCAGTAAGACAATCAGACAGTTTCACAATATTATGCATGAGTAACAAACATTTTATGTTGTGGTCTGGTTTTAAGTTTGCAATGTGCTATAGCAAGGTTTGGTGGCCCCCGCACCTCTATACACGAGTGTGTGGCACCTCATGGTTCACACCCCCATTGGTCCACATGCACCCATCATGGAATAGAGATAGAGCTAAGATACCCACGTACCTCCCCTGATACTCTACCCATACCAGTACCTAAGCCCCTACTGGCCAGGGCTCGCAAACTGGGCTCGCAACTAACCAATCCTATATGTCATCAATGTACGCTCTATCCCAGCACAGTCGTCTACGGCATAGAGATAGAGCTAAGGCATTCCCACACCTCCCCTGATGCCCTATCCGCAACTAACTCACTAGGATAGAAACAATACGCAGGTAGACCCTATCCCAACATAACTCCCTACGGCATAGAGATAGAGCTAAAGCATCGTGGACAAGCCAGCGTCGACTCGAAGACCACAGTACCACATAACAATGGCCGGGACAACATCAATATCGGAGACCACCGTACCACGACCTTCCCCTGATGCCCCACCCGTACCAAGCATGTTAAGATAGAATACTACAAAAGGGCTAATGTGAAGAGCGATCCCAGGCCCATGCCCCACTCCACACACTAACGAAAACAATCACATGCCTAACAGTCACATCCTATCAATGAATGAACAGTAATAATAAACGAAAGTAAAGGATGGCATGTGAATATGCACAAACAACACATCTCATATAATCAGATGATTAACAACAATTTATTGTCCCTTAATTGTTAGGTTTAAGTCAGATTCCCTTACCTGACGCTCGTTCGATAACTTGCTCCACGTCGCAAGGTCCAAACGATATGTCACAAAGTCCTACAATATTATTAGGGTCTCATTAGAATATATTGTTTAGGGTTTCAGGTTGGTCGAAAACCAACACGGTTACAAAACACCCTCACAGAGCTGACCGGTGGCATGTACCGGTCGCAGCTCTGTGGGAAAGACTGGCGACCGGTATGGTCAGCCGGTCCCCACAGACCAGCCTCCCGAGGGATACCGGTGGCAACATACCGGTCGCACCATGTGCAACCGGTATAGTCGATCGGTATGTCTCCGGAAGACCATACATGGGTTTTCGACTGTCGTCGATCATCCTCCATGTATTTCCAAGGTTTCTCCTATCCATTCTAAGTCTAATCATTGAGTTAGAGTTATCCCCAACTCATTCGAGTCTCGTTTTGATGAATATCATCTCGAAACTCCAATCTAGGGTTTGACGGCAACTTAGGATTTATTGGCCAATTTAGGGTTTTAGATCAATACCTACTTTGCATGGTATTGATCCACCCACACAACTAACATAGGATAAGAAGATTGATTCGAACACTTACCATTGACTGGCGTAGCGTGAGCTTCGTCCAACGGTAATGGCGGCACCTTCTTCTTCCTCCTAGCTCCTTCTCCTTTCCAATCTCTTTCTCTTCTCTAGGGTTTGCGAGAGACAATGGAAAGGATTTGAGGAGGCTTAAGGGTGTATTTATAGGCTAGATTTAGGGTTTAGTAACCCTACTAGGATTAGGAAACTTCTAGGATTCGAAATCAGGAAAGTGGGACCCTCAGAAGTCAATTTCTGGATTCCCGCACTTAGCTGCGCAAGCCATACCGGTCGACCGGTACCAAGACCGGTACCATCGACCGGTCAACATAAATTGATGACTATTGGTCGTCTTTGGTCCGATTTCATACCTGTTTGTCATCCGCTTGTCCTGTCTGCCCCGGTGATGATCGGAAGACCTGTCACGACACAAAACCAAGGTTTAGATCGGGTTTATGGATTGCGGGTCTTACAAGAGGCCACTGCCTCAATGAACAAGGCCCGCATTAGCCCGAACTGACAAAATTCATCGGACAAAAGCTGAGACATCCTATACTCAGTAGGATCCCAACCATAAGAGGTTCACCGGCGATGCATGGGATGAATCAATAGATAGGCAAGCTCAAGACAACTACACAAGAGTTAAATACCTAAGGTAGGTATCAAGCATCAATTATGAGATGAATAAAGCATTAAATGGTGATGAAATAACTACGATGAACAATGAGGAGATTTTCATTCAAGGTCAGAAGTAAACATCACAATGGCAGCGTACTAAATGTAAACATCAGTGCATATAAGTACAGAGCAATGTTAATTCAGGTAACAAAGGACCTGGGACATCCCTAAGGGACAAACACTTGGATAGGGGGGACAACAGGTAGGGTTCTAGTCAAAACCATGGTAGACCGGTTCTCCCAGGCAGAGGCAATGTTTTGAACCAAATCCGGAGTTAGCTCCCTGCAAGGCACTGTCTCATCAAAAGATTCATGTACAGGAGGTGGTAGGCCATGTTGTTGATGAAGTCGATTCGGAGAGTAGAACGTTGTATGTGTAAGACCCATAAATTAGACATGAGTGCCACCCGGGGTGCTCGTCATGATGTGATTCTCTCTCCACCAGCTACAACTCAACCGGATGTCTGCAGATCTGATCATGGTAAGCTGTCTTGGCCAATCTATCTCTTTGTGGAAGTCTGCACCATTGGCTCTCCCCCAGTATTGGTTATGTGTGAACTCATGAACTTGCAGAGCTGGAATCAAACTTAATCTCTCTAGGAGCCAACACTGTAGTAAATACGGCGACCCTATAAATCGATCCAACTCAAACTTTCTGTTACGCCTCGCCATCACATCAAGGCCGTTCAAAGTTTCTGTCAAAACAGTTGTTATAATATCACCAACATCATTAGCATGGATAATGAGGTCCACTATGGCCGGGGACTCCGTGCGCTTCTGGCTCCTTAGCAAGTAACGAGCGATCATGCAGTAGATGAATACTCTTCCTCTCTGTAACTTTGCTTAGAAGTCCTCAGGGTCTTTGCGTGTATACCTTTTAATCATTTCCTGGATGTCCAATCCCTCATTCTTGAAGAAAACTTTGACTTCTTCCTTACTCCACTCGAAGTGTTCTCGGATCTTCTGAGTATACTCGCCCCGAAGCAGAGGTTTGAAGATCCTCTCCCTGTAAGGGTACATCAGACATGCCCTGAATTCCTCCACTGTAGGGCACATCATTGCATCACCAAATTTGAAGACGTGCATTGAGGGGTCCCAAAATTTGACGACTGCCTTCAATAGACCAGGACAGAGGCGCATATTCTGAAGGCCACATAGAGCTTCGAGATGATATGTCTTTAAAGGTGAAGTATCTCTCCTAGAGTTGAACCATTCCCACTTCCTAAGACTTTTGTTCATATTGTCGCGCAGTTGTCAAACAAAAGGGTCAATCTTGTACATCACAAAAGTGGTAAACAAAGGGTTCAAGTCCACAATAAAGTGTTCATATAGTTGAGAGGTCTCCCACTTAGGAGTGCATAGACATGAATATTTAAATGCATTCTAATAAATCATGTATAGCTTTACTGCATATTATAGCTATGTCTGTGCACTACATCCTAATAGTCAGACCAAGTGCAAAGAAGACGAAGGCCTAGCTAGTCTGATAAGAAGCTGTCCACATGGTTGACCATGGGAGGATCTTTGGGCTGCTTATGTAGAGTGACCGATCCCCAAGAGAGGATGTCACCTTTTGGGCAAAGAAACATGGACCTTGGAATTTGGGACCTCGTCGAATGGATGAATGACAGATGAATTCCAATCGAGTTATAAGATTTTAATGTATAGAATGGCCTACTCACGAGAGACAATGCCATACAGATTCACTCACAAAGGAAGGAGGCCAAAGACGTAAACTCTGGGAATCCGTCAAATTTGGAGAACGGGAGAAGAGTTTCGGCCATAGAAGGATTTATTTTCCCGATAATGATGAGAAAGCACGACCTTTTGGCTGATAATAAGCCCGATCAAATCGAAGAGGTCCAAGGTTTCACAAACTATGGAAGTCTAATCCCTCCTTTTTCTCTTTTTTTTTTCAGGGGTAGAACTAAACATAGTACTTCTTTACCTGATCCAGATTTGTCAGATACTGTAATTCTTTGCCATCAAGGTCGGTCAACCATATAGCCTTGCTTGGGAGGATTTCTTTGATAATAAAAGGTCCGGTCCAGTTTGTACGAAACTTACCCCTAGGGTCGTATATGGGAGCCCTCTGCTCTTTTAGCACCAAGTCTTCAACTACCAAGTGACGAGGATGTACTTTCTTATTGAAGGTGGCAGCCATCCTCTGCTGATACTTCTTGGAATTTTCTGCATCCCTCATCCTTTTTTCATCAATAAAATTCAATTCCTCATATCTCTCTCGCTTCTATTCGGCCTCGGAGATTTTAGATTTCATAAGGGTCCTCAAGGAAGGGACCTCTAACTCAACGGGAAGAACTGCCTCAATACCATAGACTAGGGAGTAGGGAGTTGCTCCCGTAGATGTCCTAACTGAAGTGCAGTAGGCCCATAAAGCATAGGAAAGCTTATCCGCCCAGTCTGTGTTAGTTTGTGCCATCTTCTGCAGGATAACCTTGATGTTATTGTTAGCTGCCTCGACTGCCCCATTTGTCTGTGGGCGATAAGGAGAAGACCTATGCTGATTGATATGGAACTTCTCACACAAGTCTTGCACCTTACCCCTGAAATGTGTACCTTGATCGGATATCAAATCCTGAAACATGCCGTGGCGGCAAATAATGTACTCCTGTAAGAACTTGGCCACTTTGTTGGCAACCAGGATAAATTCATGTCCATTGGATGCCTTGGGGTTTATCTTCCCAATCACATCTATACCCCAGGTCGAAAATGGCCAAGGAGAGCTCAAAGTATGCAAATCTGCTAGGGGCACGTGGATAAGATTGGCAAATATCTAGCACTTGTGACATCTTTTCACAAAGTTGACACAGTCTGCTTCCATTGTGTTCCAATAATACCCCAAGCGTAGGATCTTTTTAGCAAGTATCATGGCATTCATGTGGGGTCCACATATCCCTTCATGGATTTGTTTGATAACATTCCGGGCCTGTTCCTCATTGACACAAACCAACTGGACTCCATCATAAGATCTCTTATATAGAATATCTTCACACAATATGAACTGGGCAGCACGTCTCCTCAGGGTTTTCTTCTCTCCTGACGTTGCATCTGCAGGGTATTTAGACCCCGATGAAATCCACTATAGGGGCAAACCAAGGTCGACCATCTGTCGTCAGTGCATTGACCTCTTCATCCATGTAAGCCGACTGTATCATTCTTTCAATTATCAAAGGTTGCATCTTCTCATTTGGATTACCCCCAATCATTGACGCTAGCATTGCCAATGCATCAGCGTATCGGTTTGTATCTCGTGGGAAGTAGCCAAAATCTATTTCTTTGAATTTACTGGCCAAGACCTGAGCCCAATGTTTATAAGGTACGAGCGTTTCATCTCTTGTCTTCTAGTCTTCCCTGACTTGATAGATGACAACTGAAGAATCTCCATACACTTTCAATTTTTGTACACCAAAGGACAAAGCCGCTCGGAGCCCTCTCACACAGGCTTCGTACTCCACAGTATTGTTTGTGCATTCGAACTCCAAACGAAAAGACAAAGGTATGAAGACACCGTCGGGATCGACTAACAATACCCCAGCTCCATATCCTAGATGATTTGCCACGCCGTCAAAGAACATCACCCAAGTGTCATCTCCCAGTTCTTCCTGAACAGTGGAGACTTCTTCACCAGGAAATACGTCCTCCAATTGCTTAAGATTTCCTTCGATTGGGAGAGATGACAAATGCTCAGCAATCACACTCCCCTTGATAGACTTTTGGTTCATGTAGGTAATATCAAACTCCAAAAGGAGCAACAACCACCGTGCCATTCTTCCTGTTAAGGCTGGTTTCTCGAAAAGGTACTTGATCAGGTCCATGCGGGAGATGAGGACAATAGGATATGAGAGCATGTAATGTCTCAATCTCTTTGTTACCCAGACCAAAGCCGTGCATGTTTTCTCCAAAGGGGTATAGTTAACCTCATAGCCCGTGAACTTCTTGCTCAGATAATACACAACCCTCTCAGTATGTCCATCTTCGTCATGCTAGGCAATCATGGATCCCATTGACTCTTCTAAGACAGAAAAATACAACAGAAGTGGTCTCCCAAGGGTTGGCAGGACCAAAACTGGCGGATTAGTCAGATATTCCTTGATCCTATCGAAAGCCAACTGGCACTGGGGATTCTAAGTTTTTGGCTGGTCCTTCCCTAATAGCTTGAAAATAGGTTCACAGATGGCTGTCAGATGCGCTATGAATCTGTTTATGTACTGCACACTTCCTAGGAATCCTCTGATCTCCTTTTCTGTTCGTGGAGGAGGCATTTCAGATATAGCTTTAATCTTGGCTGGGTCATCTCTATACCCCTCTCACTCACCAAGAAGCCCAACATTTTTCCAGCAGTTACTCCAAAAGCACACTTCTGTAGATTCAGTCTCAACTTGTATCGCTTTATCCATTCAAAGAATGTCCTCAATGCCGTGAAGTGATCCTCCTTGGTAATTGACTTCACAATCATATCATCTACATATACTTCAACTTCCTTATGGATCAAGTCATGGAGGACAGTAGTAGTCATTCTTTGGTAAGTTGCCCCAGCATTCTTAAGCCCAAATGGCATTACTGTATAACAATAAGTACCCCAATCTGTAGTGAATGAAGTCTTCTCTTTATCCTCTGGTGCCATCTTTATCTGATTGTAGCCTGAGAAGCCATCCATGAAAGATAACAGTGCATGTCCAGCAGTATTGTTGACCAATATGTCAATCTTGGGTAGCGAAAAGTCATCCTTAGGGCTTGCTTTGTTCAGATTCCTATAATCCACACATACCCTTAATTTACCATCTTTCTTTGGGACAATGACAATATTGGCCAACCACTCAGGGTAATGGACCACTTCAAGAAAACCGGGATCAAGTTGCTTCTGGATATCCTCCATGACCTTCAAAGCCCACTCTGGCCTCAATCTCCTCAATTTTTGTTTGTGGGGCTTCGAACCAGGCATCAAGGGAATCTTATGTTGGGCCACCTCAGGGTCTATTCCAGGCAAAGACTTCTTGAAATTATTTGAATAACTCCACCATATTAGTTGTTTCTTCTTCAGTTAAAGTTACCCCAACCTTGATCTCACGGGGCTCTTCAGTTGAGCCTAAGTTGACCATTTTAAAATCCTATTTGATTGGTCGGGCCTTCATTTCTTTTGAAGCCTTGATAGATCGCATTAACTCAGGAGAGGGTTCATCATTCTCATCATTATCCGAGTCAGAGTTAGTATAATTGACAGTAATGGAAGAAGAAGAAGACACAGTATAATCGAAAGTGAAATTTTCATTACTAATAGAAGAGGTGTCTACAGGATAGGAGGTCCCAAGTGGGAGAGAATCAACACTAGAAAATGTTTGCAACTTATCTAAACTTGTACTAGGCATAGACACAGTCAAATTTTTCAAAATACATGACTCATTAAAAAAGACAAAATGGTCTGCACAACTCCAATTAGGGATAACCCCATCAAAAGGATGAATAAGTTGGTGTGGACCCAAATCCTCGCTTTTGCTTTCCTCAGTGATGGCCAAGACTCCTTCGTCGTCGAACAAGCTACCGACATCCACGAACTCTGATCCCGTCTTCGCTGCATCACTCTGCTTTTGAATCCTCATCAGCTCCAGCTCTACCCAATCAATATCACAGTCGAAGAAGATCTCAAAGCCAGGAACTCGCCGTTGAAGGTGCACGTCATACCATGGCTCGGGAAAGCCACAGAATGGAAAGTCTGACCCTTCTTTGACGAAGTGTCCATTAAGAGTTGTAGAAGGTGAGATCTCTTCTTCACTATGAATCCCATCGAAGTGGAGGCTATGGATCTCTTGGTCCGAGCATTGTTGCTGCCATGTCATGCTACTGCTGCTGCCTTTTCTTGGAAAAACTGAAAACTGCTTACTATTCTTGTACTTTCTTTTTTCAAGCCTCGAAAAACGATCATCGGATCTCTTCTGCTTTTGGTCAATCAGGGTCAGGTCTTCCCTAGAAGGAATGTACCCCAGTCCAAATCTGTTCTCATTTATCATTAGAGAAAGCACATTGATGTCACCTTGTTGAAGCAAACCCAGACCCATTCCTGGGAAGAAAGACATGTTAAGCAATGAATTAAATACAAAATTTAAATTCTTACCTGAGGGTTCTGAATTTGTTGTTGCTAGGATTGAACTGATCTGGAACCCACTCAGTTGCACCCCAGTACTGTCCTCTGAAGTGCTGTCTCCCACTGCTAGGGCATTAACCATATCGGAATCGGCATACACTGTCACCACCACCCCTTCATATAGGAATCTGACCTTCTGATGCAATGACGAGGTGAGGACTCCTTCTTTGTGGATCCAGGGCCTTCCCAAAAGAAGATTGAAGGAAGTAG
Organism: Protea cynaroides; assembly: GCA_028583415.1. Taxonomy (NCBI): domain Eukaryota; kingdom Viridiplantae; phylum Streptophyta; class Magnoliopsida; order Proteales; family Proteaceae; genus Protea; species Protea cynaroides. Next base: position 54,337,966 of record CM053267.1, on the reverse strand, counting down.
GTATGTCCACCACATGAAGCTCAACATCGAACATAGCAGGACCCACCTTAATTTGTGCATTAAGTACTCCATTGATAGTCCTCCTGGTACAGTCATAAGCCTTAACATAGTGTGTGGACGGCTTGAGCTCTGTCTCATTGAATCCAAGGTGCTTGAAAGTGCTGAGAGGGAATACATTCAATGCTGAGCCTTCATCTACAAACACTCTTGGAATTAAGTGATCTCTGAGACCGATGGTGATATAAATGGCCTTGTTATGCATCCTTCCTTCATTAGTGAGGTCGGCATCACCATACATCAAGGAATTAACAACATGAGATCCCCCAACTATGTTTGTTAGCTCGGTACAATTAGTGGAGATTGGAACTTGGATGCTGGCTAATGATTTCAGAACTGTGTCCCTGTGTGCTTTGGATGCCATAAGTAACCCCCAAATTGACACATTAGCTTGTGTCTTTTCCAACTGCTTCAAAATGGGGTTCTGGGGTTCAGGGACAGTACATTGCTCTTTCCCTTTGTCTCTTGCCAACTGTCCGGGGTTTTCAACTATCAAGTTTGTGGGCTTAAAGGTCTTTCCACTCTGGGTTTCTGCTACAGGCTTGTCATCATACCCAGGGATGTAAGCCTCCAGGTTACTGAAATTTTGTGTCGCCTGGGCTACCTCTAGTTCATCTTTAATGTATATGATCAAAGGGGTTCCCTTCTCAACCCTTGCTACTGAATGTTTTGTCTGTTGAGGGAAAACCACCTCTAGATCATACTCTGGTTCTTGCTTGATAGCCTCAACCACAGATGATCCCTCATGCTTGTTCTGGTCCTTCCAATTGTAAACGGGTGAAACTGAAGATGCACCATATGCATTAGAATTCTCAAAAGGTGAAAAATCATAACGACCATCCTCCTCCCCTTCCTCTATGAAGTTGACAGTGTGGTTAGGGAGAGGATTTTTTGCTGTAGATGTTGGTCGATTCTGAATGACATAAGTTCTGGCCTCTAGTGCATCTTGAATTGCTTCCTTTAAGGCGAAGCAGAATTCTGTGCCATGCCCAGCCTGATTATGGAACTTACAGAATCTGTCCTGTCTAAAACTTGCTGGGAGAGGATTGGGTAGTACCGTTGGTCCAGGGGGCTTTAATTGGCCTGCCTTCATCAACTTATTCATGATCAATTCTCTTGGTAAACCCAGCTCTGTATATTGTCTTCTTGTTCTCTGACTCTTCTGAGGATATGGAGCTTCAATCAATAACGGGCTAAAGAGGCCACTGCCACACTCTTAGCCTGTGAAAAGGAATTTTCACTAGACGCTTTGGAAGAATTATTTTTCCTGTTCGAGCTGCCCTCTGATATTACCTTATCGCCTTTATGCGGGAGATCCCCGTGGTTGATCGCATCCTCGAACTGTTGTCCAGCGGCGATTAAGGTCTGGAATGTGGTGATGCCTTGTCCAAAGATAAAAGTTTTGTATGGGTTAGCCAACCCTCTCATCATCATGGTGACTTGCTCTCTCTTGGAAGGTCTGTTCCAGATTTGCGCAGCAATGGCCTTGAACCTAGCCAAGTAAGCAGTGAATCCTTATCCGGGCAACTGCATGATTGTTTCTAACTGCCTTCTGTGGGTTTCCACTTCAGTGTTATAAGAGTAATGTTCCACAAAAGCAGTTGTAATGTCTACCCAGGACTTGATTTGGAAAGGTTTTAAGTGTAAGAACCATTTGTGAGCCCCACCAGATAAAGAGAACTGAAATACTTGGCCCAACTGTTCATCTGTGAACCCTCTCCCAATCCTCAAGATACCAGTAAATGATCTAAGATGGGTGGTGGGGCAACCTGACCCATCAAATTTTTTCAGAGGCCATTTGAATTTATCTGGCAGTTTGGCCTCTGGGAAGTAATTCACTCCCTTAGCGTCTATAATCTGATCTTCCATTCCTTTCATTCCTCTGAGCAAATGCTCTACATTGTGCAACCGACTCATGACGGCTAAACTGGCCAACAATTTATCCACCTTCGATAGCTTACTGAGGGAAGGCTCTTGAATCACTATCCGGGGCGAAGGAGATGCATTTATGGGGGTGGTAGGACCATTGCCCTCCTCAGGTGAGGCTACTGCATTGGAGGCTGTTTGCGGCCCAAGATTCATGTTTTGCTTGACCAATCCTACCATGGCGTGAACTGTTCGCTCCAAACTGGTAAGTCTGGTGGTCAAAATGGCGATTGGATCCTCTAGGGGCTCATGACGATCTTCTATCTCATGGTCTTCACTTCCTCTGCCAGACTAACCGACTCTCTAGGATATCCCTGAGTTGATTGAAAACTGGGGACTCTATGTAGTCTCCTAGAGGTAGGATCCCTTACCCAACTGGATGTTATGTTTCAACTCTCCTGAAGATGATTGGAAATGTAGAACAGGGGAACAAAGGTCAGGACTCTAACTGTAAGACCCGTACTCTGTGAACCCGATCTAAACCTTGATTTCATGTCGTAACAGGTCTTCCAATCATCACCGGGCCAGATGGGACGAACGGATGACAATTAGGTACAAAATCGGATCAAACAACCAAATAAGTATGATTTTACTCATACCGGTCGATGGTACCGGTCTTGGTACCGGTCGACCGGTTTGGTCTGCACAATAGACTACCAAGATCCGAAATTGGATCTCTACGGGTCCCACTTTCCCAATTCTGAATCCTAGGACTTTCCTAATCCTAAGAGGCTTCCTAAACCTAATTCCTAGCCTATTTAAACCCCTCTAAGCCTCCTAGAATCCCTTCCATTGATCCTCATAAACCCTAGAGAGGAGAAGGAGATTGGAGAAAGAAAAGGAGCTTGGAAGAAGAAGGAAGTGCCGTCATTACCGTTCGACGACGCTCACCTTACGCCAGTCGAAGGTAAGTGTTTGAATCATCCCTCTTACATTATGACGTTAGGATAGCTTGTATGGTTGAATCAATACCATGCAAAGCAGGTATTGATCTAAACCCTAATTGGCCATTAAACCCTAATTTGCCGTCAAACCCTAGATTCGAGTTCTAGGATGATTATCATAAAAACTAGACTTGAAGGAGTATGAGATAACTCTAACTCAAAGCTTAGACCTAGAATGGATAGGAGAAACCCTAGAAATCCATGGAGAATGATCGACGGCAGTCGAAAAACCTAAAGTATGGTCTTCCGGAGACATACCAGTCAACCATACCGGTCGCTAGTTTTCCCACAGAGCTGCCACCGGTATGTTGCGACCGGTCAGCTCTGAAAGACTGGTTTTGAAACCCTGTTGGTTTTTCGACCAACATGAAATCCTAAGAACTATTGTCACACCCCAATTCTGATCCAACCAGAATGGTGTGAGTGAACCGTCATTGAACCAACGGTTCACACCAGGATCTCGAATAGGCCGTGTCCACCCATATAAACCATTACACATAACCACAATCAGAATATAAATATATAGCGGAAGACTTTAAATAGAATGAGCTGAGTATCTATTGATAATTTAAATGAATATCCCATTATTCAAATTCAAACACATAAAATAATAATCTTTTACATCTCTTAATACCAAGCAAAAATAACTGAAATAAATAAATAAAAATCCATCACAGGCACACGCAGAAAGGGCACTCGCATGAAGCGTCATGCTCGTCCTCCCCTGCTTGTACATCCAAAGCAGCTACACCACCGTACGCCGGAGCGTTCACATAGTCGTCCACAGTGTAACCTGCATCAACATCTAAAAACAATGTATATACAAAGGGTGAGCTCACAACACATCTCAGTAAGACAATCAGACAGTTTCACAAGATTATGCATGAGTAACAATCAATTTTATGCTGTGGTTTGATTTTAAGTTTGCAATGTGCTATAGAAAGGTTTGGTGGCCCCCGCACCTCTATACACGAGTGTGTGGCATCGCACAATAGATCACACTACCACCAACCCACATGCACCCATCATGGAATAGAGATAGAGCTAAGGTATACCCGCACCTCCCCGATACTCTACCCATACCAGTACCTAAGCCCCCCATCGGCCGGGGCTCGCAACCCCGGGCTCGCAACTAACCAATCCTATATGTCAACAATGTATGCTCTAACCCAGCACAGCCGTCTACAGCATAGAATAGAGCTAGAGCGTGCAGGCCGGGCCGGAGACCACAATACATCACCTCCCCCTGATACCCTATCCGCAACTAACCTACTAGGATAGAAACAATACGCAGGTAGACCCTATCCCAACATAACTCCCTATGGCATAGAGATAGAGCTAAAGCATCGTGGACAAGCCAGCGTCGACTCGGAATCCTCAGTACCACACAACGATGGCCGGGACAACATCAATATCGGAGACCACCGTACCACGACCTTCCCCTGATACCCCACCCGTACCAAGCATGTTAAGACAGAATACTACAAAAAGTGCTAGTGTGAAGAGAGATCCCAGGCCCATGCCCCACTCCACAGACTAACGAAAACAATCACATGCCTAACAATCACATCCTATCAATGCATGAACAGTAATAATAACTGAAAGTAAAGGATGGCATGTGAATATGCACAAACATCACATCATAGATATTCAATGATTAACAACGATTTACTGTCCATTAATTATTAGGTTTAGGTCAGATTCTCTTACCTGACGCTCGTTCGATAACTTGCTCCACGTCGCAAGGTCCAAACGATATGTCACAAAATCCTACAACATTATTAGGGTTTCATTAGAATATATTGTTTAGGGTTTCATGTTGGTCGGAAACCAACAGGGTTACAAATACCCTCACAAAGCTGACCGGTGGCAACATACCGATTGTAGCTCTGTGGGAAAGACTGGCGACCGGTATGGTCAGCCAGTCCCCACAGATAACCTCCCGAGAGGTAGCGGTCGCAACATACCGGTCGCACTATGTGCAACCGGTATAGTCGACCGGTAGGTCTCCGGAAGACCATACATGGGTTTTTCGACTGCCGTCGATCATCCTCCATGGATTTTCAAGGTTTCTCCTATCCATTCTAAGTCTAGGCTTTGAGTTAGAGTTATCCCCAACTCATTCAAGTTTCGTTTCGATGAATATCATCTCGAAACTCTAATCAAGGGTTTGACGGCAACTTAGGGTTTATTGGCCAATTTAGGGTTTTAGATCAATACCTACTTTGCATGGTATTGATCCACCCACACAACTAACATAGGGTAAGAGGAGGGATTCAAACACTTACCGTTGACAGGCGTAACGAGAGCTTCGTCAAACGGTAATGGCGGCTCCTTCTTCTTCCTCCTAGCTCCTTCTCCTTTTCCACCTCTTTCTCTTCTCTAGGGTTTGCGAGAGACAATGGAAAGGATTTGAGGAGGGTTAATGGTGTATTTATAGGCTAGAAATAGGGTTTAGTAACTCTACTAGGATTAGGAAACTTCTAGGATTCAAAATCAGGAAAGCGAGACCCGCAGAGACCAATTTCCAAATTCCCGCACATAGCTGTGCAGGCCATACCGGTCGACCGGTACCAAGACCGGTACCATCGACCGGTATACCTAAAATCAGGTATAATTGGTCGACTTCGGTCCGATTTTGTACCTGTTTGTTATCCGCTTGCCCCATCTGGCTCGGTGATGATTGGAAGACCTGTCACGACACAAAACCAAGGTTAGACCGGGTTTTCAGAGTGCGGGTCTTACAACTCCACCACCCTTAAAAGAAATTTCGTCCCGAAATTTGCATGTAGGTACTACAACTATTCTAATCGAACCCTAATATTATGTAGGACTCTATGATAGCACGTTTGGATCTTGCGACGTGGAGCAAGCTATCAAACGAGCGTCAGGCAAGGGAATCAGACCTAAACCCTAATAATTAATGGACAGTAAAACGTTGTTAATGACCCTGAATACATGATGTGATGTTTGTGCATATTCACATGTCATCTTTTATTTCCAGTTATTATTATTGTTCATACATATTTCATATGATAGGATGTGATTGTTAGGCATGTGATTGTTTTCGTTGGTGTGTGGAATGGGAAGGGCCTGGGGCCTGGGATCATTCCTCACACTGGCACCTTTTGTAGTATTCTATTTTAGCATGCTTGGTAGGGGTGGGGTATCAGGGGAAGGTCGTGGCACTATGGTCTATGTCATATTGACGCTGGCCTGGCCATGATGATGTGGCACTGTGGTCTCCAACATATGGGCGCTGGCCTGGCCACGATGCTTTAGCTCTATCTCTATGCTGTCGGGAGTTATGTTGGGATAGGGTCTACCTGCGTATTGTTCTGTCTTAGTATGCTTGATGCGGATAGGGTATCAGGGAGAGGTGAGGTATTGTGGTCTCCAGCCCGGCTTGCACGCTCTAGCTCTATCTCTATGCCATAGTTAGCGGTACTAGCATGGAGCCTACATTGATGACATATAGGATTGGTTAGTTGCGAGCCCAGTTTGAAAGCCCTAGCCAATAGGGGCTTAGGTACTAGTATGGGTAGAGTATCAGGGGAGGTGCGGGTATACCTTAGCTCTATCTCTATTCCATGATGGGTGTATGTGGGTCGGTGGTGGTGTGATCTACTGTGCGATGCCACACACTCGTGTATAGAGGTGAGGCGGCCTCCGAACCTTTCTATAGCACAGTGCAAACTTAAACCAGACCACAGCATAAAATGATTGTTACTCATGCATAATATTGTGAAATTGTCTGATTGTCTTACTGAGCTAAGGTATGAGCTCACCCTTTGTATATACATTGTTTTTAGATATTGATGTAGGTTACACGGTGGATGATTATATGAACGCTCTGGCGTATGGAGGTGTTGCTGCTCTGGATGTACAGGCAGGAGAGGATGAGCATGACGCTTCATGCGAGTGTCCTTTCTGCATGTACCTTTGACTTTATTTTATTTGTTTCGGTTATTTTATTAAAGTGATGTAAAGATATTTAACTACCTTTGGAATTTAGATAATTGGATACTTATTTAATTTTATCAATAGAATACTCAGTTCATTTATTTAAAGACTTTCGCTGTATTTATTATATTCTGATTGTGGTTATGTGTAATTGTTTGTATGAGTGGACACTGTCTTATTGAGATCCTGGTGTGAACCGTTGGTTCAGTGACGGTTCACTCACACTTCTGGTTCAGCCAGAATTAGGGTGTGACACTAACAGATAGGGAGAACCGAGAATAATGAACATGCATGCATCAAAGCTGACTCAACCAGACAAAGTTAGATCCTGTGCAAGAACTCCATTAGGTTAATTCTCGCCAATTTCGGCGATTCAGATTGATTATTTGGCTGGTTTTCAGCAAGAGGGTATCTATGAAACAGACTATACCTCCGGCTGAAACTCCAACCAAATGAACACATTGGGATCACTGGATTTGGGAGGGATTCACCCTCTGAGAGGACGCGCACAGGATATCAAAGAATTTTGATTCAATCTTGAACAAATGAGTGATGGCTTTATCAGTGACCACCTGCCTTAAGCAAGGTGAAACTGGGTAAAGACAATACTTAGGTGTTCAGGGATGAATCAAGCATACAAGTGTCAATAATGTGAAAATGGGACACGACAAAGCTACCTTGACAAGGATAAGAATGCCTATCACCGTATACACGATGAGTTAAAGACACCTACATCCCTTTATATACCCGCATAGCCGCAGGTACATGCCAAGGTTGTGGCCTCGCCTAGCAGGTCATCCAATATATACTGGAGCCCGTTTCAGCTAACCACGAGGTTTGTAACAATAGTAACCAATATCTCAAGAACCATGATGTCACACCCCAATTCTGATCCAACCAGAATGGTGTGAGTGAACCGTCATTGAACCAACGGTTCACACCAGGATCTTGAATAGGCCGTGTCCATTCATACAAACCATTACACATAACCAACAATCAGAACATAAATATTACAGCGGAAGACTTTAAATAGAATGAACTGAGTATCTATTGATAATTTAAATAAATATCCCATTATCCAAATTCAAACACATAAAATAAATATCTTTAACATCCCTTTAATATCAAACGAAAATAACTAAAACGAATAAACAAAATCCGATCACAGGTACACGCAGAAAGGGCACTCGCATGAAGCATCATACTCGTCCTCCCCTGCTTGTACATCCAAAGCAGCTACACCTCCATACGTCGGAGCGTTCACGTAGTCGTCCACGGTGTATCCTGCATCAACATCTAAAAACAATGTATATACAAAGGGTGAGCTACCAACACAGCTCAGTAAGACAATCAGACAGTTTCACAAGATTATGCATGAGTAACAATCAGTTTTATGCTGTGGTCTGGTTTTAAGTTTGCAATGTGCTATAGAAAGGTTTGGTGGCCCCCACACCTTTATACACGAGTGTGTGGCACCTCATGGATCACACCCCCATTGGCCCACATGCACCCATTATGGAATAGAGATAGAGCTAAGATACCCACGTACCTCCCTTGATACTCTACCCATACCAGTACCTAAGCCCCTACTGGCCAGGGCTCGCAAACTGGGCTCGCAACTAACCAATCCTATATGTCATCAATGTATGCTCTAACCCAGCACAGCCGTCTACGGCATAGAGATAGAGCTAAGGCATTCCCACACCTTCCCTGATACCCTATCCGCAACTAACACACTAGGATAGAAACATAACGCAGGTAGACCCTATCCCAACATAACTCCCTACGGCATAGAGATAGAGCTAAAGCATCATGGACAAGCCAGCGTCGACTCGGAATCCACAGTACCACATAACAATGGCCGAGACAACATCAATATCGGAGACCACCGTACCACGACCTTCCCCTGATACCCCACCCGTACCGAGCATGTTAAGACAGAATACTACAAAAGGTGCTAATGTGAAGAGCGATCCCAGGCTCATGCCCCACTCCACACACTAACGAAAACAATCACATGCCTAACAATCACATCCTATCAATGCATGAACAGTAATAACAACTGAAAGTAAAGGATGGCATGTGAATATGCACAAACAACACATCTCATATAATCAGGTGATTAACAACAATTTACTATCCATTAATTATTAGGTTTGGGTCAGATTCCCTTACCTGACGCTCGTTCGATAACTTGCTCCACGTCGCAAGATCCAAACGGCAAGTCACAAAGTCCTACAATATTATTAGGGTTTCATTAAAATAACATTCTTAGAGTCTTATGTTGATCGGAAACCAACAGGGTTACAGTTACCCTCACAGAGCTGACCGACGGCAACATACCGGTCGCAGCTCTGTGGGGAAAGATTGGCGACCGGTATGGTCAGCCGGTCCCCACAGACAACCTCCCGAGAGGTAGCGGTCGCAACATACCGGTCGCACTATGTGCAACCGGTATAGTCGATCGGTATGTCTCCGGAAGAGCATACATGGGTTTTTCGACTGCCGACGATCATCCTCCTTGGATTTTCAGGGTTTCTCCTATCCATTCTAAGTCTAGGCTTTGAGTTAGAGTTATCCCCAACTCATTCAAGTCTCGTTTCGATGAATATCCTCTCGAAACTCGAATCTAGGGTTTGACGGCAACTTAGGGTTTATTGGCCAAATTAGGGTTTTAGATCAATACCTACTTTGCATGGTATTGATCCACCCACACAACTAACATAGGATAAGAAGATGGATTCAAGCACTTACCGTTGACTGGCGTAATGAGAGCGTCGTCAAACGGTAATGGCGGCACCTCCTTCTTCTTCCTAGCCCCTTCTCCTTTCCAACCTCTTCCTCTTCTCTAGGGTTTGTGAGAGACAATGGAAAGGATTTGAGGAGGTTTAAGGGTGTATTTATAGACTATAAATAGGGTTTAGTAACCCTACTAAGATTAGGAAACTTTTAGGATTCGAAATCAGGAAAGCGGGACCCGCAGAGACCAATTTCTAGATTCCCGCACATAGCTGCGCAGGCCATACCGGTCGACCGGTCCCAAGACCGGTACCATCAACCGGTATACCTAAAATCAGGTATAATTGGTCGACTTCGGTCCGATTTTGTACCTGTTTGTTATCCGCTTGCCCCGTCTGGTCCGGTGATGATCGGAAGACCTGTCATGACACAAAACCACGGTTTAGATCGGGTTTCAGAGTGCGGGTCTTACACATGATATCACTATATCATAAAATAATCAGCAATGTATACAATGCACCTAAATAATCAAGGCTACAAGCAATGATTTTCGTTACTTCTACACCTAACTACAACCTAAAGCCTCAAGATATAAGTTTATGCATAAAGAGAAAGGGATAGGGATTTACAATCTGGAGTCTGGCATGAATATCCTCAGCGGAGTCGCCACTATGAGGACATGGGAAAAAAATCTTTCTAAAATTTTTAATTAGATTTATCCTCATTTTTAAAATTGAGTTTTCATGTAGTTGAAGTTGTCTACCCTCATTACACTCATACTGGGATCTGAAAAGTTTTCACCTTCAGATCTCATTCACTCATGCCAGTTGAGGATAAGAAGACTGGAGTCGCCACCTAGATAAGGTCTAGGACCTATAAATGATGTCCCCCAATGGAGGAACACTATTGACTCGTGCAAATGGAACGGCTGTCTTGTCTCACCAAAGGCGGGTAAGTGCCAAATTACGAGTTGGGAAGGTGTTAGGCACCCAACTCGCCCGGTTGAACCGGTCTCCCTAAATCCTATCATTTCCTACAGTTTATGAATACTTGGGGCTATCTAAATACATGAAAAGGTAAAAGGGGAATCCTAAGTTCATTTCTAATTCTTCGCTAACAACACATGGCATAAGCTGAGATTAAACAATTTAAACAAGAAAAATAATTACAAAATGAATCAAAGAAACTAAAAGAATAGCTTAATCATACATCAAAAGAAAGAAAAACAAGATATATAACATATGACCGAGGTCTGGGAAAATCCCAGGCCATCTACGTATCCCTGTGCGGTGGGAATCAGGCCAAACGTAGTTCGGGCGGGTGTGTACGTACCGAGTGTGTACAAGAGAAGAGGGACGCTTCCAAAATATTGGAACGCATCCCAAGCGATGGATGCTCCCATAATCATGGAACACATCCAATGATGAGAGATGTCCCCACAATAGTGGGACCCATCTTAGTGTTGAGGTACTCCCTATCACAAGGAAGTCCCCTCAGCGAGGTAATCCCATAATACATGGAACTTACCACAATTTGATCGAGCGTGGAGCGACCGAACTCCCCGCAGCCTACGTATCCCTCGAGACCTCTGTCTCTCCAGAATCAGGTCAAGCGTAGTTCCCATGGATTGACGAGCCATGGACACGCGTGGCAACACTCAGGAAAGGCCAAATGCCTCAGCTCTCCACACACGGGGTACACTAAATCTCACTCACACCCCACATATGGGATGCCCAGGTGGACCGTCCGTCGGACCACCCATCCTATGCATACATCTACCCAATCGCACATTTTCATTAATATATTTTTTATACAATGATTTCCCACACTCTTGGATCCAATCCTAGGGTTGGGTGGGCTAATTCTAAATGAGCCCACAAGGGGTCGGACTCTTTGGAGTCCCCTAGCCAATCACATTGCCGGAAGCGCATACTCTAACATGCATCTATCACGGTGTTCCAATGGAAACACTTTGGGGTAGGGAACACATGTTGGTATGAATATCAATTCAAACTAAACATATATGCAAGTCATAGTCCAAGCATGATATAACACAAATAAATTGAACTAAAATATGCATGTGCATGACAGATCACGTGTTATTAAAATGCTACCACAAAAACTTACAATAAAGTAAGAAGTCATGCCATATTAACCAAATGGGCCAAACCAAACAAATTGGCTAACCCAACAAATTGGCTAACCCTAAGCCCACTTAAATCAAACCAAACTAGACTACCTAAACTCCACTTTAAATTGGGCCAAACCCAACCAAAAACCCAGCCCAAGGGCCGAATTCAAGGGACCCGAACCAACCTATACTAGGGTAAACAATGGTCCAAGTTAGACCAGATCAGAGTGGGCCTGGCTAACCGGGCCACAACCATACCATCTAAACCAAACCAATTGGGCTAGCCCCAAACCAGGCCCAAACCACAACTGAACCACTAAACCATACCAAAAAATGACCCAAATTGGGTCAACCCGAACCAAACAAAGCCTATCATGACTGAACTGGGTCTGGCTTAAACCAAGTCAAACCAGACCTAAACTAGGTCCACAACACCAAACCTACAAATAATACCAGGCCAGCCTAACCAGACCAGACTAGACCAGCTCAAACATGAACCAAACCCCACCTCATGGACCTAAACCTAAACTGAACGAACCTACCTTCCCTACCCAAACTACACCAAATCTTAGACCAAATGCAAAGCAGGGAAGAGAAACACACACATATATAAAGAATAACATTGTAAAACAAAGAACAGACTATTGATATTTAAAAACAACAGCAAAAACAAATATCCAAATCCACCTTGTGAGAGTAATATGGGAAAGGGGAAGAAGAAAAATGCATATCAAGCCTTGCACAAAAGCCAAACAAAAGGAATTAAGATAGCCACCTCCATACATAAAAGATAAAACAAACAAACTAAACAAACTTAACCGAGACGCAACAAAATGAAACTGCAACGATTAGATGTCAATCCCATTGAAAACCAGACTCTAAACATCCCTAAGCAACTGTGGATTGGATAAAAACATCATGAACAAAAGAAAGAGAGAGAGGGAAACTAATCACATAGTAGATAATGGGAACATAAAAACATGAAATATAAGGGAACCAAAAATGCTAGGAGAGACAACAAACTAGCCTATTATAAACAGTAGCACATCTAAGCAAAGGAGAGATTCACGATCCACAAAAATGTCAACATTAATAGAATTTGCACAAATCATTTAGCAATAATAATAAATAAAAATAAAAATGTGAAAGAGGACTGGAACTTACCTAAAGCCGTAGCCTCCAACTCTTTCTTCCTCTTCAGCTGCGGCTCCCTCTCTCAATCTCGACTTTCCTCACTACTTCTCACTCTCCCCTCTTGATTTTTTTTTCTGCTTCTGTCCGCCCTTCCTCTCTACTGATTTTTTTTTCTTGGACCGGCAGCGATGGTTCTGCTTTTCCTTCCTCCACGGCAGCAGCAGCACTGCCGCTGCTTTCTTCCTTTTTCTTCTTTTCTCCTCCTTCTTCTCCTGCTCTCTCTTTTCTCCCCTGATTTCTTTTTTTCTGGTTTCTTTTTTTTCTTCGGTGGCGGCGGCTCTGTTGCCGCCTTCTTCTTCCCCTTCTTTCTGCTTTTTTTTCCTCTTGGACCAGCAGCTCTGCTGCCGCCTCCTTCCTCTTCTTTCTTCTTCTCTTTCTTCTCCCTTCTTCTTCTTTCTTCTCTCTTCTGTTCTGCTTTTCTTCTCTTTCTTTTTTTTTCTCCCCTCTCCTTTCGGCTACTTCTTCTTCCTCCTCTCGCTGCTGCCGCCGCCTTCTCCTTCTTCTTCTGCTCCTCTTCTCTTTCTTCTCCCTCTCTTTGATTTATCTTCCTCCTCTCTTCTTTCCCTCCTCTCTCTCTGATTTCTCTTCTGCTCTACTTTTTTTCTTTTTTTTTTCTTTCCTCCTCTTTCTCTTGGAGCAGCAGCTCCTTCTTATACTCGCCAAGGGATCAAACCCCTTGGGGAGGTGTCGATGAAGGGGGGTTTTGAGGCCGGGAGACCGACGGTTTTGGGGGAGGAAATCGGGAAAGAGGGGGTGAGGTGTCGACCTCCCTCTTCCCTGCAACCTCTCCTCTTCGTCTCTCTCCCGCTCTCTGTTTCTCTTCTGCTCTTTTCTTTTCTATTCTTTTTTTTTTTGGTTTTCGATCCCTTCTTTTAGGGATCGAGATTGTTCCCCCCTTTTATATAAATATTATTTTTTTTTACTTTTATACCCAAACTACCCCCACCTTTTTTTCATTTTACAGAAAAGTGTATATATATATATATATATATATATATATATATATATATATATACCAATTTTTTTTTCATTACATTTTTTTTATTTTTTTTAATTATTATTATTATTTTTTTTTATTTTTTTATTTTTATTCTATTTTTATTATTTTTTTTATACATCCCTCTCATTGCGTATGGTACCCCAATGAGAGCGGGGATCCCCGCAGTAGCAAAATCTGGGTGTTGATAATCCGATATGCTTTGAATTGAATGGGATGAAATTGTTCCAAACATGACTTGGATTTTTAATTTTTTCTATGAAATTGGTCCGACCCATGACTTGAAATTTTTATGAAGTTGGTTCCCATCATATGCTTGGAATTCTCATGAAATTGGTCCGACCATTGATTTGAAATTTTTATAAGATTAAAATTGGTCCATTGATTTTAATTCGTTCATTCCCATGAATCTTGTCCATTGAATGTTAATTTCTTGATCGTGTGATTCTAATTAAATCTGGTCCATTGAATTTTAATTTCTTGATCATGTGATTCTAATTAAATCTGGTCCATTGAATGTTAATTTCTTGATCGTGTGATTCTAATTAAATCTGGTCCATTGGTATGTTAATTTCTTGATCATGTGATTTTAATTAAATTTGGTCTATTGGTATGTCAATGTAGATTTCTCGATCATGCGATCTCATCCATTGGTTTTAAATTTTATTTTGATCATATGATAAAAGATCTCATCCATTGATGTTAAATTGTCGTGATCATGTGATGACCAATTCGATCCATATATCATCCCCTACATTTGTTCACCCCCCATGCATCATAGCCATTTGATTTGCCCATCATACCATCTAATCATCACCCATATCCTCTGATCATCATCTACATCATCTGACCCCGATTACCATTGATCTTGCACCTCATCACAACCCTTGATTTTGCATCTCACCAATACCATTGATCTAGCACCACGTCACTAATATATTTGGATGCACACATGCTTGCTATATCTGTCTGTTATACATGCTCATTGCTATATCTATCTCCTACATATGTTTATTGTTATATCTGTCTATCACATGCTTATTGTTATATTTAAATGCTTACTGCCATGTTTGGATGCACACTGCTATATTTGGAATACTACCACTGCTATAGTTGGAATGTTTTCATTTGCCATATTTTTCTTGGAAAGAGAAAAAATAAAAAAATAGCAATTAGGGTAGGAAACCCTAAAAATGGAAAGAATACAGCAATTAGGGTAGGAAACCCTAAAAATGAAAAGAAAATAATAATTAGGAAAAGTGAAACCCTAAAAATAGAAATAATAATTAGGGCAAGATAAACCCTAGAATACATAGAATAATTAGGGTATGAAACCCTAAAAAATAAAAATCACAATGAAAAAGGATAGGAAACCCTAGAAACCTAAAAAATGGAAACAATAAAAATGGTAGGAATTTAGGTCTCATCTCTAGATCCTATTGACAAAAATGGTAGGAATTTGGTACACATTCCAAATCTGACTCTCATAATCTTCCCGAACTATGCGGATTCTGATTCCTAGGGCAAACCCTAGGATACGTAGGTCATTTGAGAGAATTCCAAATTCGGATCCACACCTTAGTCCACTTGGACTATCATAAATCCACTAGGATATTTATCCCCATTTCGACCCAGAATGGTTATCCATGCCCGAACTACGCGATTCCTATGTCAAACCCTAGGATACGTAGGCCATTTAGGAGAAACTCAAATTCGGATCCACACCTTAGTCCACTCGGATTATCCATAGATCCACTAGGATATCCATTCTTATTCAACCCAGAACTCGAACTATGCGGATTCTGATTCCTAGGCAAACCCTAGGATACGTAGGCTATTTGGGAGAATTCTAAATTTGGATCTAAACCTCAGTCCACTTGGACTATCCATAAATCCACTAGGATATTTACCCACATTTCAACCCAAATAGGGTTATCCATATCTCGACCCAGAAAGGGTTATCCACATTTTGACCTAGAAAGGGTTATCCAGATTTTGACCCAAATAGGATTATCCACATTCAGACCCAGAAAGGGTTATCTATTCTTAGATCCACAAGGACTATCTATCAGTTCGCATGGACTATCCAGATCCTAACCCATAAGGTTTCTCAGCCTTTCAAGCATAAACTTCAACTTGAACAAAGAATTTAATCATGCACAAGCATAAATCACAGCCATAAACTTTAATCACACCTGAACTACGATGGTGAACTTGATTTTCAAAATAATTTCGTGATATGTAGGCAATATGATGGATACAGATTCGGTTCAATGATATCAAACCACTTGGTTTGGTTCGGTTTAAGATAGAGTCTAGCATAGGAAAGGTATAGGAGATCGATTTCGATCGGACGGTTTGGGTGCCTAACCCCTTCCCATAATCGTAACCTAACGCTAACCCAATCTCTGATGGACCAGAAATCCAATCTAAGGGCCATGAGTCAGTCGAAGTTTTACCTTAGGGTGAGATTTCACATTTTCTAAGGTCCTAGACCTTAATCTAGGTGGCGACTTCCAAGATTTTCATCTTTGTCCTCACAGTGTCAAGTATGGTACTTTTGGACATTCCAAAGAAAGTTGTAAGAGTAATGTGGAGCAGCAGGACCTAAGTTCAGACCCTTAAGTGCCTATTTCTAGGGAATGCTCCTCTTCTATTCCTTATCCTTCAATTTCGGTCCCTTTTGGGGAGAGTACGCCACATGCAAATGTTTTGATTTCTCCTTCACTAGGAGTTACAGTTTCCAACTCTGTTCTGGTTGGTCATCCTATATCTACTGGCATGGAGCAGCCTTTAATTACAACCTCTGTGCTCCCTCGCAATCAAGCTTGGGCTGATATTGCAAAGAATGAAGAGGATACTGATTCTGAGAATGCAGTGATTGATGAGTTTTCTGAGGGAGCCAATGAAGCCAAGAGGTCTGTTCTTGTGGCTAATTCACATACATCTATAAATTTTCCTTTTCCCCCTTCTAGTCATTTTCTTACAACTGTTCAAGGAACGGGTTGTAGTAGTGTGGTCTCTGCTAGTCAAGGCGGGACAGTTGAAGTTTCTTTATCAGATTTATCTTTAATTGATAACATGCTAGATAAGCCCTTTTCAGAAGTGAGACCTAGAAGAGGAAGGTCTGCCAAAAGGAGGGGTGTGGGAACTAATGTTTCCCAATGAAGATTGCTTTTTGAATTATTAGGGGTGTCTCGAACCCCAAATCAAGGCATTTTATTCGTTTCTGTAAGATTGCTTTCTGGAATATTAGGGGTGCCTGGAATATTAGGGGGTGTCTCCCAAAATCCTTCCAGTGCTTTGGAAGAAGCCACCAGTTCGTTGGTGGAAATTAAATGTGGATGGATGCTCCTTAAGGAATCCTGGAGATGCAGGGTTGAGAGGGGTATTTCGTGACTATAGTGGTAAAGTTCTACTTGCATTCTCTAAATTCATTGGTAATGTATCAAATTATCAAACTGAATTTACAGCAGTAATGAAAGGGCTGAGACTAGCTATGGATTGAATGTGATTCGTCTTCTGTCACAGGCTGCTTGTTGAGCAATAATTTGCCATGGTATTGGAAGATGGAATGGGAGACAGTTCGTAATGATTTTGCAGGTCTCAAGATTACTCACTGCTTCAGAGAATCAAATGTAGTAGCGGATGGTCTTGCTAAACGGGCAGCTACTGAGTTGAGCTCTTGCATTTTGACTATTTGCCCTAAATTCATCGCTAGAGAGGTTGTTTGGGATGCATCTCAGTGTCAGCGTTACAGATTCTCTGTATCTGTAAAATGATTCTCTATTTTGTTTTATAGTGACTATATTTGTAATTATGTCTTTTCTTTGTTGGCCACAAATGGATCCTGCTGATGGCCATGTCAAAGGTGGGATTATCCATTTGATGGTTTGTAATTACATTATTTTATTCTTTAATTCAATTTGCTTGACCTTTAGCAAAAAAAAAGAGGACTCTTGTAGCTTTCTTGATGCCTCGGCCCCCACGAGATAAGTGCTTCCTCCACCATGGTTGTCGGTGTTGAACACTATCTTCAAATTATTGCAAAAGTAACCAACTTTAATGAGAGAGACAGAGAGAGAAAATGAAGAGAGAAGGTATCTGAGTCCCAATGACGAGTGATGATGTGGACAGTAGGAAAATAATGTCCTCATGTTGACATATCAACATGAGGAATATTCATTGGCTCTCATCCGTTGTGTGCAATTATCAATGTATTAGTATATGCACACAATAGATAACTGCTATTGGATATTTCTCGTATCAACACAAAGACATGAAACGATTCTGGTCCATGCATGGTCAGTAGCTAATAGAGATGATGTAGTAATAATCAAATGATAAGAAAAAAAATGTAGAGAGAGAGAGAGTCCCACTAATGATTTAGCAGTGTGCGTCTCGTATCTTGATGATGGTAATGATGAGAGAGGAGGAGAGATAAAATACGTGGGGTCTACATTGACATGGTATTCCTATGACATAGCATGAAGTGGTAACATGAGATGGCAGTTCATGTGGCACCACACAACACCAATACCATGCGGCACAACATGGACGGACACACGGCACTCGCATCGTATTGCGACTAAGGTTTAAAATCTCGGGTTTCGGAGGAGTCTCGGCCTCCTCCGAAACCGAGATCTCGCCGAGACACTGTATTTTTTCCGAGACAGCTTGCCAAAATATATTTTTTGATGAACTTGATATGACACTGAGAGGGGGGGTGAATCAGTGTCTGAAACTTTTTCCTAATTATTTACTGCTGCCCAGAGCTGATGGAGATATATTCTTTTACACACATACAAGCGTATACAAATCTACCTCGCTACCACTCAGTGGCCAGGTCTACCAGATTTGCACACCCATCTTGCAAGCCATTCCACGCACTCCAAAATATATAGGAAAATAAAGACAGTCCACAACACAGGATATACGTGGTTCAGCAACACAGTGTGTGATGGCTAGTCCACGGAGTAATGCCCAACGGGCTCCTTATATACTCAATACACTTCTTTTTGCTGTCTACACAGCAGGGAGTACATACACCCAATTTACCCAGCATAAAACTAGGAGGGCACACATGTGCCAGGAATTCAGGTATCAAGTACCAGTGCTCAGCACACACTGCACACCACGCTTAACCCGCACCCACGAAAAGCAAATAACAATTTTTTTTAGGCTTATAAATTTGCCTTACAGTTTTCTCCCACTAGCTAGGTATTCAACAATTTGCACCTACGCTAGCATACAATAAATTGAAAGCATAAATAAATAAGGAATTGAGAATCTCACAAACAATGCTTTCGAATGGCCAACAATCTCTCTGAAGCTTCACACTGCTCTCATGTACTCTCTAACAGCCTTCAATGATGATAAAGATAGATTCACAGACCACACCTCATCGACAGGCTTCCAATCTCTTCCACACAACCCATAATCACCATGAATATGAAAGTAAAAGCTCTACTGACCTCTCATAGGGATTTAGCACTCCATTGATGCACAAAGAAGAGGCAATTGGTGATTGATCACTCCCACAGGGCACGAAACCCTAGAAAACCTTCTGTCTACCTTTAAAATGCTCTTTTAAATTTTTCTCTAGGTTTTCATGACTCCCAACGTCACCCAATGTATAGAGCATCAAAAAATATGGAAACTGCAACTTGAACGGACTGATTTGGAGCTCGGATGAAGAAATTATGGCAGTTTGAAGTTCGGCCAACCAAAAGATTCAAAATAGAATCTTTCCTTTTATAACCGCGCACCCGCGCCTCACCGTAGCCGCGCCGCCGATGCGCTGTCGCGATATGATTGGTCCATCGTAGAATCTTCAGCACGGACCGTCAGATTGAATTCATAAAGGTGGGATCGATCTTGGTTCGTCGGATCCGCATAATTTGCGTCAGGCGCGATCGGAGATTACGTGAGCCACTGGATCTGGATCTAATCCGTTGCGAACTGTACGTACGCTACACCGAATCAAGAGGTAATACAATAGATCGCGGCCATTATAATATAACGCATCCAACCAATCCGAAGGTGCGCGATGGAATATGACGCGATGGCTGAGATCTACTCGAGCCCGCCTTAATCAGATCCATCTGAACAGGATCTTGACGACGTGGCTCATTTCAGCCTTTTCCCTCAACTCTTGATAATTGCAAAAAGACCCCTGAACTTCTTCAATATATTACTGTTTTCCCTGTATCATATATACTCACCGAAAGCTTATTTTTTGGCCATTTTCGATCGTTTCGACGGAAACTGCGATATCTCCCTCATCTGAAGTCGGAATTGAGTGATTCAAGTTGCGTTGGAAAGCTAACTCAACGCTCTACACCTTTTCAATGCCGGATCTCCATGAACCTGGTGCGGGACCCACCAAAAATAGGCCCAAAGTTAAAAGTCTATCAAACCATGGAATTTTAACCCGAAACTTTGCGTGCATGCATGCCAAGCACCGTGGGCTGCCGTGTTGGCATGTCACCTTGCCACACCTGTGGATCCCACTCACAATTTTTCTCTCTCCTCTTTCTCTCTCTATAGTCTCTCTCTTCAATCTCTCTTCAATTTCTCATGTCTCAATACAAGAAACACTGCAACACTACTAGAAACTCTGTCACACTATCAGAAACTCTGTCACATCATCAGTTTATGTGCCACATCACCAATGGGGTCCACAGACACTCTCTCTGTCACACCCCAATTTTGGTCTAACCAGAATGGTGTGATGAACCGTTAAATAAACAACGGCTCAACCAGGATCTCAAATAGGCTATCCCCGCGTTATCCGAACTTTACACGCATCCACAATCATAATCAGAGTAATACACAATAGCGGAAAATTTATAAATAATATGAACTGAGAACTAAGATGATACCCATAAATAATAGCAAATTATTCTATGTTTAACTGAGACATAAATATTTAAATACCAAATACATGTCTTATAAATCCAATAAAGAAACCTACAAAAAATATCTAATCAAATACACACGAGTTGCACTCGCAAGAAGGATCGTGTGTATCGTCTTCAGCTCCAACTTCCATGGCTGCAACGTTTCCGTACGCCGACGCGTTCATATAATCTTCAACTGTATAACCCGCATCATCAACTAAAATATTCAACGTCGAGGGGTGAGCACACAACACGGCTCAGTGAGTAGCCAAAACAATGCAACAATACATATGCATGCAAAAATCAATTTATATCTTTGGTCTTGGTTTATAGTTTGCAATGTGCAATAGAAAGGTTGGGTGGTCAAAGGTTAACGTTTATTGACACCGCCTCTATACACAGGGTGTGGAAGCCCGCCCGAAGGTTAACGTTTATCGTCGTCCCCATCCACCCTACCATAACATTATACAACAAAGGTTAACGTTTATTGCTATATAATGCTATACCAACACGTAAGCCCCTGTTAGCGAGGGCTTGCAAACTGGGCTCGCTACTAACCAATCCTAATGCCAAACAGTGTATCCAAGGCCTCACCCCAAAGCATCCCTCGGAATGCCCATAGAGATAGAGCTAAGACCCCCGGTAGAGTCGGAGACTACAAGGACCGAGACCACCTCCCCGATACTCTACGACATAATAGTTCCGCTAAGGTAATGGCGATACGACGATGTCAATGCACAAGACTTGAGTTAGAGATAGAGCTAAAGTATTTGAGACCCGCCAAAGATTAACGTTTATTGACGTTCTCATCACACCTCCCCTGATACTCGCTCGCATCAAGCACATCAACCACACACATACAATCACATGCCTATTCCTATCATCATCATCATCATCATGTTATAAACAATAAAGTAAATATGCATGAACAAGTAATAGAAATATTGGATGGCATCCTGTATGCACATTACAAACATATTCGCATAGAATCAAACATGGCATAGGACTCAAGAAATAGAAAACAGTTTATTATTAACCAATTTAGTTTGGGGTTAAGGTTCCTCACCTTAGCTTGCTAATAGATACTTTTCCAAGCTTTAAAATCACCTTTATAATGTTATTATATTGCTAGCAAACCTAACAAAGTCGATAGAATTTAATTAGAATTAATTCAGAATTTAAAAACCATTACGTCAGCGAGGGTCGATGCTAGGGTCGATGGGTCTATCGACCCTCCCTCCATTCCCGAACTTCCCGAATGGTGAGGGTCGATGGTCGAAACACCTAGGGTCGGATGGTCTATCGACCCTCGGTGCGACCCTCGGTGCACTCTGGTCCAATTTCCACTTTTTAATCCACTCTTCGTGTTTGGGGTCCTATGGCTTGCTTCCTACATTCACTCAACATTTATTCCATGGTCTAGAACCATGTATAAACCATCTTTCTCCTTTTCGTGCATCCTCCTATGGTTTTTCGTGAAAACCTAACCATGGATGGATGGTTTGGGTTTCTCCGAGATCACTTTCTCTTCAATTACTAACCTAAGGTCTGTAGAAACTCATGGAATTAGTATCCATACCTGAGAAGATTACTTTTCTCTGCAATTTCTTCTCCTTTTTGCTAGATTCTCTTCCTTGCCTCTCTTCTTCCTCCTTTCCTTCTTCTCTCTTTCTCTCAATTCAATTAGGGTTGTGAAAAGAGTGAAAGTGGCTTAGGGACGTCCTTTAAATAGACTAGGAATGTCCTATAATCATCCCATTGTGATTTGGAAAGAATCCTAACCGAAAATTAGGAAATTTCCTAATTTCAGTTTCGTCAGAAACCGAGGGTCGATGGGAGGGTCGATGATCCCGTCGACCCTAGGGTCTTAAGCTGTCCGACCCTCCCTTCAAAACTGAGGGTCTGACTTTCTGTTTTGGGAGGTCCGACCCCCTTCACTTTGGGTGTGCGACCCTCCCCTAGAATTAAGTGTTTTTGGGTCGATTTCATACCTGGGATCTCGATCTCCTTCATGCCCTTGGTCCATTTGACTCGACCATGATGGGTAAACCTGGTTCAAGATGGTAAGACCGGGTTAAATTGACACGGGTCTTACACTCTCTCATCAAACTTGATGTAGAATGCCATTTAACTCGCTGCAAGCCATCTGAAACACATATAGAATACTGTAAAACACACATGCGAGGTTGTTCCATCTTTGCCATTACACTGACACTCTCTCTCCTATACTGACACTCTCTCTCTTTATTCTTCTGACTGAATGCTCACAAACACTGCCACATCAGTCAAGTTACCAACAATGACAACATAAAGTCCAATATTTTTTAGGTCTCCAACTTCAGGGAAACATCATTTCTACATACATAAACACATTTAGAGCGTAAAATTGTAAAAATAATAACTCTTTGTGGTCGTTTGGGTTTACAGCCATGTTTTGGCAGCCAATACTGAAGTCTGTTGTAAACTTAGGCTAATATTGTCTATTATATTCAATCAAATATGGCAAATGAGACAATAACATAATGCATTGGGGGAAAGAGAAACAAAATAACACTTCATTATAAATCATTACATCATAGTTCAAATGTTCAATACTGAATGATCCCATAGTTTCGTAGATCGGGCTCACGTATATAAAAATTTCATCAGATTCTACCAAATTTTTTTCTCTCTCATAGTCTCATCTAAAAATTTCATTTTTGGGCAAGAATCTAACCTTCAACAGTTCATATGAAACTCCCACAGCAATCCCCGCAGTCTGAAGCACCACCCGTTGCAAGTTGAAAGTCCAAACAAAGAAAAAATGAGGAAGAAATAAGAAAATTTTCAAAAACTAACAAAAAAGAGGAAACATCAGTTCTCGGACCGAGAACATCGAATCCTGGTTGCAACAAACCCATGCATGCTCCTAGCCATATGAAAGGAACAGCCACATATGGCCAGCAGCTACACATGACTCAAGGTCAGGCAGAATGAAAACTTGGGGGGCGCAGCCATGCAACCTAAGAGGCAGCATTCGATGCCACAAGCGCTGCAGCTGCGCGCACAAGGGGACAGCTTGAGTTCTTTTGAAATAAGAAAAAAACGACTTTAGGTGTTTACTCTGTCACCAAGTGTACTAGGAAATGCAAGGGAGAGAGAGAGAGAGAGAGAGAGAGAGAGAGAGCGAGAGAGAGAGAGAGAGAGACTATGTTCGTTTTGAATCTCAGTGGAAAACAAATGAAACAAAAGTGACCAGAGACCTTTTTGGAGGTCTTTTGAAGAAGTGACCAGAGACCTTTTTGAGGTCATTTGAATATCTCCATGAGGGTATTTTTGAAAGATCATGAAACATTTGTCCTAACCTTATGGTGAAAGAAATTTAAGGAAGATTAGATGCATGAAAACTAATACACTACCGTTATATGAGATCATTTAATTAACACATGCAAAATTCATTCACTTATGATGCTTCTCAAGCATATGTGTACACATGCGGGAAGATGCTATTTTATGATATCTCATTGCATCATTTTTAAATCACCATTTCTCCTCTGTTTTAGCTCTGAATCAAGTGATTCAAATTGCTACCCTCTTCATTTGAAGATGTGAAGCTGCATGAAACGAAAAATGAGACAAGAAAAGAAGCTAAAAATGAAAATGGGGTGAAAAAGGGAATAGTGAGTTGTTGGAATCTACCTCTCTTTTCATTGATATAAAATGCTCATTGATGCATGATCAATTGAGAATGAAGCTACCAAAAAACAAATGAGAGTGAAGCCTTTGAAAAAATAACAACCCTTTTGTGAATATTGTTTTCCATTAGTGTGAACTAAAGTGAAAAAGCTCCCCCCAAAGTGTTTGACAAAAGTTCCCAATGAAGGTTGAAGTACAACTTGTGCATGAAGTGAAGTGTGATTTGTCACATCAGTAATTCAAGGCTTATTGATATGGGAGGATACGTCTCCCCCAATCGGGTCCCGACACATGGACAATAAAGCCCAAACAAGGAGGGCCCACACTCGCATCGCCAACCTTAAAGGGCTAAGACGAAAGTAGCTCCTGATCAACCGGAACCACCAATGAGAATAGTGAAGACCCTTGGAGCCTCGCTATCATGAAAGCCTTGCGGGATCACTATCATAAGGCTTCGAAGCCTCATGCCCTTGAAGGCCTCAGAGCCTCATGGCCCCATGGACCTCGAAGCCTCGCCAGGACAGAAGCCTCGACACCCTACTAATATGGATTCCTCAACAGCTCTTCAACACAGTAGTCTCGGCACCTATCTAAGTGGACCTCGTTATATAAGTCGATCCACATGCCACATGCCAGTTATACTGTAACGTACGAGTAGGGCCCATTCCGATAAATACAGAGATCAAACTCCCCCTAGATATCCGCCAAGGGGAAGTCAACGGAGCCCTGAGAAGGAGATCCCACTGTTCGGTGACTCAGCAGAAGATCACCTGATCACCAAATCAATAGACGTGAATCACGCTCCAGGAAGGACATTCTGTCATTACAAGAGACATGTCCAACACCTACATCCAGATCACTCCCAACCTATAAATAGATAAAGCATACCTAGGTAAAATACAGATATTTTCTAGCACTCAAGCTCAGAGCGAGTTAGCTATACAAATCCCCTTAATTCAAAGGGACAGTCCTTCTTCTCTGTCCCATACTGTTTGTCCCTCGAACTGACTTAGGCATCGGAGTGGCTAAAGGGTGTCTCCACCTGACCATCACTGCGGTGTCCTCTTTCCTTTTTGCAAGAATTACAAGCGAGCTAGGGACCAATCTGGACTTATTTAGGTTGGAAAGCATATTTCAAGGATAACTTTTAATGATTAAATCCTCCAAATATTGTAGTCTAATTGGTAGGTGTTCGATGAAATACCTATTGGGACTAGATGCTTCATATGTGTGAGGGATTTGTAATTAAACCTACATTATTATATTTGTGAATTATAACCGATAAATTGGGGTTTGTTCGGATTGGGGTTGAAGCTCTTGCTCTTGTACGATTAAGAATTAAAGTTGGTGTTGTTGGAGCAACCAAATTATAAGTGGTATTATGGAAACTTCAAATGCAAAAATAGAATGCTTTGTACTTTTTTGAGGATGAGAAGCTATAATCGGTACCCCTCCTTACTTGAAAGGTAGATTAGAGAAATAAAATATGATATTCAAAATATTGCCATAAATTTTCTTGTCTGATTTTGGACATGAGGTGGATCGTAAAAAAAATATGGGCAGAACAAATTAACTCCTAGGGTGCTGTTTGATAACATTCTACTTCTGGATTCCGACACCCAAAGAGCCATTAGGGAGCTGAAAAGTATTTGTCGGGTGATTCCAACCCTCATTTTACAGGTTAGAACCGTGTTTTCTCCTCTGAAGGTCGAACGAACAGGCTCCTACTTCATCTTCTCCTCTACATCGGTGATCTTCAGACAGGTTAGTTCTTCTCTCTCTATCAAACATAAAATTTTTCTTCTTCCCTGCAACTACGATTTTTCTTCTTCCCCTTCAACTACGATTTTTCAGCCATTTCGTGTCTCTCTCTCTTGTTCAGCCATTCTGCAAGAGAATGATCTCTAGGTAGATCATTCTTCCCTTAACTCTCTGCAACCTTCATACCGTTACCAACAACCCTAGGTAGATTAAATTAGGGTTCGATTTTTGCATCATTCTCCCTCTCTATTTTTAACTCTCTTACCCACAAATCCCCTATTTGAAGCAAACCTACCCCCAAAACCCCTATTTGAATTTATCCGGATGTATAAAACTAGAGGGAAAGCCCTCTGTGTGTTTCGCCCTCTCAGTCTTCGTTCGCACCATCTCTGCAAATATGGCAATTTTGGAGCTCAGCGACGCAGCAAGAGCAATGTATTTTATTTATTATCTTTCTTTCGATTTTTTATTATTGATTAAATTTCAGTTCTTAGACGTTTTCAGTAATTGATTAAGTTTTACTAATAAGTTTCTCTAAATTCCATGCTTAAAATAAGTTCGACTAAATAGTTAGGTTGTTCTCTATTCCGTGTATTTGAAGAGCTTTGGAATGGAAATTCATTTTGTTTATGGCTGTTTAAAGCATGTATTTGTCTGTACAAAAGGAAGGTCTGTGTTAAGATCAGTGTTGGTATTGTTACTTCGAGGGTAACAGACCTCCTAGAAAGAGAGATGAAGAAAAGAAATAAAAGTAACTTATTGTATATTGATGTCCATTACAGATTACATAGTTCCCTTATACAACTATAAACCCTTTCATCAAACCACCTAGAGCATATGGTTGTAACAAACTATCCTAGTGATACCATATAACACCCATAGGGTCCTATGCCTACTCATGCGCATCCATAACCCTCCAAATTGTTCTCACCCGATCCCTTGCCTTGGTGGCACAGCCTCAAGGTTCATAACATTACCATCGCCGTCCAAGAGAACCTTGTCCTCAAGGTTCATGACATTACCACCGATCATAGTGTTCCATGAGACTGCATTCTGTTCATCAATTTCATCAAACATCCTCTGGGCTGAAACAAAATCTCTAGCATTGGAAACTATAATCTCATGTAAAGCCATAGATTCTTACTTGAGGTCATTTAGGTGCTCAACTGTAATTTTTCAGCCAAACTCTTAAGCACAACTAGATCAATGTTCACAACACTACTCTTCTTGTAAGCAGATGGCAATTCTTCATAAAACTCAACATCACCCACATCAACCCATCCTTTGGTTCTTCTAAATTGAACTAGCACTAGCTCAACATGTTCTCTAACTTCATCTGATATGTCAAGTTTGTTGTGGGAAATTCTACTCAGAGCTTGCTCCAGCCCAACTGTGACTTCCTGGAATTTGTTCATTATTTGCTCTCTCTGCAGGACCAAATGAAGTTTACTCTCTTAACTACCGAACCTGAGGAGCTCCTTAACTGCCAATGCATCGAGAGAGAGCTCGGTTGTAGGCGTAGGATCATTGCTAGAATCTGGGAGCAATATGTGCAGAAAATCAAAACCATTTTCGCTTCCCTCATTTCCCTCATGTTGCTCTACTTCAGATTTAGAGAATAAACCAGTTAATCGAGGTCTATGGTTATAGAGATCCGCATTTGCTCCCAATACGTATTTCCCAATCCGTATAACTTTGCCATCTGATTCTATCAAAACCTTGTCCTCACGAATCATCGAATTCCACAATATCACATTCTTGTCCTCCGTAGGCATCCTATGGAACAGTTCCACTGCCAAGTCCGTCGACCCATTCTTACCACACCCATTAGTAATCAAGTTCCACGACACTGAGTCCCTCTTCGTCATTCTATCGAACAAATGATGGGCAACCTCTATAAATCTGCACCTCACACAGAAGTCAATCATAGAATTTTGCAAGAAAACAATTGTTAGGACTGAAACTGAAATGCTGTCTGGCTTTGAATGGGCTTCAAGCTCATTCTTCCAGTGGCTTAATAATGACATAAGGCATGCAGTAAGATCGATAGATGGACGTTTGCTCTGACAACGCCAATGAGTGGAGGGGAATGAGCTTGAACTAGCATCCGGCTTTTCTTCTTCACTCCCTGCAAGTCCAACCAACCCAGAACAAGGAAATAACCACAAATTAAGATAGGAGGTTGTGGATACAATGTGTTAGCAGCATCACAAGTGTCTTTCTTGAATGATTCACAGTTGACTTGGGGATCTTCGAAGCTTGAGAAATGAATTGATGTAATGGTCTGGCCACCTTGGCATGATAATTCCAATGTATTCCACTCATATGCATTCCCATACGCCTTCACTATTGTGACGGTCTGGAAACTAGCTTGGGTTGGATTAACACGCATTTCTTTAAACAAAATCAATGTATTTTCCTCACCAATTAGGAATGAAACGTGGTACCTAGAACAAATTAAGAATATAAGTAAGCTCACCCCTTCTTCTAGCGCCTTCTCATATGCAACCTATGCTTCATCCTTACGACGTTGCTTCTCACGCTCCATCCTCTTCTCTTCCTTTTCATTCCCAACCAGTCATATTTTTTATTGTGCTCGTCAATCTGGTGTGCATTAGATTCAACTTTTTTTAGTATTGCACTAATCTCCTCATGGTAATCCAAATTCGACACTAAGTAAAGATCCTTAGCAACTTCTTCCCACTGACCAAGCATCGCTCTAGCTATGCCATGAATCTTATAACCTTTTGCGGAGTCTGGAATAATCTCCAAGGTCGCTTTGCCATCTCGAATGTCAGCATTAGGTTTTTTTATTTTGATAAAGACACTACCTCTAGTCGCATACATTATGGCAGATGTTGGTTTTAGCAAAATCACCTCAGTGAGATATCAAAAGCTTCCTCGAACTTACACTCAGAAATTGCTTCCATTGCTTGTGCTTTCTCTGCTTGAAAAGCATCGCGGTTTTCATCCGCAACCTCAGCAGAGGAGTCACCCATCCCTTCTTCTAGCGCCTTCTCCCCTTCCTTGAAGGGCTTTTTCTTGGTGTACGCCCTTGCTTTGTTCCACTCCCCATCAAAATGTGAAGGTGAGAATAGGGTCACGATGACATCCACGGCATTCCCACGACGTCTGTCGATCTCGGCTTTAAGGGTCGTGTTTAAAGCTTTCCTATACACATCATAGGATCCAACTTCGATGTGGTTCAGTCGAGGGCAGTAATGGCAGCCTGATCCCTTCTCGTAATAAATTGTCGGGTGGAGGAACCAGTGTTCCACTGGAGGGGGCCGGCCATGTAGGCGAACTAGTCCCTCTATTGAGGACAGAGGTCCGTCGATTCTTGGAATAACCCTAATCTGTTGTACAGGAACCCTGTTGCCCCTGTTGATTACGGTTGTGGTGACCGTCATGGAGATCACGGTTGGGGAGATTTCACTACCCTTGCTATTCTTCTTGTTACTGGCAATGGCTTTATCTTTGTCAACAGATTGGGAAAGATTATCAAATAGGAGCTGTTTTTGGGTCAGGATTAGGGCTTGGGTTTGGGATTGGGACTGAGTTGCAAGAACAGGGGGTTGTGGAAGGGGATTGGTCGCGGGCAGTAGGATCAGAGCAGAGATGGAGGAAAAAACCATAGGTTGGGTGATGGTAAGGCAGTCGGTAACAGGATTTGTAGGGGGTAGGGGGAAGGCTACGGACAGTTGCAATTGCAAGAATCTGTCAACCTTTTCCTCGATGGAGGCCATTAGCCGAGAGAGATCAGAGAGGGTCTTCCCCATGGAGTCAAGCTGGGCATTGTGGGTAGCTGAGGTTGCGCCGAGCTGTCGGATACCTTCGCTAAGGGAATGGGAGTGAGTTCTTTATGCCATAGAATGCTCTCAATGAAAGCACCAAATGTTACAACTTAAGCCCAAGGGAGAGCCCAGGTGGGAGAACCCCAAGACTTAAGAACCATACTTGGTAGGTATGAGATTCCAATGTGGGATCATAACATTGGCACTTCCTTTTCAAAGCCGACACCCACGGCCCACTCTAGATTGCTCACTCTGGACGGCTTTCACTCTGCTTCACCAGGTAGCCCTTTCCCAAGTTGCTCCTTCTCTAGGTCGCCCCTCCCGCAGCATCGGCCTCTCAACGAAAGCACCAAATGTTAAGATCAGTGTTGGTATTGTTACTTCGAGGGTAACAGACCTCCTAGAAAGAGAGATGAAGAAAAGAAATGAAAGTAACTTGTTGTATATTGATGTCCATTACAGATTACATAGCTCCCTTATATAGTTATGAACCCTTTCATCAAACCACCTAGAGCATACGGTTGTAACAAACTATTCAAGTGATACCATATAACACCCATAGGGTCCTATGCCTACTCATGCACATTTGTAACCCACCAAATTGTTCTCACCCGATCCCTTGCCTTGGTGGCACAGCCTCAAGGTTCATAGTAGTCTGTAAAATTAAATCACATTCTCATCCTCTAAAAATCGAGTGGGCTGATTGAGCTTCTGTTTAAAAATTTTGACAACCTAGAGAAAACATGTAAATTGAAGGATTAGAAACTGCATAGTGTTTTGGGCTTGATAAAAGTATATCTTCCTCCTTTTGTATTCTCTTGCTCTCTGTATCTGCATAGTGTTTTGGGGTGGTTGGGTGTTCTCATCAGGATTTGGATGTGCTAGGGAGAATGCTCTGGAGCTTGCCTAGTTCCAGATTAATGTCTTGACCACCGACTGGGTTGGCTTGTGCAGCAAGAATAAATTGGCTTTATAGGACATTGTACACTAGCTTTGGAAGATTAGTCAGTGAGCTGAGGGACTTTTCTGCTCTCATCTAGGTCTGTCTTGGGACTCTTTTGGTGGTTAGTGAGAGATTGTAATTATACAATCAACATGATGAATCATTAGACATTAAAACATATACAATAGATTTACTAGTAACTTGTACCTGGATCTATATCAATTGGAGAATATCTTTACGATGCTCTGTTGATCATGTATGCTCTTCTTTATATCTTCTATGGTTAGCTGCATTGCTGTATTGCAGGGCATGTGATTGTGATCTTTGTTTGGTGGTTATGCCATTCTATTGCACTATATGCTGCTTGTTGAGAGTTTGGATTCTTAATGCTGTTTTTCTGTCATATTGGAGTTGTAAACTTAACCACCCTCTTTTTTGAATAAACAGCATACATCTAGACAGTTCACATTCATTTGGGCCTACCTAATAAACTTTTGTAATTTTTTTTCATTATAGACATTAGATTATAATGGCTCCTGAAACTGTGAAATGGGTAAAGGATGAACTAGATGGTTTCATTGACATTTTGGTTGAGGAAATTGTCAAGTGCAACAGGACACCCAATACCTTCAACAAAGTTGGATGGAACAATATCAAGTCTAAAATGGAGACAAAACTAGGGCGACCATATCAACTAAAACAATTAAGGAACAAAATGTGTAAGTTGCGGATGGAATATAGCGCATTCAAGAATTTTTTTAAAAATAACTGGTTTTGAATGGCGCGTTGAAAAGAGGATTGTAGTTACCACCAAAAAAGTATGGGAAAGACACTTCATTGGTAAATACATCACTCTATACTAGGAATAGTTCCAAAAGTCAAATGAACTAATAGAAATCTTTTCCATTATGATTTTAGGAAAACCCAGAATGGGCAAAGTATGAAAAAAATGGATTGCCACAATGGAACAAGCTGGATGTAATTTTTGGTAACTATGTACGTACGAAGCATTAGATCCGGATAAAGAGGCTGAGCTTACTGGTTTTGGGAATGATTTTGTTATTTATACATCATTCAAGATGTATTGAAGACAATGTTAATCAATTTAATACTTTGTTAGTAAGACCGATTTAAAAAAAATGTGATGTTTTGTTATTTATACATTTAGGATGTAGTGAATACGATGTTAATCAATTTCATACTTTGTTAGTAAGATAGATTTGCAAAAATATGAATTTTAATCTAAATACATACATATTAATGGCATAATGGTAGTGATTGTAATATTTAGGGTAATTGACACATACTACCCCTGTACTTTAACCCGATTCCAGATAACTTAATAAGTTGCTTAACCGGACGAATACCACCCTTTAATTTACATCATATTGACGAACCAATCGAGCCTTACAGTTTAACCTATTTATTCTCTTGAATATGACAAAAATACCCTCTAGTGTGAGTTGAAAAGTCTGAAATTACCCTTTGCAGGTTGCAGGTTGTTTTGAAGCAAATTCTTCTTCTTCTCCGGCAACTGCGACGACTGTCAAAAAAATACAAATACCCACACGAAAGTGGATATCGAGTGGTGGGCGAGGAGACAACTTCTTGCAACGGAACAATTGCTCTCCGACCTCTACTATCTTTAATCTTAAGCCAGAAAAAAAAAAAAAAAAAAAATCTAGACACATCACCCGCAAAGGAGAATTGTGGTTTTCTTAAGCTACCGTCCCCAAATCTCCTTCTTGCAAACCGATTGGAAGTGTAGATGTTAAGAAACGAAAGAAGACCACAATCAAAAGAAACAGATTTAGGTTACAGAAACCCTAAATCGATCACCAAGAATGACCAAGAAGATCAAGAAGAACAAATTTAATTTACAGAGAAACCTAAATCGACCCCAAGAGTACCTCTGATCAGAACCACTGATGATCAAGGGTTTCCTGCAAAACAAACTTCCTTTTGCTCCGAATGAAGAGAGGAACCAAGGCGACGCAGTGGGTTTTCTACAACTGAATATGAACCGAATCGAGTGAAGCTAGAGAAGGTGTTGTCGTGGTGTTCTAGTCATTCAACTGATCTTCTTCCACCCGTGATTGGGACATAGATCCTCTAATTGACAACATTCGGGCCTGAAGACTACCTTCGAATGCTGATCTGAGACGGAAATATTCGGCCATGGAATATTTTTCTACTTTGAATCTGTTCAAATGTTTTTGAAGTTGGGAGATTTATGAGCATCTGTGAGGGTTCTCTTTGAAATGCACAAAAGATGTGAGAAAATAAATTGACGCACTCTGCTAAAAATTCGTGTGCGATTTATTTAAGGAGATAACCTGGTGGGAGAATAGAACTAGGCTCTGGTTCCAGATTTGGTTCTCATAGCAGAGGGGTTTGTAGGAGGTGAAGTTCTAGGGTTAAAGTCCCCACAAGGGAGAGAACCAACCCCCAAATTTTGAGATCCATCTGAGTTGTATTGATGAAGTTTCAGCAAACTCATCTCAGACCAACTCTATCGCCCGTATAGAAAATAGAGAAAATAATAACAAGAATAGTAGGAGAGGAAGAAGAAAAAAGGAAAGGAAAGAGGAAAAAATCAAGAATGGTTGGACCAAGGGATAAAATTGTATATTTACTCTCTTTGTCTAAGAATGGTTGAACCAGGGGGTAACTCGTCCGGTTTAGCAACTTATTAAGTTATCTGGAATCGGGTTAAAGTACAGGGGTGGTATGTGTCAATTACCTTAATATTTATTACGACAATTTTGATTCCAAATTAGTTTTTATCAAATAGTCTCTTGCTCTCAATGAGCTCTGGAATCGATTCCAGAACAACGTTACCAAATAGGCTCTTGCTCTCAATGAGCTTTGGGAAAAAGTGGGAGCTCAAAAATGATCCCAGAGCAAGAGTCAGGGAGTGGGAGTCAGCGTGTTATCAAACGGGGTTTTAGATTTGCGGCGTTGAACTATCTAAGCAAGTTCTCACAGGCACCATTTGCCATGCGCATTACCTTTAGAGAAGATAGGGATGGAGATTTTGGACCCCTCAATCGCTCTATGGAGAGTTGGACCAATATATAGTTTTTTCCAACCACAGTTTTTCACCATCAACAAATACATTGATTCTCTGTTTTTAAAGGTTATGTGAAGGAAACCTGTGAAATTATTGAGTATCTTTGTCCTTGAAGTTGAGAAACACATCGTAATTGGAAGATCCAGTTGTAGAGGCACAAGAAGAGGAGGAAGCCCAATCTTGTACTGTCGTGAAGTTGTAGTTGCAGAGAAGATAAGATGTTGAAAGAGCTCTTTCATTTGGATCGGGCTCCTCCGTAGCATCTTTGAGTGCAAGGCATGCAGCACCCACTGGATGCCAGCCACGTGTTCAAGCAAAAATCCAACAGTAAAAAATAATTCATGTGTTACATAAAATGGATGAAGTTGCAGCTGAACACATTTCCATTTCAAACAGATTGAGCGCCTTCTTCACATTTACATTTCCCCAGAAGCAGACCCCTTCTTCCCATTAACCAAGTTTCCGTTACAACCCCCCCCCCGGCGCCGACGCCCGACGCCGCCGCCCACAGTTGCTGCAATTCTCACAGAGATTCAAGGGGGAAAACCAAGTTTCCACCAGAGGAACCATATTTTCCTCTCAACCGTCGCATGCCTTATGTGCTGTTTTGTTCATTTTGCCCAACATTGCTCCATGCTCTTCCTTGTGTTTAAAAATATAAATGTCCTTAGGACAGCAATGGATAGGTCCCTGTTGTTAACCTGGGTGTCATGATATGGTTATAAAATCAGCTCTCAATCCAACTAATGCTAACTGACAAATGGCAAGGTATTTCTTCAGCGGATGAATAATTAAGTTACAGAAAATATACATTACCATGTGAAAGCAATAAAAGTTACAAATCTTTGATGAAATTACAAATGAACCAAAGATTTTTTTTATAGGGCAAGGATATACTTTGAAAGCTCTCTTGATTCAGGTAGATGAAAGAAGAGACCTCCGAAGGAGGGTTTATCACAGAAAGCACCTGTTATTGGTCCTTGAATTATTTCCTTTTCTCTGTTTCCCCTTTGTAACATTGTCCGAACTAGGACAGATCTGGTCTACCTTTTCATTGTTATTCTTCCTCATAAATGAATGAATAGATGAGGATTTTGTTGATGTTTTAGGTACTTGGGCAGGTTTGAAAAAGCATGAGGATGTTGATCAGAATACTTTTGCACATGTAAAATGTTGCCTGCAATAAACTTCAGGCAACAGGAAATCCATTGCATAATAGCTAAGTGTTTGAAAAGTATTGGAGCCAATTTGACATCAGGAGATTCCCTGTTACGATCTTTACTCCTGCTACCAATAACACATACATTCTTCTTTCTCTTCCCTCACTTCCCTATGACTTAATATGCCGTGGAGTGTGGATGGTTTACCAAGAAGGTTCAACACTGACATGAGAAGGTGCAAAATAAGGATTTTAATTTTAATTTAACACTTAATCATGTAAAACTCATATTTCAACCATAGAAGCATTTTTTTTAATTAAAAAAAAAATGCTCAGCACCATTTCTCATGACCATACACTTTTATAGCGCTACAAGATGTAGTCTGAAAACTCATACAATTCCAACAAAATAAAAACTATAGATTAGTACCACCGACAAGAGTATTAATGCAAGTCAACCTAGGCTTTTCAAAATAGCAAATCGAAGAATGAATTACGCAAGGTTCAACATAAGCGCAAGATGTGTAAAATTGGCAGATTTGTACGACTTCAGAGAAATAATTGTAATTTCTTCAACATAAATTGTAATAATTTTGGAAAATGAAAGATAAGTTACGGGGATATAACTTTTATGAAGAATGTTCTCTCATATTCTAAGTGGAAGGTATGTCAAAATGGGTTAAATCTGAAATAAAATGTAAGAATGAATCTTAGAAAATTTCTAAGAATTCAAAAATAAGAAAGTAACTTTGATGGAGTGAAGATTGAGTGACTCACTTCTCTTTTAAGATATAAATGAACTCCAATGGTGGTCTACAATTTTTTTAGGATATAGGTGAAAAATAAAATTTTAACTTCATTTGGATGGAATGAAACTTCTTCAAGCTCAGTCTGATTGCAAGAGAAATTAAAAGGGAACATAAGTGAAAATTTTAAACTTAAAAATGAAAATTGTATAGGTATAACACAACATGATTGTATAATCTATTTAAATTTCTAACTATAATTAGTAATGATACTTATTAGATGTAAAATTTATTTTACTTTTTAAATACAAAGGATTTGGATGCAAAGTGAAGTGATTTGGAATTAGTTACATAATCATTTGATTGTATGTGATGTAATGATTGTGAAAGTTTCTTTTATAAGGAAAAAAATTTCACTTTCCCTTTATTTTTTAATTCTCCTTGCAACCAATCAAAGCCTCAGAGCTTCATGAGTTTAGACTCAACTCTTCTAGGATGATCTATAACTCAATGTATTTAGAGTTCTTTTAGGATGCAAATAGGGATAGAAAGCTCCAATCCTTCAAGGTTAAAGTGAAACTTTTCTAGGTTTCAATGTGTGATAAGAAAACTCCAACTCTTTAAGGTTAAAGTGAAATTCATACAAATCAAGAGATGAACTCTTCGAGGTTCAAAAAAGAAGACAAAATTCAATATAAATTTTATTCACAAATCATTTAACTATTTTATAAGAATAATTTCAACCATCCTATATAATCCTAAGACTGAGAGTGCACATAAAAAACTAAAAGAAAAACATAAAGGATTTAATAATTCCTAGCAATTGTCATCTTGCTTTGTTGACCTTCCAAAGTTGATTTAACCTGCATGCATAGTAGCAGATCATATTGAAATACCATCAGTACATATCATTTCTATACTGTTTTTCTATACCGCTTATACTAGTTGGTATATTATATACCAACTAAAAAATTAATATTTTTTAGGATGACAAGTTTTTAAGTGGTAATACCGTATATATATTTTTTTATAACATACAGAATACAAAATTGAAAAAAAAAAAGAAGTATGAAGATGACAAGTGTTCAAAATGGCATCGAATTAGAACCATATTTTGTATTGAACTAGAATTATATTTTGTACCAAATTAGAATAGAAGCTTGTATCAAATCCTAAACAGTTTTTGTACTGTATAAAAACCATACACCATACTGGCTAAAAACTGCACTGAGCCATCTATCAAAATGAGTCATGCCAAGTCATGGTGAAGGAGGATGCTTGTGTCCAATGTATTTACTTTTCCTTTTTTTTCCCCTCTTCATTTTTTGTCCATAATCTTACTTTCTTTTAATGGTTTATCTAATAATAACCCAAGTGCTATGAAGAATATGACTTGCCTACTTAAATTTTCTCAATGTTCTATATGCTTCCTAAGTATTTCATGGTTCAAAGCTTGTTTTCCCATTGACTAGCCCAAATTGAATGATTTTCAGTTAGGGCAAAGTCCAGATTCCGACTACGCAATCTCAATTTTAGCCAGCTAAATCGGTATAAAAGCTGATCTATTAAGTGGACTTGATGGAGCTTTCATCCCAGTTCAGTTGACAAATAAAATCCAAAAATGTTGAGATATTGCATTGTCTAGCCTAATACAACTCAGTTGGGTTAGGGTTGAGATGACTGTTTGAATTCATAGAATGGCACAATTAGCACCTACCGTCAAGCATAAGAGCCTAGTATTTCTGTTAAGCAGTGTGAACAATCACATGGCAGTATTCATTGAACAATAAGATTACAAGTTAACCTATGTTATACATTTCATACATGCATGGTTGCCTTTTGATGGGGAGAGGAGACAGTAATGAAATTTGATATTCACTATAAGGCAAATGCCTAAATCCTACTAAATAATTTGATTAAAACTTATCAAACCTTCTACATTTAACTACCGAAACTTCAAAATTCACATTATAATTGCCATACACGTTCCTTTTCTTATCACACAAGACCATACATTCTGGTTTTTATTCTTTTTTTTTTTTTTTTTTCCTTCTTCTTCTTTTCTTGTGAAATGATTCTATTTCTTTATTTTGGACAAACGAGGTTGTGAAGCTTCTCAAATGCATGCATTGTGTCCGCATCATATCCTCTTGCAAACTGCATCATAAATAGTGAAGAGACTCAAATCAATCCGATATTCCTTGTCCAAATTTAGACAACATGTAACTTCTCTCACTAAGTTTAAGGCCAAAACATTGTGATATATTAACAATGAAAATAAATTCAATTATCTCTTAAGCAAATTATAGAGATTGAGATGATGACCAAGCCTCGCAACACTATTTACAAAGAAGTGAGATGTATATAACAACAAAAGTAGTACTACATTTTGTTGTAAGAATATTCTAAGAATGATCAGGTGCCTGCTTGGCTGCATCTATGCCACAAGCATCCAACAACTACCATATCTGGGTAAGACTCTTTAGAAATTCTATACTCAGAAACTCTTTTTCTACTTCTGGTTGCATTTTTTTAGCATAATTCATTTTATACTGTCTAACATCTTGTAAGACTATCTAATATTTATATCCATTAGAGAGAAACCCAACAAGTTTTGGAAAGATTTATTGAAACCATAGAAACAAACATGGAAGAATGATATTTAGTTTGACCAATGTATCAGCAAATAAGGGTTGGCCCATCATTCTAACGGTTTAATTGGGTTACTTAATTGTGGGCCTAGTGGAGGTCTATGATCAAATTTTTAT
Organism: Protea cynaroides; assembly: GCA_028583415.1. Taxonomy (NCBI): domain Eukaryota; kingdom Viridiplantae; phylum Streptophyta; class Magnoliopsida; order Proteales; family Proteaceae; genus Protea; species Protea cynaroides. The sequence continues at coordinate 54,299,194 of CM053267.1, read as the reverse complement.
GAACGAAAAAGGAGAGACCTAAATTATATTTTTGCAAACACCCGCTAGGTTGGATGATTGGCCCTTGCTTGGTGAAGCATTGGATGGGAAGTAGGTCTCGAGTTCGAGCCTTCTCTCTTGCACCTGTTTCCCATCTCAGTAGTATCAAGTAGAGTAGGACTGATAAAAAAAATGTATCAGCAGATGCTAAAGATTAGTTTCAGAAGATATGTTAAAGATTAGCTTAATCCCTGTTTTAGCCTTAGTGTGCCCAACAGAAATGTGAAGGAAAATGAAAATTCATTATTATGTTGCATTTTCATCCATTTACTATAAATACCATACATGCCATCCATAATGTCAAGCATAACTAAAGTATTGCTTCGTATACAGTCATTCATAAAATCCAACCATAGAATAGTATCTTGAAAAACTATCAAGTACTGCAATCAATCAAGCATATTCAGAAGAAACATTTTCCAGCAAGGGGGCAGTGAATGAATACCTCTCCAAGTAGGGTCTCCCAAAAGTCACTCCATTGCCTTCCTATAAATCTCTTCCTCCAAATCATGCAGTCTCAAGCACATCAATGGCCTTGGCAATTCTATATGGCTGTTCAGGAATGGATGTGGCACACCCACTAGTAACTTGCATCTCTAACCTTGATTTACTCTTCTTGAATGACCCTACACGCCATTATGAAGTCAGAGTAGCCACCCTTTCTTCTCCTCTTTAGTTAGGAGTTCTATCATGGTTATGAGTTCCAGTCAGTGTGTGGGCTGCAGATGCGGTGAAACCTACTGGATGTACTCCCCCAACATCAACAGAATGTTGTGTATTTTGTAAATACGTAATTATCTCGAATATATCAACCATTTCTTTATTTTCCGATCGCCTGGAAGGGACAAAAGAAACATCTTGTTCTTTCTTCAACAATTTCTGATCTCTAGTGGAGCTCTCAGTAGGATTTGAACCCACAGGTGCCCGAACTGGCTCGGGAACTCTTTCTGTTTCTGTTTTTTAAGCTAATGGATCAGAGTCATGGTTACCCTACTCCTCATTGGGATCATCTATTTAGAAGACAGTTTCATGACATATGGCTCCATCCCCAGATGCATATGTATCTTCAAATACAACACATTGTATTCACCACTGTGGAGGACCATACATCTTGAACGTTAGCCAATATTGGTTTTGCCTCGCATATATAAAAATACTGAGTAAAAAAACCTTGGTATATCCTTCATTTAACCCCTTAAGCACATGTAGCTACTCAAATATATATTATATATCCCATATAGACTCAACATCAACAGTGCATGCTCGAGTCAAATGGCACCTACCAAAGCCAAAAATCCCCAATAATTTCATAAAAATAATTGTAGTCTTGCTTTAGCAAACTCATCATGCATGCTTCTCCACCCTGCTTTATTAGAAGTGTTGGTAGTTCTACTTCGCTTCTTAACCTCATTCACCATAAGACTAACAAAAATATCATCAGTTGCAGAGATCCACTTAACACTCTCAGTATCAGCTTGTGAATGGACCATTTATATCACTATGTAATCAAAACAACTAAATAAGTTGCACAATAAAATTGAGCCATAGCACACTACTGTGGAATAGAATTCAAGAAAAAGCACACATTCCACGAATTCAGCAAAACAACCATCAATATAACAGCATTTTCCTTTAAACTCAAGTTGAAACTCACAAGAGGGCAACTATAGTGCAACCACTACAAAGCAATGGATGCCGGTATGAGGTATCCAAAGGTTGTCAGGCCTTACTTGAAGAGAAGGCTGCAATAGCTATTGATCCTTTTTTCTCAATGAAGACAAACAATCATTTAGTTGAACTTCCATTGCTAATCACTTGAACTGGTCACTAAAACTACAAGTTGTATTACCCAACTAATTATCAATTGCTAATCAGTTGAACTTCCCTGGACCAATCTATCCATAAACAACACCAGAACAGTCAAAACATCAAAGAATGCAACCACTATAGGGATTGGGAAGCAAGAAGAACACAAGAAAAATAATTCCTCTCAATTAAAGGAAAAAGAACTAGAACTATTTCAGCTTTGATGATTCACTAGACTAACATAAACCTTAAGTAGATCGTTGAGAAAATAATAAGGCAACAGCAACGATAACAAATCAGAACCTCAAAAGCTTCGAAAAGGTGGGATCCTGTTCTTTCTAGTGAATGGCAGGTCAACAATGCAAAGTGCTTGAAATCTTTACCAGTGAATGGTAGATGAGGACATGAAACAGAGAGACGGGGTTTATGTTTTTAGTTGGAAACAAAGAAATTTTGAGAGAGAGAGAGAGAGGGGAGCTATGTGAACTACTAATGCCTAAAATGAGGACCGTGACAGAGAACCTGTTGACATCAAATGGTGTAGTATGGATGATCCCACAACATGCATTCCAACAGGGTTCACTTCCAAAAAAAAAAAAAAAAAAAAAAAAAACCAATGCAGACATATGAAACACAAGCATTTTATATACAAGGATGGAATTTGCTACAAGAAGAGAACAGAGGTATCCAACAAGATTCAGGGTTCATATATGAATGTAATGGCTAAATGTTTTAAAGAAGAAAAAAAATGATAACACAATAAATCCTAGATCATGCATCTTTTGAAGGCTAGATCACATTACCTCAGGCACTCTTTGGTATAGTTTATATATGCTTATGAGTTATTTATGACAAACCATTTATGAGAATAAATTATGAGTCAAATAATAACCATTTAGTACCACTAGACATAAAGAAGTAAAAATAGATTATCACAATAATGATGAACACCTTCTAACCTATTTGTAGATTTTAAATTATATTAATTTATTTTAAACATAAATAAATACCATAAATCATATCAAACAACTACATATGTCGTAATGTATTATATAATTAATTTTATAATACATACCAAAGAGAGCCACAGTCTTCCACTCCTCTCAGAACAAGCTCTCCTCAACAAAGGATACCCGTGATGCAAAGATCAAACCTTCCAAGACGATAGAAAGCATATCTGTAAAGGTTTTGCTAAGGTCAAATGACACATATATGATGATGCTAAATTACATTTCCAACGCAAACATGCCATGTAGGATCCTTTGGCATTGAAACCCATAAATTTTTATTGGAGGTGGATGGAAAATAATATATTTATCTGACACCTGATTGGTTAAATGACGTGTATGACCTTAACATTTTCATATGTATAATACCATCACTAAATCTCACAAACCATTATTTACAATGCCACACGGAACCCGTCTCTTCAATTAAATCAAATAAGAAAAATACAACCATATTGCAAGGCATACTGCAGGTTCTAGAGCAAATGAGTGTCAAATCATGTCCATTTGGTTAATATCAGACTAACAAAAACAAGCACAGGGAACGATTGGCTATTGCAACAGGGATACACTTCTGCAACCTCCCACCAGTTGGATGGTCTGGTCTTCATGAAATGGAGTACTTTTTCTCTCATTGATCAAAGCTGAAGGCATCAACAAACATATTACATTTTTCAATATTTTCTTCCCTGGGTGCTAAGAATAAATTAAAGGTTAGTTTAGAAAGTACGTAGATTCAACTAACCTGTTTGTGCTGCAACATATCAGGAGAAAAAGGACACCCTCATAATCATTGTCAGTTGAGAAAATTGAACACAGACTATATACAAGAGGACTAGTAGAAGAGAATGGACACTCATCACAAAATCCCCGTACTGAAACAGTTTCAGAAACAATCCCAAACAGCTTTTAGTACGACAAAGCATATCCCTGCAACAGCAGCCTCATCTTTTCCCTCCTGCACCTCTTCAGGAACAGAGACATCCTCCAACCCCCAACATTTGAAGTAGTTCTGATGAAATTTATTGTTATATTACCGTTCACGTTCTTCACTACCAGAGGGAGATCATCCAACATCATTATTTTCATAAGACAGCTTTCTTGTTAGGCCTCAACATCTCTTCCCCTACCTCCATCCAAAAAACTGTCGAATCCTCCTAAACAATTCAAGAATTTGATTTACCACTGTCAAAATAATTCCATTTTCCTGAATATGTGATGGTTGGTCTAGTGTTTGCTGGTTGGACCAATGGTTTAATGCCTCGTCATCAACACAAACACCCTGCTGGCAGTCACTAGCTCTCGTCATCACTCCCTCTTCCTCCTCTACTTTTTTAACAACAGAATTTGATCTTTCAACCTCAGTTTGTGACCCTGAATTAAGAGAAGGCACTCCACCAGTACTGATACCATTGACATATGACCAAGTGAAGAAATCTGCAACCATCATGGCACTCGAATGTTGATTATGCTTTTGCGGGTCAGGTTTCCTGTTCTTGAACAAGACCTTCCAAAATTTTAATATTGGATCGGTGGTAGGATTCCATGGATGAATATTTAAAATCTCAATAGAATCTTTTCCTTGCAAAGGAATCCCAAACCAGTCAAAGCCTTTGAAATGGTGAATGTAGATTATATCTCTTCCATCACTAGGAACCTCAATGTCCTCAATATCAAGGAAATGAAAACACCTGGTAGTTCTATCTTTTTGGCATATAGAAGCTACAATTTCTAAACGGAGCCTGATATATATAGAGCCAAGTGAATATGAATAAAACCAAATTTCAGAGGGGGGTTTAAAAACAAGGCACAGAATTAACCCCTTATTATTGATCCCATCCTTGGCAGTCAAGGAATATCTATTTTGCTGTGACCTATCGGATAAAAGTGTTCCCTGCAAATCAGAAAAGGAATAAAAGAGCTGTCAATCATCCAATTAATTAAAAAAACTAATAGGATTGACAGTTTCTAATATATATATAGTTCCAAACCAATTAGAGTAGAAGAAGGGGAAAACAAAGTCGGTGAAACTACAGTTACCTGTCCATGTGTCTTTCTTGGAGTATATGTCAACTGTGAACATCCTCGCACATTTAATTCTTCCAAGGATTCCGTTCCCTCAAGGTTTCCAATCTCCTCCAGATTTATGCAATGGCTAAGGGATAATATCCTTAAATTTTTCAGCCTTGACAAATCCGGTAGTTGTACCAATGAACGGCAACCTATACAATGAAGTTTAACTAAACTTGAGGGAAGTTCTGGGAGGAATTCCACCCCCTCATGTCTATCAAGGCTTTCTCTAGAGGGTCCTGCATTTTCAAATATGAGACCGAACCGAGGAGAAATTTCCAACTCCTCTAAATTCTGAAGCGTTGCAAAATCGTTAGGAAATTTTGGAATATTGGTTCCTACAAAGTAAATGCTACGCAAACACTTCATTCTTCTCATTGATCTTGGTAATTTCACTAATCGACCAGCCACAAAGCTGTCAGCATTTAATATCTCAAGCTTCTGCAATAGTCCAACACCATCAGGTAATGCCTTAATATTACTCAATTGGAGCTCAACCAAAGATGTTAGATTACCAATGGACGAAGGCAACTCCTTCATTTTCCAACAATTGCTAAGAATAAGACTTCTGAGTTTACTCAATCGCCCGACGGACTCATTTAACTTACCTAAGGAACGACAGCCCCAAAGATCTAATTCTTCCAAGTAGGGAAACCATGAAAAGTGTGGGGACTCAGATAGATATATACAGCCTCTAAGCTTAAGAACTTTCAACTTCTGAAACCACTATCAAACAACAAAGAGAAAAACATTACAGTACTATCCATAATAATCAAACAGGAAAAGACAAAGTCAAATACTATACCTTATTTTTATTTCGAGGCCTAATATTCCAAGCTTGTTTAATACTGCTCCCTGAAAGGTCGAGATAAACTAGTCTCTCATGATAAAAATTGGTTGATAGAATAGCTGAAGGATGGGTCTTCAACCTGAGCCATCTTAACTCAAAAGGAAGGCACGACAACTCTCCCGTGAAGATTGTTGAACTAATGTCGAGAAATCTTAGATTAAACATCATCTCAAAGTGCTTACTATTTAAATAATCTCCCGATAAGTCGAAGGGAAGTATCATGCCTTCTATCATGTCAGATCCCTACAATAAAATAAACCAAAGTAAATTGAAATTGGTCATTTAGAAACCAAAAGTAAAAGAATGGGCAGCGATAAGGCAGGCACAATCCATGGTAATGGAATGCACCTAAATTACTGCCAAAAGAATTTTAAAATAGAGAAAGCGCAACTACATATTTATTGTACTTGATTCTATGCACTTTTATCATAATGGCCTTGCAAGAACAGATGACAAGCTAAAACACAGAGAAAAGTATATCCTTAGGTCTTACCATGTGTCCTTTTAATACTTGCGAGATTTCGCCATCAGACCATATCCTACTACGCTTACCGAGCTTCGTAAGGCTTTCTTCTAAAACAATTGCCCTTCCCATGTCTCGAATATGATCATGCATCTTCAAGTAGTATTTGGAAAACTGACCATCTTCAGCACAGCCAAGTTCAAATTTTAGAAGGGATTTTTTAATTAATCTGTGTATTACTGATTTCGGATAATAGCCACAAGCTTCCCATATAGAAATTACAGTTTCTTTTTCCCATCCAATGAAAAAGCATGCAGCATCAAGAAATATTGCTTTCTGATGCCCATCTAGATTATCGTAGCTTATCTTCAACCTTCTATGGACTTCTTCAGGAGGAATTTCTTCTAATTTTTGTAATGTACTTTCCCAGACTTCTTTCTCTCTTATGTCCGACAGGTTTGACCCCAACACCTTTAGAGTTAAAGGCAACCCTTGTGAATAGCATACAACATCATGTGAAAATTGCATATAATCTTCAAGTGGTTGGTCCATTGAAAAGGCATGGAAACTAAATAGTCGAAGAGATTGCATATAGTCCAAGAATCCAAGCCTATAGATTTTATCTTGTTTAACTTTAGCCACATTCAAAATATGTTCATCTCTGGCTGTTAGTATGATTCTACTCCCTGGACCAAACCATTTGAGATTACCAGCCAAAGCATCAACCTGCTCTTGACTGTCCACATCATCAAGAACAAGAAGAACATTTTCTTTACAAAGTCTTTCTTCTATCAATTTTTTTCCTTGATGATAATCTCTTATGTAATTGTCCTTTGTTTTCAGGATATCCATAAGAAGTCGCTCCTGCAAAGATGCTAGACCCTTCTGCTGTGTTGCTTCTCTAATGTCTGAAAGAAAACTACGCTTATTGAAGCTTGAAAAGATGTCATTGTATAAAGCTTTGGCAATAGTAGTCTTCCCAATACCACCGAAACCACAAATTCCAATGAACTGAACATCATTGGAACCAATATTTAATATAGATGAAAGATTCTCTACATGGAATTCTATTCCAATAGGGTACTCACATTCATCCATGGGGGTGCTACTGATCAATTCATCAAAAACCTTTTTGACAACTAACTCAACTAGCTCTGGTTGATCTCTGCAATCATTTCATATCAACAGTAAGACAACAACAATTAATGAAATGAAAACACCTAGTCAAAAATAAATGTTAAGGTTTTGAAAGAATGGAAAGTAGTTAGAAATTAACATTAATTAAAATTTTATACGAGTAAAAATTGGTAATATGCATCTTGTATAAAATGTAGGCTTGTGGTGACTATTAATTTAGGTGTTTGCACCAATAACATAAACATGAATATCATTGAACGATAATAAAGCATTAAGATGACCTAAATTACTATTTTATTCCAATACTAAATGACTTAGAGCTATTAAATATTCTACATCATAAGAGGAAAATCAAATCTTATGACTAAGCTAACCAACTTGAGCTTCAAACAATGTGAAGGTCTTAGATAGTATGTCAAACAAGAAATGTCTTATTTCTATAAATAAAAATATATATATTGCACCGCTTGAAGTACAAGGGGAGGGTAAAAAATTGTAGAAATCGACCCTAAACACGATGTAAAAAAGTAAAAAGAAAATAGAAAGAGACAATCACATAACACAAAGATTTACGTGGTTCAAAAAAGGGTTTCCTACCTACATCCATGGTGAGATGAGATCTCTTTCAATATCAATAGAGAATATGGTCACAACAATCATCCTTACACCTCCCGCCTTGCTACGGAGAAAGCCAGCACTATATTTATAGCGAACCCTATATGGGTGTAATTATTGAAATACCCATATAGCCCAAAAAAATTCCTCCCAGGCTCGAGCTCTTCAGGCTTTTAGTTCTCAACAAAAACATGGTCTGCCATTAATGTTGCACCAAAATATGAATATAATTGATCAACAGGGCAAGTAATGCCTTATCTTTTTTCTTTTTCTTTTTTTTTTCTCTTTTTGGTAATAAGCATCACTAATCTAATTTTCACCAAATTTTCCATGTATATGTCTCCGACATGTAGACATGAATTTTTTTTTGGCACTCCAAGGCTTGTATTGGTAAGTTCCATTCACCATGGTCAGCAAAATTCATTCTAGGCAAACAATAGATAGAAATGTAATGACAGTATTCTTGTTTATATAAAGGAAAGGGTTGTTCTCCCAACCTTGAGGGTGTGGGTAAATTTCCAACGGCACTCTAACGATTGAGCGAGAAACAGTTTCATTAACCAGGGTCCAAATAGCTTGAGAGGAGACTATCTATTCGCGTAGATATCCTTTTCTTTTTTTCCAAAAAAAAAAAGAAATAATCCTTATTTTTTTAAGGTTTTGTGGTTATAAGCAAATTATTTTTGGGATTTTACTCATAACACCCCTGGACTATTGGTCAAATATAGACATTACCTTAAAGTTGATACAACTACACGTACTACCCCTAAATCCCAAACGTTGTTACACAAAGACCCATTCCATCAACTTTTTTCCGTTAGTTGCTAATGTTAGCACCAATTTGAATTTCATCGGTCCAAAATGCCCTTATGGGTAATGTAAAATGACGAAATTAGTCATACTAAGTACCTCTAACCCTTCTTCTTCCTTCCGCCGACATCATCTCTCTTCCTTCCTCCGATTCTCAACCTAATCCTCCTCCTTTTACTTTTTTCTTTCTGAAGATTTATGGGTTATTTTTTGTGAGCACTTCCTCCGACTGTAAGTTTGTTTATGAATACCATTCTTTCTAGTTCAGGGTAATTACAGTTGTTGTATGCATACTGCAATTAGCAAAATTTCCTCTTTCGTTTGACTCTGTGAACCCTGGAGTTACATTACAAGAGATTTTTCCCCTGCTCACTAATAGGACCTGCGGAAACCTCTATTTCATCAATAAAAACAATTTTCAGCAACAATAAAACCGATTTATACTAAGGGACTTTCAAGTGGTGCTGGGATGTGGTTTCAGTTCGTCTTTAGCTGATGGAAGGGGTGGGAGGGTAGGGACCTAAGGATCTGAAGGGAAGGTAGCGAAGATGAAAGTAGAATCGACTAATCAAATGAAACAAACAGATAATCCTTTGAGTTTAAGATATGATAATGAGACTACTACCTTCACAACAAGTTTGTGGGATTGAGACTCACCCATTTACGTCTTCCTTGAGAACCCATCCTTTTAGATTCCCTATCTCTCTCAAAGCTTCTCTCCAACTCTTTACGATATCGGGTTTAAAATTCTTCTTATGTTTCCGAAATGGTCCCTGAAAACTTCCAGTCTGATTCCGAACGTCCGTCGGTTCAACGTCGAAGAATATCGGCATCACCTTTTGACCTTTAGCTTTGTGGCAATGAACTATATGAGAAAGCTCCAGAAGGCACCATTTGCTAGAGGCGTAGTCTTTGGAAAAGATAGGGATGGAGATTTTGGAGCCCTCGATCGCTCTAAGGAGGGTTGGGCCTATGGCTTCTCCAGTCCACAAATCTTCACTATCAACGAAGACATTGATTGCTCTGTTTTTTAGAGCTTTGTGAAGGAAACCAGTGAAATTCTTGCGAGTGTCTCCACCCCTAAAGTTGAGAAACACATCAAAATTAGAAGATCCAAATGAAGAGACAAAGGAGGATGACTCGGTCATTTCTGCCATGAAGCTGCAGTGGCGATAATAGTAGGAGTTGCAGAGATCATAAGGGAGTTTTTTCTTCTTAAGTAACCAAATAGACTTGAGGAGTGCTCTTTCGTTCCAAGAGGAAAGTATCAGGCAGCTTCCCTAAAGGAAAGAAAACCCTTGAAAATGATGGGTCGGTCACTTGTTTTTCTTTTTCCCCCACAAGCTTTATAGCCTTTATTTATTGATTTGAATTTTGTAAAAAGCATGCTACTACTGAGAAAAACTCTTGATTTTTTATATTCTCAAAGGGGTCTTTGATTTTTTTAATGCAGAATTATGGATTCTTCGCTGCAACTGTTCGAACCCATTATTTCAATTGGCTGACCTCTCGGTGTCCCGAATTGATTTCAAATCAAGAGAAAAGCATCAGGCAGCTTCCCAATAATCACCGACTGCGAAGGCGCGTGGATACCACTTTGAAAAGGGAAACCTCTCCTGGCTTCATTCTCACACAAATGAACAAGGCCTCCTTTGCAAGGTGCTATGCCATTAGCAGCTCTTGGAATATAACTGAAGGAGGAGAAGCTCAATTCCCATACAAACAACTTTAGCCTCGCTCCCAAGGAGCAGAATATCAATCCTGCACAAATAATTTGATTAACACTCATCCAATTTTCTGTGGTTAACTATCAAAACTTTAAAATTCACATTATAATTGGTCCCCCTGGTTTTCTATTTTTAATTTCCTTATATTTTTCCTATGAATTTTTTTTTTATTTTGGATAAACAAGGTTGCAAAGCTCCACGAATGCATGCATTGTCTCCTCATCAAATCCTCCTGCAAATTGCATCAAAGACTCAAGTTAATTCCATATTCCTTCTCCGAATTTGGACAACATTTCACTGCTTTCATCATTAAGTTTAAAGCCAAAGATATATTAACAATGAATATAAATTTAAGGGAAAATTACATGGACCTCCCCCTTGACAATTCGTTTATTATGCGATACTACTTTTGGTATTTTTGACTTACACGGACCTTCCTTATTCGTAAAATTACTTGGACGTCCCCTTGATATTTTGTTTACTACACAGACCTCCCATTGACATTTCGTTACTACACAGACCTCCCCTGGCACTTATCGACTTACACATACATTCCTAAAACTAACAGTATTAACTTAAACTGTTTACTAACCAAAATACCCTCTGTGTTAGCGAAGTGAATTCACGTCTTATTTAATCATTATTAACTCCTAATGATGCAAGAGATGGAGATTACCCAACTTCTCTATAGAAGCTCAAGGACAAATCAAAACTGGCTGCAGATGAAGATTTGTTGAGACCAGACCCATCCTGTCGTTGTAAAGCCAGACTCCAATAAAGTTGATCTTGCATGTCAACAGCTAGGTGTCCAACGCCCTTGCTTTTCTAGTATAAGATGGGGGAAATCAAACTAGGCAAAAAGGAAGGTGATCATAACAATGAAGTGGGATTGGACACCAAAAATTCCAGTTTGTCTCTGCCCCAAGTCGCCTGTATTTTGGCTTCCAAGACCATTCAACAACAAGTCCTACAAGAATCGCAATCCACAGAGGACTAAAAAAACGTCACCAACCCCAGGAAAACATCCCTAATTGTAGGTCTTTGTAAGATATCAAAAAAGGACGAAACCAAAATCATCAAATTTAGAGGGGAGGGGGGAGGAGGGAGAAGAATAAAAAGTATGGGCCAAAGTAGTAGTAGAAAGAAGAAGAAAGAGAAACCTTCGATTCAATCGTTAATATGGGTGACAAGCACAAAGATTATTTGAGGGTTTCGAGATAAGGAGAGACCAAGGAATTACTTAGACTTTTAGGAGTTAATTTTGATTAAATGAGACATGAATTCACTTCCCTAAATAGAAGGGATTTTGGTATAAAAAATTTAAGTTAACATTGTTGGTTTTAGGGAGGTACGTGTAAGTCAATAAGTGCCAAGGAAAGTCTGTGTAGTAAACGAAATGTCAATGGGAGGTCCGAGTAATTTTATGAATAAAGAAGATCCGTGTAAGTCAAAAACACTCATTGAAGGAAGTCCGTGTAAGTCAAAAACTCCCAAGATAATACTGTGTAATAAATGAATTGTCAAAGGGAGGTCTATTTAATTTTCCCTAAAATTTATTTATCTCTAAATGGAGATAATGACCTAGCATTGCAATACCATTAACAAAAAAGTGTGATGTACATAACAACAAAAATTGTACTATATTTTGTTGTAAGAATTTTCTAAGAACTCTGCCTAAAACATCACCCTATAAAAGCATATGTACCACGTCTATAGTTTACGATTAAGAACCAAAATGCATACTCTTTAAACTCATTTACGTGGCTTAAGATGCCAGATGATGAAATGGGAGTAAATCTAAGAATTGGTGGAAAAAGGAGATGAGAGGAGCAGATGGCCGTACTACATACAATGTGAAGGGAAGGGAAAAAAACGAACTTACCTTCGACAAGTCACCAAGGATGAGTTGCAGGTCATCAGTGGTACCTTTCAATTCGCCGGACATGACTTACAGAGTAGAGTTAGAAGCTTTCTGGTCTTCAAGTTTGAGAGCACATAGAGGAGAATTATGTTTAGCTGTATGTAAGAGCAAAAAAATAACTTTACTCTTATTAAGGGGTAGTTTTGATATTTACAAACTGTAGGCACAAGGACTTCATTGATAGGGGGAGAATTCATGGATTGGACCAAGTGGAGTTAAATGTAACAACTTGTAAACTAAAGGGGAGGTTCAATTTTTTTTTCGAAATAAGAGGTGCTTCTTGTAGTATATCCTAAACACAAGAGAGGTCTAAATAAATTTTCCTTCTATTTAAAAAGAAAAAGATTCCTATCTGGCAGTAATCTATGCCCTCAATACAGAAGTACTCAAATGTACTTTAAGCCTCTGTCTAGTTTCTGGTCGATGTAGCACTAACAGTCCCATAAAACCACAAATTCAATGAATCAGATATATCAGCAGGGCCAATGGTAAGCATGGATAATTGGGTAACTCGGAATTTTTAACTCATAGCAATTATGGACTGCCATCTACTATTCTGCTTACACATCCATGCATTCTTTTATATTTTTAACTCATGGGTGAAAGCCTAACTACAACTTTCACCTTTATAAATGTCCATGCATTCTTTTATATTTCAGCGGCCCATGTATATTCAACCTCTTATAGTCCCTACTACTTGAAAGGTTTATTTTACCACGTGACAAACTCAATTTAGACTGAAACTTAACATATAAGTAAAAACAATGGAAGTAACCTAACCATCCACAAAATTTAGGCCATATTCAGTCCTCTCGGATGATCATCTACTCGAACTGCCAAGTACTGGTAAACTAGCTGAGTGATGCATCTATTTAGCCTCGTAGTGAACCTTGTACCATGGTTAAGAACATTCGGTCTCTACAGTCGAGCACAGAATTTTGTTTCTTTTCCAAATTTCCTCATTTTGAGAATTCTCATGCCCATAATAATGTCCCAAAATGGGCATTAACCTACTGTTTTAAGAGCTTACAGGAATCCTGTAAAAAAATCATTGATCAAACAAAGAGAGCTGAAGAAAACCTTTCACCAAAGAATATAGAAGGATTTACAATGAAAAGGGTGGATGAAACAACTAGAGGAGAAACTCTCAGTTTCAATGCACCCTATTCAAGAAAATGCCCTTCTCGGTTTCATGAATATATAATCTTGATTCTTGAATATGTAAATTCTCAATAGCATCTTTTCCTTGCAATGGAATCCCGAACCAGTCAAAGCCTTTGAAATGGTGAATGTAGAGTATATCTTCATCATTAGTAAGCTTAACGTCCTCAATTCTCAGTCTATGAAGACACCTGATTATTTTATCTTTTTTGCGAATAGATGCAAAAATATTAAAATCAACGGTTAGTTGCTTACCCCAATTCAGTTGTAGATATATGTTTTTCCTAGCATTTTTCAAGAATTGCAGATTGTTCTTGACGTCAGAGGGGAATTCCAGAACAACACACAGAATCAATCCCTTATTTCCAAGAGGAATAGTGACATTTCAGATGATGACTCGGATAATATTTCAGAGAGTGAGTTTAGTGAGGCTTTGTTCATGATTTTCCTTGAAGAACAGGAAGAGAACAAAATAAAGAATTTAGCTCAAACAGCATTGAAGAAGATGAGAATGAAAAATCAAGCTCAAGCTGTGATGAAGAATGCGAAATAAATTTTGAGGCAGAATTTCTAGTAGCTATGAATGAATTTAACAAGGAACGAAAAAACAACAAGTTTGTCAGAATTTAACAAGGAACGAAAAAACAACAAGTTTGTCTCAAAAGAAATTAAAAAGCAAAAGCAGTTGATTCAAGAACTGAGAGCTCAAGATGGAGAATCAAAGAAAGTCATTGATAGTCTCAAGACTAAGCTCACACAGGCATCTGCAGATCATTCCAGGTTAATGATAGAAAATATAGCTTTGAAAGCTCAACTAGATGAACAATCTGCTGTGATTAATCAATGTGAAGAATATGAAAAGGAGTTTGCAATTCTGAAGAAAAAAGTGATTGAGTTTGAAGAAGAAGAGCTTGAGAGACAACAAAAATTAACTCAACTTGATGAGCCAAGCGACATTCCAGTGCACCCTAGTAACAGCAAGTTAGATGGCATCACAAATTCTCAAAGACCTTCTAACGTTAAATTTGGTCTTGGTTTTGATAAAAGAGAGACTTCTAAAAGTGCCAACTCAAAGAAGAAATGTCTCATCTCTTTTGTGAAAGAGAGTGGAAAAAGAAAAGCTCCTATAGTTATGTTCAAGAAGAAAATCAAGTTCCTATTCCACAGATTAATAATGCAAGGCAAGGCAAGCGAGTGGAGCAGAGTAACTTCTATGGAAGAAATTATCCTATTGTACTACAGAGACAGATGAGGTACATGACACCTTCAAGGGAAAGATCTTATTTTCAGGGATATTGTTATAAATGCAATGCTTATGGTCACAAAATAGCTACCTGAAAATTCACATGAGAGAAGTCAGATTTGAAAGCAGAAATCAATTTGCTTCCCTTGAAAAAAATTGTATTGAGTGCTACAATTGTCATAACTATGGGCATATTGCAAGAGAATGCAGAACAATTTTTTCATTCACGCCACCTCGACAAAAAGTGACACAACAAAGAGAGAGTTGTCAAAGAAAGGCTAAACAGAAAATGAACAAAAAGACTCTACCAGTTGTTAGAAAAGTGTGGAAAAAAAAATCATTGCAGATTTTACAAAAGGAGAAAATGATGGTGTTGCATGCTTCGAGACAATGCTTAAGACACAAGACAAGCCATCTCCTTAGATACTTGACAGTGGATGTTCTAGTCACATGACAGGTGATAAGAAAATGTTTCAGAAGCTTCAACAATATGAGGGAGGTACAGTGAAGTTTGGAAACAATGAAGGGGCCAAGGTAACTGAAAAGGGTAGGTACAGTGAAGTTTAGAAACAATGAAGGGGCAAAGGTAACTGGAAAGGGTTCTCAGCATCAGCAATGGAAAGGTAAAACTCCATGATGTGTTTTATGTGTCAGGACTCAAGCACAACGTTCTTAGCATCAGTCAAATTTGTGATAGAGGGCATGAAGTGATCTTCAACAATCAGAGATGTGAGATCAGAAAAGTTGATAGTGGCAAGACTATGGCTTCTGGACAGAGAACCTCAAGGAACTTATACACTCTGACAGAGAGTGTCGAAGATTTATGCATGACCATGCTCACCAAGCAGTGAGGTGCTTGGTGTGAGGGGGAGCAGTGTGTGTTTGTCATATCTTTTTTGCTCCCGATGATGGACTTAGGGGGAGTCCTTTGGCATTTATATGTTGAGTGATATATGTTTGTTATCCTTCATCTCCTTATGTTGGACTCAGGGGGAGTTTTGTGATGTTTTTATGTGTTGATATTGGTTTATTATTTTTTTTGGGCCCATAGGATTAAAAAGATACGGTGGGCACTCCTATGTGGCATATCCCTTTGTATTTGTTGTCAAATGAGGAGAAAGATCTCATGTCCAGAGTGAGTTGCCAACAATTCCAAAAGGGAAGATTGTTAGACTTTATGTTGTCATTGTTGACAACTTGGCTGATGTGACAGTGTTTGTGAGCATTCAGTCAAAGGAATGAGAAGAGAGAGTGTCAGTGTAGTGGCAAAGATGAACCAACCTCGTATGTGTGTTCTACATGTGTTTCAGATGACTTACAATAAGTTGAATGGGATTTTACACTGATTTTGATGAGATAGAGTGTCTGTAGACTCCACTGGTGATGTGGCATAGTTTTTGACGATGTGATCGAGTTTCTAATGATGAGGCAATGTTGCGGCATCATGAAGCATTACATGAAGAAAGAAAATGTAGAGAGAGAATAAGGAGAGAGGAAGAGGAGAGAAAAAATGTTGGTGGGTCCCACTGTAGGTTCATGGAAATCAGAGAGTGGAAAGGTGTAGAGCATCGAGTTAGCTTCACAACGCAACTTGAATCGCTCAATTCCGACTTCGGATGAGGGAGATATCGCGATTCTCGTCGGATCGCTTGAAAATGGACAAAATCTGATGCTCTCGGTGAGTTGTTTACAACAGGGAAAACAATAGCATTTTTAAAGAGTTCAGGGGCTTATTTGTAATTATCAAAAGTTAATGGATTAAGCATAATTATCATAAATGGCTAAGGATTCTGTTCGGAGGGCTCAGAATGAGCCACGTCGTCAAGATCCAGATCGGATGGATCTGATTAAGGCGGGCTCGAGTGTATCTCAGCGGGTGCGTCATTATCCTCCCGCGAGCTTTCTGGTTGGTCGGTTGCAACATAATATGATGTATCGCAACGCATGAAGAATGTCATGTTATTTGGTGTGACGCACGCACATCATCGTAGCGGAACAGATCCAGATCGAAGGGCCATCGTTAGCGCCGATTGTCGCTGACATGATCTATCTAGATCCGATGGCGCAGGTCTAATCCCGCCTTTTTGCAGACTATCGGACGGGCGCCAACGAAGATTCTCCACGCACCGAATCATATCGCGACAACGCATAAGCAACAACGCTCCAGTGCGGCGCGGGTGTATGGTAAGCTTCTGAAAGATTCCATTTGGTTTAATCTCATTGGTCGAACTTCAAACCGCCATAACTTGGCCATCCGAGCTCCAAATCGGTCTTTTCAAGTTGTAGTTTCCATATTTTCGGATGCTCTATACATTGGGCACCGTTGGGAGTTGTAAAAACGTAGAGAAAAATAAAAAAGAGCGTTTTGAAGCTTGAGAAAAGGGTTTTCTAGGGTTTCGTGCCATGTGGGAGTGATCAATCACCAACTACATCTACTCTATGCATCAATAGAGTGCTAAATCCCTGTGAGAGGTCAGTAGAGCTTTCATTTTCACATTCATGGTGATTATGGGTTGTGTAGAAGAGATTGGAAGCCTGTGAGTGAGGTGCGCTATGTGAATCGATCTCTATCATCATTGAAGGCTGTTGGAGAGTACTTGAGAGCAGTGTGAGACTTCAAAGAGATTGGTGGCCATTCGAAAGCATTGTTTGTGAGATTTTCAATTCCCTATCTATTTATGATTTCAATATATTGTATGTTAGCATAGGTGAAAATTATTGAATACCTAGCTAGTGGGGGAAAAATTGTAAGACAATTCTATAAGCCTAAAAATTGTTATTTGCTTCCCGTGGTGCGGGTTAAGCGTGGTGTGTTCAGTGGGTGCTGAACACTGGCTGTTAAGCCTGAATCTTGACGTTAGTGCGCCCTCTCAGTTTTATGCTGGGAAAACCTAGGATTAATATCCTTGTCTTGTTAGAGATTAAAAGTTGAGTGTTGAGTAAATACGGAGTCCGTTGGGCATTACTCCGTGGACTAGCCATCACACACTATGTTGGTGAACCACGTAATATCTCTATGTCCTTGTTTTATCTTTCTTGTATATTTTGGAGTACGTGGAATGGCTTGCAGGGTGGGTGTGCAAATCTGGTAGACCTGGCCACTGAGTGGTAGCGAGGTAGATTTGCATACGCTTATGTATGTGTAAAAGAATATATCTCCATCTGCTCTGAGCAATAGTGAAATAATTAAGGAGAATTTTCAGACACTGATTCACCCCTCCTCTCAGTGTCATATCAAGTTCATCAGTGCCATGTTGACGGCACTTGTTTCCGATTGCTTGAAATCAAGCAACTCCATGATTTTTCTGCAACTCAAAACCTGCGACTAGAATCATTGCAATCGACTTTGGGTGAGCAACAGACCGCCTTATCGGAATTAATCCTGCGAGTTACGGCCATGGATGGCCGAATGGAACAAATCTTGCGCATGGGACCTCCTTCTTCCTCTGCAGATCACTCTCGTACCGACGGCATTCCGGATTCTCCGTCTCTTGAGTCGACTATAGGAAGGAGTCGAACCATTCGTCTTGATTGTCCCCGTTTTGATTGTTTGGATCCATTGGGGTGGATCTTTAAAGCAGAAAGATTTTTTGATTACCATCACACATCAGATGAACAGAAGGTTGCTGATATCTTCATTTCCAAGGAGAGCATCGCCCTCCAGTGGTTTCAGTGGATGCATTACATCGTGGTCCGTCTTCACCAAAGCTTTGGAAGTCAGGTTTGGGCCCTCTGAGTTTGAAGATCATCAAGGAACCTTAGCAAAGCTCACTCAAACTTCTACTGTTGCAGAGTATCAATCGCAATTTGAAGCTCTTTCAAATAGAACGACCAATATCTCCAAGTCATTTTTAATTAGTTGTTTCATATCTGGCCTGCGTTCTGACATTCGGAGTGAGGTCATGGCCTTCCGGCCCACTACCTTATCTCAGGCCGTGAGTCTCGCTCGGCTACAGGAGGCCAAATTTCAAGAACAACGTCGCTGGTTTTTTCCTCTGATTCAACTCAAACTCAAAAATCTGAATTATTACCTACTCCTCCTGCGACAACATCAACGGGTACATCAGTTTCACGTTAAAATTCTATCAAGGTTTTGTGTTACAACTGTGATGACAAATTCACTCCTGGCCACCGTTGTAAGAATCGCTAGTTTCACCTTCTTGATGTTAACCTCGATCTTGATACGGTCGACCTACCAATTTCTGCTACAACTTCAGAAGAGTCTCAAGAAGCGTTGCCTGTAAATCTTGATTTACAATCGGAGATCTCTTTTAACGCCCTTGCCGAACACCACTCTGTGAGTACCTTACGGTTTACTAGAACAATCTGTGGTTCTTCTGTTCAGATACTAGTAGATGGCGGTAGTACCCATAATTTCTTACAGAGCCGCATAGCTCACCATCTGGGGTTAACTATGGCAACCGAACCTCGTATTTCTGTAATGGTTGGTAATGGCAAACGCCTTCAAAGCACTGGATTTATCCAACACCTTCTTGTGTTAATTCAAGGCCAATTATTGCATATAGATGTGTTTCTGTTACCAATACATGGAGCAGAGCTCGTCCTTGGAGTTCAGTGGTTATTGCAGTTGGGACCAGTCGTGTTTGATTATCAGAAACTAACTTTGGGCTTCAACCTTCGCAATCAACCCATCTTGTTCCAGGGAGTGTCTTCTAATGCTCCAATACCGATTGATTACTAGAGTCTACGCCGGTTTACTAAAACCGATAGTCTTGCTAAGTGTTTGCAATTGGAGGTTCAATGTGTGTCTTCAGGTGTTTCTACCAGTAGCCTATCAGAACAGGAAGTTGCAGCACCCCATGAGGTATTGGATCGCTTCACTAGTGTTTTTTCATTACCATCAGAGTTACCTCCACATCGAACATTGGATCACTCCATACATTTGCAGCCCGGGTCTCAGCCAATTAATGTTCGGCTTTATAGATACCTGCATTTCCAAAAGATAGAAATCGAAAAACTCATCACAGAAATGTTACAGTCGGGGATTATACAACCAAGCATTAGTCCCTTTTCGTCACCCGTATTATTGGAAAATAAAAATGGGATCGACATGGCAATTTTGCATTGACTAAGGGCGTTGAATGCCATCACTAAACGGATAGATTTTCAATCCCTACAACAGACGAGCTTTTTGATAAATTGCACGGTGCTCAATTTTTCTCAAAGTTAGGTTTACGAGCAGGGTATCATCAAATCCGTATGGCACCTTTCGATGTTCATAAAACAGTGTTTCAGACACACAAAGGTTATTATGAATTCCTCGTGATGCCATTTGATCTCACAAATGCTCTTTCAACTTTTCAAGCTCTCATGAATACTGTTTTCAGGCCATATCTTTGATAGTTCTTGTTGGTGTTTTTTGATGACATACTTGTTTATAGTACAACATGGTCCGACCATTTATACCATCTAACTACAGTGCTTTAGGTATTAAGTGACAATTCTCTATTTGCAAAAAAATCCTAATGTACGTTGCTCAATTGCAAGTCGAGTATTTAGGACACTTGGTTTTCCGGATCTGGCATTTCTATGGACCCTTAAAGGTATCGGCAGTTCGAGCCTATACCTCAAAATGTCAAAGCATTATGTGGGTTCTTGGGTCTCATAGGATAATATTGCAAATTTGTACGGCGATATGCCCACGTCGCCTCGCCACTCACTGATCTACTCAAAAATGATTTTCAGATGGACCGCAACGACTCAATCAGCCTTTGAGCATGTTGGACTTTATGTTGTCATTGTTGGTAACTTGACTGATGTGACAGTGTTGTTGAGCATTCAATTAGAGAAATGAGGAGAGAGAATGTCAGTGTAGGAGAGTGAGTGTTAGTACAGTGGCAAAACTGGAACAACCTCGTAGTAATGAGAGTATTCTACATCTCTTATAGTGTGTTTCAGATAACTTGGAGTGAGTTAAATGCATTCTACGTTGAATTTGATGAAAGAGAATCACTTTGCCTTTTGTTATTGAAACAGATGCTTTAGGCTACGGCATTGGGGCAATGTTGATGCAAAATCGTCGACCAGTGGCGTTTTTTAGTAGAAAACTCTCCCAACGAATGCAGGCAGCATCAACCTACAGTTGAGAGATGTTCGCAATCACAGCTGTTATTTTATGGCTTGAAATTTAGGTCTTTTATGGTTATTATGGACCATATCGTATCTTCCTTTTTCAGTTAAAAAGAAAATAAGAAAATTATGGGAAAAAGATTCCCTATTCCCTCAATTACTTTTCTCCCATAAATATAATGTATGCTGAGTGCATTCTTCACTACTGTAAGTCTGTAACTGTTTCGAATCCATTATTTCAATTGGCTAACCTCTTGGTGTCCGAATTGATTTCAAATCAACAGAAAAGCATCAGACAGCTTCCCAATAATCATGGACTGCGAAAACGCAAGGTTTCCACCATAGAAGGGGAAGATTTTTTTTGTTTTTGGCTTCCCTTGCTAGAGAACTTTAACTTATGTAGAGAAGATTAATTGGTCTAAGTCACTCCTGTTAGGTTGTTTTTTATGTTCTGTGGTGGTTCACATAATTATCAGACTTGTATTTATATTAGGTTTGAATCTATTATTTGTACGAAACAAATCTATAATTATGTAGGGATTAAGATTTCTAGTGATCCCTATATAATAATAATAATACTAATAATAATAATAATAATAATGATAGATACCATTGCCACCATCACCTAATTAGGTTTATTTGCTCCTCCCACTATAATGTTTGCTGCCAACAACATCTGCGAAGATTTGAGAAGAATTATAGCCACAAGTTGGATTCAGTTGCGGATTACGACATCCTCTTTCAAAGAAACGAAAGAAAAAGAAAAGAAAATGGAGAGAAATCATCCTATTATTGAGAACAAAGAGGAAAACAGGGTGGTCCCTAGAATCACCGCCATAATAACAACAAAAAAAAAAAAAGAAATAATCCAAAGATCCATCCCAAACAAAGCCAAGAGTTTCTTCCATTCCTCCGATTAGCAGTAGACAACTTCGTCTTCCCATCCTTTGGAGTCATCGAGTCCATTGAAACCAATAATAAATCAGGCAAAAACTCATAAGAAAAATAATGACAAACAGAAGGTAAAATCCCTAGAAAAACTGGGACCTTGGAATTTGGAAGTAACTGATACGTGAAGAGAGAGAAATGAACACAGACTACTTGCTGTGTCCGGAACTCTGGATCCTATACACGACTGCAATTGACTAGATTATCGTGGAGGGACTCAAATTTCTACTAGACCATGTGATGAGAATCGATTTGAATGCAACCCTTAACATGGATATATCAGTTAAGAACCCCAACAAGGCCGGTTTCAACCAAACGGAGCTATAACAGGAAAACATCAAGCATAGGAAGAGAAGGGAGATAAAGCTGAATCGACCAAACCTAAGAGCAGCAGAGCAAGTACTATAATAGAAATGAGCGCGCGCACACACAAATTAATCTTTTCCACAGTCCCTCTGCCCACAAGGCCTCAATCTCTATTTGATCGCCAAGACGTAGTGATCGCTTGGGGATCAGAAATAAAGCAATTACCAGTGCAAATTATCACATGCCATTTATAAATTCTGAGAATGAAGAGTTACATTACAATTCATCAACAAAACGAATAGCTTATAAGAATACTACGGTCCTTTCTCATGCACTAGAAAAAAGAGAAATTCTTTATTCTCAAGAAATTTCTACAGTTCTCTATCTGATAGGCTTAACTCATCTGTCAGTCTTACAGCGCCTTCAGCTCTCCACTGTCAGAGGAGAATCCTTTCTCCTCTGACAACCCTTACAGCATTTTAGATCATCTTTAGTGAGGTCACGCGTGTATTGTGGATTTCATCTACTCGAAGTGGATCGGAATATATCTCAATGCATTCAAAGTGTATAGAGATAAATGTCGATCCACTTTGAGTGGGTGAGATCTCACTACACGGGTGGCCTCACTACAGAGGATCACAATCCTTCCTTCCTAATTGACGCAGGGGCAGCTCCCCCTCTCACATAGATAAACTGACAGAGACGAAACGGTGAATATGAAAAGTTTTAAGCGCACCACGTTAAGGGCAGTTTTGCCACTTAAAAAATTTCAAACAATACATGTCATATTTTAAGGGAAAGAAGCTGACGGACTGGGGTACAGTGTAATAAGTACTATAATGTAGGGGAGATTTATTGGATTGACTCCAGATGAAGGGCATGCTGTGTCATTCAAGCAAAACACAAGAAGGTCTATAAAAATTTCTCTTCAGATAAAGCTTCTTTGCTGATGTTTTAGCAACCCACAAAAAAAGATAGAAAAAACAGTGGGTTTCTTAATTACGTTCCTACCACTAATCGGGCTTGTTATTTGGTAAAGTTGTTTGCATGTGATGCCCTTTAGCAAAAGGAAGGAAAAATGGGTTTCAAATAATGTTGTAAAGGAACCCATTTACCCAAGCTAATAAAAATAGCCACTTTAGGATCCACATCCTCTAGTTTCGGGAGGAGAGGAGGCGCCCTTATTGGATGGACGACACTTGGGGCTCGGGTGAATCCAAGACCTCCATCAGAGCCGACACCACCTTGTCAGCTTAATTTATCGGTTCGAATTCATTCGAACCTCAAATGTCGTCCATCCAATGGGAGTGCCCTCTCTCCTCCCGAAACTGTTAGAGAAAAGGATTTGGATACCTTAAATATATGTGGTATCTAATCAAATGCTCAAATTTGGTACATGCATAGATCCCAATGTTTCTTATTTATCTATAAAATTTTGACCTCCAATTTTGACACAAAAACATATACCATGTGTGGATGCTTCATGGTGCAGAAATTAATTATTGATACCCCAAAGAATATAATAGATATAGGAAAAATAAAACCATGCATAACGTCTTCAATGAATGTGGGACCATAATTTTCTTGTTGGATTTATCCTGATAGATTTGGAAGAAATATTCTATTCTTTTCCAGTCAATAACATTACCTGAAAGTGTGGGAACAAATTCGAAACCCACTTTCTCAAATGCACTTGATCAGGAATTTTCATTTCTGACCTCTCAATCGGGATGAGTTGGGTTACAGGTTGAGAGAGCTTTGAGATACCAACGATTACTTTTCCTTTTAACTTTCTGCTTCTGCTTCTGAGTTCAACACAATCACCAGTGAAACAAACATGGGTCAGCTTCTCAACGAAGAGATGCAAAGTTTTCTGCAGAAATTTGACACCGACGGTGATGGCCGGCCGTATAAGCATTGATGAGATTGAGAGCTTCCTCAAGAAAAAGGGAAAGCACTCTGTAAGTTCGGGAGCCAAGGGTGCCATGACAGCAAATGACTTCAATGGCAATGGATACATCGATGGACCTGATGAGATTGCTGCCTTCATGAAGTATACAAAAGACACTTGGAAGCGAATTAAAGTCTGATGAACTTCATCACCTTAGGTTGATACGTAGGACTGGAGTTCCTTGTTTTATTTATGGTAATATAATAAAGTTGCATCTTGTGTTTTAACTTGTCTTACTTTGTAAGATTGGCATATTTTTGTTTGTATGTGAACAGCTAAGTGGCTACCAAGTATGTATGTGTGTATCGTTTTTCGTAAGGCATTCACTACAATAATAAATAGATGTCACTTGGTTCATCTAGGTATGGGACATTCTTATTAATAGTTTTGACATCAGTGATTGGTGTCAGTTAGACCATGCAAACAAGACCTAACTTTAAGGGTGTTAAAAATAAAACCGAACCATGTATCGAAATTGAATCGACTGTTTAAATCAAAATCGTAAAACCAATTATTAAGTGGTTCGATTCTAGTTTCAGAAATGAAATCGTAAGTTAAACGGTTCGATTCTGATTTCAAGAATAAAACCGTTTAAACCGAGTATTTGGACCCATTTAAACCAACTAAACCTTTACTCTAATCCCTTTGTGTTAAATTAACTATCTTTATAGAAATAAATTATATTTCAATGCTTTCCACACGGTATACTTCTAAATCGTAAGCCCACTTTTATATATGATTAAAATTATTTTAATGATTTCCTTGGTTTTCCCTCTATTTTGTTCCTAGCTCTCTTCCTCTGCAATGAAACCATGTAAAAATCGAAAAATCGAAACCTATTAATAATCGATTTTGGTAAGTATTTTGAAACCATTTAATAAATAGTTCGATTTTAGTTTTACTCATTTCACACTAAACTGAAACCAGATCACACCGTTAAACAGAAACCGGATCATTTAACACACTTATTTAACCCCTTTGTCTCAAATACCAAAATGTTTTTTCTATATTTTGTGGTTTCCACCATGACCCAATCATATGTCGTAGGAAAGGAAATTGGTTTCGATGGACTTCAGAAAATCCCTTCATGTATTTCTATCACTGACAGAAGCAATCAATGTGCACGTGCAAAGAGGTAAATCCAATATCTCTCACCAAGTCCATGGCGATAGCTAGGGGTGTCAATCGATTGGTCTTAGTCGGGCCAAACATGTCTCCACTAATTTAATCCCTTGGACCATAATCGACATGTTTAACTAATCGGTCTTGATTTGCAAGACATAGACTCGTTTATATTTGGATCGATCGATTTGAGACCCTAATCGATCTTATGCTAATCGGTTCAATCGGTCTATTAACATCCATAATCGGTTATCTTATTCGGTCTTATATTCGGTTGTGCTATTCGGTCTATCAAAAGGTCCATTGCAATTTGATTTAATAAGGCCGTATTCACTGCAAGTACTACTTTCACAAAGTCCTAGGATGGATGGTAGAGTGGAGTCGGCCCTAACTTTCAACAATTTTGTTTTCATGTTGCACAAGTTTAAAATTAAATAAATTATGGACAAAAATTCAACTGCGCGCATGGTGTGAAGCTGAAAATAAACAGTTCTATTTTAAACTAGGATATTTCCCCATGACAATGATGTCTTCCAAGATATCAGCTCGGTTTGCACTCTAAGTTTTTGACTGACGTTACTGTTTAGCTTTTTCCAAAAGTAAAAGTTAGACCATTAGAAAGAAAAAAGGATGTTATGAAAAAAGATAAAGTAAAATGTTAAAAAAAAATGGGTGGAAAAAAAAATAAAAACAAACTTATATCAGTCTAATTGGTTCTTAGTCAATCTATAATCATTCGGACTTTAATCGATCAGTCCGGTCGAGTGACCTTCGATTTACACCCTACACCCTTGCACCGTGAACGACCTATTAGTAATCGGTCCAGTCCTAAGACCAACATGTTTATTAATCAGTCTGATTCGATGTGGTTTTTACCCGATCAATCTTGCTCGAGAGACACGGTGTGATTTCAGGATTGACACCCCTAGCAGCAGCTCAAAGTGGCTTGGCTACTTTCTTTGAGCAATGAAATTCATTACACATAAACAAACAAGGTAATGATCATCAATGATCCAAGGAAAAAGTGATAAGATGACTGACTATATATAGGCGCGATCTGGGTGACGCTGATGCTATTAGGGTTTTGATTCAATCGGCAGCTGATTTAGACCTTGGCGACCCTCGGATGATCAATCAGGCGATGCTGATTCCCTCTAATCAACGTCGGATAACTGACTTTTTCAAGGGCCATGCTGTCTCCTTCAGTTACGGCTCAAGTTCAGTCCCCTCATGCTACTGCTGGGGGTCGTGAGCCGGACTTTTATACTTTGGGCTTAACTAGGGGATTTCTGTCGGCAAAACTTTCCGTAGGGTTCTCTAGTTGTCTTGGGATCCATGCCATGAACTTATAGGTTAGTCAATAGTCAAATTCAATTAATAAACTTTAACCGAACTCTAAAATTTATGCAAATGTTTAGGGAAATCTGCGTAGGATTTTGGGTGAAGTCATCAGCCGACTTCATAGTTTCTTGTTCTCTCGCCACGAGGTGAGGGATTGGGTTCTGTTACCTTAATTAGAATTACTGTCCCATGACTATATGATAATGATCTGTGACTATAATACGTCATGAATACTTGTGTTTAATTGTTCATGCATTTGCATTATAACATCTGTTCTTTGTTATGAATGGTTGTTTAGTCTGTATATAATGTCCAAGAATATCGACATCATCCTTCAACCTTTAGCTTTGTGACAATGAACTATATGAGAAAGTTCCAGAAGACACCATTTGTTAGAAGTGTAGTCTTTGGAAAAGATAGAGATGGAGATTTTGAACCCCTCGATCGCTATGAGGAGGGTTGGGCCTATGGCTTCTCCGGTTCACAAATCTTCACTATCAATGAAGACATTGATTGCTGTGTTTTTCAGAGCTTTGTGAAGGAAACCAGTGAAATTCTTGCAAGTGTCTTCACGTACCCCTAAAGTTGAGAAACACATCAAAATTAGAAGATCCAAATGAAGAGACAAAGGAAGATAACTCAGTCATTGCTGCCGTGAAGCTGCAGTGACAATATTAGTAAGAATTGCAGAGATTTAAGGAAGCTTTTTCTTCTTAAACAAGTAAACCTGAGGAGTGCTCATTCGTTCCAAGAGGAAAGTATTAGGCAGCTTCCCTAAAGAATCCGAAACCGTGAGTCCCTTACAAGCTTTATAACCTTTATTTATTTTATTTATTGATTTTTTTTTTTAATTATTCCCAAAAGGGTCTTGATGGCCTCACTCAATAATGTATGCTGAGTACAGATTTATTACGGATTTATCCATTCTTCACTGTAACTGTTCCGAATTGATTTCAAATAAAGAGAAAAGCATCAGGCAGCTTCCCAATAATCACCGACTGCAAAAGCGCATGGATTCCACTTTGGAAAGGGAATTCTCTCCAGGCTTCGTTCTCACACAAATGAGATGCCAAGGAAAAGATAAGCGAATATGTCCGATGCTTAATGAACAGGGTCTCCTTTGCAAGGTGGTCGGCTATACCATTAGCAGCTCTTGGAATATAACTGTAGGAGCAGAAGTTCAATTCCCGTACGAACAGTTTCGGCCTTGCCCACAAGTATGGAACTGAATTCAGAACAAAGCCTAGCATTTGTGCAATGCAAAGCTCCTCGAATGATTTTTTTTTTCTTATTCTTTTCTTATGAATTTTTCTTTTTTATTTTAGACAAGCTAGGTTGCCTCCTCCAATGCATGCATTGTCTCTGCATCAAATCCTCCTGTAAACGCCATCCATTAATGGCATAAAGACTCAAGTCAATCCAATGTTGCTCAGTTGGTAAAAATCCAATGCCTCAAAATAAAGAATTCATGAATTCAATTCTCCTTGAAACTATATATATATATATATATATATATATATATATATATATATATATATATATATATATATATATATATATATATATATATATACTCAATAAAAGATAGTTTTGAAATTTACAAACTGTAATTGCAAGGACCTCATCGATTAACTGGGGAGAACTAATGGATTGGAATAGATTGGAGCTAAACAACTTGAAATGAGAGTTTTTCTTGTAAACTAAAGGAGAGGTTCGGTTTCGTTGAAATGAGAGTTTTTCTTGTAAGGTAGCCTAAAACAGGGAGGAGGTCTAAGTAAATTTCCCTTTTACTTCAAAAGAAAAAAAATCCCTACTTGACATTAATCTCTGCCCTCGCACAAAACAGGTGAAATGATCACTTTACCCCCTAGTTGGATACTCATGCATGTCCTCTTATTGGCTTCTACGTTGATAAATGAAAATCACACAGCCAAATAGAGAACATTACCATTATTAAAAATAACACAAAAATAATAATTGGTTTTTTTTTTTTTTTTCCTGGTAAGATCATAAATGATTCAAGAACCTTTATTTTGTTATGGCTTTCTGATTTCCTCAGCCCTGAGGGAGTAAGCGTGTCCTCCAGCATAGAATGGAAGCCTCCCCTTTTTTGTCGGTGATGCATTTCAAAATCTTTACCAGATATTTTTTTCTTCATTCGTTTTTTTTCGAAAGTAAAAGAAATGTAAAAGGGCTTACTTTGGGAGAGAAGATGAAATTATATTTCTAGTTTCTTGTTCAGATTCGGGTTTTAAGCTTCATGAATGTTCCATTTACTTTTTCTTGTTTCAAAGTTAACATTTTTATAAGGTTTACAGTTCGCTGCTTGTGCAACCGGTTCTTCAGGTTACAAGAGAGAATATGAAATTATATTTCTAGTTTCTTGTTCAGGTTCGGGTTTTAAGGGTCCGTTTGATAAAATTTCTGCTTTTGGATTCTGGATTTTGGTTCAAATTTGGATTCTACTCCAAGCTACTCCAGGATTATTTTGGAGTAGAAACTTGTTTGATAACGCAATTCTGAAATGGATTCCAGAGCATCTTTGGATTAAAAAAATATTTGATAACACACTATCCCCCCAATCGAAATCTAGAAAAACAATTGTGGTGGGTGGTGGGTGATGGATGGTGGCGGCGGTGGTGGTGGCAGCGGTGGTGGCGGTGTTAGTGGTGGTGGCAGAGGTGGCAGCAAAAGAGGTGGTGGTGGTTATGGTGATGGCAATGGCAATGGTGGTGATGGCGGTGGTGTCGCTGGTGGCAGCAGTGGTGGTGGTGGTGGTGGTGATGGTGGAAGTGGGTGGTGGGTGGTGGCAGCAGTGGTGGTGACGGCGCGATAGTGGTGGTGGGTGGTGGCGGTGGTGGTGGTGGTGGTTGTGGTGGCGGTGGTGGGTGGTGGTGACAGTGGTGGTGGTGGTGATGGTGGTGGTTAAGTGAGAGTCATGTGAAACTCCCAAAAAGTTCATTCAACAGCATGGAGCAAGTATTTATGACTCCAAAATTTTGGATTTTGGAGCCATTCTAAATCCGGTTCACTCTGTGAGAATTGGAATCCAACCAGACTTATCAAACGTGCTTCTACTTCAAAATGGCTCCCTGGGAGCTAGAATCCATAGAATCCAGAAGCAGAAGTTTTATCAAACAGGCTTCATGAATGTTCCATTTACTTTTTCTTGTTTCAAGTTAACATTTTTATAAGGTTTACAGTTCACTGCTTGTGGCAACCGGTTCTTCAGGTTATAGGTGTTAGTTTCTATTTTAAAATTTCTTGCTTGCTAAGTGTCAAGTTTCCAACTCAAAAGTTCGAACTAGTAAGAAGAGAAACTCTCCATATATAAGACCACATGATTCCAATCTCATTAGCAATGTGGGACTATTCCCAATACTCTCCCTCACACGTAACCCCACCGTTAGATGGTGTATATGTGGTAGTATATATGACAATACATGGCACTTTTCAAATGATTGGTCCCTCTTTTTGGGTGACTGATCCCTCTTTTTGGGTGACATCTAGGGCTCGTTTGATAAAACTTCTGCTTCTGGATTCTGGATTCTGGTTCAAATTTGGATTCTACTCCAAGCTACTCTAGGATTATTTTGGAGTAAAAACTTGTTTGATAACGCAATTCTGAAATGGATTTTAGAGCATCTTTGGATTAGAAACATGTTTGATAACACACTATCCCTCCAATCGAAGTCTAGAAAAACAGTCGTAGTAGTGGTGGTGGGCGGTAGTGTTGGTGGTGGTGGTGGAGGCGGCGGTGGTGGTGGTAAAGGTGGCGGCGACGGTGGTGGTGGTGGTGGCGGTGGTGGTGGTGGTTGTGGTGGTGGTGGTGGTGGTGGTGGTTGAGGTGGTGGTGGGTGGTGGGCGGTGGTGTTGGTGGTGGTGGTGGAGGCGGCGACGATGGTGGTGTTGGTGGTGGTGGTAGAGGTGGGGGCGATGGTGGTGGTGGTGGTGGTGGTGGTGGCGGTGGTGGTGGTTGTGGTGGTGGTGGTGGTTGTGGTAGTGGTGGTGGTGGTGGGTGGTGGGCGGCGGTGTTGGTGGTGGTGGTGGAGGTGACGGTGGTGGTGGTGGGTGTTGGGCGGTGGTGTTGGTGGTGGTGGTGGAGGCGACGGTGGTGGTGGTGTTGGTGGTGGTGGTAGAGGTGGCGACGGCGGCGGTGGTGGTGGTGGTGGTGGTGGTGGGTGGTGGGCGGTGGTGTTGGTGGTGGTAGTGGAGGCAACGGTGGTGGTGGTGGTGGTAGAGGTGGCGGCAGCGGTGGTGGTGGTGGCGGTGGTGGTGGTTGTGGTGGTGGTGGTGGTGGTGGTGGTGGTGGTGTGGTTGTGGTGGTCAAGTGATAGTCATGTGAGTGTCGACTTTTTTTTCTCTTAAAAAGTTGATCCAACAGTTTGGATCAAGTATTTATGACTCCAAAATTTTAGATTCTGGAGTCATTCTAAATTCGGTTCACTCTGTGGGAGTTGGAATCTTACTGGACTTATCAAACGCGCTTCTACTCCAAAATGGCTCCCTGGGAGCCAGAATCCATAGAATCCAGAAGCAGAAGTTTTATCAAACGGGCCCTAGTCCCTCTTTTTAGGTGATCGTCCTTCTTTTAGGTGACTAGTCCCTCTTTAGGTGACCATAGTCCCTCTTTTGGTGACTTAGTATTCTTTTTAGGGTTAATATGAAAGTAACCTGGTGCTCTGATACCATGTCAAGTTTCCAACTCAAAAGTTTGAACTAGTAAGTGAAAGGAATCTCCATATATAAAATCATAGGATTCCAATCTCATTAGCAATATGAGACTATTCCCAATACTAAGTGCATAGAATCTTAACCCCAAATTCATTTGAGAACTTCAACAATCTTAATAACCCCAAGTTGGGTTGTAGATTCTCAATACAAAGGTACTCAAATGTGGAATCGCTCAAATGTACTTATTAAAGCCTCAGTCTAGTTTCTGGTCGATGTAGCACTAACAGTCCCATAAAACCACAAATTCAATGAATTAGAAACATCAGCAGGGCCAATGGTAAGGATGGATAATTGGGAGACTTGGTATTTTTAACTCATATAGTAATTATGGACTACTATCTACTGTTCTGCTTACATTTCCAATGGCTAAATATCACATAATATCCAGATAGTTTGAGAAATATCACCTACTAACCATTGGTTTCTGAAATCATCAACTGTAGACCATTAACTGACACAAGCGAGTTAAACTATTTCCTAGACACCTGTATCTTTCTTATTTTCACCTGAATTTCATTTTATATTTTTTATTTTTAATTAAAGTTTTTGTTCTTTCTCAGCCAACCCCACCACCCCAAGACCGAACCTCCTGCAACTAATAAAAAACTGCAGAAGCGTTAGATTCCAAAATTTTAAAGACTTACTTTGGGAGGAATTTGGCTACATATGATGGTCTTTCTCTCTCTCATCTTCTCAACGGTCATGACTGATCTCCAATAATGGAATAAGCCCTCTTCCTTTCTTAACGAAGGGGTTGTTTTCATTGCGGAAGCCATGGCGGCTCTGCTACTCTCCTAGGCTTCCTTTGTGAGATGCCACATGGACTCTTCCACGTAAAAAGAGGACAATGAGGCTCAAGAAATCAAGTCCATTTCATCTTCATTGTTATGTCAACTTGAGAATTCTGCATATATGCTTTAGGAAAACGGGAAAATGGTAACTGCATGTGCTCTCTAAAGTGTTTACAAGACGAACTGGATTTTTGCTGTTCGTGCAACCTTTTAAAAAGTCTAACTCTTAAGACAGCATAATGTTTTTCTTTCTGGGTAATCTCTTTTCGTTTCTTCCCAGTAGATGAAAACTTCAATGGAAAACTCCAGGATCACTGAAGACTTTATTTCCCAAATTGCAATTGGGCTTTCACCGAAGACTAATTGAAAACTCCAGGCTCACCGAATGACTATCATTTGCAGAAACGTTTATTGAAAACTCTAGGCTCACCGAAGACTTTGATTACAGAGATGCAGAAGAATGTGGCTCACCGAAATGAATGGTTTTTTGCAATTTCGGATTTTTCCCCCCTGTTTGGTTATCTGTCTTGGGATTTAACTTGGCTGGACCTGGAAGTATGTAGTCTCCCCGGTTCTTTTCCTCTGCTTTGTTTCTTCTTTCAAATTTAACAAGATTTGTGACTGAAGAAGGGAGGAACAGAACCCATTTGAACAATCCAATATTGTTCAATCTTTAATGCAATCCATTTCACAACATTGTTTAGATTTCTGTTTTGTGTATCTTGAATAGGGATGCAAGGCAAAATTGAGAGAGACGAAGTGCGGTTGAAGAAAGGGTTTAATGGCGGAGGCAAACAAGGTCACAGAGTCGAGAGAAGAAGTCGTAGGGTTTAGGGTTTTCTTTGTAAGGTTTTAGGGTTTCCTTGGAAAAAGGGGGAAGAAGCGTTTGCAGAGGGCCGTCGTGAGAAAAAAATATCAAGGAAGAGATTCTGTCCTTCGTCTCTAACTACTACTCCATTCTTTCCGATGGGCTATCTGAGTCCCTTTTAGTTTTTTGATCAACGTGATTGAAAGCAACAGAGCAGAGGATAAGATAGTGCAGGATAAAATGGACTTTTACCTTTACAATAAGGGTATTATTGTCCACCACAAAATAGATTAGAGCTGACATCAACATCTAACGGAACCTTCTTAACGGCTTGAGTCTTTTTGTTACACATTTTAAGAATTTGAGTGGCTTGAGTCTTTTTGTTACACTTTTTCAGAATTTGAGTGGTAATTGATGATATCAGAAATTTATGGGTGATAGGTGATGTTTCTCAAACCATTTGGATAGGATGATGTTTCTCAGTGATGTTTCTCAAACCATTTGGATAGTGCGTGATATTTTTCATTATTTTTTATATCTTTTTTTTTTTATATCTATCGACCATATTATTTCCTTCTCTAATGTAGAAGTTTCTCCAGGCAGACTGTCTTTATAAGGTTCTTAGGACTGTCCACCTTTTCAGCCACGTGGACGTGGACAGGTGGCTAGTCAGATATCAAATTTCACTTAAATTCACAGAGAACCTTTAGGAAAATACTATCATGAAACTGTTTCCCACAAGAAACCCTTTTGGAAAAGTGAACTTGAAACAATTTTCACAACTGAAACTAAATCTGAAGTAGAACCAGAACTTGAACCTGAACCCTTTTCAAATTCTGAAAATTCAAGGGTGAGCTTCAGACCACACCTTTCACCTCTATATATGTCCATGCATCCTTGTATATTTCAGCAGCCCATGTATGTTTATCCTCTTATAGTCTCTAGGACTTGATAATTTTATTTTGCCACTTGGCAAATTCTATTTAAACTGAAACTTGATATATAAATAAAAAAAGCAATGGAACTAACCTAACCATCAACAAAATTTAGGCCATATTTAGTCTCTCAGATGATCATCTACTCGAACTGCCAAGTACTGGTAAACTGGTAGAGTGATGCATCCATTCAACCTCGTAGTGATGCTTCTACCATGCTTAAGAACATTCGATCTCTACAATTGAGTACATAATTTTGTTTCTTTTCCAACTTTCCTCGTTTTAAGAATTCTCATGCCCATAATTTTGCAATGGAATCCCGAACCAGTCAAAGCCTTTGAAATGGTGAATGTAGATTATATTGCAAGGCATACCATAGGGAATCCGCATCCTCTCCTCCCAGTGGTTTTGGGAGGACAGTGGCAACCTACCTTGGATGGCCGCCACGTGACTCTTGGTGAATCCTAGACCCACGTCCGAGCCGACACTCAGCCGACAAGCCGAACCGACAGAGGGTGTCGATTCAGACGTGAGTCTTGGATTCACCCAAGAACCACGTGACGACCATCCGAAATAGATTACCACGTGGGACAACCAACTGTAGGTTCTAAAGCAAACAAATGAGTGTCAAATCATGTCCATGTGGTTACCATAATTAATATCAGACTAATAACAGCATGCACTGAGAACAATTGGCTATTGCAACTGGGACACACTTCTGCAACCTCCCACTATTTGTACTTTATCTCTCATTGATCAAGCTGAAGGCATCAACAAACATATAGAAGTTTACATTAGATATTTCATTATTTTCTTCCCTGGGTGATAAGAATAAATTAAAGGTTAGATTAGAATGTATGTAAATTCAACTAACCTGCTTGTGCTGCAACATATCATGAGAAAAAAAACGCCTCCATAACCATTGTGAGTTGAGAAAATTGAACTCAGACTATATACAAGAGAAGGACTAGTAGAAGAGAATAGAGACTGGTCACAAAATCCCTGTACTGAAACAGTTTCAGAAAGAATCCCAAACAGCTTTTACTACGATAAAACGATTGCATATCCCTGAAACAGTAGCCTCATCTTCTTCACGTCTTCAGGAACAGGATCGCATCCTCTAACCCCCAACATTTGAAGTAGTTCTGATGAAATATTTTGTTCTATTAGCTTTCACCTTCTTCACTACCAGAGGGAGATCATCCAACCTCATTATTTTCATAAGACAGCTCTCTTGTTGGGCCTCAACATCTCTCCCTCTAACTCAATCCGAAAAACTGTCGAATCCTCCTAAACAACTCAAGAATTTGATTTACTACTGTAAGAAGGATTCCATTTTCCTGAAGCTGGTTGGACTCCTGGAGTGACTCCGAAGTAAGAGAAGGCACTTTACGTGTACTTTTGGGTTTGACATATGACCAAGTGAAGAAATCTGCAACCATCATGGCACTCGAGTCTTGATTAAGTTCTTGCCGGTCAGGTTCCCTGTTCTCGATCAAGACCTTCCAGAATTTCACTACTGTTCCATGGTGGGGAGATTCAGGATCATGAATAGCTAAAATCTCAATAGCATCTTTTCCTTGCAATGAAATCCCAAACCAGTCAAAGCCTTTGAAATGGTGAATGTAGATTGTATCTCCATTGATAGGACGCTTAATGTCGTCAATTTCAAGCTGATGAAAACACCTGGTTCTTCTATCTTTTTGCCATATATAAGCTACAATTTCTAACGAGACAGAGAAAGATTTTGAATTTGAATATTCTTTGAAATAACTTAAGAAGGGGAATTCCAAAACCAGGCACAGAATTAACTCCTTATTATCGATCCCATCCATGGCAGTCAAGGAATATCTATTTTGCCGTGAACTGTTGGATAAAAGTGTTCCCTGCAAATCAGAGGAAAGAAAATAAAAGAGGTTTCAATCATCCAAGTAATTAATAGTAGTAGGGGAAAACAAAGACAGTGAAAGTATGGGTACCTGGCCCTGTGTCTTCCATGGAGTTTGTGTCAAATTATTACGTCCTCGTGCATCCAATTCTTCCAAGGATTCTGTTCCCTCAAGGCTTCCAATCTCCTCCAGCTTATCACAACCGTTCAGACTTAACATCCTTAAATTTTTCAGCCTTGACAAATCCGGTAACCGTACCAATGATTTGCAATATCGACAAGAAAGTCTAACTAAACTTGAGGGAAGCTCTGGGAGCTGGTATTCCATCCTTTTGTCCCACTTGTCTCTATCAAGGAATTTGCTCGAAGATGATGATTCACTTAATACCAAACGGCTCGAAGTGGAAATTTCCAACTCCTTTAAATTTTTTAGCATTGAAAAATCATTGGGAAATTTTGAAATCATGTTTCCGTGTAGGCGAAGTCTACTCAAACAACTCATTTTCCCCATTGATATCGGTAGCTTCGTTATTTTACCATGAAAATGGTTCTCAGCATCTAATATCTGAAGCTTCTCCAATAGTCCAACACCATCCGATAGTTCCTTAATCCCTGAGTCCCCCAAGTGGATCTCAATCAAAGATGTTAGCTTACCAATGGACTTAGGCAACTCCTCCATTTCCTTACAGCAGCTAAGATTAAGAATTTTAAGTTTACTTAATTGCCCAATGGACTTGGGCAACTCCTTCATTTCCTTACAGCAGCTAAGATTAAGAATTTTAAGTTTACTTAATTGCCCAATGGACTTAGGCAACTCCTTCATTTCCTCACAGGAGCTAAGATTAAGAATTTCAAGTTTACTCAACTGCCCAATGGACTCATCTAACTTACGTAAGGATGAACAGCTTCGAAGATATAACTCTTCCAAGTAGGGAAACCATGAAAAGTTTGGAGACATAGATAGAGATTTACAAGAATCAAGCATGAGAACTTTCAAATTCTGGAACCTTCTCAAATTTTGGAACCACTGTCAAAGGACAAAGAGAAAAACATTACATTACTATCCATAATAATGAAACGAGAAAAGAAAATGTCAAATACCCACCATACCTTATTTCGAGGCCGGAAATTCCAAGCTTGTTTAATACTACTCTCTGAAAGGTTGAGATAAACTAGTCTTTCATGATAAAAATTGGTTGATAGAATATCCCTAGAGCAAGTCTTCCACCTGAGCCATCTTAACTCAGAAGGAAGGTCCGACAACTCTCCCTTGAAGTTTACTGATCTAAGGTCGAGAAATCTTAGATTGGACATCATTTTAAAGGGCTTGCTATTTAGATAAACTTCTGATATGTCGGAGGGAAGTATCATGCCTTCTACCATGCTGTCAGTTCTCTACAATAGAAATAAACCAAAGTAAATCGAAATTGGTCACTTAGAAACCAAAAGTAAAAGAATGGGCAGAAACCTAAAGTAAAAGAATGAGCAGGAATAATGGCATAATCCATGGCACTTGGAGTGTTATAGTAAAGGCAATGGAATGCACCAAATTAATCACTGCCAAAAAAAATTTAAAATAGAGAACACACAAATCTTACCCTGCATCCTTTTAATACTTGCGAGATGTCGCCATCAGACCAGCTTTTTTGTAAAAGAATTTTCCTTCCCATGTCTTGAATCTGATCATGCATCTTCAAACAATGGATTAAATTACCTAACTTATCATACTTATTATCAAATTCTAGAAGAGACCTTTTAATTAATCTGTCTATTATCAATTGCGGATAATAGTCACAAGCTTCCCATATAGAATATACAGTTTCTTTTTCCCATCCAACGAAAAGGCATGCAACATCAAGAAATATGGCTTTTTGATGTTCATCTAGATTATCATAACTTATCTTCAACCTTCCATGGACTTCATTGGAAGGAAATTTTTTCCATTCCTTTAATATACGATCCCAGACATCTTTCTCTCTTTCATCTGACAGGTTTGACCCCAACACCTTTAGAGTTAACGGCAACCCTCCTGAAGAGTGCGCCACATCATGTGAAAATTGCATATAATCTTCAGGAGGTTGGTCCATTGAAAAAGCATGGAAACTAAACAGTCGAAGAGAATCCATATAGTTCAACACTTTAGGCTTGTAGATTTTACCTTGTTTAACTTTAGCCACATTCAAAATATGTTCATCTCTAGCTGTGATTATGATCCTACTCCCTGGACCAAACCATTTGAGTTCACCAGCCAAAGCATCTACTTGCTCTTGACTGTCCACATCGTCAAGAACAAGAAAAACCTTTTTTTCACAAAGTCTTTCTTTGATAATTTTTTTTCCTACATGATAATTACTTATGTGAATTTCCTTGGTTCCCAGGATATCTATAAGAAGTTGTTTCTGCAAAGATGCTAGACCCTTGCTCTTTGTTGCTTCTCTAACATCTGAAAGAAAACTATACTTTTTGAAGTTCAAATAGAAGCGATTATAGATGGCTTTGGCAATAGTAGTCTTCCCAATCCCACCGAGACCACAAATTCCAATGAACTGAACATCACTAGAACCAATATCTAATAATGGTGACAGATTCTCTATGTGGGAATCTATTCCAACAGGGTATTTACATTCATCCAAGAGAGTGTTGCCGATCATTAATTCATCAAAAACCTTTTTGACAACCAACTCAACTAGCTCTGATTGATCCCTGCAATCATTTCATACCAAAAGTAAGACAACAACAATTAATGAAATGGAGATACCTAAGTAAAAAAATAAACGTAAAAGTTTGGAAAGAATGGAAAGCAATCAGAAATTAACATTAATGAAAATTTTGTACCAGTAAAAATTGGCAATTAATATGCATCTTGTATAAAAAGTAGGCTTATGGTGGCTATCGATTTAGGTGTTTGCACCAATAACTTAAACATGAATATCATTGAGACGACCTGAATTACTATTTTATTCCAATATTAAATGACCTAGAGCTATTAAATATTCTACATCATAAGAGGAAAATCAAATTTGTGACTAAGCTAACCACCTTGAGCTTCGAACAATGTGAAGATCTTAGATAGTATGCCAAAATGTGTTCAATATATATATATATATATATATTGTACCACTTGAGACGCAAAGGAGAAGGGTAAAAAAACTGTCGAAGTCGACCCTAAACACGATGCATAAAAAGAAAAAGAAAATAGAAAGAGATAATAAAAAAATGCAAATATTTACATGGTTAAAGAGGGATTTCATGTCTACATGCACGGTTAGATGAGATTTGTTTCACTATCAATGGAGAGTATGGTTACGATGCTCGTCCTCACACGTCTTGTCTTGCTAGGAGAAAGTCATCTATATTAATAGTGAACCCTATATAAGAGTAATTACTGAAATACCCATATATCCCAAAAAAACTTCCTTCCGGGTTTTGGGTTTTAAGGCCCTTCGAAGTTAGCCTACAAACCCGTGTAATGGAATACAAGACATCAAATTCTCAACAAAAACATGATCCACCATTGATATTGCACCAAAATATGAATATAATTGATCAACAGGTTATTGCATAAGAATCAAAATATATAATAGGAGGGATGGGAGGGACGGAAGGGATGGTAATGAAGATGAAAGTAGAATTGGTTAATCAAACAAAATAAACCAGTAGTCCTTTGAGTTTAAGATATGACATTGAGACAACTAACTTCAGAACAAGTTTGAGAACCGATTTAAAGGGATCGATACTCACCCATTTGCATCATCCTTGAGAACCAATCCCTTTAGATTCCCCACCACTCTCAAAGCTTCTCTCCAACTATTTATGGTATCGGGCTCAAAATTTTTCTTATGTTCCTCAAACGGTCCAGCAAAACTTCCAGTCTGATTCTGAACATCCGTTGGTTCAACGTCCAAGAATATCGGTATCACCCTTTGACCTTCAGCTTTGTGGCAACGAACTATATGAGAAAGTTCCAAAAGACACCATTTGCTAGTGGCATAGCCTTTAGAAAAGACAGGGATGGAGATTTTGGAACCTTGGATCGCTTTAAGGAGCTTCGGGCTTATGGCTTCTCCGGTACACAAATCTTCATTGTCAATGAAGACATTGATTGCTCTGTTTTTTAGAGCTTTGTAAAGAAAACCAGTGAAATTCTTGCGTGTGTCTTCACCCCTAAAACTGAGAAACACATCAAAATTGAAAGATCCAGAGGAGGATGATTCGATCAGTTCAGCCATGGCGAGGCTAACCATACAAGTTGACTTGAGCAGTTCTTTCTCCTTCCTCCTTCCAAGAGAAAGTATATATATATATATATATATATATATATATATAGATATATATATATATATATATATATATATATATATATATATATATATATATATATATATATATATATATATATATATATATATATATATCTATATATGCTTTTACCATGTGCTGATGGTGGGGCTAACCATACAAGTTGATATATATATATATGTTTTTGCTGTGCTAGCTCGTGGTGGGGTTAATTACAAGTTGACTTGAGCATGCTTATTCGTCCCAAGGGAAAAATAAGAGAATATTTTTTTTAGGATTTTTCATCACCGTTTATATTTGGTGGGTCCCATACGGTAGGAGTGTGTCTTACGTCACATCGATTGTGATGGGATTTTATAGAAAATACATATACATGCAAGTGATCCTAACTCAAAAAATATCATGTGACTCCCTTATAGAATCGAGAAATGGAGAGAGCACATGTAAGGATGTCAAATGGACCCAATGTGGAAGCACATACCAAGCCGGTCCGAAATAGACTGAACCCAGACCTAACCGAAACCTTAATGAGCATGTTTTGGACATGGGTCTGAAATCCTTATTGGTTTCAGGTCGGTTCGGACTAGTCCGATGGGTGCCCCATCAAGCGGACTGATTAGGTCCGAACCGACGTCGCCTTTGACCCAAAATAAAACCTAAACCTAATAGGCTAACACTTGTATGTCCAAATAGATAACCAATCTTTATTTCATATTGATTTCTTTATAACATTTAGGATGCTAACTTTTAGCCTGATAAACCCGATAAGCTTGGTCCGGACCAAGCCAGCTTGATAAAAAACCAAATCCGATAACAAACCGACACACTAACCCATTAGTTAATGTGTCCAGCACAGCCTATCCTTGCCCGCTTTAATAGACATATTTCAGTCTAGGCTTATAAAACTCGAAACCGTTTTAACTTGGACCAAAACCAAACTAGACCGACTCATCGACATTGTTTAAGGACAAAAATTCGGGAGGAAAGTATCAGGTAGCTTCCGTAAAGAATCTGAGACCGTGAGAGCAAGTAGCAAAGGTTCCACTGTAAAATATTAACCCTTAAGGATGAAGTCGTGATGAACTTGATATGACACTGAGAAGGGGGTGAATCAGTGTCTGAGAATTTTCCTTAATAATTTCACTGTTGCCAGAGCTGATGGAGATATAATTTTTCACACATACACAAGCGCATGGAAATCTATCTCGCTACCACTCAATGGTCAGGTCTACCAGATTTGCACACCCACCCTGCAAGCCATTTCATGCACTCCAAAATATACCAGAAAACAAAAACAAGGAACATAGAGATATTACGTAGTTCACCATCATAGTATTTGATGGCTAGTCCATACCCAATGGGCTCCGTATTTACTCAATACACTTCATTTAGTATTTTAAAGACAATGATACTAACCTTAGGTTTTTCCAGCATAAAACTGAGAGGGTATAACAATGCCAAGATTCAGGCTTAACAGCCAGTGTCCAACACCCACTGAACACAATACGCTTAACCTGCACCCACAGGAAGCAAATAATAATTTTTGGGTTTATAGAATTGTCCTACAATGAAACCCACAGCTAGCTAGCTATTCAATGATTTTCAACTATGCTAGCATTGAAAGCAATAATCACATGGGAAATTTAAAAAATCTAACTACTTTCGAATGGCCAGCAATATTTCTGAACTCCACACTGCTCTTTGAATTCTTCAACAGCCTTCAACGATGATAGAGATCGATTCACAGAGCACCCATTTGCTCACAAGTTTCCAATCTCTTCCACACAACCCATAATCACCATGAATGTAAAAGTAAAAGCTCTACCAATCTCTCACAAGGATTTAGCACTCGATTGATGCACAGAGAAGAGGTAGTTGGTGATTGATCACTCCCATGGGACACGAAACCCTAGAAAACATGCTACCTCCCTTCAAAACCCTCTTTTCAATTTTTCTCTATGTTTTTACGACTCCCAACACCACTCAATAGATAAAAAAATCCAAAAATATGGAAAGTGCAAGTTGAACGGACTGATTTAGAACTCGGATGAAGAAGTTTTGTTGGTTTGAAGTTCGGCCAACCAGAAATAAGCAAATGGAATCTTTTGGAGCTTTCCTGTGCTCCCACGCTATGCGGAATCACAGCCCGCCACATGCGTTGTCGAACACTGATTGGTGTTCAAAGGATCTTCAGCAGAGACCGTCAGATTACCTTAAAAATGCGGGATTTGTTGCGCACC
Organism: Protea cynaroides; assembly: GCA_028583415.1. Classification (NCBI taxonomy): domain Eukaryota; kingdom Viridiplantae; phylum Streptophyta; class Magnoliopsida; order Proteales; family Proteaceae; genus Protea; species Protea cynaroides. The sequence goes on along the minus strand of CM053267.1, from coordinate 54,256,892 downwards.
GCTGGATCTGCATAATTCACGCCAGGCGCAATTGAAATTATATGAGCCGCTGGATCTAGATCTTCCCTAACACTATACTGTAACGTGATGCACTGGATCACAATGCTATCTTCAAGAACCGCGGCACATTGCATTATATTGTGCACAGCCAATCAAAAGGCCCGCGATGGAATCTAGGCGGAACCAATGAGATACACATGAGCCCACATTTTTCAGATCCACCCAATCTGGATCTTGACGACGTGGCTCGTTCTGAGCCCTCTGAGCCCTCCGAAAGGAATTTAAACACATTTTATTATAATTTCAGCCTTCTCCCTCAACTCTTGATAATTGCAAAAAGACCCTTAGACTTTTAGATAATGTTACTGTTTTCCTTGTATTACATATCGTTACCCTATATCATGTATACTCAACGAGACCTTATTTTTTGGCCACTTTCAATTGTTCCGACGGAAATTACGATATCTCCCTCATCCGAAATCGAAATTGAGCGATTCAAGTTGTGTTGGTAAGCTAACTCGACGCTCTACGTCTTTCCAATGCCGAATCTCCATGAACCTATCACGGGACCCATCAAAACTAGCCTCAAAATCAAAACTCTAATAAACCCTGAATTCGGATCCAAAACTTTGCGTGCATGCTCACACGCACTTCTACACACAATCTACCACCTTGGATCTTCTTAGAACATCACTGAACATGTATATAATGCTATTAACTGTCGAAACTACTCCTGCCTAGTCAACTCAGTGTAGAAACCTAACCAACTCACTATAGATCTTTTTAAACACTTTGTGGAGGTTGTACACATACCCAAGGCTACTTCATCTCTACCACTATACAAACACCACTGCCACTCTCTGTCACTACACTAACACTCTCTCTCCTACACTGATGCTATCTCTTCTCATTTCTCTGACTGTATGCTCATCAACTCTGTCACATCTGCCAAGTTGCCAACAATGTCAACACAAAGTCTAACAAGTCGGTCTTCGGTACCTTTTCTTGGTTTCCACCACAAGTTTTATCGATTTTTTTTAATTGATTTGTGTTTTATACATAGCATATGATATTACTGAACAAAATTATTGATTTTTTATGTTCTCAAAAGGATTATGGAGACATGGATGGCCTCACGCAATAATGTCTGCTGGGTGCAAATTTAACTGAAGGAACAGAAGCTCAATTCAGAAGAGAAAAGTAAATATCATCATCTTAGTGAAACATTCAGTCATCGCACAGCCAATTCCCATACCACAACTTCAGGCTTGCCCACAAGTATGGAATTGAAGTTAAGGCGAAAAAAATCTAGCATTTGTGCAAACAACATGTTGGCCATTTGTTGTTAATATTAATAATTTTGTTGGCATAACGGTATAACTCAGTCAGGAAGAGAGAGAAGCAACTTAGTTGACTTGGTATAGCTCATTTAGGAGGAGAGAGAGTGTCAATGCAATTGGCAATTATTTTGACGGTGTGGAGCGAGTTCGATAGCCCGAAAAATGGTGTGGTGCTTTCTAGATTAGTTGGTTGTGTTCTACAACTTTAATGAATGGTTTTACAAGGCCTAGCACTGAGTTAACCGAATTTGAGTCTGAGTTGACTGGGCAAGGGAAGCTTACGGTGTTCGATCAAGATCTACATGATTTCTGTAATATTCTAAGCTGCATCGAGATGATTGGCAGTGTGTGGAGTCCTAGTGAACATGTATGAAAAGTTTTGGATCCGAATTTCAAAGTTCATTTTTTATTTTTAACTTTGAAACCATTTTTTGTGGGTCTCACATTAGTTTCATGGGACACAATGTGCTGAACAGTTGTAGTTCATCGAGTACTCTTTGCAATGCAATTGGAATCACTCAATTCTGATGTCGCACAAAGAAGTTATTGTCATTAGTGTTTTGATGCTTAAAATAAATGAAAATTTGGTTTGAAAAGAGCTCTCGGGTGGTTTGTTTTTTTTCCAGGGTTCGGTTGCAAGTACAAAACGTTATGGGGTGTCTATGAAAATAATTTTCAAAGGTTTTTGTGTAATTATGAAAAATTATAGGAACTGAAATGTAATTTTGAGGGACTTTTTGTAGTTTGAAAATATCAAAGGTTTGGAAATTTTCAATCAGATGGTCCACAAAGTGCCACATCATCAAGATCCTCATCTAACGGTCCTAAGAAATGGCTAAAATTAGATGATCGAATTAGATTTTATTAGAAAGCTTGTGATTGGTTAGAACCTAAGTTGAATCATCCGATTTAGACATCCGATGAATGAGACTTCATCAAAACATGTTCATGTAATTAAGTTATTCCAAATGGAATCTTCCAAACCCATTTTCGCACTCGCTATGCACATTGACTGTGCCGGCGCTGATGTGGCAAAAGTTTTGTTGGCTTCTCATTGGCCGACTAGTGCGCTTTGAATAGAGTTCATATAATCACGTACTCCAACTACAGGGCTTCTGTAGATTGTCAAATATGTAGATTGCGTTAGCAATGAAATCTTAGCCATAGGATCAGGTCAAGTCCTTCAGGCGCACCACATGGATCAAGAGATGATAGAATGTATTCTGGAATGAAGATGCGGATTCTTTACGGAAGCTACCTGATATCTTCCTCTCGAATTTACAAGGTCAACGAGCTGGTATGGTCCGGTTTGGTTCGAACTAAAACGGTGTCGGGCTTTATAAGTCCAAATCGAAACATGTCCATTAAGGATTTAGGCTGGGGTGGGCTGTGCTAGACACATTAACTAATGGGTCAATGTGTTGGTTTGTTATCAAGCTTATCAAGCTAAAAGTTAGCATCCTTAATGTTATAAAAAAAAAAAGAAAGTAAATATGGAATATGAGTTGGTTATCTAGATAGACACCCTGTTAGGTGTTAGCTTATTAGGTTTAGGTTTTATTTTGGACCAAATGGAATGTCGGTTCGGGCTTTTCGGTCGTTTTAATGGGGCATCCATCAGGCTAGCCCAGATCGGCTTGAAACCGTTAAGGATTTCAAACTCATGTCTGAAACATGCCCATTAAAGTCTCGATCGAAGTTGGGTTCAGGCTATTTCAGACCGACTTGGTCCTTGCTACTGGATCAGGCTTAGATTTGACACCCTTACATGTGTTCTCTCCACTTCCCGATTCTATAGTGAAATCAAGAGACATTTTTTGAGTTAGGATAACCAGTATCTATATATATTTTTCATAGCGGAGTCATGTATATAAATATTTTTTGTAATAAAGATAAATTTTCATTAGTTTCATGTCTATTCCAAAAAATTATTAATAATGATATATGATAGGACATTTTTCAAAAAAAATTATTTATTTTTTATTTTAAAAAATTAATGAGATTCATTACCATTGGTCAGTCAACCGTCATCCCATACGTCAATTAACACCATGCGAGAATCGATAATACGTTCGAGTCACATTAAGATGAGAGAGGAAAAAAAAATGGGAAATAGATCTTTTCATGTTACGCTGGATGACTTCAGCCAAGGTCAAGAAGTCAACCGCAACTTATATTGCGCATCTCCTGCGTATTTTATAATTGCAATCTCGAACGGCGTATAGTAGTTAAAGTGACTAATTGTTAGTCTCTGATCATTAATTCTGATCCAAATCGTGTCATCTCTAAGAAGATTTAGAAGGCGTGGCGATGACCTCACTGGATGGTCATCATGTGAAAGTCGAATGAATCCGACTTCTCCATTCAAGCCGACACTCTCTTGTCGGCTCGGCTTGTCAGCTCGAACGGAGGGGTCAGATTCATCCGACCCCCACATGGCGACCATCCAGTGAGGTCGCCGCCACGTCTCTCAAATCTCAGAGATGAGACGATTTGAATCCATCAATTCTTCTGTCTCATTAGCTACATATAGTAAATGACAATCACTCAATTTGAAGAATCATTTTGTACTCTATGTCCCATAGTGTCTAAATCGTCTCCTATGATCTTATCGTTGTTAAGGGTTGGATTTCAATCAATATATCTCTCTATATATTGATAGATTGATAGACTGATCTCCAAACTCTTAAATCAACCATCAACTGCAAAATCCTGTTGCTGCAGGTGAAGATTTGAATCCATGTCACATAACTTCATCGTCTTCGGTGGGATCAACTAACATGGGCCTCGAACTTCGGAAGAGGAGGGGAATACGGAGCGGCAACCAAATCCTCTCCTGCGGTCCTGCCGCCTGCCAAGGGCCGGATTTCAGCCGGCCCACCCCCCAATGTATTGGCAGGCGGCCAGACTGAAACTCGACCCTTGGATCTGCGGCAGGAACCTCCTGCCGCAGGAGACGATTTGGATCCTACGGAGCGGTACTGCAGAGCAGAGAAGTAGTTGACCTCGATTTTGATGCTATTTGTTTTTTAAATCTGATCAAATTGTATTATATCAATGATTGGATCCGTTGACTTTTTATACAAAAGAAAAAACAAAATAAAAAGTAAATTTTTACTCATTAATAACTTTCCTATAAAGGATTCGGATCGTGTCTAGCCGCTTTTAAAGCTTCTGTAATGCTTCATAATACACAAAATCAATAGTTCTTTTTCAAGTCAACGGTAAAACACAATTGGGGGTTTCTTTTGTATTCAAATCGTCTTCTGCGGTCTTGCCGCCTGCCAAGGACTAGATTTCAGTCGGTCCACCTCTTCATGTATTGGCAGGCGGCCAGACTGATCCCCAAGCCCTTGGATCAGTCACAGGAGCCTCCTGTCGCGCAAGAGACAATTTGGATCCGTTTCTTCTCTTCCATTCGGATCGAGTTTTACAGAAAATCTTTTGCCTCTCTCTGTTCATCCCAATCAACGGATCCCTGAACCACAAAATAGAGCCACAACGGCTACCATTTTGTTTTGAGAAATAGTTTCTCTTTGACCATCATAGGGTTTCAGGTAGGGTTCGATAGGTTTGGCAAAAAAATTCTTGGATTTCAGATTTTCTCATCACTTAATCAATTTGAGATGGAAACCTTCTTAAGTTACTTAAATCATCACTAATGTTTATAACTCATCTCCTCTGAGGTACAGAAGAAAAAACAAGCTAGTGACTGAATCTCTTACATAGGTAATGTATTAAGTTTTGTTGTCGTCTCAAACTGGATTGATCCTTAGCTCGTTTAGATTTCATGCAAAAGGAAGAGAGGACACCGTAGTGATAGTCTGGTGGAGAGTCAAGAGACATCCTTCGACCACTTCGATGCCTAAGTTAGTTTGATGGACAAGCACTATGGGACATGCAAAGAGGATTGTCTCTTTGAACTAAGGGGATTAGAATAGCTAACTTGCTCTGAGTTCAAAAGCTAAAAATTGTCTGTGACTTTACTTGTGTATGCCTTATCCATTTATAGATTGTGAGTAACCTGGATATGGGAGATGGACATATATTCTGTTATAGCAGAATGTTCTCCCCTAGAGCGTGACTTACGCCCATTGATTTGGAGATCAGGTGATCCTACTCTAAGTCATCAAATGGTGGGATCTCTATTTTAGGATTTCGTTGATTATTCCATTGCGGATATTTGGGGGATTTTGACCTTTGCACTCATTGAAGTGGACCCCACTCATAAGTTACTATACAGCTGGCATGTCATGCTTGAACTTGTACGGCGGAGTCTGTTTTTTGGAGAGATGCCGAGAATACTACATTAGGGAATTGCCAAGACCCCCATTTTGCTGAGGTGTCAAGGCCTCTTCATTGGTGTGGTGTCGCAGCTTCTACTCTAGCGAGGCTCCAATGCCCTAATGATGACGAGGCTCCAAAGTCCTCATGATAGTGAGGCTCTGAAGCCCTCATGATAGCGAGGCTCCAAGGCCCTCTTGATAACGAGGCTCTGAAGCTCTTCACTATTCTCATTAGTGGTTCTGGTTCATCAGGAACAGTTTTTGTCTCATTTTTTCAAAGTTGGTTATGTGAATGGGGCCTTCCCTTGAGGGCTTGGATCCTAAAGTACACGTGTTGAAACTTGATTAGGGAAGACACATACTCCCGTATCAAGCTTTATTGGTGGTGGCTTTTCTTCTTCTCAATTTTTTTAAAGTTTTCTCAACCATTTATGGAGATCTGACTGTAATTGTCTAGTGAGTTGAGTATTGAGAAATATCTCAATGATGGACATGGAAATCTTTTGTTAGAGATCTGACTGTAATTGTCTAGTAAGTTGAGTATTGAGAAATATCTCAATGATGGACATGGAAATCTTTTGTTATGGTAGTATGAAATGATCAATGCAGTGCAGGCCAGATTGATTTCTCACGCATGCCTTAAAATGTGGATGCCCATCTAGCTAGATCTCCTGGGCTTTTGTGGCTTGTGGTTTAGGAATCTATTGGTTAGGGATGAACAATAAGAAGGCAAAAGGTTTTCTGCAAACTTGATTTGAATGAAAGAGAAGAAACCCCAATTGTGATTTTGTGCATTATGAAACATTATAGCTTTTTGATGCCTAAGTGATTAGAGCTGTCCGACAGTGGATGTCGTCCAGCTTTAAGGCAAGCTGGAGATGATCCAAATCCTCCTAGAAACCAAATCAAACCCTTCCGTAATAGCAACCAAGCTTCTCATCAAATATTTTACAAAGAATTTCACAACTTCTCCAGCCTCTAAGTCAACGGAGTCTCACCCAAAACTCATTGCTTCTTCGAGCATTGAGCCTAGGTCATTTTTTTAAAAGAAAAGTCTAGTTTAATCTACCAAAAAAAAAGTTTCAAAGGAATAAAAATGACATTTTACAATCTCGACTGTAATACTGTCATTGAAAACATTAATTACGATTCGTCTCATCACTTAATGGACTGACAGGAGATGTTGATACTTATTTTCAAAAGTAGGGGATGTGGTTCACATTATAAGACAAATTGAGGGTAGTTGATTTAAGGGTATACCTCAGGGGAGGTGGGGGAAATTTTCCCTATATATATTAGTAAAAGTCCCACTGATATCTAAGCCATATAATTAGGATGGATGTTGCCCTATGCTCATGCGACATGGTTTGCAAACTCCTTATCTTACATTCCACCCTCTTCGCCTTTTCTTATACATTGGATCAAGAGTTGGATCTACATCTTTGGGGAAGGTAAACTTACAAGTTGTGCGACATTGTGTCATAGTTTGTTCTTATGTTGGTTCCTTTAAAAATCTTGGAATGATTTTACCTTAAATTGCTTAACTTGGTTGCCTTTTAAAGTTGCAACAGTAGCCCAAAGAGCATGCTATTAGGGATGAAAACGCAAACAAGAGAGAAAATGAAGATTAAGTAAACACACAATACAAGTACTTATCGTGGTTCAACATCCAATGCCAGATTAACTACCTCCACCCAGAGAACAAGAGAATTTCTTTATTCACTAAGAAAATTCTACAACTCTCTCCGCTTCACAAAGTGTTTTCCTTTTGTTCAAAGTTACCTAGGGTTTTTGTCAATAGAAACAATATATAGGATCCTTCGAAATTCTAATCTCATATAATTACAAATTAACCATTGTCCATATAATGGACCTAAACTAAAATATAAATACAGCTCCAATAACTTTGTGGACCCCACAGAATACAAGATATATCTCAACAAATATCCACTGGTTTGGATTCTGCAAGCCACCTTGAAGAAGAATCCATTGATATCAATTCTGTAAATTCATCTCTTAATGTCTCTACCAAACCGCTACACCCAAACCGGCATAGCCCACGCCCTGTATGGGTGTCTTGTAGAGCTTATTGTTGTATGATGTGATGTGACTCCACCTCTCCCACTGTTGTAACATCACCAGAGAGATCATCTTTGGGTTTCTTTGTACCCGAACTCTCCCCTCTAAACCGGCTCCTTCTCGGACGCTGAGGCAAACCCGCTCGTGTCCTCATCCATTCTTTATATCCCTCAGTTGGATTTTCAATGCCTCCACAAATTCCCTGTCCACGTAATGAAACTTCCAATACCAATGCTCAGCTATGTTCCCCACCAGCTCGGGATTCAAAGCCTCAGGAGGCTCGACAGACCTCAACCACTGGTGGAACGTCCTGAATAAGTCTGAACTGCCTCTGAATATAAGAAGGAAGATAAAATACAAAGCGAAAGATACTCACTTCTTTCTAAATTTGTACCTGTTCATAACTTGAATTTTATGTAGTCTCTGTCTTCCATTTGGATCCCTTGCTTAAGTTCCAACAGAAGGAATAGAATAAAAGTACCATCTGTTTTAAGACTCCCTTTAGATTCCCTACCTCTCTCAAAGCTTCTCTCCAACTCTTTACGATAGCAGGTTTAAAAATTCTTCTTATGTTTCTAAAACAGTCCCTAAAAACTTCCAATCTGATTCCGAACATGCATCAGCTCAATGTCCAAGAAGATCGGCATCACACTTTGACCTTTTGCTTTGTGGCAATGAACTATATGAGAAAGTTCCAGAAGGCACCATTTGCTAGAGGCGTAGCCTTTGGAAAAGACGAGGTTGGAGATTTTGGAACCCTCGATCGTTCTAAGGAGGGCCGGGCTTATTGCTTCTCCTGTCCACAAATTTTCACTATCAATAAAGACATTGATTGCTCTGTTTTTCAGAGCTTTGTGAAGGAAACCAGTGAAATTCTTGGGAGTGTCTTCACCCCTAAAGCTGAGAACTACATCAAAATTAGAAGATTCAAATGAAGAGACAGAGGAGGATAACTCGGTCAGTTCTGCCATGAAGCTGCAGTGGCAATAATAATAGGAGTTGTAGAGATGTTGAAGGAGAGCTTTCTTCTAATAGAAGTAGAGGGGTTGTCGGTACCCTTTCTTGTTTTCTCCCACAAGCTTTACTTCTTTTATTTCTTGGTTTGTATTTTGTACAGAACATGCAATTACTGAGAAAAATTATTGATTTTTAATGTTGTCACAACATATGGTATTCATAGAACAATAAAGTCGGAGGTAAACCTAAGTTATGTAAGTCTTGCATCTCATACAGTCATCCATAAAATCCAATCATAGAACAGTATCAGAAAAAATAAAAAATAAAAACTGTCAAGTACTGCAATTAATCAAGCATCTTCTTGCCCTCAGTGCAAGTTTCACTAGAGTTTTCACTCAAAGTCTTATAAGTACACATTTGGTTTCAATTCTAATTCTCAACTGTAGTGATGATTAGAATTGATGTCATAAGGTACATGTTTTCTATGCAAACATGCCATATCTGTCAAGGTTTTGTTAAAGGTCACATGACATATATGGGATGATGCTAAATTACATTTCTAATGCAAACATGCCATGTAAAATCCTTTCATAAAATTTTTTGGTAGGTGGAAGGAAAATAATATGACAGCTCTCTTGTTAGGCCTCAACATCTCTCCTTCTAGCTCCATCCGAAAAATTGTCGAATCCTCTTAAACAAATCAAGAATTTGATTTTCTACTGTAAGAAGGATTCCATTTTCCTGAACATGTAAAGCCTCGGGTGACCCTGAATTAAGAGAAGGCAGCTTTTGAAATTTTTTCCATTCTTTTAATGTACTTTCCCACACATTTTTCTCTCTTACGTACGACAAGTTTGAACCCAGCTCCTTTAGAGATAAAGGCAACCCTCCTGAAGAGCATGCCACATCATGTGAATATTGCATATAATCTTCAGGAGGTTGGTCCATTGAAAAGGCATGGAAACTAAACAATCGAAGAGAATCCATATAGTCCAGCACTTTAGGCTTGTAGATTTTAACATGCTTGAATTTAGCCACATTAAAAATATGTTCATCTCTGGCTGTGATTATGATCCTACTCCCTGGACCAAACCATTTGAGTTCACCAGCCAAAGCATCTACCTGCTCTCGATTGTCCACATCGTCAAGAACAAGAAAAACCATTTCTTCACAAAGTTCTTCAATAATTTTTTTTCCTGCATGATAATCACTTATGTGTTTTGCCTTTGTTCCGAGAATATCCTTAAGAAGTCGCTTCTGCAAAGATGCTAGACCCTTGTGCTGTGTTGTTTCTCTAATGTCTGAAAGAAAACTACGCTTATTGAAGCTCAACATGAAGCGATTGTAGATAGCTTTCACAATAGTAGTCTTTCCAATACCACGGAGACCACAAATTCCAATGAACTGAACATCACTGGAACCAATATTTAATAACGGTAACAGATTCTCTATGTGGAAATCTATTCCAACAGGGTATTTACATTCATCCAAGGAAGTGCTACTTATCAATTCATCAAAAACCTTTTTGACAACTAACTCAACTAGATCTGATTGATCCCTGCAATTATTTCATGTCAAAAGTAAGACAACAACAATTAATAAAATGGAGATACCTAGTCAAAAAATAAATCTAAAGGTATAGAAAAAACGAAAAGCAGTCAGAAATTAACAATAACAAAAAATTTGTACTGACTAAAAATTGGTAATTAATATGCATCTTGTATAAAAAGTATGCTTGTGATGGCTATTTATTTAGGTGTTTACACCAATAACATAAGCATGGATATCATTGAGTGATAATAGAGCATCAAGACGACCTAAATTACTATTTTATTCCAATACTAAAAAAAAATGAAATATTCTACATCATAAGAGGAAAATCAAATCTATGATTAAGCTAATCAGCTTGAGCTTCAAACAATGTGAAGATCTTAGATAGTATGCTAAAATGTGTTCGAAATGTCTTATTTCCATGGAAAAAAAATATTGTACCACTAGAGGTATAAGGTGGAGAGTAAAAAACTGTAGAATTCAACTCTAAACACAATACAGAAAAAAATAAAATAAAATAAAAAAGAAAAATTACTCAGACACTCCTTACAATTGATTTACTATACAAAAAGAACCTTTATTTTTCTTTTTTTCAATTCTTGTGTTGTTTCTACACCGACATCGAATGTTCCCGAAAATAATTCTGGGCTTCTCGTATTCAAAGGGAGAAACGATTCTAGGCAGCTCGAAGTTCCCGAAAACTGTCTTTTTGAGTTCGTTGTTCACTTCGTACTGGATTAAAGCCTACCCTTCCTCTGCATCCCTCTCGTTTTCCTATGAATCGTTCTCCCTCCAATCTCTACAACTCTACTTCTCTCTCAAGCTCTCCCCTTCCTTCCCCTTTGTCTACATCGCTCTATAACATATTGTTGAATCTAATGCACTAATGGATGGATGATAACAAGAAATATATGAAATTGCTAAATTATTATTTAATCCTTTGGATAGTTTTCAATTATTAAAATCACCATATCTTTCTGACTAGTTTAGAGTTTAATTTCACAATTTCAGATTTTAATTTCAGAGAAGTATGGTTTTCATGGATTCATAAATATAAACAATGGTGGAAAAAGAGAAAATGAAAGATGTCAATGTTTATGGAGGGTTTTTTTCCACCGAAAATTTTCATCATGGACTTATTGAGAGAGAGAACGTCATCAAGCCATCTGCAGAGCTTTGCCGCTCAAGTTGCAGAGCTCTACTGTTCAAACTTGAGAGCCGTTTGAGAGAAGTAGAGGAACGATGGAGCTCTACTGTTCAAACCAGTTGCAGAGCTCTACTGTTCAAATTTCTCTGCTTAGACGTATTTCTTGGCGCGAGGGTTCCCCATGAACACCCACCGCACACCCTAGTCTCCGATCTCGTTCAAAGTATTGTATTTTGAAGGGTATTTTTGTCTATTCAAATTTCAAGTTAACATTATTAACAAAAAGGTAATGGACTGTAAGTCCAAACTATACAGGGTAGTTCTGTATGATAAACCAATTGTCAAGGAGTTGTCTGATTAATTTTTCCTAAAATGAAAATAGAAAGATACAATCTCATGCACCACAAAGATTTACATGGTTACGTAGAGGTTTCATGTCTATATCCACAGCGGGATGAGATATGTTTCACTATCAATAGAGAATATGGTCACAACACTCATCCTCATACATCTCGTATTGCTATGAAGAAAGTCATCCCTATATTTATAGCAAATTCTATACAAGTGTAATTACTGAAACACCTATATAGGTTAGAAAAAACATAATTGGGGCTTTGGGTTTTAACGGCACTTCGAAATTAACCCACAAACCATGCAATGGAATACAAGACGTTCAATTCTCAACAAAAACATGGTCAACAATTGATATGGCACCAAAATATGAATATAATTGATCAATAAGGTATTGCATAAGAATCAAAATATATAATAGGAGGGGTGGGAGGGACCGAAGGGAAGGTAGTGAAGATGAAAGTAGAATTGGCTAATCAAACAAAATAAACAGATAGTCCTTTGAGTTTAAGATATGAAACTGAGACAACTAACTTCAAAACAAGTTTGAGAACCAATTTAAAGAGATTTAAGACTCACCCATTTACATCATCCTTGAGAACCCATCCCTTTAGATTCCCTACCTCTCTCAAAGCTTCTCTCCAATTCTTTACGATATCCGGCTTAAAATTTTTCTCATGTTCCTCGAACGGTCCAGCAAAACTTCCAGTCTGATTCCGAACATCCGTTGGTTCAATGTCCAAGAATATCGGCATCACCCTTTGACCTTTAGCTTTTTGGCAATGAACTATATGAGAAAGCTCCAAAAGACACCTTTTGCTAGAGGCGTAGCCTTTGGAAAAGACAAGGATCGAGATTTTGGAACCTTTGATTGCTTTAAGAAGGTCCGGGCTTATGTCTTCTCTGGTACTCAAATCTTCATTGTCAATGAAGACATTGATTGCTCTATTCTTCAGAGCTTTGTAAAGGAAACCAGTGAAATTCTTGCCTGTGTCTTCACCCCTAAAACTGAGAAACACATCAAAGTTGAAAGATCCAGACAAAGGTACAGAGGAGGATGACTCGATCAGTTCGGCCATGGCGAGGCTAACCATACAAGTGGACTTGAGCAGTTCTCCCTCCTTCCAAGAGAAAGTATATATATATATATATATATATATATATATATATATATATATATATATATATATATATATATATATATATATAAAAGTCAACTTGTATGATTAACTTCTTATATGATTAACCCCGCCGTCAGCACATGCAAAAGCATATGTGTGTGTGCGCGCGCGTGTGTGCTCATGGAAGGGTTAATGATACTGTTGATTGGAGCAGTGCTTACTCGTCCCAAGGGAAAAATATGAGAATATTATTCTTAAGATTTCATCACCGTTTATATCCGGTGGGTCGCATATTGTAGGGGTGTGTCTTACATCGACTATGATGGGATCTTATGGAAAATACATATACATGCTGGTGATCCTAACTCAAAATATATCACATGACTCCATTATAGAATCGGGAAATGGAAAGAACACATGTAAGAGTGTCAAATCTGGGCCCAATGCGGTAGCTGTCATACCCTAATTTCGATTGAACCAGAAGTGTGAGTGAACCGCCACTGAACCAAAGGTTCACACCAAGATCTCGATAAAATCGTATCCACTTATACAAACCATTGCACATAACCATAATCAGAATACGATTAAATATAGCGGAAGTCTTAAATTAAATGAACTGAGTTTTACATTATAAATATAATAACCAATTATTCTCCACACCAAAACATAAATAGAACATCTTTACATCGTTTAAAAAAAAATCCAACGGAATTAAATAAAATAAACAAATTATCCATATCCTAGAGGTACACGCAGAAAGGGCACTCGCATGAAGCGTCATGCTCGTCCTCCCCTGCTTGCACTTCCAATGCAGCAACACCTCTATATACTGGAGCGTCCACGTAGTCCTCCACAGTGTATCCTGCATCAACATCTAAAACCATGTATATATACAAGGGTGAGCTCACAACTTAGCTCAGTAAGAAAATCAGACAATACAACACATATCATACATGAATATTATTCACATTATGGTCTGATTTTAAATTTACAATGTGTATAGAAAGGATTGGGGATCACCGCACCTCTATACACGAGTGTGTGAATCCACCCAATGGATCAAACACCACTGTCGTCCCACATGCACCCATCATGGAATAGAGATAGAGCTAAAGTATCCGGATTACACATCGCCAACACTTTTCCTGATGTTCTACCCATACCAACACGTAAACCCTTATTGGCGAGGGCTTGCAAACTGGACTCGCAACTAACCAATTCTATATGTCATCACAGTAGGCCCTATCCCAGTATAGCTCCCTACGGCATAGAGATAGGGCTCGAGTCTAGTGGCTAGGCCAGAGACCACAGTGCCACTTCCTCCCCCTGATACCCTACCTGCACCAAGCATGCTAAGACAGAAGTGATACGAAAAGGTATTAGTGTAAGGAATGATCCCAGACCCCAGGCCCTTCCCATTCCACACACCAATGAAAACAATCGCATGCCTACAATCACATCCTAGCATAGCGAGTATGCATGAACAATATAATAACTGAAAGTAAAGATGACATGTGAGTATGCACAACACCAATCCACATAATCATAATTATTAACAACGTTTTACTGTTATTAAGTTATTAGGGTTTAGGTCTGATTCCCTTACCTAACGCTTGATTGCTAGCTTCCTCCGCGTCACAAAATCCAAACTTGTTATTACAAGGTCCTACACGATGTTAGGGTTGAATTAAAATTAGTTTCTTAGGGTTTACGTTGGTCGAAAAATCAACTGGATCAAAATATACCCCCTCACAATGCATACCAGTCGCAGGTACCAATCGCTGCACTGTGGGGAAAAGGTGTGACTGGTATGATCGACCGATCCCCCACTAACCAGTTCCCGAGAGGTACCGGTCGCAGTACCAGTCGCACATAGTAGTGCGACCGGTATAGTCGACCGGTATGCCTCCGGAAGACCACCAACTTGGTGTTCGCTTTACGTCGGTCACCCATTATTGGTTCTAGGGTTTCTCCTATGCATCCTAGTTTCTATGATTCTTCGCCTAGAATTCGAATCTAGGGTTTAACGAACAATTATGGTTTAACGGAAAAATAAGGGTTTTAGATCAATACCTAGTCTTGCAAGGTATTGATCAGTCATGATCAATCATCTATAATGCTTAACTTAGAGAGAAGTTCAAGCACTTACCGTTGGTTCACAACTATGGCGTTCTTCGTCCAACGGCAGCTCCACTTCCACCTTTCTTAGCTCTTTCTCCTCTTCAGATCTCTTTCTCCTCTCTAGGGTTTGTGAGGATCAATCAAAGAGTTTTAAGGAGGTTTAAGGGTCCTTAAATAGACTAGGATAGAGTTTAGAAAGTTTCCCTATGTTAGGAAAGTCTCTAGGCTCGAGATTTGGCAAACGGGACCCACAGAGATCAGTTTTCGGATCTAACTAGTCTGCCCGCACAGATATACCGGTCGACCGGTATATAGACCGGTATGATGAGACCGGTATGACAATTTTTATCAATTTTGATCCGTTTTCGTATCTGATTGTCACCCGCTCGTCCCGTCTGGCCCAATGATGATTGGAAGACCAGTTACGATATGAATTAAAGGTTTAAATCGGGTTCATGGAGTGCGGGTTTTACAGTAGCACGGACTAAGTCGGTTAGAAATAGCCCGAACCGAGACCTTAATGGGCATGTTTCAGACATAGGTCTAAAATCTTTATCGATTTTAGGCTTGTCAGGGCTAGCCCAATGGGTGCCCTGTTAAGAGGACCGATAAGGCCCGAACCGACGTCCCATTTGGCCCAACATAAAACCTAAACCTAATAAGCTACACCAGTATGTCCATGTAGATAATCAACCTATATTCCATATTGATTTTTTTTTTAGAACATTTAAGATGCTAACTTTTAGCCTGATAAGCCCGATAAGCCCAGCCCAGACCGAGCCAGCCCGATAACAAACTGACACACTGACCCGTTAGTTAATGTATCTAGCGCAATACACCCCAGCCCAAATCTTTAATGGACATGTTTCAGTCTAAACTTATAAAACCGTCACTTTTCAATCCGAACCAAAACATGACCGGACCAGCCAGTTGAAACTCATAAATTATTTTGGGAGGTGGAAGGAAAATAATATACTTATCTGACACCTGATTAATCAGATGACATGTATGACATTAGCACTTTCGTATATATAATACCATCACTGAAATGTCACAAACCATTATTTACAATGCCAATTAGAACCAATATATTCAATTAAAAAAAAATGCATCCACATTGCAAGGCATACTGCAGGTTCTGGAGCAAATGAGTGCCAAATCATGTCCATTTGGTTACCATTAATAAAAAAGAATAATAAAAGAATATACACTGGGAACAAGTACTGCAACAGGGACACATTTCTACAAGCTCCCATTAATTGGATGGTCTGGAGTAGCTTATCACACATTGATCAAGCTTGAGGTCATCGACAAGCACATAGAAGTTTAGATTACATATTTTCTTCCCTGGGAGATAAGAATAAATATAAGGTTGGATTAGAATGTATGTTGATTCAACTACTGCTTTTGTTTGGTGTTAACACCTGTACCATAGAACCAGAAAAATAGAACCTCCATAACCATTTAATTGAGAATAGAGCCTCATCACATAACCATTGCAAGTTGAGAAACAACCCCAAAGCAATTGCATATCCCCGAACCAGCTGCCTCATCTTCTTCCTCCACCACATTTTCAGGAACTTTGTAGCATCCTCTATAATAACCCCAACATTTGAAGAAACTCTGATGAAATCTACTGTTCTATTAGACTCAGCAGTTTCTTCAAAATCAGAGGGAGATTCTTCAACATCATCATCATCATCATGAGTTTTGGATGTTTGTTCAGCATTTGCAGCAAGCAAACCTCGTGTTTAATTTCGATTCAAAAGTTGTTAATAAAAGTCAGGCTAAGAGAAGGAGCTACTGTTTCATCATGGTTGTCATGAAGACGAGCTCTCTTGCTGGGGTCAAGATCTCTCCCTCTTCCTCCACTGCATCCAAAACAGAGTCCAACCCAAAACGCATTGGTTACTGCTCTCTTTTTCTTCAGTATTCTGGAGGGTACTTCCCTTTGCCTGAACATCTGATGGTTGATCTAATCATAATGCAAAGACCAAACGATGTCCTGCAATGAAGCCCAGTAGAGGAGATCAAAGAGTCATCAATGGCGGATGGGTGAGAGTTGTTTCAAACGTAATAGTTGCTGTTGTTGATGGCGGAATATATGAAATAATATTGAGAGAGAGGCTTTAGCAACAGCAAGCACTCATTCATTCAATTTTTTTTTATTCTCCCTTGGCTTTAAACAGAAATTGAAAACAGAGTCCTAACAATGGATAATCTAATCAATTAGGAAAGTAAATTGCAACTAGGAAACAGAAACTAGTATGGAAATAGAATCCTACTAAAATTGGTATGACACTAAGATTAAATTGAACAGCTTGACCAGCAGATCCTTCTTTCCATTTTCTTGCGCTTGCTATTTGTGAGGCTTCCTGCGGCTGTACTTGAGGCCTGAAAATCTGTCGACACCAAGTCTTTGCTGGTTGGACCCATCATTTAATGTCTCGTAATCAACACAAGCTCTTATGTCTTCCTCCTCTACTTCTTCAGAACAGAATATGATCCTTCAACCTCAGCTCGTGACCCCAGATTCAGATAAGGCACTCCATAAGTACAGTTATCATTGACATATGACCAAATGAAGAACTCTACGACAATATGTTCTGTTATTATGACTCTGCTCCCTGGACCAAACCATTTGAATCCACCATCATTGACACATGACCAAATGAAGAACTCTACGACAATATGTTCTGTTATTATGACTCCACTCCTTGGACCAAACCATTTGAATCGACCATCCAAAGCAGTTACTTGTTCTGGACTGTCCACATCATCAAGAAAACTACGCTTATTGAAGCTTGAAAGGATGCCATTGTATACAGCTTTGGCAATAGTAGTCTCCCAAATACCACGGAGACCACACAGTCCAATGAACTGAACATCACTGGAACCAATATTTAATAACGATGAAAGATTCTTTACGTGGGAATCTATTCCAACAGTGTATTTACATTCATCCAAAGGAGTGCTACTGATCAATTCATGAAAAACCTTTTCGACAACTAACTCAACTAACTCTGATTGATCCCTGCAATCAGTTCATATCAAAAGTAAGATAATAATAATTAATGAAATGAAAATACCTAGTCGAAAAATAAATGTAAAGGTTTTGAAGAATGGAAAGCAGTTAGAAAGTAACATTAATATGCATCTAGTATACAAAGAAGGCTTGTAGTGGCCATTGGTTTAGGTGTTTGCACCAATAACATAAACATCAAAAATATTGAGTGATAATGGAGCATCAAGACGACCTAAATTACTATTTTATTATATTACTAAATAACTTAGAGATAGCAAAATATTCTACATCATAAGAGGAAAACCAAATCCCTTTGATTAAGTTAACCACCTTAAGCTTCAATGTGATTCTTTGAATATCTTAGATAGCATGTCAAAATGGGCTTGAAATGTCTTATTTTTATAAATAAAAAAAAAAACAAAGAATCTTAGACAACTAATATGATATTTTGTGTGACCACAAATAGATTCTGCTGATGGCCATGAACGTGGTTTGTATTTTCATTATTTTTAAACACACGGTCAATCGTGTAATCATTTTTTTTTTTTTTTTTTTTTTGGGCAGCTAGGATTAAAAATTTAAAATTCAGAACTTTGCTAAGACGAATTTCAGATTAACAAAAGGGACAAATGAAGGAAACAAGCAGACAAATCTAATTTGCACAGACAACATCTAGAGAAGAGAATTCCCAGATAAAAGCTGTACAACGGGACGATTAAAATCAGTCATCGTTACCGACGCTTCTCTCCGAACAGATTTCCAAACCCCCTTAGTTGTCTGATACGCGTTCTCAGACAATTCCTCGTTATTTTCCTCTGGCATTTGATTTCCCGTCCCCAAATGCTGTAGTCTCCTGCAAAGTTGGAGGAAATTTACAACAAAGATGCAAAATAGAAAACTGAGGGTTACAAAATAGGGCAGTCACTCCTCACCCCGGATCTCCAATGTCGAAAGTGTTTCAAGGGTTTCAAAGTCTTTCAGCCAGGAATGGATAGAATGGTTTGACTCTGGTTGCAGCAAATACTAATCCTATTTGAGTAAGGGTAAAACATCTTCTTTTCAAAAAGTTAATTTGGTCATTAAATAAAAATTGACCTCCCACCTAGGATCTAGCTAATAAAATATTCTTAGTGTGGATCTATTTGTATTTTAATAATGTTTTTAGAAGAGGCATTTGTCTTATCCTGAAACTAAGGGTGTCAACGGGTCGATCCAGGCCGATTTTGATCCGGGTTGAATCGATGTCGGGTTTTATAAGTCCAGCCCAAAACATGTCCATTAAGAATTCCTGCTTGATTGGGCTGCGTTGGACACAATAACTATCGGGCTGGTTCGATGTCGGTTTGTTATCGGGTTGGGTTTACTGAAGTGATTTCGGACTGGTTTGATCCGGACCGGACTTATCAAGCTTATCGGGCCTATTTTATTATTTTTATCTATAAAATTAACATCATTCATTCTATATGCATGTAATTCAGTAAATTATAACAATTAACATACTCTTTTCAACTATAGATTCATATAATCTTTTCGATCAAGAAGTGAACTATAACAGTGTAATATAATCCATCAAAATTTAAAACCATTAAAATTAAGAAATTGGGTCCGAATGGACCTTACCGGTGTTCGGGCTAGTTCGGGCTTCTTAACAGACTGATCCAGTCTGGTTTTTGTTTGGGCTGAAACGATGTCGGACTTTACAAAGCGAGACCGAAACCTGTCCATTAAAATTCGATCCGGGTTGGGTTTGGATTATATCGAACTTGTTCGGTCCTTGCTACCGGTCCGGACCCATTTTTGACACCCTTACCTGAAACTTTAGGAGGCAATTGCCATTAAGGTATAATATAAGATAAGCAATGTTTTTTTCCCTCTTTTTTTTATTTGGGGGCACTCCAAACTTGTATTTATGGTTGCAAAATTCATTCTAAACAATAATATATTATATAAAAAAAAATGGAAGATTGAATTGGCTAATCAAATGAAATAAACACAAAATCCCTTTAGTTCAAGATATGATAATGAGATTCTATCTTGACAAGAAGCTTTTAGGATTGAGACTCACCCATTTACATCATCCTTGAGAACCCATCCTTTTAGATTCCCTATCTCTCTCAAATCTTTCCTCCAACGCTGTATGATATGCGGCTTAAAATTCTTCTTATGTTCCTCAAAAGGGCCCTCAAAACTTCCAGTCTGATTCCGAACATGCCTCGGCTCAACGTCGAAGAATATCGGCATCACCCTTTGACCTTTAGCTTTGTGACAACGAACTATATGAGAAAGTTCTCGAAGGCACCATTTGCTAGAAGGGTAGTTTTTGGAAAAGACAACGATAGAGATTTTAGAACCGTCGATCGCTCTAAAGATGGACGAGCTTATGGTTTCTCCAGAGTCCACAAATTTTCACGATCAATGAAAACGTTGATTGCTCTGTTTCTCAGAGCTTTGTGAAGGAAACCAATGAAATTCTTGCGCGTGTCTTTACCCCTAAAGTTTAGAAAAACATCAAAATTGAAAGACCCAAATGAAGGGACGGAGGATGACATGGTCAGTTCTGCCATGAACTTGCAGTGGCAATAATAGTAGGAGTTGCAGAGATGTTTATGGAGTTTTCTTCTACTACAAGTAGACTTGAGGAGTGAGTGCTCATTCGTTCCAAGAGGAAAGTTTCATAGGCAGTTTCCCTGAAGAATCCGAGAACGTGAGAGCTGTGGAAAGGAAAAGCTAACCTTTGAAGGATGACGGGTCGTCGGTACCCTTTCTTGCTTTTGTACACAGGATGCTTTTACTGAGAAAAACTATTGATTTTTAATGTTGTAAAAAGGATCTCGGAGTATGCTGACTGCAGATTTATGCATTCTTCCCTGTAAGTCTGTAACTGTTCCCAATCCATTATTTTAATCGACTGACTTCTTGGTGTCTGAATTGATTTCAAGTCAAGAGAAAAGCATCAAGCAGCTTCCCAGTAATCACGGACTGAGAAAGCGAGTGGATTCCACTTTGGAAAGGAAAGCCTTTCTAGTGCCTTTCTAGTGCCTTTCTAGTGATGGTCCATTTCTTTTTGGGTTAGTAGAAAATTTTATTGAGATAACCTCCTTGTACCAGTCAAGGAATGGATAATCCAATCTGTCAGATACAGAATGAACAGGGCCTCCTTTGCAAGGTGGTCGGTCATGCCATTAGCAAGTACTCTTGGAATATAACTGAAGGAGCAGAAGCTCAATTCCCATACGAACAGTTTCAGACTTGCCCACAGGTATGGAACTGAAGTCAGAAGGCGAAAAGGCCTAGCATTTGTGTGAACAACATGGTGGTATTCATAGAAATTTTGACTTTGGATGGGGAGAGGAGACTAATGAAATTTTGATATTTTTGCAAGAAGGAAAATGCTACAAGTCTGCACAAATAATTTGATTAACACTCATCAAACTTTCTACATTTAACTACCAAAACTTCAAAATTCACATTATAAGGGACAGACACGTTCCTTTTCTTATCACACAACACCACACATTCTGTTTCACTCTAGGCCATACTTAACTGTTAATATATGTAGTATAAAACTTACTGAGATGGTAAGCCTGGTTTTCTATTTCTTTTTTACTTCTTTTTTTTTTTCTTGTTCTTTTCCTATGATTTTTTTCTTTTTTATTTTGGACAAGCTAGGTTGCGAAGCTCCTCAAATGCATGCATTGTCTCCGCATCAAATCCTCCTGCAAACTGCATCCATAAATGGCACAAAGACTCAAGTCAATCCAATATTCCTTGTCCAAATTTAGACAACATTTAACTGCTCTCATCAGTAAGTTTAAAGACAAAACACTGTGATATATTAACAATGAATATAAATTCAATTATCTCAGATAATGACCAACCCTTGCAATACCATTTACAAAGAAGTGTGACATTCCAATATTCCTTTTCCGAATTTAGACGACCTTTAACTGATCTCATCAGTAAGTTTAAAGAAAAAAACATTGTGATATATTAGCAATGAATATAAATTCAATTATCTCTAGCCAAATTAGTGAGATTGAGATGATGACCAAGCCTTGCAATACTATTTACAAAGAGGTGTGATGTAGATAACAACAAAAGTTGTTCTACATGTGGTTGTAATAATCTTCTAGAATGAGGTGCTTGCATCTATGCCACAAACATCCAACAACTACTATTAGAAGTTCCATACTCAGAAGCTCTTTTTCTACTTCGGGTTGCATCTTTTGAGCAAAATTCATTTTATACTGTCTAACATATTTTAAGGCTATTCTAATATGTTTATCCATTAGATGGAAACCCTACAAGTTTTGGAAAGATTTATTGAAATGATAGAAACAGACATGGAAGGAATTGTGTTCAAAAGAATGATATTTAGTTTGACCAATCAGCAGATATGTTGAAGATTAGGTTAACACCTGTGTTATCCTTAGTGCTATCAACATAGGTGTGAAGGAAAATGAAAATTCCTTTTTATGTTGCATTTTCATCCTTTCACTATATGTAGAATATCATATTGTTATTGCATCAAATAACTACCACTAACAGTACAATTTTTAACCACCACTACTAAAACATGATTTTGTTGCTACAGGAAATAGCTCGTGGCTTCTACTATGGTACTTTTATTTTGTCTTTTGAGTGACTACTAACACTGAAAACCCACAATTTGCTAGCATAATACCAATAGTAATTAAGATAACACAACAAAAATATTGCAGATTTTTTATTTTATTATTGAAGTGGGGCTGCAATAAGATCTCTAACATTAAAACATAATGTCACCAGCTTCTACAAGCATGGTTCAAAATTTCACCAGCTACTATTTGCATGGTTCCAAATTTCACCGATATTACCGATTCGGTTTCGCAAATGATTGAAACGAAATAACCTTCGAAATTTCTATATGAATTTTACTGAAAATACCATAATTTACAAACTCTTTTGAAATATACCGAAACTTATACAATATTTCGATTTCAGAGAGACCGAAATCCAAAATATTTAATTATGACTACAAGGAATATTCTAAGTTCTGCAAAGCGTAGTACAATCTTCTAACCACTAGTACCAGTAGTACATCAAGTGATCATCAATAATACCAGATGTTGTTAGTGCTTTAACTACTCAAACAAATGGTGCAACTTGTGAAATTATTAAACATTACTGCTGAAAAGATGGTTTTTTAGTATATCTGATATTTCTTTATACGATCACCAGCTACTACAATGAGAGCTTTATAACCACTACAAACCTTATACAATTTGTAGCAAGTAAAGCAAGTACTCTTTTCTTATTAATAAACCCCAGATATTAGAATTATACTAAATATTGCTAAAATCGCTGTTGTTTATAACTATGAAAAGTAATACATAATATGAGTTGATGATCAGCTACTACAAGGAGAGTATTCAAGCCACTACAAACCATCAAAAATCACATTATAGTTTCTAACCACCAGTACTAACAGTACAGTAGGTGATCATTATTAGTAATACTAGATTTTCTATTTTTTTGCTGTCCCAATGCTGCTGGTACTACTGAAATACAAGTTGTAGTGCTACTGTGGTAATAAAAACAACAATTGTTAAAAGCAGTGCCATTAGTAATTTCTCACATTGATATCCTTCATTAGTTCTGAAGGTTTGTAACCTCTGCTAATATTAATAACCACTAATACTGATACTTCATTTTCTGTGCCATGGGTTATGATATGACATACTAAAACATATTAGTATTAGTTAATACAGTAAGAGTTATTCTTGGATGTTTTCATTACCTGATGTATTCTGAAAGCAAATCTCACACCTTGAAGTAGCATATAGTCTAACGCAGGATCCTTATCTGATGCTCCCTTAGATTGAAGTTCCACAGCTACCCTTTTCATGTACTTCTTTGCTAACTTAACTGAACCAAACTTTATCTGCAACCATACATCACAGTAAATGCACAGAAATTTTGGCCACTGACAAATTGATTGAACATGAAAAATTCACTGAACAGAAAGATATTTCAGGATCTCTTCTTACTCCTATGACTCAGGTTTTCCCCCACACTAGATGACCCAAACTGTTTCATGGGTTATATATATAAGATGAAATGTACAGTTTCAGCATGGAGTGGTCTGTTTTGCACCCCCTCCCCACCACATTAAAAAAAGGACACTCAACAACTATAGAAATTATATAGCCACATAAGATGTTTTCTTTGCCTTGTCACAATTCAACAAAGCTTCAAGGCTCAAGCATATCAAAAATATTTCTTCTTAAATTGTTCAAAACTTTCAAGTGAACAAAAACTAGAAAGAGTGCAGGTAAGACAGAATATAAAGTTACCTTGCTAATAATCCCAGTGTCCAGCATCCAATTCGCAGGGATTTGAAACTCTTTGCAGCTATGCATCAACATGTCTCTGGTCCTGAGAAGGTTATAAACTCTATGCTCCATCCTGGATTGGATAAGGTGTTAATATTACTGACCAAAGGTTGTTAATTCTACGTTAAGACAAATGTTATAAATGTACTTCAATTCCTTACTTTTCTGACAAGGTGACCATCTTCTTCAGTGCAATGTCACAAGGAAGTCGAGGATCATCCTTGTAAGAAGAGACTTCAGCCTCCAACTTCTTTAGATCACTATACCCAAATGCAGCTTCTCGTAAAGTGTCAGCTTTCTTCTCCGGCCAATCAAAGTGTTTTAGAACTGCCCTCTCGTCCACCTAAGAGAACATAAAGCACAATAAATATCTTAAAACAACCCCTATAAATTATTTGTAGTAAATTTTAAAAAGATTTTGATGCTTTCAAGAATCCTTAACATTTCATCCGATTCTGGATGCTTTTATTTTTCAATACATCTGATAGAGGGTAACAAAAAGTAATCTATCACATTCTTTTAGAAATATTATAAAAAAAAAAATATCACAGAATTTCTAAGAAATTTTTGAAGTGATGACTTTTATCTGATCTATCCTTTTCCAAAAGAAAATAATGACTCTTATCACTTGTTTTCTCAGGACATTGGCATAAGAAACTGCAGTAAGAAACAAAATCTTCCAGGTTTTTCAACAACAAGATGTCTCAAGAGTCAGATTGTGCCAGGAAACAACTTACAAGAAAGCAAAGTTCATCATCAAGCCACTTCACAAATGCCACAACATCTTCAATGTCCTGATAAACTGCATCATTCACCTCTCTTATCAATGAGTTCACAAACTCACCTTGAGTCTCAACATCTGCCTTTATCTAAAGATAACCACAACATTACAAGGATTAGAGCTGGTTTACCAAAACTAAATAGATAAATAAAAATAGCAAATGAAGGAATGGTAACTTACAGCAAGCAAATGGGATGATCTATTCTCAATCTCACCGATCATGCTGCTCCGGACATTTGCTACATCGGGTGCATCACACATTCCTCCGCTTGAAGACTCCTTTCTTGAGTCCCTCTTCATCAGTGAGTGGTAAAACTCAACTACCTCTGGGGCCCTCTGTACCACACTTGTATTACTTCTTACTGAAAACTTTGGAAGAGGTGGAGGAGGAGGTGGAGGTGGTGGTGCGGGAATTGAGGCTATGCCATCTTCCTTAGCTACACTAGGAAAGGAACCTGAAGGCCTTGGAGGAGGATTAGGAATGCGCAATGCTCGCTTCTCAACATCCACAGAAGTTCTAATCTTATTGGTTTCCAGTTTGTTCACAAAGAATCGAGGACTTTCAACAACTCCTAGAGCATATTTATGAACTACCAGAGGCATTCCATCATTCTCTATTTCTTTTGCACAAATAAAGCCATCAGACTGCCTTCTCTTGCTCAGTATCAAGTCTTCCGTAAAGCATTTTGATACACTAATAGAATGTCTTCTTTGGGGGCTCACACTGTCTCTTCTGTTAATCCAATCTTTATCTATCAGATGGCTTGGACATTCTAAATCTGATAAGTCCTCACCTACTCTTGGCCACCCTTTAACCTTGTTCATTATACTTGTTTTCTTTGCACTGCTAAATTCTAAGGACCCTTTACCAGGAAAAGACATAGAACTAACAGAGTCACCATCCTTCTCAACTGAAATTGGAGTCAACAGTGTATCTGAATCCACTGTAGAACCTGCATTGCTCAATTCATTACGTAAACATGAATTGACCCACCTAAGGTAGACAAGTTCTTCAACCTCGGTTAATCGACTCATCTGTAGTCCCTCAACTTGCTTGCAAAGATTTTCATTTGTGTTTCTCAACAGAGATGCCTCAGCTTCAACCTTCGCTACAATTTCACTCTGCTTGTAATCAAGGGAAATTCATGTGATGAGAAAGTAAGGGAAAAAATCATACCATATGAATGAGATTAAATTATAGACTTGAACATATGATGAACAAGAAAAATATTTTGTAGCAATGGAAGTCCTAATACCTCAGAAACCTTGGCAAGAGCAGCTAATTTGGATTCTGCTGAAGAAAGTTGGCATGCAAGATTTCTCTTCTGAAGCTGGAGTTCCTTGTTCAGGCGCCGCAACTCAACTACTTCTATCTCAAGACTTCTCTGTGAAACTGTTGAATTCCCAAGCTCCTCTCTTTTCGATGCTTCTTCTTGGCTTTCTAAAATAGAGGATAGAGATGTCACTTGCTCCGAAAGGCTTGATTTTTCAGCTTCTAGCAAACGAACACGCTGAATATAATTATCAGCTTCATTTCTCTTTGATTCAAGCTCTCTTTCCACATCACGAACTTTTGGATTCTTTTTACATTCCAACAGCTCAGCCTGCAGTTTCGATTCCCTTTCCTTTGATTCCCGGAGAAGGTTTCTCAAATGGTCTAACTCGAGGAACAAATCACGAGATGAGGACTTTGTGTTAAAAGCATGGGGATGAACTTGAGCAGGATTGACTGTACATGGAAAATCTCCTATAAGAGACCGCTTCACACGAGACTGGTTCGGCACAGGAGGAATCCTCTGATTAGAGATTTCTGAACTGGTGAGAGGTAGCTTCTTGCTTGGAATCACTCCCTGCACCTTGCTTTTCCTTTCCCCTGAAAGCCCTTTTACAATGTTGGACCCCCAAGTAGAAGCAGATTTGAGTTTCGATGGGTTACTAACGACTTTAACATTAGCCCTCACCATATGATTTTGATCAGCAAACTTGCATGGCTTTGGTCGACTCTCTGATGGGTTCTCTTCTCTCATCTTGAATCAAACAGTTTACTTCAAAAGGCACAAACTCAAAACCCTAAACAAGGCTAGCTTAAAAAAAAATGGAGGAATTCAATGATTGATGCTCATAAAAATCTTTCAAACAATCAAAGCAGCTACTGTTTGTAAATCCATACCCAGAAGATAAACTCTGTTTTCCAATGCTTTCAGTCTAACAAAAATTTGCAGAAATACTCCAGTTTATCCAGAGGAACCCACCAACGAAAGAGAGGAAAAATAACCACTAGAAGCTCAAATGAGCAGGAGAAGACAGCCCAGAACTGGTACGCCTCTACTATTCATTGCAGCTCTTACGCTCTGGAAGAAACCCTGATGAACAAAAGGGGTTAATGAGAATCATATCTCTGCTCATCTGCGGCTCTGCAAGTGCATTAATGAAACCTCATTCGAACCCTGAACTTCCAGAGGATTAATGGGTTTGTGCTGTGTAATGGAATCTCGGGGTCTGGGTTGAAGAGAACTGTGTCTTGGATTGGTGGGAGCTTGCATGAAAAAGAGAGAGCTTCTTGGCTTTCTATATGCCTGCAATTCGAGTGTTTGAAATTTGAATCTAAGTGTCCCAACTTCCCAGGCTCCCAGTACGAAAAGAGGAACTAACGGTCAGAAAGTGGACCCCACTAGGGTTTTTTGAATTATCACGTGTGCTACCGAGTGCCTTGGTCCTTGGGTTTTGCAGTCTAGCCCGGGCCTCTGATGGATCGACCCAACCCAGACCAGTTATATGGGAGTGGAATGTGGACCAAAATTTGTGGACAGGTTGGGATTGAGAGAATTTTAGAACCAAAATAAAGTCCCGAAAATCTATTGAAAACGAAAATTTTGAAAATTAGTTGAAATCAATGGACAATTAAAAATTCAATCAAAAATTACTTCAGGATTCGGTTTTTACGCACGGGCTGTGTACATACATGGTTGATGTATAGATCTCTTCATCTCGTAGGGGCAGAAAAATTTTTACACACCTCCCGTCTATTGTCATTCAACTGTTGAACGTGTACGTATACAGGTTCGGCTGTGTGCACAACTTTTTTTCCAATACCTTATATTATCTCCATTCTATTTTTTAACTCTTGAAATTGCCACATCACCTTTCCATGTGGCACCTTTCATATATGCTCTAAAGAGGAAATGGTTATTTAGAGGCTGAGGAATGGTAGTGATACATACATATATGGGCTATAAGTAGTATCCTATTTGAGCCATGCTCAGGGCTGGCTTTGTTGATTCAACTATTGGATGCATGGTTCAAGAAATCGGTATTGCATTGATCGATTTGTATCGACTTTGAACCTGATCTGATTCAATTTTAATATAATTGTATACGATATCGGTAATGAATCAGCTTTCCATTGAATCCGTACATCGATCCAAACCAGATTTTATACCAATTGGATGGAAGAACAGTTTTTGGATCATCTGTTAAAATTTGTGGAACCCTTTCATATAGCCTAGACTATGGTGGATTTTCTCCTGTAATCTAAGATGAGACCTGATGATGAAATTAAAACCCTTTTTTTTTTTTTTTTTTTTTTGGTGAAAAATGAAATTTAAAAAAAAAATTACCATTTGATTGCACCATGGGGTGTAATGCTTTTTAGGCTGAAACTTGGGACTCAACGGACCACTATGGAAACGTTTGCCCATCTCCATGATAATGGAATCCCAGTTGATGATCACTGATGACATGTAAAATCTATTGGACCATCTCTCTCTCTCAAGCTGACTTGTGGAGGCTGATGTGGCCGTCGGCAGGGGAGGGTAAAGACGGTTTAACCAATCCATGGTACTGCAGAATGTCATAATAACATGCCCTTTTAAGGAAGTCTTCTACAAAGCTCCGGCTCTCATTATATATTGTAAGGTGTTTTGAAGCAAGCATATAAGCCCCAGAGCACCAGACACATCAAACGGCCACCAAATAGGTTGACTCATTCATTACCTGACATAAGTTCAGTCGATGTAGTCTTTCTTTCACTTATATTTGTATGTGAAAATTGTTCTCCAAGACAAGTGCCCAGTGCCAAAACATGAATTACTGGCTCCAACTGAAAGATTTTATATGCAATTAAAAGATCATCATGATCTGTTGATCTTCAACAATCTGAATAGATTGAAATTGAATAGAACTCCAACAATTTTTAAGTTTTGCAGGAAACTAAACCATTTGTACTAGGGGCACAAGCTCAAGGTTCATAATCAAAACAAAGCCTGACAGCCTCCATACACTATAATGTCTTTACAAATGATGTGCTTGATCCCTGGGAGATCCCTAGGAGAGACAACGATAAGTTTGGATGTCCGGAAAAGAAGAATTTTCTGAAAGAATGTACCAGGTCTCACATTTGGAAATTCTAATGTTTCTGAAGAGCCAAAGGTAGCAAAGTTTCTATAATATAAATAAATAAATAAACAAACAAACAGTATGATGATGCAAAAAAATTTCAATTTCTTTGATGTATTCAGTGCATTAACCATTTGGCTTAAAGGCTAATTAGAGATGGGGATACCCAGGCCAACCAAACTTCCCTGCAACGGTGAGCCAAGCAGCAGAGCCCAAGTGCCTAACCTTGCCCATAAAATTGCCACCCCTACATGGAAATAAAATAACCATGTGGAGTGGAGGGAATAACCCACAGGGAAGGCAGCAAGGTGGGCAGGGAAGCCACAGGTGTGCCTCAAGGTGGCCCTCTGAAACAAAACCAAGAGCCAAAGCCTGGCAATACCAATCAAACCACAAGGGTGTAGATAGGATTTGATCTCAGGCCAAGCCATGGAATCATATTTTGACAACAGATAAAAAAAAATTAAAAAAGAAAAAAAAGAAAGAAAATTGGGGGGGGGGGGGGGGTGTCAAGACACCACAAACAGAGCACCCATAACTAATTATGTATCAAGTAAAGAAGGATTGAGGATGGAGAATTCTGTGAATCAGTATAACATTCAAGAAGGAAAGAAAGCACCAGTGGCAGTAACCAAATAAGAAGAATGCTAATCACCACCAAAGCTGACAATACAAAGGCTGGAAACATTGACCGCCTATATAAGATTTAATGTTCTAATATGCATATACAAACTCATTAGAGAACATCAATCGTCCCCTCATACACAAATCCCCTTTTTTTTTCTTTTAACAAACAAGCAACATCCCAGGAGCATATAAAATTTGCATTATTTGCCACGTTGGAAATGACACACTATATAAACCTTCACCTCACACAATTGAGTCACCACTTGTCTTTGAACTAAGACCGGTTGCACAGTTAAGATCAGGACCTTCCTGCATTGCCATGTCTCTGATTTCTGAAATGACTAAGAAGTGCTTGTGCCTGCAATAAACAAGGTAGTGATAATTTAGACCCTATAATATTACCATAAAGAATAGGATAAACCTAGTACCAAACCAAAAAAAGTAGAAGGATAACCCCGACTGAGAAGCTTGGTTATGGTTTGGAGATGCTCTGGACATTCCATGTGTACCCAACAATGAGCTCTCACTTGCTTGGAACACTGAACATCTAGAAGACTCCCAACAGATATTCCATAAGAGCCACTCGGAGACACCACACTTGGATGAAATGATAGCAAACCCACGTGGATAAAGGTAATCAGGTTCCTATATTCTCAGTGTATGAACATAATGTTGAATACATGGTAAATTTATGGACCATCGGTACATGAAGGTTCCCCCCCCCCCCCCCCCACACACAAAACACACACACGCACACACACACACAAAAACCTAAAGAATCTAAACAATCGATAATCAAGAGATTATTCAGGACTAAAATAGGAATCATACCATGATATTTAGGCCATCAGATCTCTAGTTCTGGTCTGCACAAATGCTGTGCACGATTTTGTTCAAATAAATCTTAATTTAAACCCGTCAAAAATGTTTCCCAATATTTTATCTATACCTTTGTGCCAAAGGAAAAGCTTAGTTCTCACAAACATCAATATTCTATACTGCCCTCCTTTTCATGCTCCCACCCATCTTACCAGTATTTATGTGGTGGGGAAAAATATCTCAAAGGATTCTGTTTAAATATTGGGTGTATTCTTCCCTACCAGTGTTTATATTCACATACCCCTCAAGATGCTCTTTCAGGCCCCAGGTAGAAGGGATCTACAAGGGAGTAAATAAGTAAGGGGTATCTGGATTCAGTTCTCTTATTCCCATATTTTTGCTTCAGATGCATGAAATGGTTCAGTACTATGTCTCCTACATTTGAGCCCAACGCCCACTGAACTCAAATCAGTGCTGACTTGCATACTTGCAAACCAACAACCCCAAGATTAGCCTAATTTTCGATTCCTACTGATTCATATTGGGTAATGGCCAACAGGTCAGCAGAAATCATCATAAGCAACTAGAAATCAACAATCAGGCTACTACCTATGGATGAGGCACATTCAACAGGTATATAACCCACATGTCGGATGATTCTGCTTAATGGATATGTTGGTCAAACAAAAAAACTTCAGACACCAAGGACATCATTGCTTCCCAGTCTATATGCATCCCCCAAAAATGATGTCAGTCCAAGGCTATCAGGAGCATACCTTTTCTTTAGCACGTGGTGTGCCTGACTGTGACAGTGCCACCAATGGTGGAACAGCTCCTTCTTGAAGCACCATACTACAAAATCTATTACTGCTGGTGCAGAGCTGTAGCAGTGCCGCAGCTGCATTTTCCTTCCCCCTTGCTGATCCCAGTTCAACAACTTCAACAAGGACAGATATCCCTCCCTCCTGACCAATTTCAGTTCGCCCCTCTGGAATTGTTGCAAGGTTTGCCAAGACTGCAACTGCCTTATCAACCATCCCAGCAGCTGGGTCCATCAACTCAACGAGGTACCTCACTGCACCAGCCTGCACAATCCGGATCTTGTTCTCATGAAATATAGACAAATTAAACAGAGCTGTAGCAGCATCTTTCTTTCCCCGAGGAGTTCCATTGCCCAGTAACTCCACCAGAGGATCAATTGCCCCAGATCGACCAATCCTGACCTTGTTCTCCTCAATGACAGAAAGGCTAAAAAGGGTGGCAGCCGAGTTCTCCTTTGCCTCAGAGCTTCCTGTCTGAAGCACAAGAATGAGAGGATCAATTGCATCAGCATTTGCAATTAAAGATTTGTTATTATCATTGATTGATAAGTTGAGAAGTGCCGTAACAGCATTCTCTTGGGTTTGCGTGTCTGGTGACTGAAGCAAACCAACCAACAAGCTTATGGCCCCACAGTTTGCAATTATGATCCGATTATCCATATTGTGCTTAGCCAAAAGGCGAAGTTCAGCTGTGGCAACTCTTTGCACTTCAACAGAAGTATTATTCAAGTCCTCAACCAGGGTCCGAACTTGGGTTTCAATACCCAAAAGATCAGACCTTGTGTCAATAGCTGGTGAAGAGACTATTCTCGGAACTAATCTCTCAGAAGGTCGACGCCAGATTGTTTGGCTTCTAGATCGCGTCTCTAACCGTGATGGAAACTCAGGTTCTCTATGTGTTGTTGACATAGCTGGACCTGGGGGCTCAGATGTCAACTCCCCAGAATTATCACTACTGTAATGGGCCACATCACCGGACAACCGTGAGACCACACTGGTATCCCTTGGTGTTCCTTGATGATAATCTGTACTTGAAACTGTGCTTGATATAGAGGCACTACGATTATGACCCTGAAGCTGTTCACCAGTACCACTTGGTTCAGGAAATTCTTTTCTTGATGCCACCAAAGGCTGAGCACTTAAAGCATGATTCCTCTCTCCTAAATTGGCCCCCCTATCTTCAGAGTTCATTAGTGATATTCTGCCAACATCCACTGCAAGTCCATTTCCAATTCCACCTTCAGATGCTGAACGGGGATGTGAAGGGGAAGTTCCCTCTAATTGGGGTCCATTAGATGATGAAAAGCTCTTATTTGGCGAACCCATGGACCTAGTTGACTCTGGTGACCTGGCATGGTTACTCCTGGTGGGAGAATGAACTGAATGTGGTGGGATGTGTGAGTCTCTGGAACCAGAATCAGCATGGGCAAGAAGAGTTGAGGGCTGATTTAAGCTCATTGATTTCACAGGATCAGGCAACTTCACATTGTTTGACTCGCACCAATTTGCAATTAGAGCTTTGACAGTATAATTGGGAATTAGGTTAGTATGGGCCAAAGTCTGGCGTGTTTTGGGACAAATAGTAAGACCAAGATCAAGCCACTCCCTGATGAAAGCCCGCTCATAGGTTTGTCCCGAGGCCACAATCACAGGATCTGTCATCAGCTCAAGAGAAAGAGGACAGCAGAAATCAGCAGGGATTGGGACAGGGTTAGTGCTCTGCAACTGCTTTATTTTTACAAGGCGGTCATGCATGTGGGTGACAAGAGCAATCATGTGATCTATGTACTCAGCCTCTCCATCCTTTTCAACTTGTTCGGCCATTGACTTAACCTTTTCAAGAGCCACAGCTTCCATTAGAAGTTCTTGGTTTGACGTCAAGCTTAGGGAGTCTGCAATCTTAACCAGGCTCTCTGAGCTTGGTACAGCTTTGTCCACTTGATCTCTAATAGCTTTTTTTATAATTGCTGATGTCTGCTCACATCCAGTACACCGAAGTTTCTGAACATAGAGCTGCAATTGATCATTCCCAGGGTTATAATAGAGAGATTATAAAGAAGATGTATTTCATTATGAAACTCAAGACTTGCACACCGACACCCTTGTGGTGATCTCCACTCAATCTGGGTACTGCAATCAGCAGGCCACATTTAGGTTCTCTCAGTAGCCTTCAATTGCATCAGCTGGATGATCAAACAATGTGACAATCATGTCTTTCAATACATCAAATTACAGCATGCATCTTCTCTACAAGAATTGTCGATAATTGCTATTTGATGCTTAAGATCATCCAACCGATGCTACTTATCGGGCAATAAAACAAACTAAAGTCTGCATTGCTGAGAGAATTTATCACTTAAAGGGTGGATGTGAAGGGATAAATTAATTCCTCATTAAGAAGAAAATTGTTTTGGTACCTCAAGAGAAGCTGAACTCAAATCACCAGGGAGGTACTCATGCAAAGAGTTCAGAACCTGGAGAAGCTCCAGACCAGAAGCCTGAATCTTTGTTATCAATGATTCAATTTGCAACACCTGATAACAAATCCACTCAAAAGGTAATTAGAAAACTCATGATGCTTATAATTTGAAAAAAAATATAATTAAAAAGGAAAGGAAATAAAATTACACTACAATTACAAATATTGAACCTAGTTCAAGCCTCATTAAATGTCCACAAACACCAAAAAAAAAAAAAAAAAAAAAAAAAAAGGGCAAAACGGGCCACTAGAATACAGGAAGAGCAAGATAGGTTATAATAAGAATCAGGATTTGCCTATCCATGATGTTATTTAGAGACACACTATGTATTCGATGTAACATCCATGATGTTCCTCCCCACCCCCCCCGGGGGCACGGGCGGATGGAGAACCATCTCCTTCCAACTCCATGCGTGTATGACCCTGGGAGAAGAAGCTCTAGGACATATAGTCAGAATTTTTTTTAAACTTGCAAGAGTTGTATTTCGCATTGTTGCTCCACCACCCTCTAATGTGTCTTCTGATTGTTTCTCATCAAACCACTCAAAAAGGGGTTTGGGGATGGGACTGCATAGAATCCAGTCAGAGGTTCCAAAACTTCAAGGAAACGATAGTGACCACCAAAAGAAAACTTACTAACTAAAGAAGGAGAAGCACATACAATCATAAACATTAGGCAGGCTAGGTTAACACCAGAATTCTATTGCTGCATGATGTAATAAAATTGAGATATAGGTCTAGCAGCTGGCCAGGCAGCAGTTTAAACACCAAGATAACCTATTTAAAAAAAAAAAAAAAAAAAAAAAACCAATATGTCAATTGGATTAATTCCTGAAAATTGATATCGACTACAAAAGGTAATGGAACACTGGTGGAATAAGTCGGTGGGTCAAGGAAAGCCAAGAGTTCCCAATGGATAGAGCGAAATTCCCAAATATTGATGGACAATCTTGACAAGGAACTCTGGCACATTGTGGCTATAAGGTAATTGGATACACATGATGATGTGCACATGGAAAACAAATTTGTTCAGTTGGTAGCTATTTTGTTGGCAATTAGTAGCCAGCAAATAAAGCAAGTTGTTGATTAATGCTTAAGCAGGTCCGATATTTTTCCAACGGAACAGCCCTATAAATGCTAATTACAAGTTTATCTGACGAGAGACTAACTGATTCAACTCAGCTCTATTGACTCTCTTCCAATAGGTTGTATTCCTTGGTGGGAACTACGAAAGGGGGAAGAATAACAAACTAGAACTAACAAATCCAAGGATCCGAAAAGAATTTTCACTTCAATTCTTCGATTTGGAGCCTTGTCACAATTACTTGGGTGCAGTTACAATTCTTTATTTACATTTTGCCTCTTCAGCTTCATCAAGCAAGAATCTTTTAAGCGGGCAAAACAGCATAGCAAAGTTAGCATGCACTGCACTAGTGGCACAATTGAAATGGTTATAGGCTGAAGCTAAGTGCCAAGACAGTACAGATACCAGTAGACCAGGCCCTTCTTCTGTCTCAAGTTTTAGAGGGAAAAGAGAAAATGTCTACGACAGAAACTTTTAGACAGTAGCATTCTGTAGACCTATAAAATAAAAATTATACTAAATGCAACTATTGTAGCTATAACACCCCAACCCAGCTATTATTTAACCTGCTTTCCTTACTGCGACAGGTGAAGCAAGTCATTTGAGACGAGAGGGCATTCTGATAATTTTGCTCTCAAACCTTAAAAGTAAGCATTACTTGTAAAACAGTGTTTTGAAGTATCTATTTCTTATATACAATAGTATGAATGAATTCATGTTATATTATTAAGATGTGTATGTGTTTGGTTAAGTGTAGCATAAGGTATTGTATATTAAAGCTATGTAGTGGATGACATGAGATAGGTATAAAGGATTTATTTATGAGTATCTTGTTGAGTCCCCCACTAATAGACTAGTGGTAATCTTTTGGACTCAAGATTTCTCTAAGTGGATGGTCATGGGTTTAACCTCATGAGAGACATAGGTTTAGGTATTTTGTTCTGTGGTTATTTAAGTGTAGGGTCCACAAGTAGGTGGCAGCCCACTATTGGTGCATTCCATAAGTTTAAGATTATTTTAGCTACAATGGTACATGGTAAATAAAAGGGTTAGTAAAGGATAGCAATGGAATGGATAAATGGCATGTGGTAATTTTGGAAAAGGTTGAAGGGCATTTTTGGGCCCTAATTTAAAAGAGTACCCAAATTGGAAAAGATAACATGTAACACATCTTCATGCATTAAAATATTAGAAGGGTAAGAGAGTCATTTCAATTTTTATAGATTCCACAGAGTTAAGGTCTCCAACACCATTATTTAGTCATGAGACTCTGTTGGAGATATGTCTTGTTCACTCATGTTAGAAAATCAGATGGCACGATCCGCACCCTACGCAGCAAGGATTATGGCGAATCATTGTTGTGATAAGGGAGAGCTCCCTTTCTCCATTACTGAAGCTTCTTCCAGTTTGGATCCTCTGAACCCCTTTTCTCTAGGTTTTTGGAGAGCTTCCCTCCACTTGCTGGCCATCCCTCTACCACTCCCCTTCCCATCCTTCGGATGATCTCTTCCCTCCCCATTCTGTTAGTAGTCCTATTGGCAGGAAGCCTGCTTGGGCAAACCGGCCCCCTCAACCTAAGTCGACAAGGCCTAAGGTTAACTTACATTTCGTTCCCCCTGCTAAGGAAGATTCTAGTACATTGGGAATTTGTTCCAAGGATGCGGTTGCTCAAGAGATAAGGCCTTGCAAAGTACAGCAGTGGGTTTTTTCATGGGGCAGCATCCGAATTTCAACCTTGTGAAATCCTCTCTCACCAAACAATGGCAAAGTCAGATGTACCTCTTGGCCCAAGGAGGTTTTGCATTTGATTTTTCAGTAATGGAAGACAAGGACAAAGTGCTTCAGAAGGGGCGATACTTCATCGGAGGGAAAACCATTTTCATTAGTAAATGGGAAAGAAGTTTACACACTAGTACCATGGGTCAGAAGAACATGCCAATTTGGATTTCATTGTCGGGGCTCCCCCTCCACCTCTGGGGTGTGGAATCTCTCAGCGTTATATGTTCATTGCTCGAAACCCCCCTCTAAACAGATCAAATGACCTCTCTCAAATCGCGTAGAGCATTTGCTCGCTGCTGTGTTGATTTCTCAAGTTCAGTGAAGATAGAAGAATCTATTCATATCTGAGACGATGAGAGCAATAGCTTCTGCTAGCAGGTGCTATATGAATGGAAACCTCCCCAATGCCTATTCTGTCAGGTTTTTGGGCATGAGGGGGCAACCTGCGGTAAACTCTGCTGCTATCCCTATCGCTAAGGAATCCGGCCGGGAAGGATCTAAGGGTCAAAATCCGGCCGATCATACCAAGGAGATCACTCCGGGGCTAGATGCTGATGGGAGGAAAATGGCTGAGAAGGGTCCTGTGGCTGTTGGAAAAAAATCGAGCGGATGAAACTAAGAGAAAACACCCAAAACGGGCGAGGAAGAGAACGGGCCGCGATATGACCCGACCCGAGGCCATTCCACGTGAATCTATTGAACCGGGTAGGGTGTTCGATTGGGAAAGGATGGAACCTACCGCTTGCGATTCAATTCCTGATCTGCATTCAGATCAGCCGACGTCAACCAATCCCAGAGTCGCTCACCTGCATGCCTGCCTACTCCTTTGCCACTGCCGTTGATGAACTCATTCGAATCCTTGGGATCTCCGACGGCTTGTTATGAGTCTGCTTCCTATTGTGATAAGGCAGATGGCGTGGGGACCTCGTGCCCTTCCATCCCAGCTGTCGCAAGCCCCCTCTCTCCTCGGTTCTTCCGCTGGTGCTTCTGGAACCTGCGATCATCTCTGAGTCAAGGACAACCGAAGCTCAGATCTCTACTTCTCCTTCCTCTCTCCCTGCCATCCTCGCTGGAAAAGCTGATGGCTGCTCCCCTTCGACTGCCCCCCCCCCCTTTTGGGCAGACCATCATGTGCCTTACCTCTGCCCTTTGAGTCCTTTTGGCTGAGTAGTCATTGTAATAGGGAAGCTTCCTTGGAAGTTTCCCCGATTACTTCGCCCAATGGTAATTCGGGATTGCCTGGTGCAGATATGGCTGCTCGCCCTCCTTCTGGCTCTTCTGATCGTGGCAGATCCTTCGATGAGAGTGCCCGATCTGATGTCGAGGAGGCTGATCATCGTGAAGAATCCTGGTGTTTAAGACCAAAATTTAGCTCTGGCAGTGTTTGTCCCAAAATGGGAAGGAGTGTCATCCCACTCCTAATACAGTTGTCGTGCTTTCAGACGATAATGCGGCCCCCATCAGCTCTTCTTCTCCGATATTCCTTAGAAGGAGTAATTGATTTCGAAGACCGGCTGATCGTCTCCATGATGTGTAATGCTTGTCGGTGCTTGGTCGCCTACCACGTTTTGTTGTGAACCTTTTGTAATTGTTAATTTTGTTGGTGCGTGTCTAGTTTTTTCCCTGGGCCGGCCTTCTCCTCGGGTTTTGTCTAGGATTGCCCTTTTGTTGGAGGTTGTTCAGGTTTGGTTGTTTGGCCTCTGCCAAGGCCCGTTTTTGGTTGTGTTCTCTTGTTTCTCTTGGGTTAAGGAACTTTCACTTATCCAAAAAAAGGTCTCCAACACCGTGCATTGGTGTTAGGTGGGGCAGTTTTGGCATTTCACAAATAGAGGTCTTATTTTGATAAAATAAAATAAGGAAGTATATATAGATGGAATCAGCAATATTCCTACTTTGCAATACCATTCTCCAATCTCGCCCTCACCATAGATACAGATTAATTTGTGCGTACTCATCTCCCCCACAGCAGAGGCGTCAGCCCAGCCTGCATGTGCCTATTTTAGACATTTTTCTTCGTCTAACTACGGTTCTAAAGTTCTAGCTCTTGTACTTCATTCATTCCTTTTATTGGTTTTCATTGTCCTTTATCCTTCCAATCGTAGACCACTCTCTCCCGGTGGTCGAGGGAAGTGCAGCTTGATTGGCGGGGGGAATCAACGGGAAGGAAATAAGGCGCTGTAAGCGTTTGATTCTATTTCCTCCTTTTTGAAGATATACTGAAGTACCAAAGGCGAACGGGGCTCTCAGGCCGGGACGTCTGGCAGAATGCTTGGCTCTTGCTTGCTTGGCTAGCTTGTTGAGCGAAGAGCTTTCTCTTGCTCTTTCTTTGCTTCGCTAGCTTAATAGCTTTCTTTCTAAGCTTTGCCTATATCTATTGTAAAAATGGAATAGTTCTTGATTTCCTTCTCTATCCGCCTTTATCTTTCCGAAAAAAGATATACCAAGCAATGATCCCACTACTTTTTCATTGGAAATAACAAGGCGACCAGGGGGCAGCGAGAGCAAGTCAATAATTAAAAAACAAGCCTTGTCCATTGGGCTAGTTAGAGGGTTAGAGAGAATAATAGAAAATAGCTTGCCTTGCTATAGTAATAACAGGACTGAGTAGTATACTAGTGAATGTTTCGCTAGATCAGAGACTTTTCTTTTGATATGGTCATATGAAGCTCCCATGGTGGTTTCAACCGAATAGAATCAAAACCCCTGTCTTCAGGGTCACTTTGCCTTACCTATGATGAAAGGCCGAATGTTCTATCTAAAAATAAAAAAATAAAAAAAAGAGTTCTAACGCTTACAGCGCCTTTGCGAAGGGGCGTAGCGTTGTTTGCTTTCTCTTGACTAAGCCCCCTTTGCCCTTTATTAGTAAGGGTTTTCTTTTTTAGTTAAAATACTTTTCATCGAAAAGAAAAGGAGGCCTGGGTCAAATAGAATAGGTTTTTAAAAAAGCAACTAGTTGATTGGAAGCTGTTGGTAATGACTCTGTCGCTAGTGATGGTGCAGCTTTCACCCCTGCTAAGAGGTAAACAGGAGGGCCGGGGGGATTCAATATGGATATGGTGGCGGAGATGCTGCTTTCTTCACCGCTGTTCCGGCATAAGCTGATGTTCCAGGCTCGTATTCTGTTATTCGAACAGTCGAACTTCAGCTTCACTGCAATGGGATTGAGCAGGGGGTGAGACCAGAACTGCCCCTACTCCGCAACCCTTCCTTCTGATTTGATGCACCGTCGAAAAACATCTTCCAGCCGGCTGATTCTAAACACAAATAAAAAAAAACTTTTTACAAAACGTTAAACCATTCGATATATCCTGTAAGTTTACGTGTAAGGAAGCTATTCAAAGAGATTTCTTATGGAGTGGCCAAGAACTTGAATCTTGCATGCACTTAATGCGGTGGGAAGCAATTTTCCGGTCAACTCTTTTTTTGGGTTGGGATGCAAAATTCCATTACCTTAACCAAGCCTTGCTTGTCAAATGGGCTTGGAGATTTGTGACGCAACTAGAGCCGGCGTGGGCTAGGCATAGTTGAGCTAAGTCTCTTACGCAGGGGCAGTTCTTCACGTCCATTAGCGTTCTTCGCCTGACGGTTCATACATTTTTCACTCCTGGGTTGCTATCGGACATCACCTAAGGCAGGGGATTAGTATTTTAGTCCATAATGGCCAGGCGGGTTTTATACTGATTCTTGGGCCTCCTGATTTCCTTTGCTGCTTTAGGACTATCCTTATCCTGATTGATGATATCAAGTTGTTGAATGCTTTTATTGGCGAGATCACCAAACCATCTGAAATCTCCCTGAAGTATAAAGAAGAAACAGATCAAGAGTCCTCTTACACAGAAAGTTGGGATTCGAATAGTTGCATACCCGACGTGTTCCCTTTAGCTGTAAACTGTACCACAGCGAAGCCATCGATGCCTCTGGGAAACGAAGAGAGGCTAATAGAGAGGCAAAACCAAACATTGGTTGGAGAACTCCAAGAAAGATGGCCAATTGATGAGCCGCAACCGCTCACCGAATCACGCTCCCAACTCAAATGGCCGTGTCGTTCTGCTCAAAGAATCATTGTGGACACAATTGCCCGCACTGGTTAAAAGAGGAAGACCCATGTGGATTGGATGTCTCCCCAACGTTGGATGAGGCTCTCCTCTCCACGTGTGATCCACAAGACCATCCCATTTCATCCTATCAGCACGCATTCCATCAATTCCAAGATTCAAGACAAGAAGTAGAATCAAGAATCAAGATCTTGATCTTGAATCATATTACTCGCGAGTCTTTCTTGTTTGTACCGATTCTTTAAGGATCTTGGGATAAAGATTAACACCTGACTCATTGTACTCATGACCCGGCTTAGAATTTGATAAAGAGCACTATTCTTCTTACAAGTAGAGAGTTGACAAAGTGGCCTGGACAAGTGGGCACGAGTACTAAGAAGTTCAATAGGACTAAGGCCTCAATATTGAACCATTGGGTAGAGAAGGACTGACACCAAATCAAGGACCAAGATCCCCCAGCAAAATCGTGAAGGGGGGATTTGCAGAAATCATGACTTGAAGATGGACTACCCATTTGAAGGATTTGCTTGGAATCTAAACATCTCTTTGGAAGAACTAGAAAGTCGCTTTGTTTGTTGATTGTTGGTGAGAGATGCCAAAATTTTGATGGTGATTGTGAGAGATTAAAGCTGGGATTTTCAGTTGAACTTAGGGTTTTGCAAGTTCCCAACTTGCTGAAAACGTGAATGATGGATGAAGTTTGGCCTTGGAGTGTTGTTGGAAATCTGTAATATATCTCCTGAAGAGTTGGAAGTGAGCGTGTTTGTTGATCTTTGGAGGAAGAACCCTAAGATTTAAGGACTGAGCTTGAAGCCTACAGGCTGGGATTTTCAGTTTCGATAGAAGCTCCAAGAGTTACAGAAATTTGAAGCTTGAGAGTCAGATTTTTGTTTTTATTGTTGGAGCCTTGTAGAAGCTATTTTGTACTGTAAATGTGCTCATAGAGAGGTATATGTACCTATTGTCTTACTGTCTTCAGTACTTAAAAGTTGATTTTGGGATGTATATTGCTAGTTGCAGGTCTTAATATACACTTTAATGGCAGAAATTTATTAAAGGATAGGGAAAATTTCACGTGCTACCCAAATACTCTTGGAAACATCACCTACCACCCCAAGGTTTCAGAAAACATCAACCACACCCCATTAACTGACGGAAGAGAGTTAAAATTTTGCCTAGACATTTATACCCTTCTCATTTTCACCTAGATTCCATTTTTTTTTTTTTTTTTTCTTTCTCAACCAGCCCCACCACCGCCAAAACCAAACCTCCTATAAATAACAATAAAACTGCAAAAATGTTGGATTCCAATTTTTTTTTTTTTTTCAATTAGACAGATGAAAATCACCGGGGGAGGGGGGATTTGCAGAGGACCAACGATATGTGTAGATCCAAAGATATGAAACCAGAAAAAAAAAATTGAAAAACAGATGTTAAAAACAGAGAAACGATGAGAGAGGGCAGATCATGGATGAGATCTTTTCTCTCACTCCCTATTTTCTCTTCGCAAGCTCTCTCACTCCCTATTTTCTCTCATTCTTCCCTCTTCTTTCTCTCAATCACTCCTTTTTTACATCCAAAGCCCAAATTCAACGACTAGAAGGATTGAGAAAGAGCAAAATTAGGGCTTTTTCCAGTGTGCAAGGGAGAGGTCACAGATCTGAGTTTCAGCATGCAGGAGCCCCAATCCCATACTTATTGCTTATTGCCTCATTCTGTAAACCTAAAACAGATCTTACAATTTTTCTACAAATGAGA
Organism: Protea cynaroides; assembly: GCA_028583415.1. Taxonomy (NCBI): domain Eukaryota; kingdom Viridiplantae; phylum Streptophyta; class Magnoliopsida; order Proteales; family Proteaceae; genus Protea; species Protea cynaroides. The sequence continues at coordinate 54,213,942 of CM053267.1, read as the reverse complement.
GATCGAAACACCATGGCTGCTCTTCCGATCCACTTCACTTTAAACCAGTTACCGGAAAAAACGAATGGAAGGGCGTTATTGTCAATCCAAAAGTGGTTTTGAGCTGACATCAGCATCTAACAGCTCCGTCTTAACCGTTTGGGTCTTTTTGATAAACGTTTTGGAATTTTGGGTGGTAGTTGATGTTTTTAAAAAATTGAGTGGTAGAAAGTATTTTGGTAGTACGTGAAATTTTCCCTAAAGGATAAAAACCAGAATTTGGGCTTCTTTTCTATGTAATGTTAGGAAGTGTTGTGGACTGTGAAAGGTTTTATTTGAACCGTTGAATCTTATTAGCACGACTCTAGGGATGTTACAGTAGGTCTCAGACCTTCATAGGTCCATTAATGAAGAAGAGAAACTCAGATTAGAGGAAGACAAAAAACATGAATGCTGAAATTATATTTCTATATTTTCATGTAATGTTTTTCTTAGAATGTGTTGCATCCTCTTTGCTTAAACTTTGGGCTTCAAGAGGCATCGTTAGAAGGAAGTTTCAGAGGTCAAAGGAGAGGGGAAACAAAGCTCTAAACCCAGGAATCCCTTCTGGAACCGAAACAGGGCAGCTTGCCCAAGCTGAAACCGAAAGTCCTAATGGGACCGTTTTGGCTGATTTTGTGATGAGTTATTTTCCAACCCTCAAGAATGGTTCTAAGGGGTTTTTTTTTTTGGGGGGGGGGGGCTGAAAGTGAGAATAATGCAATTTTTTTTTTAAACGGTTTTAAACCCCCCAAAAAAAAAAAAAAAAAAAAAGGCCCAAATAGATGCCCCTTATTATGGTTTTATTTGAATGTTTTAATAGCTGATTTTGTGAGATCAAATGGAGGTTTTTTTGAAAACTTCGGACAGCTGATTTGAGGGGGGAGTTTAGGATATTAAATGACCTTTTTTTATTAAATTCAAGACTGAATCATAGGCATATAGGTGATTGGTTCTATTCTTGTTGCATATAATGGGATCCTAAAAGCTGAGATTTTTGGAAGTGAGTCAAAGCTTTATTTGGATTTTTTTTGTACAGCAAGGTGAGAGAAATTCTAATCTGTTGCAAGAGTATTATGAGTATACTTTAATGCATGTATTGACAATGTTAGTATGCACTATGATGCCTGTGGATTGTGGATGATGTATGGGTAGATATTGAAACACCTTTGATCATGTATGCTAAAGTATAGTGTGTTATGTAGGGATGTGTAAATTCTGGTTTTCCTACCTAGAGCTGATTGAACACCATGACTTTGAAAATGATTGGACTGCCCCTGAATTAAATTCAAGAAACTGTTGTACTGCTGTACCAAGATCATGTCCAGTTGGAAGTCATAAGTTGTACTTTGCAAGGAGTTGTTTGTTATGCTATCAATGGGTTGTGGTACTTTTGGGTGGTTATAAAACATGTGAATGGTTTGGTTAATGTGAAGAGATTTTCTAAATTGTAGCAAGCATATTTTAAAGACTAATATAATGTATGTGGATGACATCGGTGGTGTGTTACAAGTTTGGTATTACACAGGAGTGAGTGCTTTTTGTCATGGTCAATATAAACTCTGAAGTGTTGCCATCATTGCTTAATTATAAGGATGAGAAATTTAGTTTCCCTATTGACTGTATTTTCTGTGAAAGGGGTGGACAACATGTCTGAGTAACCTCTGGTGTGTTTCCTAAAGGTTATTACTGTTGTAACTGTTAAATAATTCATGAAAGGCTAATTAGAATAAGTAAGTGGACAGCCTTTTTTTTTTTGGTAAAGAGTAAGTGGACAGCATTGATGGTGTTTGAAGTATAGAGTTGTTTGAAGGTTAACAAGTTAAGGTTTGTTTATCTAAGGTTATGAGATTAGAGAGGGAACCATAAGAGCTGTAATGATGGACATTGTAAGCTAGTTTGTGAACTGTTGCTTATGTTTTAAGCATGTGAAAGTAGTTAAAGTGTCATGATATTTTGCTGTGTTGTTTAATTGAATATCCAGCAGTGAAGGTACTGTTTCATAAAGAGATTTAAAAGTTGTCATCTATGTTATAAGCTTAGGTTTGTGAGATCATGAATGGTAAAATAGGCTTGAAAGCATGTAAACCATAAGAAGATAGTATAGTCATGAAAAATGGTTAAGCACTAATAGGAAAGGTAGGGAGCAAGGAATTTTTATAAGGCTACAAGCAAAAAAAAAAAACAAAAGTCGATGGCTAATTAGTCAGATAAGAACCTCTGTTTGTTATCTATTCATTTGGTTTGGGGTTTTGTGGGGGGGGGGGGAGGGGTTCACAGAGAGATCTAGGACCTCACTGCCTTAGATAGCTGCTGAGACGTCTGGGACGTCAACTGACTGTTCGGGGAACTGAGAGTTTTGGGAACTCATAGCAGCTATTGAGGTGAGATGCCAGGGACATCTAATAGAGCTCAAAAGACACCAGACCCGAAGCCTAGTGCCGCAAACATGAGGAATGTAAGAATGCAATGAAAGGAATGAAATGGTTAAACATGGAATGGAAATGAGAACAGCTGGATTGGCAAAAGTCTCACGTGTAACGTCACAGGTGAGCCAATCAGTGGGGTGTCCGGATTACCAGTGCACACCCAAAAGGAATGGAAAAATGTAATGCAAGGACTCTTAAGGAAAGGAGATGAATCAAAACTAAGTCAACAGATGAATGAAAACAATGAATGTAATCTAAGTTAAAGCATAAGTTTTAAGGATTATTTTAAAGGTAAGAAGATGTTTATTGTCATGCTATGTTTGGAATGATTGCATGTATTGTCTTGCCAGTTTAGAATCTTCCTTATTGAGCTATGGCTCAATCCCAGCTATTAATTGTTTTTACAGATGATGAGGCTGAAGAGCAAACAGATGTATGAGGGATGGAAGTCCAAGGGGGAGACTTATCTCCCCTTGGCACTCTTTGTTTTATTTTGTTTAACTATAGTGTCTTTTGTAAAGGGAAGTTTTTGTAAAGAACCTATTGCAGCCACCAGCTGTCATTTTTTTTTTATGTAATTATAAGTCTTCCTCTGCGTGAATGAATGTTTGATGAATGGAATGATTTATATGGATGGATTCAATTCAAAGGAAAAAAAATTTATAGCAGGTCTTTCCATGTATTTGTTTATTTATTGGTGCATATATTGGGCTACACCACCAATCCAAACCCATTCCTAGAGAGGGCTCCTACAGTAGCTGACAAATATCAGTCAAATATAAATATCTGAAGATGCAAAAATAAAATCTTTTCAATCATTAGTATGGGTTTGTTGATCTGGGGGATATCTGATTGCTGAGTGATGTCATATTGATATATGAATTTCTGATGATCTATGGATTCTTTCAATCAAAATCAATGCCATTAACATGCATAAGCAACACTAGATGAGGGCTTGGCTAGTGCACTAGGAAATTGCCCAATTACACTGTGAGGGATCAATTTTTTACCATAATCCTTGGCAGGTTGCTACATGAATAAGAACTTAAGAAATAATAAATACATAGATATAGATCCCTCTCTTTTTTTTTGGTAAAGTTAAATTAAGTGAGAGCTTAACCACACAACATAGATTAATGGTCATAAATGTGTGCTTTAAAACACTGAATCGTAGAAATGTGAGATTATTTGTCCTACGATACAATGATATAGCTTAAAAGGAAAAACTTGAAGACATTTACTGATAAATCAGTATCAAAGAAGACACTAATATGATGTGAAAGGAGATGACTTCTTATATTAAGAATGTAGCTAAAGAAGTTCTACGTGAATCTAAAGGAAAGAGAAATCCATTTAGAGAAACTTGGTGGTGGGATAATGAAGTTCAAGCAAACATTAAGGCTAGAAATCTAGATTTTAAAATTTTGGCAAAGGACTAAAAATGAGGAGGATTTAAGAAGGTATAAATTTGTTAAAAATGAAGCTATGAAGAGATAAATTGCTATTTTTTATTAGCAATTTAGGCACAAAGGAGGGGAAAAGAATAAAGATATCTATAAAGTAGCTAAAATGAGTGAAAAGAAGAATAAAGATTTCAACCATATTACATGCATTTAAAGTGAAGAAGATAATGCATTAATAAGTGATGAGAAGATTAAAAAAAAAGATGGAAAAATTATTTCTACAACTTAATACATGAAAACAATGCAAGCAATAGTGTTCTAGAAGGTTGTGACAACCATTAAGAAACCACAACTCGTAAATATATAAAAAAAAAATTAGGTGTTTAAAGTAAAAGAAGCTTTAAATAAGATGCAAATAGGTAAAGCAGTGGGTCCTGGTGGTATTCCAGTAGAGGTATGGAAGAGTTTAGGAATTATTGGAATTACTTGGCTATCTAAGTTGTTTAATAAGATTATGAGCACAAGAAAATGCCAGATGAATGAAGGAGAAGCATTGTGATTCCAAATTATAAAAACAAAGGTGATATTCAAAGCAATAATAATTATAGAGGAATAAAACTTATAAGCCATAATATGCAATTATGGGAAAGAAAATAAAACTTGACTGAGACAAGAAACTAATATTTTGGATAACCAATTTGGTTTTATGCCACGAAGATTGACTGCGGAAGCCATTTATTCGCTTAGGAGACTAATGGAAAGATTTAGATAATGTAAAAAGGATCTCCTTCTGGTACTTATAGACTTAGAAAAAGCTTATGATAAAGTCCCTAGAGAGCTAATTTGCCACCTGTTGGAAAAGAAAAGTGTTTGGAGCAATACGTGGACTTAATTAAAGATATGTATAATGGTGTAGTGATTAAAAGGGGGAAAAAAACTGTAGGAGGACAGGGTAGTAAATTCCCAATTACAATAGTATTGTATCAAGGATCAGCTCTAAGCATGTATTTATTTATGTTAATCACAAATGACCTGACTAGAGACATTTAAGATCAAAGCCCTTGGTGTATGCTTTTTGCTAATGATATTATTTTGGTGGATGAAACAAAAACATGGATAAAAGCAAAGTTAAAATTATGGAGATCAACCTTGGAATCAAAAGGTTCTAAGATAAGTAGAACAAAAACAGGGTATATGATGTGTAACTTTAGTAACAATAGGACTTAAAGTGGGGTGGTGAAAATTGATGATAGGGAGATTCTGCAAAGTGAAAATTTTAGGTACCTAGGTTTGGTCATAAATAAAGAAGGAGAAATAAAGGATGATGTTGCACAAAAATTAGAATAGGGTGGATGGAATGTAGGGGTCTGTCCGAAATGTTGCGTGACCGACATATTCCCTTGAAACTCAAAGAAAAATTTATAAGACAATTATACGACCGTGAATGTATGGAGCTAAATGATGGGTAGTGAAGAAACAACATATAAATAAACTTAAAGTAGCTGAAATGATGATGTTGAAATGGATGAGTAGTACAATTAGAAAATAAGGGATGAACAAATTAAAGCTCATTTAGACTAACTCCAATACATGATAAATTGCGAGAAAATAGCTAAAGGTGGTATAGGCATGTGCAATGGGGACCTTTGAATGTTCCAGTATAGAAGAGTGTTTTATTTTAGATTGAAGGAGTCAAAAGAGCTAGGGTAGGTTAAAAATGACTTTAGAATAAGTGGTGAAGAAAGACACGCATAGCTGAGGACAGTTAAGAAGTATGGCATCGAATAGAGCTGAATGGAGAAAAAGAATCTGTGTAATCGACCCCATTCAGTTGGGACTTGGGACAAGGCTTCGTGAACTAGGTTCAGAAGGTCGAGAGACAATTCGGTCCATATCTGGTGAAGGCAATGGAACATTGAGAAGACATTTCCCCAGTACAAGAGGATCAGGAAGGATGCACCTCTGGCATACTAGTTGAGTTGAGTAAGGTTTTAGCATTGCTAGTCAAGGATTGAATTCAATTACCATTTCCATCCTCATTATAAAACAGAACATGTAGACACTAGACAGTCAAGAACTGCATAAAAGTACCACCCTAACCTTACCAAACTGTAACTCAAAAAAATTCACTTGTACAACTGCATCAAGCAATGAGATGTATCAAAAGGTCAGGATCAACAACCAGTTCTATTTTGTCAAGATCAGTTATATGACAAAATTTGGATAGTGCATCAGAAAAAGCAATTCGTTGCAACAAATAAAACTGGCAAGTCTCTATCTCTCTCTCCCAAAGAACCTCTTCACATTATCTTCAAAAAAGCAGAAAGAAATATTCTAAAAGAAATAGTTTGACATACAAAATAAACTTTACTCGTCATTGAATGCCAGTTTTCAACAAGCTCCCTAGCTTCATCAACGAACCCATCCAACTTTTCAAATGCATTCTTTAGTTGTTCATTTGAAGCTACTTCAGAATCAAGAATTGCATCAAGTAATGGCCTTAACAACTTTATTATCTCATCTAACTTTTGGTAATACTTCTGAACCAGCTCAGAGTTTATTTTTTCACAAGAAGATAACTGACTGAACCGAGAGAAACTGTTCAGGAGAGCCTTTATCAATGATATCTCCATAGACCTGTTTCAAGAACACGATCAAATCTTCCAGTAACTGAAAACAAATAAGCTAAAATTTCTTGAACAGATATTGATCCAGATGTTATATTTGAAAAGCACCCACAGATACAAGCGAACAGCTTAATAATAATCATATACCAAACAAATAGCAAGATAAATAAGAGCATCTTAGTGACAAATGATATACAAAAACAATTGAAGTCAAAACAATCGGAAGGTTATAATAATGCAGTGATGATTACAGAAATAATATGCAGCACGCTCAAGAGAAGAAGAAAAAAGTGGCCAATCTTCTTCTTTATATTTGGAATTACTCAGTTATCATCCTAGAATTGCTAGAAGCATTTTCGATTTTTATCACCACAGACTAAGAGGACTGACTCAATAAGCTTATAAGGCTTTTGTTGAACCTAAACTTGGACAGCATCTTAGCAATTAACGTGGGAATAAAGTCTCCAGCCCCTAAAATTTTCATCCAACTTCATCGAAAGCATGGTTTTCCACCAACTACCAACCCAGCAAAACCCCAATCCTAGCTAGCTCTTCAGTTGCTTGGTTGATTGCAGCATTAAAAACTAATTTCACAAATCCCATTGTTACTAGGATACGTATCACTATTGACAGGGGTCGGTCGATACAATACCCCCATGATACGTATCCCTATTTTCTAAAAGGATGTGGTATCGACCTGTATCAATCGTAATTACCGATACAGGGTTGATACGCAAGATACTCAACAATACGATCGATTGAGGTCAAAACGTACACTTGCCACAAATAATTCGGCCACCAAAAAAAAGTGACAATATCGGTTGAGGTTCGTATCGATCAGTACCAAAACCAATACTGTTTCGATACAGTTCGATACTCCACGATACACACAATACAAGGTCCATACACTCGACGTTTTACACTTTTTAAGTTTCTTCCTTGCTGAAACCTGCAAACCGCACAACCATACTTCATTCCATCTCACAAATAATGCATGAATCATTAAAGAAACTTCAAATTTTCTTTAAGGGTTTCAAGGGACATCAAAAAACGACTTAAATGCATGCATCAAACTCACCAAATACATCCGAAATCGAGATTTGAAGCCCTACTTGTGCAATAAAACCTTTAAACCTGCATCTCCTTTTTTTTCTTTTTTTTTTAAGGGAAAATTTCACGTACTACCCAAATACCTTGAGAAACATCATGTACCACCCAAGATTTCTGAAAACATCAACTACCACCCAAAATTCCAAAACGTTAACCCATTAACTGACGGAAGAGAGTTGAAATTTTGTCTAGACGTTTATACCCTTCTCATTTTAAACTGAAAAACATCACCTACCACCCACAGGTTCCTTCTCCGGCAACATCCTACCACTCACTGGTTCTTTGTTTAATCCGTATATCCATGTATTGTTGTTTAATGTCTTCTACGATCTTTGTTTTGTAATCTGGTTTTCTTTTTATTCAAGAACAATTTATGCGATATTAATGGGTTTCTTCTTTCTTTTTTATTCAAGAACGATTCAGATCCTCCTCTCACCTCAATCTTGCATGAGTTTTCCCCAACTCTTCTCTTCTATTTGTTTCTCTTCTTTAACTGTGTTGGAGAAAAGGATTTATGTTGTTAGTTTGTCCCTGGTTTGATACTGACCAATGGAATCCACCAAACTCGTGTGCGTAGACTGTCTGTGAATCATGTTTATTGGCCACTGCCGTCTCACTTGTCTTTATAGTCTCTCTTAAAAACAGCATTCAAAGACTTAAAGAAACTCAAAGAGAAACAGAGAGTGACAGAGAGATGTAGAAAGAAAAGTAGATGGGATCATCAGAGAGAGAGAAAGAGAGAAAAAGAGAAAGAGAGAGAGAGAGAGAGAGAGAGAGAGAGAGAGAGAAATTTTTAAAGCAAATGCAAGAAACCCATGAACCCATCTCTCTCTCTTGAAAACCAGCCACGAATCTGTGATTTCCCTTCCCCAAAATCTGTTAGAAATCACGGATTTGTGACGTTTTCACAGGTAGGTTTTATGGAGAATAATGCTTTGAATCTTTGAATCGGCAAGAATCCAGTATTTTTTTTTTTTCGAAACACATATCCAGAAATTGGGGGAAAACCCTATCCGACTGATACCTGAACCATGATAGAACCACTATAAAATCACCACGAAGCAACAACAGTGCGCCACCTTTCTTCCTCTTCCAAGAGACGGAATGGAAGGACGGCTTAGCTTATATTAGAGATTCACACATTTACCCAAAAATTTTAATTTACCCAAAAAAAAAAAAAAGGTTTTTAAGGAGGGGAATCACAGATTCGTGACTGGTTTTTAAGCAAGGAGCTATGATTTCCCCTCCTTAAAAACCAGTCACGAATCTATGATTTCCAACAGATTTCGCAGAGGTAAAGCCAAAGAAAAAAACAAAGAAACAATGAATAATCGAAAGAGAGAGAGATTCAAAGAAGATTAGGGTACCAACGATATGATTTTTGTGGTGAATACTGGATTTTTCAGAAGCTTGATTTGCAGGTAGATTTTTCTCGTTTTCTTTGAATAGAGAAGGATTTTGCTGGACGTGCTGGTTACGAAAAATATTTGAGAAGGAAGAAATCAAAATTAAAGATCTCAGCAAAAAATAACAGCAAGTGCAGCGTAATAGAGTCGAGGGTTTTTTTATTGTTTGTTCCATTACACGATTTGGAAGTGGGGAACTTTCTTATTGTTCTAAGTTCTTTCTAACCAACCTTGGATCACTCTTCATCTTGTTAGAATTTCAATCAGATTTTATTAGTTACATCTGCTTCGATCTTCTTCTCCGGCAGCGACAAACGTCCTTAATCGGTCCAGCAGTGACATTTTATTTTCCCTATTCTAGACTAAGTTTCTAATCGATGGTAGTTAAGGATAAACTCGACTTTTTCCCTTAAAATAAAGGTATTACTGTCAATCCAAAATTGGTTTTGAGCTGACATCAGCATCTAATGGCTCCATCTTAACGATTTGGGTCTTTTTGATAAACGTTTTGGAATTTTGGGTGGTAGTTGATGTTTTCAGAAATTTTAGAGGGTTGGAGATGTTTCTCAAACTATTTGGGTAGTACGTGAAATTTTCCCTTTTTTTAAACCTCAGTTAGAACTTGGATTTTAGAGCATAGATCAGTAACATGAATCCTTGCACAGAAAACCATTTTTTTTCTGAAATCCGAGAGTAGATCTAAGATTTCTATGAAGAACGTAAAATATTCTTTGTTAACCTTACGAGTTTCAAAATTTATTTATTGAAAATATTTCTCTTTGTTCAGCTGATTGGTGGCTCAACTATGGGTGAAGTGCTCCACATTTGATGAGGATTGCATAAACCCCCTACTCAAGTGGATGTGAAAGAAACAGGAACACATTTTGGTTGATACACACCAAACCCCGGAACCGCCTCAGTTATGCAAAACTTGAGAGAAGTTGGTCTATGTCCACTACAATATGAAATTAAAGAAGAAATATCTTGAGTTGGAACAACAGGAAGGGGTGGTCGTAGACCCGATCGGCATTAACCACATGCTCAATGAGGAAGATCCGGTTAGAACATGGATAAAGGGCACTGAAAAAATGTTGGTAATGGATCATATACCTGAGGATGGCCAAACTACCACAACTGATCCTATCATGGAGAACATCATTTGCTACTTGAATGATGATGACGAAACACAAGCACAAGACCCGAGTGAGAGTAGTTTTGTACTATCTGAGGGTGATGCTAGAAAGACAAGGTCTAGTGCTCGGTACGGAGGCACTATTCCTGAGATAGTGGTGATGATGATGATGATGATGATGGGGATGGTAATGGTGATGATGATGGCGATGGCAATGGTGGAACTAGTGGTACTGGTGTTGGTGCTGGTGCTGGTGCTAGTGGTGACGGGGTTTTACAGTCATATGATCCAGTGCAGTTCACATGTGAGGTAGATTTTACTCATGCAACCCAAGATGATGATCATGGTGTTCACCCACAGCCTAGGAGTTACAATCGGAAGGGAAAGCATGGCAAGGAACCTGATGACAAGTTATGCTTATAAGGAAGATGGAGTCATTGAGCATGAATTCGAATCCACATACTACTCCTTCCCTGACACTTTATGGACAGCATCCTCCTACTCGTGGTTTTTCCGGCTTTGGAAATTCATCATTTGGAAGTTCGAGGAGAAATTAGTTTGAGGTACCATGGGTCCCAGCAATGAGATTGTCCACTACAGAAGAGTATACATGGTTCTACTATGAATGAGACGGGCATACCATTAGTATATGAACTATGGCCAGTATTGCACATATGTTAATGTTGAGTCAGAAAAAAGAACGAGAGATAATTAATCTCTCACCCCCACATCTTATTTATAAAGAGACTGAAGAAGAAATTACAAGATTGCCCTTACTTAATAACAATAAGGAATAAGGAAATAAAAGAACTAAACTAAACACATAGAAATTACGCTAATGCCACTAACTACTAAAGGACGACATTCAACACTCCCCCTCAAATTGTTGCATATATATCAGTCATGCACAACTTGAACAATAATGGATGAAAATCTTCCTGGAAAGTCCTTTAGTCAAGATATCAGCCACTTGATCACTTGATTGAAAATATGGAATATAGATCTATCCACTGTCCAATTTTTCCTTGATGAAGTAACAATCAATTTCTACATGCTTAGTCCTATCATGTTGCACTGGATTATGAGCAATACTAATTGCAGTTTTATTGTCACAAAATAATCTCATAGGCTGGGAAATACTGATATCCAGATCCTTGAATAATCCCTGTAACCATCATAACTCACATATCCCTTGAACCATAGCTCTAAACTCAGCCTCAACACTAGAACGAACTATCACATTCTACTTCTTGCTGCGCCAAATAACCAGATTCCCTCCATTGAAGGTACAATACCCAGATGTAGACTTTCTGTCTGGATTTCCTGCCTAGTCAGCATCAGTGTAGGCATCCACTTCAAGATTGCCCTAAGAAGAGAGTAGAATTCCTCTCCCAGGAGCAGATTTCAGATAGTATAATATTCAGAGCACAGCATCCATATGGGAAGTATAAGGGTCATGCATGAATTGATTCACTATACTAACTGCAAAAGCAATATCAGGTCGAGTGTGGGCCAGATATTAGGGGTGCAAGTTTTACCTTGACGACCCTAACCCGCCCAAACCCGCCCTAAACCCTGGCAAGGTTGAACCCGGCCCGAACCCTGACAGGGGCTGGGTTAGGGCTTAATTTTTTATCAACTCTTGCAGGGTTGGGTTGGGTTAGGGTTGATCCCCTGGGTTGAGCCCAACCCGACCCGACCCTGTATATATATATATATATATATATATATATATATACTCTGGGAAGCGTTGCCGACTCTAAGAGGCATTAAGACATTGTCTGAGAGACTGAGAGTCGACTGTCGAAAAAGATTAGGTGAGAATCGAAATCTCCTGAGGAGTTTTCCCTATTTTGAGTTAAATGTTTTTTATAGTGTGATTGTTATTGTTTCAACTTCATTTGCTGATCTATTAGAAAACTGTAAGGAGATTTTACTTTGTTATGAGTTATGTGTTTTCAATCTTTCTGTTGTTCTTTTGACAGATTGAGTATGTTTTTTGATTTTTGTTGTTTCTATTTTATTTGTTGATCTTTTAGAGTTCCCCTCTGTTTTGGGTACCAATCTTGTTTATATTTTGTTCATATTTTCATCGGCAGAGATTTATGATTCTTATGAGTATTGTAATGGACAATCAAAAGCATATTTAATGACCGACAGGAGATTTCGATTTGAGCTAAGATCAAATGGTTTTTAAATGAATTGTATGATTGATATCATTTATCCTCTCTCTTTTTTCTCCTTTTACCTACGGGGATCTTTTTTTCTCTTTTTACTTCCTCCTGAATCAGGGTTAACCCGGCCCAACCCGGTCTTGTCAGGGTCAATCAGGGTAGGTTAGGGTTAGGCCCAGCCCTGCCAGGGTCAAGGTTGGGGTTAGGGTTTTGAAAAACCCGGCCCAACGCAGCCCTGTTGCACCCCTACCAGATATATTAACTTTCCAACTAACCATTGATATTTTTCCTTGTCTACTGGAGTTCTCATCTTCTCTTGTAATCGGGATTAAGATCAATTGGTGTCTCACAAAGCCGACACCCTAAGAGACCAGTCTCAAAGAGAAGATCAAGTATGTACTTTATGCTAACATAAATAAATACCTTTGGTGGAGCGTGCTACTTCAATCCCAAGAAAATATCTCAGTTTTCTTAGATCTTTTACTTCAAACTCCTTTACCAAGAAGGTCTTCAGATTTCTAATCTCTTCATCATTACTGCCTATAATCACAATATCATTTACATACACTATGTGAATCGAGATTTTCCCTTCCCTCTGCTTAATAAACAAAGTGTGATCTGCACTACTTTGTTTGTAGCCAACTGAGGTCATAGCTCTGTGAAACCGTCCAAACTAGGCCATCGGTGATTGCTTGAGCCCATAGAGAAATCATTTTAGCTTACACACCTTTCTTTCAGTAGTTGATGATGCAAATTTTGGAGGGACATCCATGTACACTTCCTCAGTTAGCTCCCCCATGAAGAAATGCATTCTTGATGTCCAGCTGTTGTAAATCCCAATTGTAATGTACTGCGCAGACCAAAATTACACAAATAGTAGTCATTTTTGCTCGTGGGGGCAAAGGTCTCTTGATAGTCGATTTCATAAATCTGTGTAAATCCACGGGCAACTAATCTGGCCTTGTATCTGTCAATAGTCCCGTCTTTTTTCTGCTTTACAGTAAAGATCCACTTACACCCAACTGTCTTCTTCCGTGGTGGAAGTTCAACTAGGTCTCATGTCTCATTTTTTTTCTCAGGGCAGTCATTTCGTCTACATCTGCAACTACATCTTGCCAATGTTTGGGAATAGACACAAAAGACAAAGTAGAGACAAAAGCAAGACATGACGGAGACAATGATTTATAAGAGACATACTGAGATATATGATGCTGAGTACAGGACCTAATGCCTTTATGAAGAGCAAGTAAGTCTGACTCAAGAGGGAAGAATATTACCAGACGGAAGGATCTCATTTACTGAAATAGTTTCTGGATCCAGAGCTGACGAAGGGATGTGTATAGGTGCTACATTTATAGCCTTTTTGGGTTGGAGAATATCCCAAGAAAAGACAACGAAAACCACGAGGTTCTAGTTTTCCTGGAGATCGATGGCTGTGCACATAGCACACGCAGCCAAAGATCTTAGGAGGAACAGTATGGGAGGCATCACTGAGAAGAAGGTTTAAAGGAAAGTGATGATACAAGATTACGGTTGATAACAGTTGGTAAGGTAGGCTAAAGTAAGGATGGCATCATTCCAATATTGTGGTGGCACATTGCGGGCAAATATCAATGCACAAGCCACTTCAAGGAGGTGGTGATTCTTTCTTTCAGCCCCCCCCATTCTGAGTAGGAGTATCAACACAACTGGTGTAACAAAATAGAAAAGAAAGAAAAGAAAGATAGAGATAATGGAGAATGGAGAAAAGGGAGAGAGAATCAACGTGTGTTTATCAACATATTCTCCTCTCCTATGGTTCATTTATTTATAATCAAAGAGGAGAAACAATAGTTTAGGAAACTTACCTAATTACAATCATAAACCAATTAGGAAACTAAACCTAGACAACTTAGGAAATAAACCCTAACTAATAAGGAAACAAATAAACACTATGGTGGAAACAAATCCACTAGAATAAATGGAAATAACTAATAGGAGCAAGACCATATGTAGCACCGATAGTTGGAACCCACAGCATATCGTTAACTCCAAAACTCCCCCTCAAGCTGGAGCATGGGAGAATGTAAGAGCTTCAGCTTGAAACAACTTATCAACAAAAGCAGGAACAGCAATAATAGTAGTAATGCAGCATAGTATAAGTTACTATGAACCAAGCAGCAACAATAGCACAGTTTAAGGTCACTGTGAACCAAGTAGAAGTTGCATTAGCAATAGAGCAAACACCAAGCAGCAATTGTAGCAGGAGCAGCAATAATGGAAGCTCGAATACAAACAAGTAGGTTGCATCACGTGCAACAAGTAGGTAGAGGTTGCATCACATGCAATAGTAAATATCATACGGTAGTAGGCTCCAACACGAGCAAGGTAGTAATAGGCTCCAACATGAGCAAGGTAGTAGTAGAGAAAAGTGTTTCTTCCATGAGTAGACACGAAAATTTCATCTACACCCCATCAAGGATTGCTAACATCATCTACACTCACAAGATTGCAAAAATATCACCTACCACCCAAAAACTTTGCTCTACTAATCAAAGAAGTTCACTCCGTCAAAAGATTCCCGTTAGTTGCTGATGTCAGTTGAAATGGAACTTTTCATGGACAATACAGCCCTTAGAATAAAGATAAAAGACCATTTTACCCTTCTTCTTCTTCTTCTTCTTTTTTTCCTCTTCTTTTTTCCTCTTCTACTCTTCTCCAACAGATGGTTAGATTCATCTGGCAAGAAGCCGAAGAGAAATCCAATGAGATCTTTGTCTCCTCCCCTAACACTTTTCTCCCCAATTTCTTCTTCCCAAAAAAGAAAATCATCAGATTGTTGCAGATGATAAGGAAGAACACTATTTTCCTTTATTTATTTTTCCAGATTTTACTAGGTCTGCATGCCTCATGCCTGGTCTTACACTATTAACACAGTTACTGAAAGCTTGAAACAGCGGAAGACAGAAGAGAAGAGAAAAGAGGGGCGAAATGAAGGGGAAGAACAGATAAGAGAGAATTAGCTTCTTGACCAAACTGTACAATGGACAGTGATGATAGGTCGAACTTAGTTTAGAATAAAAAATTGACTTTCAAGAACTTTATTTTTAGAATATTTTAATCATGAGAAAAAAAAGAAAAAAAAAAAGCAAAACAATTAGCTAGAACAGCTGGAAACAGGAGCAGAAACCATGGCTAGAATTGAAAGAAATCTATGGTAGTTTCAAAGTGAGTTCTTCGTCTGCAAGAGTCTCAATTTTTTTAAATTGAAAGAAATAAAATGAAGTGAATGCAATCAATCAAACAAAATCAGTTAAAATCAGTTGTTACAGTAAGTAAGAGAACTTCAAATAAATTGAAAGGAATAAATTATAGTCAGGAAAGAAGAAAAATGAGAAAGATAGACTGTTTGATAAAGAGGGGGAAAGCATGAATTTTTAGAAGAAGAATCTGTAAATAGAGAGACCCATTTGCCGCAATTGACCAACTATAACCTGAAAATAATCACAGATCGCACTGATAAACAATAAGGTTTGGTGTATTTTTGTACCTCCTGAGAGCTCGGAGTTTCCACTGCCATCCCATCCAATGCCATAGAATCCAATCTCCATCATCCGTCATCTGGTCGGATCAACAAATTCTGCACCAGACACTGCAAAGAGCTCAACTTGGCTCATATCGTCGTCGTCAATCGGAGCAGGAAGGTTAAGATCTATCAAATTGTCTCCAAATTTTATAGTATTTGTAGCTGTAGTTGAACCAGAGGGATGGGATCTTTTGTGCCCACCAAGTGCTTGTCCAAAACCGAAGATTCTGAAACAAACAAGGCATTCATGGATTCTTCGATTGATAGTAGAAGTACCTGCATTACCTGGTTCGTACTCAGCTTCAAGGGTTCGAGCGGAGGAAGATGAGATACAACCCTTGATCTTCTTGTGACTTGCTCTGTGTCCACCCAAAGCTTGGTATGACCAGAATACCTTCTTGCATGTTCCACACGAGGTCAAGATTGAATGAGATCTGGTTTCTGTGAAAAGAAATTTCTGGTAGTTGTTACTGTTCTTCGTAGGAATTTTTTTAGGTTTTCTTTTTGCTCCGGCAGTCTGTGTTTTGACGTAAATCACGGATTGGGAATACAATGGATGATGCAAAGAGGTGTTCACCTAAGGGTTTTAATGGCAAAAATAAAATGGAAATCTTTCAGTTTCTTTTGAATTCTTCCTAACTGTTATCGTTTTCATAGAAGGAGAAATGCTTTTGATCTTTTATTTCTGGTGCATTGAACAGCTTTATGAGTGCTAGTTGAGGATATAAACTAGGGTGGGTTTCGGACTTTGATCGGTGAGAATGAGAATGGTGGGGAAAATCTTCGCATTTACCAAATCAGTATTGTATTCCTTCAGTTCATACATTTTGATTCTTGTTTGGTTCTGTTTTCAATTCTGCTTCGAATCCAAATCCTGTCTATCAGAATGTAAGGACGAAGAAGAGAAGGGAAATGGGTGAAAGGAATCTCCATATGATATCGAAGGTCATATTAGTAAATCAATATAATTTTTTAATTTTTCAATTTATAATATGAGGGGTAAAACTGTATTTCAACAATTTTAGTGATTTCCATCAGTTAAGTGGACCTAGGTGATGTTTTTGCAATCTTGTGGATGTAGATGATGTTAGCAATCCTTGACGGGGTGTAGATGAAATTTTTTCGATAATAATAATAATCTTCAACTGATGACTTGAGCAAATAAGAATCTTCAATCTTCCCCTTACATGGAGCATGCCACGTGAACAAATGATGCAAATAATACCAATTAATGCAGACCAAAATTGAGAAAACCCAATTGAATCCAATATGCGCCCAACCAAACAAAACCAATCAAAATAAATCTGAAAATTTTTCCTTACATAACCAAACAAGCCCTTGTAGCAAAAACATAAATAAGTCAAAAACTCAACCAGTAAAGGGTACTTATGTAGAAACCAAAATTAATCTTGGACAAGCAAATAAGTCTTTAAGATAGACTTGTAATAAGGACTCAATAGATGAGGGCAGTTTTGGAAGGAGACTTTAAAGAAGGACAAAACAGCATTGACATTAAGATCAAGGGCAGTCTTGGAATCAAAATATAAAGAGACCAAAATTAACAAGACTGATTCCAAAATTAAAATTAAAGGCAACGGGCAATTTGGGTAGAGAAAGAGTTATGATAAAACAAAAAAACAGATTTATAAAGAGGGTATGAGAATTATAATGGAGGGGCAAACTTGGAAGAAAGGATGAAATGGGACAAAATAGGAATTTATAGATGGTTCAGGGGTATTTTGGGAAAGAAGCAAGTAAACTTCTCAAAAACAATTAAAACCAGCAAGTACGTCTTCAACCTTGCTGAGAACCAGTGGCGGAAAAATCAGAATCGAAGATGAAGGAGAATCTCTTTCAATGTAGCATAAATCAACTCGAAACTTCAAGGGAGGATAGGATTGTAAGCCACAAACCTTGTGACTCCTACTGAAAACAGATCCAATCAACAAAGAATATGAGATATTAACAAGATCTTACAATAGACCTGGCGGTAGTTTCAATTTCAGGTATGAACTCAAGTTTGATTCTCACACCACAGTCCATGTTTGCAAACCAGATTTTACAAGATAGGTCACCCCAGAAGAAGAATCGATGCACAAAATTGCAGGCTTAGAACTGTCATCGAGAGAGATCTAGTTCTCTCTAGCAGAATAGAACCCAACGCCCAAACAAGTAATTGCTCTCAGGGTATCAACAGTAGCAGCAGCCGCAATGATGATATCAGTTCAATGGCATGATTAAACAACCGATGGAATCAAGAACAAAACCAGAAAGTGGGTATTTGCTGAGATCGATAGGCATGAACAAACGAACATCAATCCGAGAGTAAATAGCATGAAGAAAACATCAGAACCAGATTTGAAGAGATTTATTACAGCAGTAATGTTAAAGCACGTACTTGATTAATGGGAGAAGATGTACGAACCAGATCAGAATTAAAAAACCAGAACAGTAGATTAAGAACGATAAACTTAGACGACTCTCAAAACAGCACCCGCTCTGATACCATGTAACAAAATAGAAAAGAAAGAAAGAGAAGATAGAGAGAATGGAAAATGGAGAAAAGGGAGAGAAAATCAATGTGTGTTTATCAATTTATTCTCCTCTCCTATGGTTCATTTATTTATAATCAAAGAGGAAAAACAATAGTTTAGGAAACTTACCTAATTACAATCATAAACCAATTAGGAAACTAAACCTAAACAACTTAGAAAATAAACCCTAACTAAAAGGAAACAAATAAACACTATGGTGGAAACAAATCCACTAGAATAAATGGAAATAACTAATAGGAGCAAGACCATATGTAGCACCGATAGTTGGGACCCACAGCATATCGTTAACTCCAACAACTAGTCTGGTGCAAAATACCATTATCCGTCAGATAATGTTAAAGCTCTCCATCCATGTACTCTCTGCCATTGTCACTCCTGAGAATCTTTAAAGAAGCTTGAAACCGAGTCTTAATCATCTGATGAAACTAAAAAAAGCACTGAAACACTTCACTTTTATTATGTAAAAGGTAAACCCAACTAGTTTTAGAATAACAATCTATAAATATAACAAACCAACAATGACTGGTAATGGAATTAGTTCTAGTTGGTCCCCAAAACATCAGAATGAACTAAATGGAAGGCAGTACTACTGTGTGTAATTGATGGACTATACGAAGATCGAGTTTGCTTAGCCAGAATACAAGCTTCGCAAAAAAACTCATCTTGTTTACATTTATTTGCTAAAGAAGGAAAAGGACTCGCTAAAACTTTAAATGACGGATGTCCAAGCCACTGGTGTCACTGTTAAAGATCAGAGGATGCCGAACAGAGATGATGTAATGGGCTTGGGGAAGCTGAAACAGACTTTGGGATACCTTCCTCAAGATAATACAAACCACCCTGCATCCTACCACATCTAATCGTCCTCTCTGTTGCCAAATCCTAAAACAGACAATAAGATAGAAAAAACGTAACTTTGCAATTTAAAGCAGAGGTAATACTACTGATAGACATAAGATTGATACTAAATTTTGGAACATGAAGATTAGACTACAAAGCTAGAGAAGGAGACTAGGAGTGCATTGAATGGAACCTTTCCCTGATACAGAGGAAAAAGTCTCATCCGCCACACGAATAGTATTAGTTTCAGGATTAAGAAAGTATTGATGAAATAGGCTATGGTTACTAGTCATGTGGTCCGTGGCAACAGAAAGAATTAGAGACTATTGACGCACAGTGACTACTGAAACACATACCTGAACGAGCAAGGTGAAAACCTGGAGTCGTAGAGGTGGGAGCAGGAACAGATAGCTGTCCGGAGGAGGCAGCAGAGGGTGGCTGGAGCAAACGACTGAGTGCCTGAAGAATTTGATTGTCTTGCAGTGGAGCTGTAGGAGCAATGACCTGATGAGCCTTAATCTAATGAGTCTGTGGGCCCTTGAAGTTCTTGGTTTTCTGCATAATTTTGTCTCGTCACTTGGCTTCAAAGTCTATTGTTTTACCAAGGAGTTTCCAGCAAGTGTCTTTAGTGTGCCAAGGTTTACCACAATGCTCACATTTCACTGTATCTCTGGATGCAATAGAGCCCTTGGGAGGTGGAGTAGATGTATGGAGGGTAGACCTATCAGGAATAGAGGATAATAACATAGTAGCTCTTCTTTGGTCTTCAAGCTAAACCATAGTATATGCCTGCTCAAGAGTAGAGAACGGATCCTTGCCGAGGATTTGTGAGCGAATAGGATCAAACTCGACATTCAATCCTGTCAGAAAGGTATAGACTCTATATTTTTCTTCCTATTTCTTAAAACAGAGTAGTATCTTCTTCACACTTTGCATGTATGAAATCATAAAAATCAATGGTCTGCCAATGACTCATCAACTAAGTATAATATTGAGACACTGTCAACTCCTTCTGTGTATTTCCATGGATCTTTTTTTGCAAAGCATAAATTAAGGCATCATTCCCAACCTAGGAATATGTGTCATTTGCAGACTTCTAGAATTGGGCAGCGGTATCCAATAATAAATATCCCTCGGCTATGGCAGGTTGCATGGAATTAAAAAGATATTGCACCACTAAGGAATTCTCAGCATTCCATTTGTCCAAAGAAGCACCTTCAGTAATGGGTTTAGTTTTGGTTGTGAGATAGTCAGATAACCCTCAAACAATAATAGAAAGTTGCATGGCATGAGACCACATCAGGTAGTTATTACCATCAAGTCTTGTAGCATTTGCTGGAATAGTGAGATTTTCCATTCTATAAAAATCCGTTCCAACAGAGGTTACTTCAAAAGTCATTGCAATCACAAGAAAAGATAATCTTGATTTGGGTAATCAATATAAACCAAAACTGATAATGATCATATGCCGGAAAAAAACACGATATCTAGTAATATTTCTCAATCAACCACACCAGATCAATCGCAGGGAAAAACAATCTCTTCAACCAAGATGCCGTGTATCAAGCCTCCGGGAGACCAAGAGACAAGTCAGAAGCAAGGTGTCGATCTTCATATATGTGTAGAGAAGAATCGATGATGGCGTACCTTAGGATTTCTTCAAAATTATCCCAGCAACAAGGCATACACAGCAAAGCAAAGTAAACAAGCTTTAGGGAAAAATTAGTTCATAGATAGGGCATTCTGAGAGGAGAACTAAGGGTTAGGGCGAGGTATTATGTGAATTAGGTGGTGGCGGTAGCTGTAGAGGGGCTGGAAGGGATTGTGGTAGCAATAGAAGGGTTAATAGGGGCCTGCAGTAGGTTTTGGAGGGGTAATAAGGACCCGTCGGTAGGTTTCAGGGATTTCTAGGCTATCAACAGGTAGTTTCAGGGAGATGTAGGGTATCGGTG
The DNA here is from genome assembly GCA_028583415.1 of Protea cynaroides. NCBI lineage: Eukaryota > Viridiplantae > Streptophyta > Magnoliopsida > Proteales > Proteaceae > Protea > Protea cynaroides. Next base: position 54,192,731 of record CM053267.1, on the reverse strand, counting down.
GTGGCTTCAGGGGTTTGTGGTGTGTCGGCTGGTAGTTTCAAGCTGTAGGCAGGGATTTCAGGAGATTTGTAGGTCTGGCGGTAGGTTTTTTAGGTATCGGCAGTGGCTTTAGGTGGTTCCAGGTGTGGCGGTAAGGAGCAATGAGTGTAGGGATGGTTTCTAGGGTTGGCAGCAGAGTTCTGATAGAAGGAGGAATGGCGGCACATGTTTTCTGGTTCAGGAAGAATGGCGGCAGGTTTCTAGTAGCAGGGAGTGGTTTCAGGGCTGGTGGCAGGTTCTTTTGGAAGGAGAAGAGAAGAGAGGGATAGAACTAGGTTAGCTCAGATACCATGTTGAGTCAGAAAAAAGAATGAGAGATAATTAATCTCTCACCCCCACATCTTATTTATAAAGAGACTGAAGAAGAAATTACAAGATTACCCGCCCTTAATAACAATAAGGAATAAGGAAATAAAAGAACTAAACTAAACACATGGAAATTACGCTAATGCCACTAACTACTAAATGATGACATTCAACAGTTAAAAATGTGTACGTCATATTGGTTTCATCCCCTCCTAGCACTTCTTATAAGTTATAACTTCGAGTTTAAACCAGCACGCAACTCCACATGGTATTAGAATCAATGTAAAAAAACCTTATACATTTTTCTGTTACTTATTTAAAGTGTTTTATGCTTTAAATTCAAAATATGTATTTTGCATGTTCCCTAAGAAATCCTGTGAATATCTGCCCGTATCCACGATACGATACAATATGATACTATACGTCTCTTAAATTGCTCGACCATTACATTACCGATACACGTTACTTTAATCCTTGAATAGGATCCCTACTTTTCTGCAACCAGCAGTTGTTTACCAGCAGTTGTTTCCCTTTTTTGCTTGTCCCCCCCCGCGTGCTCAGGCCTATTACTTGGTCGATGCAAACATCAATTGCACTCGTTTACACAAGAAATTTCGAAGAACCCTAATTCTACTTCAATTTTAGCGTTTTACTTGGCTGTTCTACATCAATCCTATTACAATGTCTAAGAAATGGTGGTCTACCATTGAAAAGAACTTCATGAAAGTGATTCTTCAGTTTCCATGACAAAGGGGTGTTGCCTACAAATATGAATTGCAACTTCTATAACATTTGCTCTGAAGCTTAATAGAGCTATAGACATCAAGATCTTTAGGACAGTAAGTATTGTTCAGTATTACTTGTGAATTGTGATGTAATAGCATCAAAGCAATGCAAGGCACTCAGATTTGTGATCTCTACACTCCAAGGAGCAGTTGTAAATATAGATAAATCATGGATCAAGTGCTTCTTGCAATGAAACTCCCAAGTCCTAACTCAAAAATGATAAAATGAAACTTCTGCAGGATTGACAGCAAGAAAACCCTCAGATTCAGAGGTCTCCACTTTTTTTCTTTTTTTCTTTTTTTTTTTTGGGGGGGGTGGTTTGAGGGGGAGTGGAGGGGAAAAAGAAGCAACTTCTATTAAAAGAAGAAGGAGAAGAGAGACAACAACATATCGCAGGACCCATAAACAAATAACCCAAGGCCAGAACAGCAGGAAAAGCAACCCTACCAGAGCTGCACCTAAACGACTAACTCTGAGACACAACAAACCACTGACATCAGTATTTTGAGGAGAATAACTCAAAGGTGAATGAATATGAAATTACAATAAGAAATCATTCACACTAACATAAACTTTCTTTACAACCATCAGAGAAAATGTTTTGATAGAATGGGACAATAAGATTAAATGGCAATGGGGCAGCTGACAGTTTGTCAATCATTTCTGCATTTCGGCCTTTCTGCTTTAGCCTTTAAGAAGCAAGGAATGGTGTCACTCGGGTACTATGAGACCAATAAGACAATAACAGATAAACCAGCAAGCTCTAATGAAAGGAGGTTTAAATGACAAAAACCCAAAGGATAGGCAACACATAGCATTTAAGTTCAATCTTTTGATATGAGGACTCAAACAGAGTGTAGACAATGCTTAAACAGAAAACAAGAGAAATTCCCACTTGAACTATTAGAAAAGGTATCTTATACATATGAAAATGAAAATTATTTATATATTAAAAAAAATAAAAATAAATAAAAGTAGAAGAAAAGCATACTTCTGCGGTCTACCCTACAAGAACACCTACAATAGACCAAGTTATATCAACAAGAAACAAGTATAGTTTGAGAATGAATGATAAAGAACGATTCTCTTTCCTTATTTACTCTGGGAAAGCACAACGTTTTAGTCCTGTTATCCGGAGGAAACTTAACAAACAAAAAATTATAACTTTAAATGACATGACATCAAACACTAAACAAGATGAATCAAATCCAACCCATCGTGTGCAGTTTAACAGCCCAAAATCCAAACGAAATAAAGAACCCAAACAACAATATCCCACACAGATAAAATTCAACCATCATTCAGGAAATAAAAGTCGACAACTCGAAAAACATAGATCAAAAGAAGTGAATAAAATGTACCTCTTTTACTATAAAACTTCTCCAACTTTAGATACCAAACCAATCTTTATCACATTGCTGCTCCTCCAATCACCAAATCAATCCATATCGATCAAGCAAACCGTTTCGATTCACCATCCACAAAACCCATATACCAAGACCATCAACAGATTCAACAGATCAAACCCATGTGTATAATTGCAGAAACTTGAATTATGTAACCATTTCTCACAGAACCCAATACCAAAAAGAGCCCTTTGACATTTACATGCCCTGAAACCAATTACCCAAATCAGCCTTTTGGAGGACTGGAGCTGCAAACCCGAGCTGGGTATTCGATTTCTCCGGTGAAGTGACGAAATTGGAAAAGAATCGATGCGATTATGAGCAGGTAATAAAAGGGTCAAAACTCTAACATCCCAACCATGAGGTAAGGTAGAAGGAGAGAGAAAATTAATAAAAAAAGATTTTTTCTTTTTTATTTTTCTCTTCTATCTGTTACAGCAGCTCAGCCCCCAAATGTCACCATTTCAACGGTATCAAAACTAAATATAATTAATTAGAATGAGTGGGAGATATGAGAAATCAAGGGACGGGACTTTCTTTAGGGGTATTATTAAAATTTCCTAAAAACGAGTAGATTCTCTGATATTCTGGCTTGGATAATGAGTCTTTTATATATATAAAATGGACTAATTGATACTTCTCACAAAATCCTTATGAAAACTATACGTCATTCATCAACTCATAAATATATCATCAGCTAGAGCATACAACTGGTATTTTCTTCTATGAAAGACAAGTTTGAATTTTGTTAGGCTTTGTTAGTTTAGATGGAAAAGGTTTTTTTTATTTAAGAAAATGAGTTTATTATTATTGTGTACATAATCAATTGTCTTTTTTTTTTTCTTTTTTATCATATATAACAAGGAAATAACAAGAAAACGTGTTTTGATTGTGAGAAAAAATTAATGTCAATACCTTTCATAATCAAGAACTTTATGTTTGACCAAGAAACTATCATATTTTTTATTAATTTTTTGAAAACAATCTTCATAAAATTTTAGTTAAAGAAGTTCTTTGCCATTTTATTGACTGTATTTTAGTCAAATACCATTGTTAGATTCACATGCAATTTCTTTTTATTTTTCATAAATATCATGAAAAAAAATATTTATAGTTGTAACAATAACTTTTAGGTTATGTTTGGATGTCAAGAAAAAAAAAATACAGAAAAATAAATTTAGACACGCAACTTCATTACTTTTGCCTTATGTTGTTTTTCTTTTCTCTTATTTTATTTTCTTGACATACAAAAAGTCTTAGAATTAAACTTCTTTATATTTGCTACACTTTTTACCTAGACACATGTTCATAACTCTTTATCACTCTTTTTATTATATTATTAATCAATAACTTGTTTCCCATTACACTAATGCAAACATTAATTGTTGCTAATGCACTTACAAGTTAAACATATATTATTAATTAATAATCTCATATATCTTCTAAAGGTCAAACAAATTATCTTTGTTTACTTACCATGAAAGTGATATCTCTCTTCAAATATTAAATGTCTAACCAATTGACTTCTTTATAACCTGTGTGAGATTTGGTCATTAATGAGGAACCGTTGGTTTGGGGGAGAACACTATATTATACTATTTTTTTAATTAATAAAAAAAAGTTATTGAGCAACTGGCTGAACCCTAGCATGGTTTAAACTTCTTACTTGCATTAATTGACATTTTTTTTTTTTTGATAAAACCATTAATTGACATTGACATGCTACATCAGTGCTTTTGTGGAGGACAACTGAAAAATAAGCAGAATACTTTTACCTCTGAGTGATATGAAAGCAGTTTTTATAATTTTATATATAACTATTGTATTTTTTCCGTCTTCTATGGGGTATATAACAAGAGAAAAGGAAGTACTAACTGTTGGTGCATACTATCTCTCTCTCTTTCTCTCTATTTAAATCCAAATTTTTTTTCTCTCTCCTCTAAATGATCAGCTACCAATCCATATTGTACTTCTTTTTCCCTGTTAACTTATAAGATTCCAAATACCCTGCGCGCTAACGTGTTGATCCCTCAATCCCCATATAACAAACGTGATATCCTTCTAATAACCATTAACTTTTTTGTAAACTTCAATCAAATGCCTCTCTCTCTCTCTCTCTCATCTTGGCCCTTCTTATATTTTATTTTTATTTTCTGAATACGTTTCCTAGAATCAAATCCTCCATTGAAAAAATACTGGACCATGAGGAGCAACAAGTGGGTTAAAGTTTGGAGGGGGTTAAGAATTTTTAGCCCAAACCTTGAGGAAAAGAAAAAGTGAGCTACCAATTTTTTTTTTTTTTTTTTTTTATTAGTGAGCTACCGAATTTCTTTAGAGTATAATAGTGGGATCTAGGCAGATTCAGAGACAACTGCATCTTAAAAAAAAAACCCAGCAAATGCCCAGATTGAATCCGACACAATTATTAATAGGGTTTGTTTATACCCAACCAAAGTCAATGTCTGTGCCCTTGTGCATCCCCTTCTCCGGCCAGGAAAAGCAAATGGCTTATAATATTTCTTCCTCCACAATCAGGGCCTAAGAAACCGAAAGTAATTGTTATAATTTGGTCTTGATGGGTGTGGTGTGGAGGCCAGAACCCAACTAAATCAATATAAAGCCATTAATGGGCAATAGAAGGGAATTTCAATCATTTACTCATTCTTAATATTTTACTATCATTGCCATAACATAATGAAACTGTTTTTTATAGGCTTTGTTTGTTTTGACCTAAAAAAATTAATGTAAAATATTTTATAGAGAAAATTTCTTTCACCCCCTTGTATTTTGTTTTTATGTCACTCAATCCCCAATTTTGTGATTAACTCAACACACCTCCTCATTTATTAAATATGTATCATGCAGACCTTATCATAACGGACAGGTCTCTTAAGCGATGATGTGGCATCGTTCCCCTAAACAGTAGTTAAGTTATTGTCTTACACAACTCTCACAAACCATTAATTTACAAATACTTTTACATACCATACCTACGCATAGCTAGAATGTCTGGCAGCACCATACTATTATATTGTAAACACAAAGAACAAACTGCTCAATGGAGAGTCTGAATCGTCTCCTATGCGTACGGGCATAGGAGAGGAGGCGGAGACCGTCGGATGACCACCACGTGGAAATGCGGTCATCCGACGGTGTTAACCAAAATTGAAGAAACTGAGTGTAATACATTTCGGGTTCCGCAATTGTGACTGCATTCTCAAAATGGTTGATCCGGTGGTGTTGTTGCTGTTGTTCACTTTGAACACCATTGCCGTCCTTCAGCAATACTCCCCTGTCTGAACCTATTCTCGACATAAAACCCCGAATAAAACATAAAAACTCCATAAGACAAGACCCTGTAAGTAAGAACAGAAGAAGAAAGGTAATGAACTCTCATACCGAAGGAAGAATGGTGTTTCTGTAAATTTGTTTTCTTGTTGCGTAATTTCTCCGAACTGTTATGTAAATTACTGCTGTTATTGTTATTCTTATTATTGCCATCGTCGACTGCAACCAAGCCTTCCACTTCACCATCAACTTCGTCAACCTCATCTTCCTCATCCTCATCCTCATCATCATCTTCCTCCTCTCCTTCCGATCCCTCACCACTAGGTGTCCCAGTGCTTCCCTCGCCATTATTCCAGCTCTGATTTTCAGGTTGCTCCTGCCGTCCCGGAGAGCTATCGAATATATTATGACGAAAGTCCGCCCCCGGTGCCGACCGGAAAAACCGGTCTCGCCCGACCAAAAACATCTTCTCATCAACAAAATCGCTCACTTCTCTGGTTTTCCTACCAGAGAACTGCAAGGCCTCGTCCTGGAAAATCATCTGAGAATTCAATCCGTTCTCCATCCGCTGCTGTGGAACCAAATCCATCTCTTCAGGCGCCATTATTACAAACTCTGAAACCCTAATGCGACACAAAAACAGCCATAGTCACTGTTTGAAGGAGCAGAGTTGAGGAGGTTTGGTTCAAAGCTCGAACAACAACGATGGCGAATTTACCGTAGAAATTGACAGTTCCATGAAGTAAAATCAAAGTTCAAAAGTGGGGTTTGTCTGCAATTTTACTCTTTTTTCAATGGTGGAAGTCCTACTACAGAAGAGACGTAGACGAGAGAGATCTTCATGGAATAAAGAGGGCCATCAAGAAATTCCGAATGGAGGAGTTGGTTGCTTTTACGCTTTCCAGAGAGCAAGAAATGATTTGGAGTTTTCCTTTTTTCACTTTTTCAGGGGGGATATTTAGTTATGAGCAGAGACGAGACGACTGGAATCCGAATCGTCTCCTACTGGAGATGCCTTCTGGTTCGTAAATCCGGACTCCGCCTCCTCTCCGTCTCTTCTCTTTCCCAGAAACCACTGTTTCGTTTTTCCTTTTGCCTTGCCTCTGTTGTTTTAGAAATAGATTCAAAATGGGCATGTTTTCCAATGTATAAGACGCACACTAGTTTCTGTTTCTTCAATTTTGGTTAACATCGTCGGATAATCGCATTTCCACGTGACGGTCATCCGATGGTCTCCGCCTCCTCTCCTATGCCCGTACACATAGGAGACGATTCGGACTCCTCAATGGAATGTCCGATGTCAGATTGATTTCGATTCCTGTCAAGTAGTTATATTGTAAGTACAGAATCTGTATCTCTAATGACAACAACTGGTCCACAAAGTTGCCGGACACCTGTCCCATGAACTTCATTGTTCAAGTACAAGTTTTGCACCGTCGACAATAATGGAGATATTTCGCTGGAAAATCAGTTGTAGCTCAAATCAACGGTCGTGATTTGTAACATGACCCAACGGACTAACCAGCCCAGTGAAGAAGTTCCTCTGTAATTGTAGGTTTGTGATAAAAAAAATGTGAAGAAGATGTCTGGGATGTTGCCAGTGAACCGATTCAAGCTCAGGTCGAGGTAGTTTAGCTGGTTGAGTCGGCCTAATAGCTTGTCTACCGGTCCACTCAATCGGTTGTTGGATAGAGAGAGGTAGTGAAGCAACATTGGGAGTGAAGAAGGCGAGATAGCACCGGCGAGGTTGTTGTGCTTGAGATCGAGACAAATAAGGTTTGCGAAGTGAAGGAAGGGATTGAACCAGTGAGGTGGTTGTGACAGAGAATTAAATTGGAAAGTGAATGGCTTGTTCCGATGGCTGGAGGAATCCCGCTGCTAAGCTGATTGTAGCTAAGATCAAGGGTTTGGAGGCTCTAGAGTTCGACGAGAGCAGCAGACATCTCACCTGAAATGAAATTCTTGCTTAGAGTGAGGAACCAAAATGTTCTTCAGTTGAGATAGCGTTTGTGGAAGAGAACCCATGTTTCTGCTAGGAACAATGAAGAGGTCTACAAGAGCTGAGAGCTTGCTGATTGCAAGGTCGATATTGCTGCTAAGACTAGGAGAACCAGCTCTAGGATAGCCTAGATTCAAAGTGATTACCTTGCCAGCTTCATTGTATACACCAATGAAGTTGAACTAGTGAAGTCTCAAGAAGAAAAGAAATTCGAGCCAGGCATGTCATCTAGAGAAAGAAAAAAATGAAAACTTCCCCGGAGACTAGAGATGGATATTATTACAGTGTCGTCGCCGAAGAAGACTAGAAAGATGATGATGAGTTGGGAACAACCAGAGAAGACAAGAAAGATGAAGAAGATGTTTGGTTATAATGAAATTGAGAGGTGAGGATCCAAATCCTCTCCTCTCGGGGGGTTTGGGAGGAGAATCGGCTCCCATCAGTCGATGCCCACAACGTGTATGTCGACTGGATCCGAGCCATCCATCCTAGTTGATGCATAAGCTGACACCCTTTGTCGGCTCACCTTATCGGCTAGGATCGAAGGCTCGGATTCAATCGACACCCACGTGTTGGGCATCGGCTGGTGGGAACCGACTATTTTCCCGAACCCCTGAGAGTACACGTGAAATTAATCACGAAGTTGGAGGTTCGATGGCTTAAAAGCAAAGTACCGAGGAGGGGGGGGTGAATTTTCCCTATTTTATATGTTAATTTTTTTTTTTCAACTTTTTGTTTCCAAGAGATACAAGGAAGGCAAATTTCCTTTTACCTCCCTTTGGCCTTTAGAGAGATCACTATATTTTATCTCTTGAAAATAAATATTGAAAAAAAAAATTACCGTATAAAAGTTTCACATAAAAATTTACGATAAAACAAATTAAACAGAGCGGTAGTGTTTTGGCTTTATTTTGGTTTCCATGTAACCTATGTTTTGTACCAGTATCAATCAAGGTTTTGCCCATATATTTGTGTCACTAAGGCTAAGATCTTACATCCTAATCCTTTTAAATATCATAACCAACTCTATTGGATGCACGACTAGATGTGAGGTGACATTTAGATGGACCCATCAATTGATAAATAGCTAGGTTGTTAAAGTTTAAGGACTTGAATTAAATTACATGAGATCTTTAGTTGAGATTTTGTATGAATTCTCCATGTCAAACAAGGCCAAAGATAGTAAACAAATGGTATCCTTTAGTGATAAGTCTCCCACATTCTCTCTTATTTTTTACTTATTTCTATATTTGTAATCAAAAGAAGGATGATTTGTATCAAATTGATCATTAAACCGTAAAACTTTATGGATTGAAAGTTTGAAACCCATTTTTAAAATAGAATGAGGATTTTTAAATATACTTTTAATTTGTAAGGGTATATATCTTACATTGATGGGTTTCTTGTTAATTTATTTGTTTTAGTCATTAATGATAATGGTATTAAGAACTTCATTTTTTCCAGCAAAAGACAGACAGGATTAATGATTGAGATTAGCACAAATTACAATAATTATATAATAGAAAATATGAGACAACAAAGCAAATTATCACCTGGCACATCTAGACAATCTAAATTAATGCATTTTCTTTTATGGGTACCCACTAGTTGAATTGGCTAATGGACTACCAGTACTATTTTTTCTTTTCATTTATGGGTCACCACCATTAGTTAAATTGGCCAGTGGGCAAGTTGCTGCTTCACCTCTATACCAGAGAGAGAGAGAGAGAGAGAGAGAGAGAGAGAGAGAGAGAGAGAGAGAGAGAGAGAGGGGGGGGGGGGGAGGGAGTAGGGAATATATGGTTTTAGATAGAATTGCATATGGGCTGGGGTGGGATGGGATGACATGGGAGGTCGGAATATTAGGTTTCAGGTAGGGTCACAAAAGAGTTGGGCTGGCTGGGAGGGGGCTATGGTTTCACATGGGAGGTCGGAATCTTTGGTTTGGATAGAATTGTATATGGGCTGGGCTGAATGTTAGGTTTTAGTATGGTTCAGTTGAATTGCTGGAAATTAAATAAAAGGGAAGTGAAAATTTTCAAGCCTAAAAAGGAAACTTTTGTAGCTCTAACGCAACATGATTATATGAACTATTTAAATTTTTTATAATATATAATAATGATACGTATTATATGTAAAATTTATTTTACTTTCTAAATGCAAAGAATTTGGACATAAAATAAAATATGAGTTAATGACTAAATATGGAATGATTTTTAGTTAGTTGCATAGTTATGTGATAGCATGTATTGTTGTAATGTTTACAAAAACTTTCTTTTAAGTTTAAAATTTTCAATTCTTTTTCCTATTGACTCTCCTTGCAACCAATTATAGCTTATAGGGTCGTGTATGGGTTGGGCTGGCTAGGATGGTCTAGCTTTTTTTTTTTTTTTTTTTTTTTAGGGATGAGGGGGAACCCCAACCTACACTTATTTTTTGTGGTGGACCAAATAAATACCGGGTCTATGTGCGACCTCAATCTCACATGAACCAAGAAAGATTGAAGCCCATGAGAACCATGAGCCACTTCAGACAGGTGGCTCCAAGGTAAGGGTGTCAACGGGCCGGTCTAGGCCGGTTTCGGTCTGAGCTGAATCGGTGTCGGGTTTTATAAGCCCAGGCCAAAACATGTCCATTAAGAGTTCGGGCTGGGGTGGGCTGCGCTGGACACAATAACTAACGGGCTGGCCGGTGTCGGTTTGTTATCGAACTGGGTTTATTGAGGTGATTTCGGGTTGGTTCGGTCCGGATCGTGCTTATCGGGCTATCGGGCCCCTTTTATATGTAAACTATATAGCCTATTTTATTATTTCTATCTATAAAATTAGCATTATTCTTTCCATATGTATGTAATTTAATAAACTATAACAATTAACATAATCTTTTCAATTATAGATTCACATAATCGATCAGAGTGAACTCTAATAGTGTAACACAATCTATTATAATTTAAAACCATTAAAATTAAGAAATTGGGCCCGAACGGACCTTACCAGTGTTCGGGTTGGGTTTTATCGGTTTGGACTAATTCGGGTTTCTTAATGGACCGGTCCGGTTTAGTTTCGATTTGGGCTGAAACGGTGTCGGGCTTTACACGCTGAGACCAAAACCTGTCCATTAAGGCTCGGTCCGGGCTGGGTTCGGGTTATATTGGGCTGGCTCGTTCCGTGCTACCGGGCCGGGCCCAGTTTTGACACCCTTACTCCAAGGGTTAAGAAGAGTTGAACTTAGGGATTGGGATCCTATGTAATAAGGCCACCCTTGCAGCGAGGTGTATTGAAGATCTCACCCACTCAAAGTGGATTTATGTGTATCCCGATGCATTTTGAGTGGATCGAGATATATGTCAATCCACTTTGAGTGGATGAGATCCTCACTACACAGTTGCCTCACTTCAAATGATCTTTTTCCTGAACTTAGGCCTTTCTAAATGTTGGGAAACCATTCCCAACCTTATCCAATAGACATGCATAGGGCTCCCTGGTTTTACAAGGAGAACTCACCAATAGGTGGATCGGCCCCAATTGCCATCTCTTGGGCTATGTATAACATTCCTTGAGTTCGCACATTGTAAACTATTTGCCAATCATTCAATTTTATTAGATGTCTCTATAATCATAAAGGGTAGTTAGCTGATGCTAATCGTTATGAGATGTTTTGTAGACATCTCTACTCATGTGTTAAGTTTTATCCATAATGCATTTTGCCATTATGATAAAATAAAAATTGTAAAAATTGAAAATTTTGCATTAAACGGAAATATATCCAAAACCTACTGGTGCTAATTTCATCCATGACATATTTTACCACATGGGAAAATAATTCATTGAAAAATAATTTGATTTTTTTTTTTTTTTTTGAAATGCTACGGTTCCCTGCGGTCCGAACCCGGTGCCGTTTGAAAGATTTTAGGTTTAAGTATATGTTACATTGTAAAATTTTCTAGACAAATGACATTTAACATTAAAAATTCCTGAAAAATAAGATTTTTCTAAACTTCATTCAAATATACGGAAAATCATTTCTTACTTTGTACAAGTCCACCTAGAGAAAGTTTTGGAAACATATTAGGCTCTTGAGCAATAAGAAGAAGATGAATAGAGTAGGGGTGTACATGGCTGCATTTTGGGCATGCTTATGTAAGTTAGATCCAGAATGTATTTCTCCTGAGAGAGAACCATGTCTGAGGGAATATAAGTAGCTTCAAGTCCTGAGAATTACTTAAAGATACCAAGATCTTTCATAGAAAAATCATTTTGCAATGGTGTGAGGATACTGTTGATGAGTGTCATTCTACTGGAAACAATAAAGATGTCATCGACATATATAAGCATGAGAATGATGTTACCATTGTGGCTACGACAAATTGAGATGTGTCAGCCTTAGACTGAACGAACCCCCAGAGTAAGTAGCCGATTGCTTAGCCAAGAGTACAAAGGCCATGGAGCCTACTTGAGACCATAAAGAGCATGATGAAGTTTGTAGATGTGTAGTTGATATTGCAGATGTGTAAAACTAGAGGGTTGCATCAAGTAGACATCATCATCAAGGAAACCACGTAGAAAAGTATTCTGAACATCAATCTATAGGATTGGCCAGCCATAAGTGGTGGTTAATGCTAAAATAGTCCTAACAGTGGTCGTTTTGACAATGGGACTGAAGGCGTCACTGTAATCAATACTAGGTTGCTGGAAAAAACCCTTAGCCACCAAACAAGCATTGTAACGTTCCCGGTAGCCTTCCTTTTGAGTTGAAAAACCCATTTGTAGCCAACCAAATTGTGTGAGCTAGAGGGAGGAACGAGAGACCACGTGCATTGGTTAACAGGGCATGAAATTCGACATTCATTGCAGCCCTCTACTCAGGGCTTTTAACAACATCAGTATAGCAAGTGGGTTCGGTAGCAAGAAATGCATGAGGACTAATGCACGCAAGTAACCAAGAAATGGTGCCATCAGTTCCGATTTTGGGTCTGGTAATGCCACATTGCACACAGGTGACATGGGGTTCATGGGAGGGGTATGGACTGTGTTGGGGTTTGATGTTGGACTTAGTGGATGGGGAGGTTCAGGTGTCAGTAGTGGTTGGACATGAGATGGTCTGTTGGGTGGTGGTAATGGGGTTGGGTATGAGGAGCCGGTGAGATGTTGGGTAGTGAGCCTAAAACTGGCGGTGGGCCAAGTGGGGTCATTGTGGGTTGTATGGGTAGGGATGGCTCAAAGAGGGGTTTGCTGAAGGGAAATAAATTTTCATCAAAAATCACATCCCTTGCAATGAAGATCCAATTAGTTTTACAGTTGAGGCACTTGTAACCCTTGTGGGAGGAGCTATACCTAATGAAGACACATTGGGAGAACGATATTTTAGTTTGGAGAGGTGTAGGGACTGAGGTATTGGTAGCATGCACAACCCAATGTTCTTAATGTGGAGTAGTTAGGGGGTCGACCAAATAATTTTTCAAAGGGTGTGATTTAACCAAGTGCAGTAGAGGGGATCCGATTTATCAAGTAACAAGATGCTTCAAAAATAGTGCCCCAATAGCACATTGGTAGAGAAAGCATAAGCCATGATGGACAGGCCCGTGGTAATAACATGATGATGTTTCTGTTCAACCGATCCATTCTGTTCATGCACATGTGGGCATGAATCCGATGCACAATACCACACCTAGCTAATTCCTTGGAGAAGGATCAAAACTCACCTCCCCAATCCAATTGCAAAGCCTTTATTTTTCGATCCAACAACCATTCAACATAGACCTTAAAAATAATAAAGGTTTGAAAAGCAACCCTTTGATGGTAGTAAGAAAAAACCATGTAAACTTACTAAAATCATCAATAAAAGACATGTAATGACAATGTCCATAAGAAGATAAAATAGGGGCTGGCCCCCATAAGCCTGAATGAATTAATTCTAAGAGGGAAGTAGTGACGGTGTGTGTGGAAGGAGATGGGAACTGATGGCTCTTTCCTTGCTGACATGGGTCATACACTAGCTGAATGGCTCTTCCAATAACGAACAGTGATGGGTGATGATGTGGTGGGTGAGACAAGCAGAAGGATGGCCTGATTACAGATGCTATGAGAAGTTTCGATGGAGCAGTGACATTGCCATGCGTTGATGAACCCCTCAAGATCATAGGTTCGAAGAACAGGAAGAAACTGAGAGCACCATAAAGGCAATAGTTATCCTTGGTGAGCTTGATGGAGATAAAATGATGAAAGTTGGGGAGGGCAGAGGGTAGTTCATTGGTCAACATAGTGATTGAGAAGGAAGAGGATTAGAAGAAGAAAAAAAAAGAGGTTGCTGAATAGAGCTTTGATACCATATTAAAATCAATATGGTTGTAATTTCATTAACTCACTTGACACATGTACATTATTGTTTATATGATCTGCGATCATAGTGTTACAGTACGATACAAACTCTTAGAGTTTCACTCGGTTACAAACAGAGAAAGAAAAGTGATCAACTAGAGTATTCAGACGATAACATAGGTGCAGTTTATTATCGCATGTGGTTTATGTAATAGCTTCAGCTATTATCGCATGTAAGAAACTTTACGTAACAGCTTCAACTGTTATTGCATGCGATAAGTTGTTACGTGATTGCTTCAGCTTCTGGTACTGAAGGTTCTACTCCAAAGTCTAGAACGTTAATGGAGAGAAATTGCTGTATGTGCATTTGCTTTGGCTAGATAAGAATGGGATATTATTGGTGACACCATCCCAATCCCTCCCTTAAAATATCAAAACTACCCCATATTTATTGTGGTTTCTGTGATCACATAATGAACGTGCATTAAAAATAATTGGTGCCAACCAATATGACACCAATCATGTAAAAAAAAATGGACTCGATAATAATCGGTCATGTTGCAAAATTTAAGTGAGGTATTACTTTTGGGAGATAATAAGAAGGGAAATTTTTTTTTTTTCTATACGCCCTTCAAAGTAAAAAACTTGCAGGAGTAGGATTTCATGCTACAAGCTCTATTGAAGATGATCATAGGTTTTGCTTATAAGTATCTAAACAGCCATAAGACCTATCTTAATATTTCATTTTTTATGGATTGCCTGAAATTAGATTACAATTACTTAATACATTTTAGGGAGGGGTTCTCTAGTACGTAGACAAGAAAAATCGATGATAGAAAAAATGGAGAACCAACTGTTCTTACATCTACAACATAGATTATTCTGTAAATATCTAATGGCCAAATTTATTCTCATGTGATAAAATAGAGTACTCAAAGAAAAAAGTGAATAGAAAATATACTCATCTAAAAATTTTCTCTCTATATTTCCATTAAAACTTTTAGACAATGTTTGGATGTTAAGAAAAGAAGAAGAAAAAAAAAAAACAAAAACAATGATCACTTTATGTAAGACCCTTATCCCAAAATCCAGTATTAATTTAGATTTCAAGAGTTTGGACTTTGGGGATACTGGAGTGGGGACGTTGGTACACGGGACAGAGGTAGGACAGAAACTACAATGAGTTCGGCTTGCTTGCTGGGCATGGAACGAACAACCGTGATCCGATCCTCAATCGCGTATTCTTCGTTCTATGGTGGGACCACTCGCAAGGCCCACTTCGTCCACCGAAGAAGAGAGAAATCTCTGCCCACCACCCCATCGAGAAGACAAACCCATTTCGGCAGTACAGTACAAGCGAATGGTATGCAAATAAGTCATCAATTTGAGTCTCATGTCATTTATCTTTAGATAATGAATGGAATCCTGGAATTGATGGATGCATCTACTACTCTTAATCCTAATTCTCATTCAAATAACCATAAAGTTTAGTTCCATATTCTCTTGTTTATTTGTCCTTCGGACCCTTGTTTTATGAACCCCAAGACAACCATGGAGCTTTCATCAGTTCAGTTAGATTGGAGCTTACACAGGATGGATAGAAAGCCAGGCTTCACCGGGTAATTCTATCCCTTTCCAGAGGCGCTGTCAAGCCCTTGCGGGTTAACCACTGGCCCCACTTGCTTGTCCTTCCTATCGGACTTTACTGACGAAAGATTCAACCCATCTTACTATAAGTTATTTGATATACATCTCGTTTGGGATTCGAACCCATGCGTAGACCAGTCACTTACTTAAATTGTTCACTGACGCCCGCTATACCACTTCGCTAGCGAGATTTCGTCAAGTTGCTAACTCTACGCTATTACGGGTCTTCCCATGGTTATTGTTACGGGTTTTGAGCCGGAGAAGGATTTTACAAACCCGGATCCGGTATTTGATATTATCATACGTCTAACACTCGGTTTAAGCTTTTATCATATACTCCGATGAAACGAAAACAAATCACTACAAGAAACGGAGCCATAACTGCCACATTGGTTCACAGGCCTTAAACTGGCTGCTGCAGCAACTTGAGGCTGTAGCCTCTGATAAGCTCCAAACTTAAGGCCTGTCACTTAAAGCCTGCGGGTTGAGGCCGCCCATAGACCTGCGACCTGAGTGTTGCACAAACCTTATCTCATGGGCAATAATTAAAAAAATATATTAAATCAAGTAGGACCCATCATACTAATTGTCAAATTGCAATCCTAACAATTAACACAAAATGAATGGCTAAGATCTATTAGGTGATGCAGCCTTTAAAAAATGCATTGGACTGAAAGTGGGAAACTACCGTCCAACTCCAAAGCAAACTCTCTCTCTTTCATTGTTAACTTGATTAGGGATCCTTAATTAGCTCCCATAATCCCTAATTACATTTTTGGGAGAGAGGGTGTTGAGAAAGAGAAGGGAACTCACTATCTCAAAGTTGCAACACCATTAACGGAGCTTCACAGCTAGGACAAACACCATAGGCTTCAGAAATGCTGTCGGTTCGTGTACTAAACCCCCTAATTTACTTTCGACCAATACAAGGGATGTACAGAAAGGATAAGCATCCTCTATGCAAGTGTAAAACCAGATGATGAAAGCCATCTTAGGTTTAAGATCAAAGGAGGAAATGAATGCCATCCAATTTAGTTAGCATGCTCAGACAGCATTCGTTTACCGATGGAATGACATGAAAGATTTATGAAGGACCTAGAAAAGGTCACCATTTAGGAGTCCAAGCATTGCACAAAGACCTAAAACCATAAGAGGTTAGATTTCATGGTTTTCAATTCAAAACAAAGGAGATTCACAGGTATAATCCCGGCAGGCTACAAACTTGCGACCTACGGTTGGCAACCTCCCGAGAGAAAACCACTTGAGGCTTGCGGCATACGGTTTGCAACCTCCCGAGTGAAAACTACCTTGAGGCTACAACTTGCGGCCTATGGTTTGCAACCTCTTGATAGAAGATCCACCTGAGGCTGCAAGGCCGCAAGCTGCAATTTGCAGCCTACGATATTGCAGCCTCCCTTTGAGAAACAGCCCAGCAAGAGGGGACAACTCCAAGAGGCAGGCTCCAAACTTGTAGCCTATCATCTTGGAACCTCTAGTATGTTTTTTCTCTAGTTTTACACCAGAGGCTGCAAAACAACAAGCCTCAAGCTTGAGCCGCCCATTTGAGACCGGATAACCACAGTAGGTGTCCTGAAAAGCCAGTATGGGTTCAAACCCTTACCGCACCAGGACCTATGACCTTGAAACCCTACCTAAGGACCGATGAGACCTCTAGGTAACGATAAGCCTACTTTATTACTATTCTAAGACTAATGATTAATTAATGCATAAACTTTAGGGAAAATGGCATGGATCACGAAAAGGAAAATAATTGGGAACTTGTTGTTACCTATTGATTATCAAGTAAGGGAGTAGGACCGTTTTAATTTCAATGTTTATTAATTATTGTATGACGTTTGAGATTCATCCTATGGTCATTCTATAGCCATTAACTCTTATTTTATTCATTCATTATACCCTTAACGATTATAGTCATCATTACGAATTCAATAATCAACATGCTAGGATCGAGGGCATGATTTTAGATCTGAGTTTCCTTGTAACAAAATCCTAAGTCCATAATTCTATTGTAACATATCATTTTACAGAGGTGAGGTACTTACCCATTGGCTCCTTTATGTAAGTGGTTGGGATCCGACGGCAATTCCTCCTTCTGCAAAAACTCTTTTCCTTTCTCCAAGCTTTCTTCTTCTTCTTATTCTCTCTTGCATTTAGTTATAGGGTTTGTATGATTGCTTAATAATATGCCATCCAATATTATTATTATTGCTCATGCATATACGTACATATTACTTTCATGATGTGATGAATAGAATGATGTTTATGTAGCCTATGTAGAGGATGAAATGGGGTCGAGGACCACCAGACTGTGTCGTCCATATGGACACTACTTTGAATAGCTAGTATCCTAGTGGGAGTATAGTGCTCAGTTAGAGCTGGGACTAGGACTTCTGTTGGGGTACAACC
Organism: Protea cynaroides; assembly: GCA_028583415.1. Taxonomy (NCBI): domain Eukaryota; kingdom Viridiplantae; phylum Streptophyta; class Magnoliopsida; order Proteales; family Proteaceae; genus Protea; species Protea cynaroides. Next base: position 54,174,516 of record CM053267.1, on the reverse strand, counting down.
TAAGATTGCAATGATGTGCATATAGATGTATGCGGTTAGGTTATTCAGACCATGAGTTGAACCCTTGCTAATAGGGGGTTACGTATTGGCATAGGCTCCGAGTTAAGGTCTGGATAAGACACCAAGTTGGGACCTGATGGGAGCCCATCAGTGGTACTGCTGCATGACTAGTTTGGAGATTGGAAGTGCTATACTATCTTTGCATGAGAGTGGATCTTGGTTGAAGTTGTGGCTAAGCTCGAGAGGGCAGTGACATGTCATTACACCAGACCTAATTAATTAACTCATTTATTACATTCATCCTTGCATGCTTGTGTGCACTTACTTCCTTATTGAGCTCAAGTTTGAGAGCTCACTCCCGTTTGTGAATTCTTTTTTAGATGATGGTACAGAATACACTGTAGCCGATTACGTGGAGTCTCCTATTTTAGCTGGTGTTTCCATTGAAGATGAAGACGTTGAGGGACACCCGAATAGTTATCAGTATGATTTCTGTGCTTATGGCAACTGACCTTGATTCGAGGTTTAGTTTACTTAGGATATCGAACTGATGTCCAGACTTACTCATTTATGTATTTGTATTTATTTTATATACTTATTCTTATGTTTTGAGTTTTGATGAGAAGTATAACACTTTTATTATTTATTTTATCATTAGAACATCAGCTTGCTTAGTAAGATTTTGTTTAAAGATCCCAAGGGGATAGCTCAGTTTGCAAATACCAATACCTCAAAATGAAGAGGTCATGAGTTCAACTCTCTTTGAGGCCATACCTATAAAAAAAAATTATATTTAAAGACTTCCGGATATTTATTTATGTTGGTACTCTGATTGTGGTGGATGCTTTGTTGTGTTGTAGACTATAATGTGGTTAAAGTAAAACTGCATTCTAAGGTCTTGGGTGGGTTTTGGGTCGTTTATCGACCATCCAATCACACATCTGAGTCACGGGAAAATGGGGTGTGACACTTTATGTGTCTCTCATTCATTTCAAAAATATATTTCTTTTCTTTTCTTGACATCCAAACATAGTCTTACCGAATACCAAATTGTGTAAGTTTTGGTATGGGTGTCGACACTCGGCGTCCTATTTTCTGTTTTGCTCTTTGGTGGACATTCCCATATTGGTTAACAGCATGGCTGTCTGGCTGACTGGCTTTACCCATAGTCTGTTGGACATCTTGGTTGCACTCCACACCATGGTTATTCGAGTCGTACAACGAGGATAACCTTGAGTTTCGATAGTTCAATTTTCACAACAAAAAAAAAAGTGTATGGAATTGGAGTTGCATGAACTTATATCCTCCTCCTACTTGGATCCTATCACACTCCACATATAGTGGGGCCTACATCCTAGAGGTGGGTTACTTACTACATCAACGGTGATGATTGATGAGATCCCATGGATAGTACATATATATGGAAGTGATCCGAACTCTAGAATAGTAGCATTCTCTCTTTAGGGATGCGTGCTACAAAGATGAGAGCATAGTTAATAAAGTAGCGTTTAATATGCGAATTATACATGTATCGAATTTTTAATCGTATTTTTGGGAACTATTGCATAGATTCTCAAAAATCGTATTTTTTATATTGAAATGTATTAAACACGCCATATTAAACATGAAAAAGTAGGAATTAAAAAAAATCCTCCCCTTCTCTCTCTCTCTCTCTCTCTCTCTTTCCTAATATTTCAATTTTTTTTCCAAATCCTTGAAACCCACTACCGAATAAACCCTTCTGCCTATGATATGTGTTTTATGTTAATGAGATTTTGATTTTATGTGAATTTCATGGATTGCAAGTTTTGTTTGTATATAAATTTGTATTATATGTTATTATTTTATTGGGAAATTTTCACCTACCACTCAAAAAGATTTGGACAAATCACGTACCACCTGAGTTTTTTAAAAAAATACCCTACCACCCAAATTACACAAAAGTTTATAAAAAAGATCCAAAAGCAACTAACAGAGCTGTTAATTGCTGATGTCTGCTGTTAGAAAATACATGAATGACAATAACACCCTTATTGTAAGGGGAAAAAAAGCCTTTTTTTTCTTCACCGGAATTGGTTCTATCCCAAATGCCTCTGCTTCCTTCTCTTCTTCTCTTTCCTCTCTCACTTTTGCAATCTACTTAAAAAAAATCTCTGATTTTTTTCATTTTAAAAATAATGTTTCTGGTTCTTCATGTGACTTCTTTTTTTCATTTTTATAATTTGATCACTATCATGTACTTCAGCACCTCATTTGTGTCTTTCAGCCTGGAATCACGATTCTTCATCACATTGAACTGGAAATGGTTGTTCCATTTGGTCCCAAAGACGGTGAACACTAGAAGCGCAACGAGCCCTAGAAATGCTTAGATTATGGATACGCCTATGAAGCTAAAGAGCAGAGCGAGCAATGCCCACTTGGAGCGGCGTCAGCCATAGATTGTGGAGTGGCATCATCATATCGGAGAGCTGTTGAGAGTCAACGACCATGTAATTCATGATTAGTCCGACCCCATCCTCTTACTTGGCCGGGCAAGACAACCTCATGTCCTTCTTGTATAGAGAGGTGATCAATGAGGATCGAATTAGCATTCCAATCTTCTGAGAGTTGAAATTGTACTGATGAGTGCACAGGACTTCGAAGAATTTTACAAAAAGAAGGATAATTATCAGATAGTATCCCTCGTAAGGGGAGCTTTGTGTTCCTAAAGTGAAATCAACGAACCTTTGGATCAGATTAGACCCATGTACATGACAGAGAGATGAACGATTGCCAGGAAAGCAGTGAAGAGGAGTTCTTTCCAGAAACAACGGAGCAATGCAGTTCGAACTAGGTGTTGTGATCGATTGTCTGATTTGGGCCCATTCGATTCGAAAAGCTCTCACATTCTCTCAACCCTATATTCAGGGGCAAGAGATGGCATGTAAGACCCGTACTCTACTAATCCGGTCTTACCATGTCATGTCAGGTTTTTCTATCATGGTCAGATCGAGCGAACCAAGTGCGTGAAAAAATCACAATGATAGGTACATAAATCGACCCAAAATCAGCCAATTTGGAGTGTGTGGTCGCATACCTGAGCATGTATGGTTGACCACACCTAAGAAAAATGAGACCACTTGAAAATCCAACGTGTGGTCGCATATTTGGGAGGTGTGGTAGACGGGTTCTGCGACCACACGATGATATGACTGACTCCGAGTTTTAGAAACTTTCCTAAACAAAGGGATCTCTTTCCTAGTTAGATTGGGACTCTACATGGAGAGTTTTTCTCTATATTAAGGACGACCCATAGCCTCTCATACTCTTTTAGAACCCAAATTGAAAAAGAGAGGGAGAGAGGGAGAAAGAAAGAGAAGGAGATTTGAAAAAGAAGGATAGGAGGAAGTGTTGCAGAGAAGACTCTAGTTCTCTATAAACTTAAGGTATGGAACCTTTCTCTGTAACAGTAGAACACCGATAATAGAATCTTCCATTGAAATTGAGATGTTGAATCAAAGTAGGATCTCAACCATGAGACTCCATGAGCAAATCTCAGATAAAAACCATGGAGAGTAGGCTAAAACCAAGGATTTTGCAAATATTATGAACTAAAGGCCATAGATCAATCATAGGAATGACCCTAATGATAAACCAAGGAATCGAATCATGAAGGAGTTGGACTAAGGATGAAATTCAACCAAAACTTCGTGTGGTCGCAGCTATGGTTAACCACACGAGGTTCACATGATCGACCACACACTCTCGAAAAGGTCCCAGAGAAGGTATGGTCGTATGATATGTGACCACATGTATTGACCACACATCCTGTAGTCGCAAAAATTGAGACCATAGGTGCAGCCACATCTGCGACCACACGGTTTTAGAAAACCTGTTTAGCTTCAGATTAGGATTCTAACTATTTTAGTTTGGTGAACTTGAACCTTAATTTAGAATTCATAAATTTCTCAGGTTTTCAAGTGGTTCAAAAATGATTTACAAAGCTTGGAGAAGATTGAACATCGTTAAAGGTGAGGGAACAAGACCTAAACTAATTGGATAATAATAAACTATTTTATTTTATTGTGTCCAATACCATGATTGATTATATGCTTGCTTGTTTGTAATGTGCATCTCACATGTCATCCAATATTACTGTTATTTCTGCTCATGCATATTTATTTGTCTATTTATAATATGATGATGATGATGCTAGGAATAGGCATGTGATTATGTGTGTGGTTAGTGTGTTAGATGCGAGTGGAGTATCAAGGGGAGGACATGGCATTGTGGTTCAGCCTAATCACCAAACTTTAGCTCTATCTCTACTCAAGTCTTGCCCATTGACAATGTCGTATCGCAATTACCTTAGCATAACTATTATGGCGTAGGGCATCAAGGGAGGTGGTCTCGGACCTTGTGGTATTTGACTCTACCGGGGGGCCTTAGCTCTATTTCTATGGACGTATTGAGGGATGCTGGGGTGAGGCCTTAGATACATTGGATGGCATTAAGATTGGTTAGTTGTCAGCCTAGTTTGCAAACCCTTGCAAATAAGAGTGTACGTATTGGTATGGGTAGGGCATCAAGGGAAGTGTTGACTGTGTGTGATCCGGACACTTTAGCTCTATCTCTATTCTATGGTGGGTGCATGTAGGACGGCAATAGTGTTTGATCCATTGGACGGATTCACACACTCGTGTATAGAGGTGCGGTGACCACCAATCCTTTCTATAGCACATTGTAAACTTAAAATCATACCAAATATATGAATTGAATGTATGCATATGTTTTCGTATTGTTTTGTTTGCTCACTGAGCTGTGATGTGTGCTCATCTTTTCGATGTCGAATATTTTTAATTGTTGATGCAGGTCCCACCGTAGAAGATTATATAAATGCGCCCACGTATGGACACGTAGCAGCTATGGATGGAGAACTACTGGTGGAAGCGCATGATCTATCATGCGAGTGCAATCAATGTATCTTTGATTAGTTTAGTTATTTTGATTACTGAAACATGTAATTAATTATTTTACTTGAGGTCTTGAGTTATTTGGGAATAAGTGGATTCAATTATTTATTATCACTGTTAGATACTCAGTTCATTATTAATAAAGACTTCTGGTATCGTTTATTTACTCTGATTATCATTCTGGGATGTATTTGGTTTAACCGAATGGGCACAACCTATACGAGATCTTGGTTTGAACCGTTGGTTCTCATGGAGGTTCATCACACCACTGGTTAGTCCATAATTGGGGTGTGACATGGCACATCCTCGGTCTTTAGCGGAGATTTGTAACCTTTACTCAGCAAGGGATTCATCCAAAGCCATGTAGCTATGGACAACAAAGAAGCTGAAGCGTAAATGCTCACTTTCGATTTGTGCAACAAATTGTGAAATCACAAGCTTCTTCATTGTTAGCAGAAGGAAGTTCGCTTTTGGAGGTGTGTGGCAAGCTTCTCGAACGGATCAATTATTTCTGGTGCTCCGCTCATGCTCTCTACCACTCTTCAGCCATGGTAGCGTCGGTTTCAGATTGGAGCCCGTGAAATGAATGTTTCAGGTTAGAGCCTGTTAGGGTTTCTTTTTTTTTTTTTTATTTTTTGCAGAGAAACAGAAAGGAAGAAGAAAGGAGTATAAACGTCTACATACAATTTCAACTATTTTTAATTAGTTAATGGACTAATGTTTGTATAATTTGGGTGATAGATATTTTTTTAAAAAACTTGGGTGGTAAGTGATTTGTCCAAATCTTTTTTATGTGATAGGTGAAAATTTCTTTATTTTATTTGTTGAATGATGTAGAGTACAATGAATATATGTCTGTATTTTTAGTAAAAAAAGTTCCCATATTAAACACGTGTGTATTAATGCCGTATCTTTTTTAAACCCAAATTTCAATCCCTGTTTTAAAGCTTGTCTTTCCAAATTTACTATGGATGAGAAACGGATCTTCTTTTTCTTTGGGTAAAAATGAGAGACGGATCCAACGGCACCAATTGTCTTCGTGTGTCATTTAAGGCGGTCATCATAGGCTTCCTAAATAAAAAAGATCCCAATTCAACGGTTTTAACCCAACCAACAAGGCAACAACCATAATGACCAAAAAAACCTCCGAATCCAATGAGCCAAGGATTCAAATAGTAGTATAGTACTCCAGTTTTATCCATCCATTGTCTCTCGCTTGCAGAGTCCAGAATCCAAACTGAGCATCACTGGTACCTAGCAGCTCGACTTCAGGGTCTAAGACGCTAAGTGCGGAGGCCAGGTGACTGTAAGTTTCAAAACCCTTAGAACTAAATTCGCCAGAGCAGTTTTAGGGCTTCGTGGAAAAACCAGAAGATGGTGTTGATAAGTACTCGTTTCATGGTCTATTGAAGAATTCAAACCTGTATACATTTCCATGTATTTCTCAATTTCAATCTATTTATTTCATCGGATTTAAACCAGCGAAGTTTGGTAAGGACAGATTTGGAGTTGCTTCAGGGTATTAGTCTCAATTTTTATTTAACTATGATGATGTTTCGGTGCCTAGAGTGATGTGATGGAGATACTCTTGGGAAATGGGCGAATGGGTATATCTAGTTTGGATCGAAATGGGTTTCCCCGGTCGCAATGTTCTTCCTTACACGGGTTTGCGATTTATGCGAAACCCATGTTCGGTGTCTCTATCAAAACGAAGAAAGTGAGCTACATTTGGAATTTCTGTTTAAAATCATCCAATTGCAGAATAACTAAAGCTGTATTGAAGGGAGAATCAAAGGATTCAGTTAATGACGGGCTTCTACAGAAGGAATTGGCGTTTAAGCCGACATTTGATGATTATTTGAAGGCTATGGAGTCAGTTCGGACTGTTAGGGAGAAGTACCGAATCAAAGATGCCAACGGGCATCATTCAAAGAAGGGTTCTAGAGCAAATGATCTTCAGAGATCACCCGTTTTGGATGGAAATGAAGAAAAGTTGAACTTAGGTGGGTCTGAGGTGCATTCACATCGATCTGAAAATGCTATTTCCAAGGAAGGGGATGAGTTACCTGAGAGGATTCGTCAAGGCTCCGGGAGTGAAAGTCAGGGGAGAGGTAATTTAGGCTATATAAAAAGAGGTAATAGAGGGCTCAAAAACCATAGTAAGTCGGATGTGGTGGGAATGGAAGATGTAACTAAAACCCATCCTTTAAGCCAAAATAAATTGGATGACAGAACAAGTGATGCGAATTCAAAGGTTGGAAGGGCATTGAATGGGGATGGGGATAAGAGGAAACTAGGCAAAACAAATGGAAGATGGATGAGAAATCAGGCTATTAGTATAGAAAATAACTTTGGTGAGTTTGGATTCAATCGAATGGTAGATAGCAAAGGAAAATCTAAAGCTGTTAAGCAGTTAAGTGGTAATGCAGTTCTGAGGCATCAAGAACTTGGCCTTAAAGAAAGTTCCATAAAAGTACATAAGAAACAGCTGAACCAAAATAGTAAGGGTAACTCTGAGAATGTATTCAATGAAGTTTTGAGTAAAAAATTAGTTTCTAAAAGCAAAGTAGGAAGCAAGTTGGAGCATTCTGAGGCTGCTAATGTGAAATTGGAAGAGATGAGGCCTACTGGGAACCAACTGCAATTTGTTTTGGATGACAATGCTTTTGAAACAGAAAAAATTCGTTCTGGAAGTAGTGTAACACGTCAAAGCCTGAGTAGGTACCAAACTCGAGCTGAGGACACTGGATATAAATCTTCAAGGAAGAATTTTAGGTTAACAAATAGAAGCAACTCTTCCTCTCACATAGTTGATGATAGTGATTTGGAGTTTGAAAGGGCTGCCTTCAAGTCTTTTGAGGTATTCACTGATGTGAAGGATAGGCCACGAGTCTTGCGGATGGAAATGGAGGAGAGAATCCAGAAGCTAGCAAAGTGGTAAGGAACATATGCCTTTTCAGTATAAGATGTTACATGTCTGCTGCTGTCCCCCCCCCCAACTGTGGGTGTTCCTCCTCTCCCAAATCAAGTTGTGAATGATTAACTTACCCAAGAAAAAAAGTTGTTTATGATTATCCCATCCCTGTTCTGAAGTCTGTGGGAGTTGCACCTGGGATTGAACCCGACTCCAACTATAATAATCCAACAACTAACCACTGGTACTTTTACTCATAAAGAGAAAAAAAAAATGAATTTTTTTATATGAATAACTGCTTTGTTAAGACAGGAAATGATAGAAATCCTTAAAGTGAAGAAAACCACATTCACTACATTGCAAAAAGAAAACAAATTATGCTGGATTTAAACAATGTTATATGGCCTGTGCTTACAAAAGCATTCAATGCTCCCCTAATGTATGTCTATTATCTTTTTTCTTGTTTTACTCAAGTCAGTATTCTAGATGTCGAAATATGTGAGCTATAGTTGTCTGGCTGTTGAATTACTGGATGGTTTTGTCCATCCCTTTTGTGTTAATTTTCTGCTTTTTGGATCAGCCTTGCATTAGATATAGATCAGTGGGCAAAGAATGTACCCCCTTGCAATATTGGTAATCTTTAAAATATTGGTAATCTCCATTTTTTTTTTGGGTAGGTAGTAATCTTCAAATTAACAGTTATTGAAGTGGAAAGTAAGAAGCACATAGTTGGCTACTTATCCCCTTGTTGAATTTGATACAACTTCTCATTTGGCATATATCTTCTAGAATAATGCATCCTTCAATAAATAAGATTCTCACGGCCAACCAGTTGAATGGTGCACTCTTATCTAGAAAGGAACTGTACCTTTATAGAGTCCATTGGGCGATCTGAAGGATTCATTATGGGATCCTTGATGAGTGCTTGATGCATTTAGATGGTGTTAGGGGAGTAATGCACCCCATCAATAAAAAAAACTGACACGTGGCAAAATCCATGTCACCAATAAAGCCATGCATGGTCTGCAGACACATCTCGCGGAGCTCAGCCAGATCAGTAGTTGACCTCAGCATTTGACGGGCCATCAAGATGGCCTTCCCAACCCTGAGGACCTCGGACTCCTCTAACGTCCAGCTCAATCAACATCCGACTTCCGGGGTCTATGAATATTCCCGGGGTATCCGGCCTCAATGAATCTCAAGCCTCGTCTCTGCAGATTTCTACCTTCAGAAGGACTTCTCTGCGTTAGGACACCTGTCATCCCAAGATACTCGGACTCGTCGACTCACAAGTCATGTCTCAGAAGATTTTCTACCTTTGGAAGGATTAACCGGCATGAAGACACTTGTCATGCACTCCTATTTCGCAATGACTCCTACCTCCAGAAGAACTCCATCCTCCATTCGGACTCTAACTCTTGTTTGGACGCAAGAGATCACAGCCATCCGATGTGGACAGCTGGCAAACCAATCCATTCAGGGGCAGATCTGGCCTTACACAATGCATGCCTGATTCTATAAATATACTCAGTTCTGAAGGTAAACGATCCCCACTTTTTGAAGCATAAACTCTCCTTACACCCCACTCGGAGCTCATATTTCAATATTGAGTTCTTGACTACTTGTACTAAGAATTGACTTAGGCATCAGAGTGTCCTCGGGTTTCGCAACCCCACCACTTCAGCCCTTATTTTTTGTGGTTGCAGGCTCCTATTGCTTTCAGACCGACGGTGCACTTCCAACTGCAACAGATGACATGAATTGTTTGGAGGTTTGTTCCCTTTTATGTTCAATTGGACACTTTTGAAGGAGTGAAAACATTTAGAACCTTGAGAACTAAGATCAGTCTATTACTTGGTAATAGACAATATTCTGATATCTTTTTTTTGGGTAAATAAATAAATTGTACTAACAAAATCCAAAGAAGAAACAAGGCTAGGAACCCCGAAGCGCAATTACAAAACAAAAAGGAGGATCACAAAGGAGGGCACGGGACCTCCTAATCACATTAGAATTGAATAGGTAAGTCCCAAGCTGAAATCAAGAATCTATTCCAAGGAGTGTCTAGGCAGGGACAGGAAATTTGGGTCAATATACCGTGAACATTAACGACAAGAGTTGGGTTTGTTCGGACATGAATACTTGTATTGGAACCTCTCTTGATATACATTAGAGGCTTTGTTATAAACCCATTATTAATTTACAGACAGATTTAAAGAAGTTTATCTGCTATTATCTTTTGGGAAAAAGAGTCAGGGGATACTAGATGCATACTATCAAACATCCTTTAAGCTCTCTTTTGAACTTTGATGATTCAATATTAGTTTCGCTTCTAGAAATCAAGAATTGAAAGTGATCTATGTAGTGTTGTTTTGTATTGGTGTTCAACAACCCTAGCTTTTAGTTTTTGTCTGTAGGTGAAGGTAAGCAAAAAAAAAATATTGATACCAGCAAAAAAAATATTGATATCATGGATTTTATGTCATAGGCTCATAGCTTAATATGGTTATGGTTGGAAATTGGAATTGTGCTATGCAGGAATCCCCATACCGGTATGGAGAACTAGGAGTTAGGGGGCCTTGTTTAACATCTTGTTCTCTTCTTTATTAAGACTGATTGAGGATGGAACAGATTCTTTAGGTATGGATGAAACTTATGAAGAGCCATTGTGCTCTCTCTAGCTCTAGCTTTATTGTTCTTTTGCCCCCTTTCACCCCTTCGATAACAAGCAACATAAAGTTTTCATTATAGAAATGAATAGATGAGCTAGTGAATAAGCTCTTATAAAAACATAAATATCAAAATTTAAAAGGAAACAAAAGAAACATCAAGGGACAAAGCATACCTCATTGACGACGTATATCTTGATCTCTCCTTGAAATTCTTTTTTCGCTACTCCACTCCATTACAAGGCGTCCAATAAGGTTACATTCATAGTTGTCAAGGTGACAAGGTGATCCAAGGCATTTGGGGCCATCCTGGGCGCCTAGGCAACGCCTAGGCGACCAAGGTGTTCCCAGTGTATTATATATATATATGCATCATTTTACATAAATAATCAACATTTAAGACATAGCTTAAATAATATGAGAAAACCAACAAAGAAACAAATAATTGAGTTAAGTAAGCAACACGTATTTATGACTAATATTTACTTATTTCTAACAAATTTGACTGGAGTGTAACTCCTTTAATATACTTCGGATTCAAGCAATCTCGAATTCGTTGCAAAAATAGTATAATCAGCTTTCCAACAAATCCAAGATTGCTTGAATCTGAGTTATAATGAAGGAGTTACACTCCGGTCAAACCTTATTTGGAGTACGCGAATGCTGTTTAAAGTCGTCTGAATGTAAATTATTTTTTGGGCATCAAAGCAATAAATTATTTTGGTGTGCTCTTGGTTTTTAGTGATGCTTTACTATAAAAAGATTTATGGAATTTTTACATTTGGAAAAAAGCCTAGCATTTGGAAGTTGAAAATCGCCCCCGCACCCAAAAATACGGTTTTTGTTCTTGAACTGGAGGGTTGACTTTTTATCCTTTTGGAATTTGAATTTTAGACTATTTTTATTGGATTCAAATAGGGGGTATTTGCTTATTTATGAATAATATCTTAAGTAAATGAAATTAAAGAAACATTTACTTAAATGATATTAGTCATAAATAAGTACTATCTGATAAATGTTGTTCTTGTCTAGCTTAATAAATCTTGTAAAACAAATTCAGAGATCAAAGGAAAAAAAAAAAAACACATATAAGACCAAAGGCGACCGTCTAGGCATTCTGGGCCCCCAAGGCTTCCAAGGCGGTGCCTAGACGACTCCCAGAGAGCCTGGGCGGTTGCCCAGGCAACACTAATAAGGCGCCCAGGCCCTGGAATCACGCCTGGACGCCTAGGCGACGCCTTGACAACTATGGTGGAGGTCCAATGGGCGCTAATCCTGATAGCGGTAAAGCCTCTCCTCTCTCTCTTTATTCTTTATTTTTTGGTAATTACTTCATTTATTGTCCTTATAGGGTTGTAGTCTCTATATTATATATAATGGATGGTTTTGGGGATCTCAACACAATTGTTGAGGCTCCCAAAGTTGCAACAACCTCCTTATCTCCATCTCTTTTCTCTCCATTCTTCTTCTTTTCCTTGTAGAATTTATATGAAATCGGAGCAAGGTCTTTAGGAACTGTTATGTCTCCTTAGATCTTGTTCAGTGATTTTCCATTTGATTTCAACATTGCATCTCTAAAGTAAGAGGAGGTGCATTCACCTCCTATTCTCAGTTCTAACAGCATGGAATAAATCGATTGATGGCGATATCATAGTTATATCGATTCTATGAAGGTGTTTTCGGTAACTTCGATTGAGTATCGATTTTATGGCATCGATTTTCTGGAAGTAAATTTCTGGCAGTATGTTTGATATCGATTTTTGTTTGGTGATTGTTTTTGCCTCTTGGTTGGCTGAACTGAGTATTCCCATTCCTTTCTTGTAAAGTCTTTTTGCCTTTCGGTTGGCTGAACAGAGCGTTACAATCAATTTTTCGTTGAAGTTCTAGTTTTATGCTTATCGGTTGGTTGAACAGAGTATTTAAGTCAATTTTCTGTGATTTGAAGTTTTGATTTTTTTTTTTTTTTGGAAGTTCCTTTTTTGCCACTAGGTTGGCTGAACCATGTGTTAAAAGTTGAGAACAATGACTGAGTCCAAGAGTACTGTGACTGAAGTGCATTCCTCTTCCCATTGAATTACAGAGAAGAAATTGGAATGACTTAACAATTTTCAGCAATGGGAGGAAAATAGTTAAGCTTGTTTTGATAGGACGGGATCAATGGGATCACTTAACCTAGACAAAGTCTAGCACATTACATGAGGCACTGTTTGTGCCTGGATTTTGGGACAGTTGTTAAACTCTATGGATAATTCAATTGTGGACCTTGTTATACATATTGATATTGTCAAGGAGTTGTGGGATTATTTGCATGTCTTATATTCAAGTCATAATAATTTGTCTCCAATTTATGAGGTATCATAGGAATTTTATTGGATGGAACGGAAGGGTTGAGCTCTCGTCTAGTATTTTTCTGATATCAAATAGATGTATGAGGAATTGAATTCCCTACTTTCTATCAATGCTGATGTTCAGAAGATCCAGGATCAACGAGAGCAGTTAGTAATTGGGTTTCTTGGGTGGTTTTGCACCCGAGTATAAAGCAGTTCATTCTTAGACTCTTGGCAATGCCAATGTGGTCTTTCTAGCGATACCTTTTCTCGTGACAATACCTGTTATGGCACTCATGAGGATAGTTTGGCTCTTGTTTCTCATGGTACTGGTCGTGGTAGTTCTTTTGGTCGTCCTCTTGGGGCACCATCCTCTTCAGATGGTTTGGGTTTAGCTCGCACGTGTCTTTATTGTGGGAAACCCGGACATATCTAACGATTTTGTTGGAAAATTCTTGGCAAACCACCTCAGCAACAGTTTGCCAATTCCACCACAAGTTCTAAGCCTCCAGCTCCTCTTGTACCATCTGAGGGAAAGATGGTCAAGATGATTGATGATGAATTTGCTTGCTACACCTAGTTTCAGACTTTACTGCCTTCCTTGTCTTCCACTGTTACTTTTGTTTAGATGAATAATGCCACTGCACGTATTTCATTCTCTCAACCATAGATCATTGATTTGGTGCTTTTGATCTTGTGTCTGGCATATCAGGTATATTTTATTCCTTTCGTCCTTCTACCTTCAATGTCACTTTGGTTGATGGCTCTTTGACCAAGCAGTGGCATTGGGATTGTTCATCCCACCTTATCTCTATCTTTATCCTCGGTTCTTCATTTACCTGACTTTCCGTTTAACATATTATCTGTTAGTAAGCTTGCTACTGCTTACAATTGTTTCATAACCTTTTTCCCTGATTCATGTGTTATTCAAGATCTTACGCTGAAGAAGACGCTTAGTGGGGGCCTTGCATAAGGGGGATTGTTTCCACTTCAGGATTCTCCGTCTGTTGCTTGTTCAAGTGTTCTGTCTCCCCATCAAATTCATTGTCGGTTGTGTCATTTATCTTTGCAGAGTTTGAAGAAGCTTGATCCTCATTTTAATTCGTTGTCTAGTTTAGAATGTGAGTCGTGTCAGCATAGTTGTCAAGACGCCAAGGCGAACCAAGGCGTTGGAGGCCTGACAGGACGCCTAGCGACCAAGGTGCCTGATGTTCCAAGGAGTCACAAGGCCGTCTGGGTGCCTAGGCAACGCATTGACAACTATGCGAGTTAGTTTGGAAAGCCTCACCGCTTGAGTTTATTCTTCTCATGTCAATAAGCAGTTTTTTTTTTTTTTGGTAAGATCAATGAGTGGTTTGCGCTTCCTCTTTCTTTAGTTCATTATGATGTATAAGGACCTTGTCCAGTTACGTCTACGTTAGAGTTCAAGTATTTTGTTATCTTTGTTGATGATTTTTCCAGGGTTACTTGGATTTATTTAATTAAAAGTCAGTCTAAATTATTTTCTATCTTTTGTTTATGAAATTCAAACTCAATCCTAGACCACTATTCGTGTTCTTCGCAACGATAATGCCAAAAAATATTTTTCGGGTCAGTTTTTTGAGTTTATGGCTACACAAGGTATGGTCCATTAGTCTTCCTGTTCCGACATCCCACAACAGATGGTGTTGTGGAAGGAAGAATCACCATTTAATGGAGATTACTCGGTCCCTTCTTTTCGAAATGAAGATGGCTGAGTCCTTTTGGGAGGATGCTGTGTTAACTGCGTGTTATCTTATTAATCATATGCCATATTCCGGTTTGGATGGTGGTAATCTTATTCTATATTGTTTCCCTTTGACCCCTTTTTTTTGTGCTTTCTCCTCGGGTATTTGGATATGTTTGTTTTATTCTTGATTATTGTCTTGGTACCTATAAGTTAAATCTTAAAGCTCTCAAGTGTTTGTTTGTGGGGTATTCACATACTCAAAAGGGTTATCAGTGTTATTCGCCGGAGTTTAATAAATATTTTGTCCCCGCCGATGTTTCTTTCTTTGAGTCTACACCATATCAGGATGGGTCATTTGTCATGTCTGAGTTGGATGATGATCTACCTACATATATTGTTCTACACTCTGTTTAGCTGGTACCACCTCCTCCACCTGTCATGTAGCAGGTTTATACTCGTCTCCCTCGGGTAAATCTTGCACCCTTGGCTCCTTTCCCCTTTGCTACCTCTTCTTCGTTTGTAGACCCTGCACCTAAGATAAGTATACCCCCTTCTGACCTTGATATACTTATTGATCATTGTAAGGGAGTTCAAACGAAGTTGTACAAAACATCTAATTTTGAACTTTGTGTCCACATCTGGCTTCACTTCCTACTTTCACTCTTGTTTAACTATGGTTGAGAATCACCCCCTTTTTAAGTCTGTTGTAGAGGCACTATCTAATCCTGCCTGGAGGACAACTATGGAAAACGAACTTTTGGCCTAGGAGGAAAATAATACTTGGGATCTTGTCCATGTACCTATGGAAAAATCTGCTATTGGTTGTCGTTGGATGTATGTTGTTAAGGTGAACTCTGATGAATCTCTTGCTCATTTGAAAACTTGTCTGGTCGCCAAGAGCTATTCACAAGCCTATGGCATTGATTATCTGGATAATTTTTCTCCGGTGGGCAAGCTTGCTTCAGTTCGGATTTTTGTTCTCTCTTACTACTTCCCATCACTAGCTTCTGTACCAACTTGATGTGAAGAATGCTTTCTTATATGGTGATCTTCATAAGGAGGTTTATATAGAGCAAGCACTCGGGTTTGTTGCTTAGGAGGAGTTTGATATGGTGTTTAAGCTCCGGAAGTCTTTATATGGGTTGAAGCAGTCTCATCGAGCATGGTTTGGTTGCTTCACGAAGTTCTCAGTTTTGGCCTATCTTGATGTGAGAGTGATCACTTTGTATTTTATTGTCATTCTAGAGGGGATTTTCCTTATTGCTTATGTTGATGACATAGTTATTATTGAGATGATAATGCAAGTATTGACTATTCAAAGGCTTGTTTATAGCAACAATTTCATACCAAGGATTTGATTCGCTTGAAATATTTCTTAGGCGTTGAAGTGGCTCTATTAATGAAAGAAATTTCCCTTTCTCGAAGGAAATATATTCTGGTTCCTCTTACCGAGACAGGGATGTTAGAGCCCAAGCATGCGGATACTCCAATGGATCCTAACATCAAACTTATATTTGATGATGGTGATGTTCTGACAGATCGTGACAGGTATCGCAGGCTAATTGGCAAGTTGAATTATCTCAGTGTGACTCGATCAGATGTGACCTTCCCTGTTAGTATTGTGAATCAGTTTCTATCGTCTCCTCGGACGCTTCATTGGGATGTTGTTATTAGTATTTTACGGTATCTCAAGAAGGCTCCAGGTCATGGTATTCTGTACTCTGATCATGGACATGGACGTGTTGAGGGTCTCTCGAATGTTGATTGGGCCAGTTCTCATATTGATAGACGATCTACTACTGATTATTGTATTTTTGTTGGTGAAAATCTTGTGACCTAGAAGAGCAAGAACCAGACTGTAGTTGCTCGGTCCAGTGTTAAGTCTGACTATTGTGCTATGGCACATGTAACGTGTGGGTTGGTGTGGGTCAAACAGTTCTTAGCTGAGCTTAGTTTTCCACACGAGTCTCCTATGCAGCTGTGTTGTGATAACCAAGCAGCCATTCATATTACTTCCAAACCTGTGTTTCATGAGAGGACGGAACATATTGAGGTCGACTGTTGTTTTGTTTGTGAAAAGCTTCTGCAAGGGATTATCTCTCTGTGCCATGTTCATTAAGAAGAACAGCTTGCTGATGTGTTCACTAAATCTTTATGGAGTGTGAGGACTGATTATTATTGTAACCAGCTGGCTATGATTCATATATATGCTCTAGCTTGAGGGGGAGTGTTAGTGCTAATCCCAATGGCGGTAACGCCTCTCCCCTCTCTTTATTTTTTTGGTAATTAGTTCCTTTATTGCCCTTCTAGGGTTGTAGTCTCTATATTATATATAATGGATGGTTTAGCATTTAGGGAATCTCAACACAATTGTTGAGGCTCCCAAAGTTGCAGCAGTCTCTCCTTCTCCATTCTTCTTCTTTTTCCTTTAGAATTTACAATAGCATTTGCCACAATCTTTCCTTGAGTGTGAGGTTTCCTCCCAAATTGAATTCTTGGCCATTGAGAGAATATCATCTTTTTGTCTCTTGATGTAATAATGTCAATTCCAAGAAGCAAAAGAAAGGACCAACAAATTCTGTTGCAGAAAATGAACAAATGGGCTGATGTCTCCTCTTCCTTTATACACATTGATGTTGGTCTCCAAATAAATTCCATTTCCTGTTGAGTGATCAAATTTATTGTCTTATCACGGCAAAATCCAATTGAAAATTTCTATATCTGTTGGTGACTTGGTGCTACTGTTTCCTAAACATCATCGATGTAACTGAATCCTTACAGGTCTTGTGTTAATCACTATCAGCTCAAGGGATTGATGATCTCTCAATCCACACCCTTCTAATGTTATTGACGTTAGATATCTGTGAGCAACTGCTTAGGGCAGTTGGTTGGTGTCCACCAGTAGAGTGTAGCTACCCAGGAGGTCATGGATTCACTCTCCTGTTTTACGTTGTGCTTCAAGGCACCTGCTTCTGCCCCCTAAGTGTGATCAAAGTCATAGTTCACAGAAATAGGTAGATAAAAAATAATAATTAGATATCTCATGTTAGCTCCTTACGATACACACCCTTACCCACCCTCCTCTTCTATAACCTTGGAAGCAGATATCTCAACTTTCTGTCACATTTCTTGCTACCTGTGGAAAATTCCTTCTTCTTTTTTTCTTTTTTTTCTTTTTTTCTTTTTAAAATTTTTTTTTCTTGAGGGGGGGACCAGAGTAGTTACTGGCATGTTCATGTTTTTCAATGCAAACTGATTTACACATTTTAGGATTTCGTCAAAGGAGTAGATTGATAAAATGGGTTCTGTAGGCAAGCAGTTCACTTGAAGATTGTTTATTTTTTACAGGTTGAATGCTACGGACATCAATTTACCTGAATGGGTGTTCTCTAAGATGATGCACAGTGCAAAAATCAGGTACTCAGATCATTCCATTTTGAGGGTTATCCAGATATTGGGTTCATTAGGGAATTGGAGACGAGTGCTGCAAGTCATTGAGTGGCTCCAATCACGTGAGCGGTTCAAGTCTCACAAGTTGAGGTATGAACTGTAAAGGAAAATCAGTTGATTACATGTCTATGAGATAGAATTAATACTGAAGGTAGATTTTAAGTGTCAGATTGATAGAAACAAAATTTGAGTTGACCAACCCATAAATATGTGTATTTTTGGCCGCTTTCTTTCTGATCATGAATGCTTGAGTAAGTGGGAGGTTCTCTTTTATAATAACTTGATAGACATGACAATTGTAGGATAAAATAATGGAAGCAGAACACGAAGCTTGATTAAAGAGAAAGGAACAGCTGCTCAGAACTAATTGTGAAAAAAATAAAATCTGCTTGAAGGTTAATGAAGAATGTTGTTAGGGTAATAAAATTGTAACCGTAAACTGTTTTGACTTAGTCAAAGTAGTTAGTGCTATGGATTCCTAATTTGTTTTTAGTTTGCTTTATTAGTTTCTTTTACCAATTAAGTTTGTTAGTTTCTTTTTTTATTTTGAATTTACTTTGTTTTTAGTTTGTGACTAGGACTCTGACTTGTAGAGTCTTAGATCCTATCTAATTGTTGTTTTCTATAATCTATAAATACAAGCTACAAGGAGAGGAGCAGGAGACATCAATTCTCTCCATCTTCTCTTATTTTCTCTTTTGTTACATGGTATCAGAGCAATTAATTGTGTTGCCATTTTGGGAGTCATATAAGGTTCTCTGTTAAGTGTTTAGCTACTGTTATTGCTTCTCCTGCTACTATTGCTGCTACTATTACTACTAATTGCTTCACTGATGCGGGATCTAGGTTGAGAAAACCCTAATTGATCCACTAGTAAGCCCACCCAAACAATAAGATACTCAAACAATAATGATAATGGCAGAATTGTAATTAAATAAAAAACTCAACCAGTGATGGCAGTTTGGTAATTATTCAGAAGTCTGTAACAACTCTATAGAACCAAACAGGCCTTAGGATAAAACAGAATCAGAAGTATAAGCCAGGGGTATTTTAGAAAAATAGCAATTAAACAATAACACAAATAAATCGTTGCTTCTGTCTTCTTGTCTTCAAGCTCTCGATAGAAGCAGGAGGCGGAAATCAGACTCAAATAAAAGAAAAGAACTTCTTAAATAGAGTTCCAATCAAGCTAAACATTGAGGAAGAGTTGCAGGTTCATAACCCTCTGAATCCCAAGTAAAAGGAGTTCCAATAACTAAGCATCCATGTGGGAATAAACTGCTGTAACCAAACCATATGGTAAACTCAAAGTCAGATCTGCAACTGATATTAACCTCAGGAAATCAGAACTGGTGAAGTGTAAAACTATGGGGGGTTGAGACGTTTATGAAAGGGGAGATCTCAAACAGCATTTGAGGGTAAAAGGAAGAGAGGATAGAGAGACCGATGGGTTTTGTTGGGGTTGGGGTTACCGCCAAAACAGGGGAAAGGTTAGGAAGAAGAAGGAAGAGGAAGAGGAAGAAGGAGAAGAGACAGCGTGAGATGGAGAGGGATGGGATTTCTGGCCAGCAGGCCTACGCTACTCTCAAATCAAAAGACTTCTTCAATTTCATTCACAATAATCTTCTCAAATCTCTACTACTCATTGTACTCTATTACAGCTCTTATAAAGAAATAACATTCCTAATCTAATTGAATTAATTTAGAAACTAAATAAAATCTCTAATTAAAATAGAAATTATAAAGAAGGAAACATAAAATTGAAATTTCCTATTCTAAATTGATCCTCTACCAACCCTTTCCAAACCGAAAGGTTGGTTTGGGTTTGAGCCGGTTCAGATTTGACTTGGGTGGCCAAATCAGCTTGTATTGGTCCAACCATGAGCAGGCTACTGCATCATTCACAGTGACCAATACTATGCTGCTACTATTATTTGGTTCACAGTGACCTATACTGTGCTGTTACTACTATTACTTGTTTTACAGTGACATATACTGTATTGCTACTATTACTTGGTTCACAGTGACTTATACTGTGCTGTTACTACTACTGTTGCTACTACTGCTAGTCTGCTATTGCTGTCACTACTGCTGCTAATGCTCCTATTACTATAACTACTGCTTATGCTGTAACATTGTTTCAAGCTGAAGCTCTCACATTCCCCCATGCTTCAACTTGAGGGGGGATGTTAGCGTAATAAAATTGTAACCACTCACTATTTTGATTTAGTCAAGTAGTTAGTCCGTTAGTGCTAGTTTCTAGAACTTGAACTCCTAAATAGTTTATTAGTTTGCTTTATTAGTTCCCTTTATCAATTAGACTTGTTAGTTTCTTTTTTCTATTTTGAGTTTACTTTGTCTTTAGTTTGTGACTAGGACTCTAAAAGGGACTCTGACTTTTAGAGTCCTAGATCCTATCTAATAGTTGTTTTCTATTTTCTATAAATATAAGTTATAAGGAGAGGAGTAGGACACATCGATTCTCTCCATCTTCTCTTATTTTCTATTTGTTATAAATGTTATATTGTATCATCTCAGTATTTAGTAAAGACACATTAATTATTGACCTTAAACTGCCCAACAATGCTGCCCACTCGAAGGAGTATGGTAATATGATCAGCCATCCCTGTTGTAGAAAATTTTGCTAATTTTCTTCTTCAAGACATGCAAAGATAGCAAACATGATAATTTTTTTCTAAGATTTTCATTCTACTGAAAGCTAGTGTTGGTGATATACACTAGGATATACTGTTTAGAAATTTTATCTATGCATAAAATATTTCTATATGTTTGTTATTACCTTTACATTGAACCGTCTCAGCGAAAAGATTCACCGTTTCAGTATGGAAAGCTGAAAGTTATTCCAACTAAGTTGATGATTTTGTTCATTTAGGCTACTCAACAGGTGGAATTTTCATCTGATCATATTATTTGTTGTGCATCTCTCTCTCTCTCTCTCTCTCTCTCTTAAGGAGGTTTTATGTTCGTCATTTTTGGACATTTTCCTTTATGTGGTTGATTTTCAACACAATTTTTAAGATTCACCATTTAGTCTCAAGATTTGATTTTTTGTCACATAGCATGAGTTCCCTAAGATCCAAATCAGTATGTAGTATAATGTTTGCATAAAGCATCCCTTGTACTACTTAACTACATTGTGGAGGACGGAGCACCTAGGTTACATGATCAAACAAAGGAGAATTAGGACTTATTCGATACACTTTTTGAAAATTGTTAAATTGGAAAACATTTATATTATAAAAAAGGAAAATTTTCATATTCACACCATTAAGGATTGGAAACCTCATCTACGTCCACTAGTTTGCAAAAACTTCATCTAGTTCCCAAAAACTTTGCTCCGTTAATCAACGAAGTCCATTCTGTTAAAAGAATCCCGTTAATTGTTGACGTCAGCTGCCTTGAACATTTTAAGGGACGATAATACCCTTTTATGCTTGTTAAAAGACCAAAATACCC
Source organism: Protea cynaroides (assembly GCA_028583415.1). Lineage (NCBI taxonomy): Eukaryota > Viridiplantae > Streptophyta > Magnoliopsida > Proteales > Proteaceae > Protea > Protea cynaroides. Next base: position 54,153,019 of record CM053267.1, on the reverse strand, counting down.
TTAATGGTATAGTTACCCTACCCCCAAATTTTCACCTCCATCATCTCTGTTTACGACGGCGATGGTCTTCATGTTCATCGAATCCTCTATTTGGATGTGGATGCAGGGTCAACGATCGATCAAGGGATTGCATACTTCTTCATGTTCTTAGCCTTGGCTCTCACTTACATCATTCACTAATTTTTATCATATTTATCTTTTTGGCTTCCAATTTGATAGAAATTGGGTTCTTCGGTGTTATACTGAGGTGGATTCTCATCCTCCTCTTGATCTTTTTCCGATCTGTTAGGGTTTTCTTTTTGTTGATCCGTTCTCTTTTTCAGAAATGGCATCTGCAGATGTTGAGTTTTGCTGCTTCGTTGGTGGTCTAGCTTGGGTTACTGATGATCAAGCCCTCGAGAGGGCTTTCAGTCAATATGACAAAATTATTGTATCGAAGAAAATCAGTGATCGTGAGACTGGTAGGTCCCGAGGGTTTGGCTTTGTGACTTTCCGCGATGAGCAGTCGATGAGGGATGCCATTGAACGGATGAACGGCCAGGATCTTGATAGTAGAAATATTACCGTCAATAAGGTGCAGACCAGAGGAGGTGGTGGTGGCAGAGGCGGTGGTTACTGCAGTCTGCATCGGAGATGGTGGTAGTTATGGTGGCGGCGGTGGTGGATATGGTCGCCGTGAAGGTAATAGTTTTGGTGGTTCCTGTTCCAGGTTATTGTTCTCTATGTGATACTCCTTTTTGGCCGCTGGTTCGGTATCAATAGTTAGGTTTTATCCTTCTCCGAGTTTTTGTAGTCTTGTTACAGAGATCATGAAAATTTGAAGTAGATATTTGAGTTGTTCTTCTGGAAATTTGTTGATATGTGCATAATCGTTCAATTTACCCAGAAATTTGGTTCTTCAACTATTCATCTGTTTGATTTATATATTCACTGAGATGTAATGAGTTTTTACTAATTAGATCATATTCTTTAATGATTCATCTGTTGGATTCATGTTTTGCCTTCTCCCCCCTTCCTTTGATACAAAACCAGATCATGAAACAAACTCTAATTCTGGTCTGGTGGTCAGAATCAGATGGATCTCTGATCATCTGTGTTATGCATCCATATTGTTCAAGTTCAAGCTCAAGCCCCTCGAAGGGCGCAGTAAATTGAACGTGCCTGTATGAGAAAAATACCTAATTGCTGTTTAATTAAGAGGAAAACAGCAGAGATAAAACTTCTCCGCGTTTGGATGTGGATGCAGGGTCAACGATCAACCGTACTTTTTATATAAGCAACTCTGTATCCATCGCCTCAGAGAGAGAGAGAGCCAAATAGGGTTAATTTGCCTTAATCGTCTCCTGGTTTTTCAACCGTATGTTTTACATAAACTTACCTGGTGCCGGAGCTGGGATGCCGAAGATGGGATGCCGCCATGAACCACAATGCAGAGGGAACCAATGCCACAGAGGAGACCAACGCAGATGGAGTCGGTTAAGGCTTGGGTGAGAGTGAAAAGGAGAGAGAGAAAATGTACATACCATTACAAAGGTCAAATTAGTCATTCAACATGCTCTTTTAATTTTTCAATTTTTAATATGAAGGGTAAAAGTGTATTTCAACAATTCCGTCAGTTAGTTGGACGTGGTTGAGGTTTTTGCAATCTTGTGGACGTAGATGATGTTTCCAATCCTTAATGGTGTGTATATGAAAATTTTCCTATAAAAAATATGTTTTTTTTTTTAACTTTGATGTTTTGAATAACTGTTTTTTGAAATAATCATTTAATTTTTTTTTTTCAGAACCAAAAAGAAAAAGAAGAAAGTATGTTGCATACAATATTTTTCTATCTTTGCACTGAACTTTAATTGGAACAATTTGCGTGTGGGTATAGAGGGTGGGCCTTGGCGCAACAGTAAGGTTGCTCCATTGTGACCTGGTGGTCATGGGTTGGAATTTGGAAACAACCTCTTTGTGAAGTGAGGGTAAGGCTGCGTACCTAAACCCCTCCCCAAACTCCACAGTGGCAGGAGCCCTGTGCACTGGGTAAGCCCTTTTTATTTGTGATTACATCATTTCAGCTTAAAACAGAAAAAACCTTTTACTTATTTTCTTTCTTATCTTTCTCCCCCAACCTCTCACGAATAATGCCAACTCTTTTCTCTCTCCTTCTTTCTCTCTCTTTGATGCAGTCTTGGGTTATAAAACCCTAATTGGAAATGTTATCATCCAGCTCAACAAAATCCAAGCAAAAGAAGATGTCAAATTTCTAATAAACCGGATTTTCTAAGGGTTTTTTAGGTAAGTTAAAGAGAAGAGGATAAAGGAACTAGATTTAATGGGTAGGGGTAAACTTGGAGCAAAGATAAGGAGAGGGGAGGGCAGAAATAAGGTTGAAAAGAAGGGGTATTTATGTAAGAAGAAAGACTTTAATGAAAGAAGGGTGGGGGAACGCTGCCTGTCTGCTGGGAGAGCGCGCAAGAGAATCCCGGGGGCAAGATTTTATTCATTTCAGGGGGGGAGCAACGGTCATTTCATCCCCTTCTGTGTCTGGGTACAGGAGGCATGGAGCTTGGCAAGGATCTTTTTCCTATACAAGAATTAAGGATAGAAAGAGGCAGTCTTCTTTAGCTCACGAAACCAAAAATCAATCGTGGTGTAACCTAGACTAAGAAATCGAACTTCAGTCTTTAAACCTGATTTAAACAGCCTGAAATTTCAGGGTTGGAGTTCCCTAGGCCTGGCGAAGTGCTAAACCTTGACTAGACAGGAATGTTGGTGATTCAGCTTGGACCAAGGTTTAAAATCTCTGTTCTCGAAGGTGTCTCGGCCTCCTAGAAAGTGGAGATCTCACCGAAACAGTGGAAAAACACCGAGACACCTCCAAAAGGCTGTCTCGGTGGCCAAAACTCATTTTTTAGGCTTCATACTTCAGGGAACCTCATTTTAGCATTATATAAACACATTTAGAGCATAAAATTGTAAAAATAATCACTCTTTGTAGTTATTTGGGTTTACACCCATGTTTTGGCAGTAAAAGCTGAAGTCTGTTGTAAACTTAGGCTAATATTGGCTATTGTACTCAATAATTATCTAATATAGTTATTCAAAAATGGGCAAATGAGACAATAAAATTATGCATTAAAGGAATGAGAAACAAAATAACACTTTATTATAAAACAACCCAACTATATCATACAGATCATTTCTTCATAGTTCAAATGTTCAATACTGAATAATACAATAAAGAAATCCTAATTCCTAACTCCCTAGTCCCCATGAGCCCATAGTCCACAACTCCACATACAATGTCTAATAATACGTAGAGTGTCGTGGATGATCCATTGGACTATTATCATACATTTGGGAAGTTGTCGACACAAGTTGTCTTCCAACTGAGCAACATAATTTTCCTACGACATTCTTGAGGCGAAGTAGTTCTGGTAGTCTTGCACATGATTCAGAAATATAACCTTAGTAGCTCCTTGAAGGATACCTATCTTAGGGAAGGATGGAACAACGTCTGAAAAACTACTCCGAAGCACAGATGGAACGGAAAAGAAACTGTCCACAAAGTTGGATGATCCACTCTGACTTTGTGCTACTGATGAACGATCGTCAAAGGAAGAACCATATGCAGTGGGATAGGGAATGAAGTTGGTATCAATATAATCATTTGAAGTGTAAGCTGACCCAGTGCTATATCCAGGAACATTCCACTACTCCTGTACACTACCGTAACTGTTATTTTCCTCTACACTCAATCCTTGTAAGCTAGTAGAGAGGCTATCAACGTTGACGTCCATCATGCTACTGCAATCAGCATCTTCATCTTGTTGGGAACGATGACGAGGCCTCTGCAAATACGTTTCAGTTCCACGTGATGAGGATGGTGCACGTGCACCATGGTCCGTATCCTATGTTGCATGAGTGTACTGGCTCTCCCCAGTGTATCTAACATGTGATGCTTGTGGCTCAGGATCAGCCCCAATGTTGACAATAGTGGCTCGACCTCTACCTGGGGCTCCACTCCCACTTCCATGATCACTACCATTAGGTCCACTACTACTCCAACTCCACTCAAGATTGTTTATATTAGTGCCAGCAGGAGGGTCAAACGGCATGGGTGACTGTGTATGTATGCGACCCTCATCCGAGGCTAGAAACTTGTTGACATCAGCATCCAACTGTCTGGCCAATACAGGGTCAGGCTTTCCCCCTGGCTGATCCATCACTGGTACTGCTCTATCCAACATCCACTCCACTAATTGGTCTTCGTCTTCTGGGTCAAGCTAGAAGATGTTAGAGAGCTCGAGCGGGGTATCATCCTCCTTTTTATGTAACAGGGTTTGTAACCTCAGCCTCATGTTGTAATGCACAAAGGCCAAGTCATTTAGCCGTTCAGAGCCAAGTCGATTTCGTCTCTTTTAATGAATGAGGTTGAAAGTACTCCAATTTCGTTCACAGCCAGATGTGGAGCATGTCTGAGATAACACTCTAGTTGCTATCTTCTTCAAAGCAGGTGCATCTTTGCCATACAAGACCCACCATTCCGTTGCATAAGAACAATAACATATTTTAATTTTATATGTCATTTAAATGTAACACATAAAACATAAGATTTTAATTTGCTTGCTATTTGCATACCCGGATCATTAGTGTCTCGGCCAGCCATTGCAGTGGGGAAAGAAAAACTCCCATGGCTTTCCCTGAAGGTTTTAGTCTAGTCACAATCGAAACTTATAAATATTTGCAATTACAATAAATGGTTTTGCCATATTTCTAGTAATTGAAGCATACAACTCACCTCTAGATTTGCCATTGCCTGTTTGTGGGGATCTGGCTCTAACTTTGCAACCACTAGCTTCGTTACTTCAATTAGGTTTGCGTTCATCCCAAGTACATGCATAAACTGGTACTTAGGGTTCAAATAGTATACTGAAATATTTGACAGTAGACAGAAGATTAAAACAAATAAAATTTATATTGATACATAAGTAGCACTAAAGTTAATACATCATCAAATTTACTCACCAGCCTTATGCAATGGATGCATGAGTTGGCTCTCCCATCGGTCATTGATGATCTTTATGTACTTGTAGTCATGTGGTAACACAGTTTTAACACGTTGCTTCAATGCGTCCACGGCAACATAAAGGAGTGGCATGGTAGGTTTTCGTTCAGTATCTACCAATCTCAGTACCTGCACTACAGGATGCAACACCCTGACTACCACCTTCACGTTTTGCCAAAATTCTTCTGAAGCGATGGTAGTCTGTGCTTGTACTCCATGGGGGAAGCTGACTCTCTCCATGCAAACTAGTCCTCAGATGCAAACATCGATCTGAGTTCGGCCATCTTCGCCTAAAAGCTCTTCAATGCTATGAAGTTCGTCGCGAATCTGGCGATGCATGGTCTGACCAAGTCCCCTCCACATTTGTCCTTGAGCATGTTCAAAGAATAACCATGGTTGTAGATGAAAGTGGTGACTTGTCTTGCTTGCTCAACCACTCTCTTCACTTTACTGAGCTTGCCCATGTCCTTCAACATCAAATCAATACAATGGGCTGCATATGGAGTCTAGAAAAGACTGTAATCGGCTCTGTTCATCATCATCTCCCCTGCCTTCTTAAAATTACTGTCGTTGTCCGTTACTATCTGGACAACGTTCTCAGCTCCCACCTCAGCCACCATTTGTTTCAACAGTCCATAAATATATTCTGCATCTTTTCGCTCAGCCGATGCATCCACAGACCTAAGGAACACCGTCCTCCCATTACAATAAACCATGAAGTTGATGATGAACTTTCTGGTAGGACCAGTCCAACCATCACACATAATGGTTACTCCATAATCTTCCAAATTCTTCTTCTGACTTAGAATCCAGTTTTGTAGTTCCTTCTTATGTTGAGGCAAATAGTGATTCATCAGTTCATATTGATTAACCCCTGTGCCGGCCTCAGCAACTGCATCTAGCATGCTTTGATAGTAGGGGCCTGTGGTGGTGTTTGCTGGGATGCTGTGAAAGAACGACCACTTAGAGTAAGCATACCCTACTGACTCCTTATTCTTTCCTCCAAACATTCCCTTTATTTTTGCTGCTTGCTCCGAACTTCTGAAAGATTCCAGGATCTTGCTGTAGCACTTCAACATAATCATCCCGTGGCTGAGGCACGGGTTGTTCCCTTGTACTTCGTGATCTAGAAAACTAAGAACCAATCCCTTTACTCTGTGTTTATGGCTGAGAATGAGCTAATCCACTACCACTGCCACCTGCTCTTGTCCGTCTCCTTTCGTCATCCGATCTTATGGTTTCTCTGCTAGCCATTGCCGCATGACGCATCTGTCTTGCCTTTGCCTCTGTCATATCACGTACATCCCATTCCCTAGCTTCATGTTCCTCACTAGATTCTGGTAGGGTGCCTCAAACTGCCTCCTCAAACTGCTCTTTTTCTCTTTCCATGGCTGCCCTCCCCTGCATCCCTCCCCTCAATTGTTCACCAATGGCCTTGGATATCTCCATAGGACACTGCGGGCATTTGGTACTATCTTTACCCAGTCCACTCAAGTGTTGCTTCAGTCTTGTAATGCCACTAGACTGAAACTTCTTCCCACAGGAATTACATTGGGTTTTCTTCCTATCACCCTGAAGGGCACTCCTATACTGCCATATAGGTTCAGTACGGGAACCGGCATCGTTGCCTCCATTGCCCACCCCAAAACTTGGTCTAAACATTATATATCACAGCTTTCCAAGCATTGTTTCATAGAAAACACAAACTTCAATACTTACAAACTTGAACACAACAAAAATTACATTTTAAAATTTTCTTTATATTTTAAATGTGATCAGAATATTTTTCCTTATTTTCCCCTATTTTATTGCATTTTTTAAACCATTTTAAAATTAATTTTTAATTGCTGAAAATTATTTTTTTAATATAAATAATTCAAAAAAATACCTACAACAACTTAAATCCAAATCTGAAACCGTAGGACCATAGATCGGCCAATGGTGATTAACATAAAAATAGCTCATCATCATCAAAGTAGTATTAATAATAATTATTTTAATTTTTAATTGCTGAAAATTCTTTTTTTAATGCAAATAATTGAAAAAAAATACCTACAACAACCGACATCCAATTCTAAAACCGTGGCTCGTAGATTGGGCTCACGTGTTTAACATATAAAAATCTCATCTCATTCTACAAACTTTTACTTTTTTCTCTCTCATAGTCTTATGTAAAAATCTCATTTTTGGCAAAGAATGAGATTTCTTCAAAACTTTTACCTTCAACTGTTTATATGAAGCTCCCACAGCAATCTCCGCACTCCGAAGCACCACCTGCAGCAAGTTCAAAGACCAAACCAAGAAAAAATGAAAAAGAAATGAAGTTTTCTTCAAAACAGTGAAAAAAAATAAGGGCAGACCTGTTCTCGGTCGAGTTCTCGACCGAGAATAGGGCTCTGTCCCTTCTATGAAGAGAAAAAAGAAAAAAAAATCTAAAAGCAGATTCTTGCAAGATATCGCTGAGAAACGGCAAGAAACTGCCGAAAACATCGAAAAGACCGAGAATGGTTATCGACCTAATTCTCGTCTCGCCTTGTGTCGAAATCAGCGAGAAGACCGAGATCTCGCGTGGTGAGATTTTATTCCATGGCTTGGACTGGTTCAGAAATTATCGCAGAAACAGGGAAGATCTGGTTTCTTATGTATCAGGGATGAGGGAGATTAACCAAAATATGTTAGTGGGCTAGTGACTGTGAGTATCTCTGGAACAATGTACTTCTAGTTTGCAGAGAAATAACAAGAAGGCAGGAGAAACAGGAATAAGTCATAAAGGAAGGAAAAGAAGGAAGGTGGGTAGGAAGAAGAAGGGAACACACCTGAGTAAGAAGGATCGAAGGGAAGGAAGGAGAATAGAAGAAGGGAACACACCTGACAGAGAAGGATCGAACCAGGCAGGAGAGAGGGAGAGAGGAGAAGAGCATGCAAGCTTCAGCCACGCAGGCATACCAAAAATTCATATTTTCATTCCATTATCAAATCTGAATAAATCATGGTTACAGCATTTGTTTAAAGAAATTAAAGGTATTAAACTAAAGGACTCCTAATATAACTACTCAACTGGAGATAGACTCAAGCAAAATCTGGAAATGATGCTAAAACCCAACTGAAAAAAGCTAAAGTAACTAGGACTCAAACTCAGCTAACAACTGATAAACATGAATTAAAATAATTGTCAATAATCCTATCTAAAGCAGCTCCCACGATCCTGTTTTGTAGGGAAACCAGAGTGAAGCTGCAACACGTCGATCTTCCTCTCTTTTTAGTTTCTAGTTGGCTGCATCACTCTCTCTCCCCTCTCCAGCCAACCCTCTTTTCCCCTCTCTCTCACTCCATTTCTCTCTCCTTGGTACCCATGCCCTTCCTCCCTTTCCTCTCTCTTTCTCTTTTGCTCTCAGTTCTCCTCCCTCTCTCTCAGACTGGGCCAGGCCCGGGCCGATAGCCATGTCCTTAACATCTCGGGTTAGGTCCAGACTTTGAAATGCCACACTGAGTTTGGGCAAGAGAATTAAGGATAAATGAGCCTTGGCCTGGGCTGGCTTTTAAAACCTATGCACCAATTTTAAGCGGTTATCAAATGCATTGTTTTTGTCATGGTAAACAAAAAGAAATGATGTAATTATCAAAAAATGTTTCTTAAAAATGTTATCAAGTGGGACCCTTTTTTTTTTATTTCAATGGTTCTTTAGTGTATTTTTTTTTTCTCATTTCTTAAATTTTGTCTGAGTCATGGGTACCCTTCATAATTTCTTTCAGTTCTGGAAAATTCACATTTTTAGGCCTGGAAAAAGGTTTTTGTTAGTTATCTAATTTCTTGTTCTTAGAGTTAGAATCTTGTTGTCTATTTTGGACTACATTAAACGCATTTGTTTTAGTGTATTGGAGATATCTTCTTTGAGAAAGGTTGCTGCTCTCTTTTTTCCTCATGCAGTTTTACCAGTGGAGACCCCTACTATTAGTAGTAGCTTGGCTAGAAGAATACTTAATTGTACCTAGTTTAATGCTTACGCTTGTTTGTGTACTGTTTCTAGATTGAGATCCTTTAAAGTAAGGTCATGAGTCGTGACTACCCTTTTTGGCTTGGGCCTTTGCTGCAAAGCTCTGACTAGAATGATCAGTTTGGGTTGCAACTTGGTGAGTTTAAGCACTTTAAAACTACGTTGGAAAATAAAATTTCATATAATTTTTTTGAGACTTTTGACGTTTACTGTTGTTTTAAGACTGGGCCTGCTATGACCAGTCAACTTTACATGGTTTGTAAAGCATTACATGGTTGCTTGACCCCTTTTTAGGGGTCTGATTGAATTGATATTTAGGACTTAGGAGGTTGCTTATACAACTGTTTGAATTTATTGGTTTGGGAGCTTTAATACATAATCGGTCTCGAACCACAGAAGAATCAGTGGGAGATCAATTGCAACAGGATCGACTAGGATAGGGACAAAGATCATAAGTGATGACAGGATTTTTTTCTCTTTTCCAACACTTTCTCTCTCCTTTTTTTTTTATTCAATGAAAGCAAAATAAAAGGATTTGACTTGGGCATCCCTGATGCAGTCCAAGAACAGCTGATGCAGGCCAGGAAAAGGGGCTGAAAGAACATTAAGGGGCTTGGGCTATTGGGCTAGGCCATTGGACCACCCTAGACCACAGAATTACTGCCAGCAGTTAAGAGTTGACCTAGGACTCTCTTAGTCGACATAAGATTCTGTTTTGATTGTTAGGATTCTTTTTTTTAGAGAGTTATATTTACTTTCCTAAAATATAGATTAGTTATTTAGAATTCTCAATTGTTTGGAAACTAGAACTTTCCTAAATTTTAGCTTCCTAAAAGTTGTTCTAGAAACTTTCCTAATCTATAAAGGAAGTTTCTATTTATTTATTCCAGTTTTAGAATCGTTTCCTTTTTGTTATTTAGGAAGTTTCCCATTGCTGGAAATTCCTATTTTGTAGCTTCCTATTTTGTAGCTTTCAGAAGTTAATAAATAAGAAAGAGAAGGCTGGCGGCAGTGCTTAGATTTTCCAGAAAAAAAGAAAGAGTCAAAACTCCTATTTTTCTGGTTGAATCTCCAAGGTTGTGAGACTCAACCAAACTGTTTTCTCTTTGTGTGATTCTAATACTTGTTTTTCTTGTTTTCCATTCTCCAAATCTGCCTGGGCGACATTGATTCCTGCATAAAGATACGAAATCCTTGCTGTTTTGGAACTGAGCATAATCAAACAACTCAGGATTTCTCCAGGTCTGGTGGTAACATGAACTGCCACCTTGCAGCAGTTGTGATTGTTTCAGTCTTCTCTTGATTGATCCCAAATTCCTACTAGTGTTCATAATTGAAGTAAAGAAGATCTCCTATCAATTTCAAATGTGTTCAAAGACTGTATTCTAAGATAAGTTGATTTTTCTTTAGCTTACTAAATCTGTCTTTTGTGATTGGACTGTGTAAGATCCTGTAACAAAGAGGGATTGTCAATTTGAGTTGTTTTAAACCCTCTTTGTCACCAATCCCACCTAAGCATTGACCAGCATTTCACTGTTCAACCTCAGCTTCTCACCAAGAACATCTCATTGTTGCTCTACCTCTCACAAAGGAATAGTATAAGCCAATTTCATTTCAACTTCTTATTTCAAATGCTTACATGCAACTCCTTTTATAGGGAGGCTGGGAGGGTTCTAGACCCAATCGGGACTCCTTTCTAGATTTAATGGCTTGTATATTTCCAAGGACATTCATTGGGACTGATTTCAAGATATTCAATGAACTTTACATTTTTGAGGCCTTTCTCTACTGACAAAGAAACTAATAAAACTAACTGTACTAACAATGAAACTAACTCGACTAATCTATTGATATCCCTAGACTAGTAGGCTTTACAACTTTAGAGGACTAGATACAGCTAACTAGTTAAATTCGTTTGAGTCACTTATCCCTTACATATGAGCTTTCAAAATAGGTCATTACACTAGAAACCATAAAAATTCTCAGCCATGACCATGTAACCCTTTAGGCTACTTATTTAACCCATTAGATTAGGATTTGGGCTTGTTCCTTCGTGAATACTTCTATTGGAACCTCTTTTGAACTACATCGAGCTTCGTATGATTTCTTACCAAAAGGCAGGTTTTGTTGTTTCGAAATCTGGGTTTCAACTTTACTATGTTGTTGGCTAAATTAAGAATTTTTTTCAGTTAGTGTCTTGGTCTATCATTGTGAAGTTGGTGGGTCCATTACTTGTGGGATTAGGGATTAGTAGACCCCTTCCTATTGCAGCTTATGCCTTTTATATTTTTGTTCTTTAGCATTTTTGGATTAGTAGATTCCCTTTCTTGAGACCAAGCCTTTTTGTTATATTTGTCTCCTCAATCTTAATAAAACTGTTTGCTGACTATTTGTTAATTATGAAGAAAATTCTGCTTGAATTTTTATATTCTGATACTTGACCATCCTTGGCATCGTATTTAAGATCTTATCTACATTGCAGATATATTTACACCACTGCACTTGATGTACTTGGCAAAGCAAAGAGACCTGTGGAGGCACTTAATGTATTTCGTGCAATGCGGGTAATCTAGTCATTGTGTTTATCTTGGTTGTAATATGTAGTCCATTAAGAAAGACACTAACTTTTTCGAAATTTCATTTCCATGTTTCCAGAAACACTCATTATTAGAAAAGCTTAGTTTATCATATATGCTTTTGTCATGATTTATTTGCCATGTTGGAAAAACATTATGTACATTGGCTTGTTTGGCTTGTTCCAAGAACATTCTTTTTATGTTTCTAAACGACATGAACTGAATGGTCTAGGAACATATCATTGCATATGAAATATATATGGGTGTGCTCTCTTCTTAGATTTCATGAAGTCACCATGTGACCTTAATAAATGGAAATAACAGCATAGAATAAACCTGGACTAATTTCTTTTTTTGCTATTTTTTCAGAACCAATTGTCCTCGTATCCTGACCTTGCAGCGTATCATTGTATTGCCATCACCCTTGGACAAGCAGGTCATATAAAGGAACTCTTTGATGTGATTGATTTCATGCGGTTGCCTCCTGAGAAGAAGTTCAAAACAGGGATGCTACAAAAATGGGACCCACGTTTGGAACCTGATGATGTTGTCTTCAATGCTGTAAGCCTTACTATCAATAACATTGTAGTCATGCATTTTGTTTCTGTAACAAAATAGAAAATAAGAGAGAAGGAGAAGATGGAGAGAATTGAGAAGAGGGAGAAAGAATCAATATGTATTCCTCTCCTTTTGGCAGTCACTATTTATAGACAAAATAAAATGGATAAAGTGATAGGTATAGGACTCCACAAGATAAGGAGTTCTAGTATTAGAGGTAAGAATTCCACATGTCAACATGATAAAGAATCCTATATAAATAGTAAATCCTAGTTTGACAATAACACTAGTTTCTTATTACATAATATGAATTAAAGATAAGAAAGATTAAGTCAATAATTTAACTTCTTTTTTTTTTTTTTGATAATAAGTCAAGAATTCTACTTAATCCCAAAGACTAAGTGCCTGTTTGGTAATACTCTGACTCCGGCTCCATGGATCTTGCTCTGGAGTCATTTTTGAGCTCCCACTTATTTCTAGAGTTCATTGAGAGCAGGAGACTGTTTGGTAAACACTAATCTGGAATAGAAATTTTTGCCTTAAATAATACAATGACTGCCATTAACCCATTATTATGTATGTATTTTTGCTAAAATTCACATTTTTGCAAATTGATTAACATTGTCTTTACAAAGCATGGAATTGGCATGGAATTGATTAACATTGTCTTCAAAACCAGTAGTTCTCTTCAAAACTAATAATACATGCACAATTTTTTATATCAGTCTTATTAACAAAGTATTAAATAGATTAACACTGTCTTCAATACATAATACATCCTAACTGATGCATAAATAACAAAATCATTCCCAAAAGCAGCATCCACAGGCTCTTTATTCGGATCCAAATATTACATCGAGCTTGTTCCATTGTGGATTTCCATATTTTATGTACTTTGCCCAACCTGAATTTTCTTGAAACGTATAATGAAATTTTTTTTTATTACTTCATTTGACTTCAGAAACTACTCCAAGTATATGATGATGTATTTACCTTTAGTTGTCTATCGCAAATTTCTTCGGTGGTAACTACAATCCTAGTTTCAGCACACCATCCAAAATCATAGTTGCCAACATTTTCTTGAATGACCTATACTCCATCATCAACTTATGTACTTTGTTTTTCAGTTGTTTCAGTTGATATGGTCGTCCTAGTTTCGTCTTCATTTCGGATTTGATATTGTTCCACCCAACATCGTTAAAGGTACTGGTTGTCTTGTTGCCCTTCACAACTTCCTCAACCATAGTGTCAATGAAACAATCAACTTCAACATTTACCCATTTCACCCTTTCACTACGCACTCTAATGAAATATCTGCAATGGAAAAAATTTACCAAACTTTATTAAGTTGGTCGAAATGAATGTCAACTGTGTGTAGGGGTAAACACCTCCCTCTGGTCGCCTTGCTTGTTCTAGCGCGCGCCTGATTCTCCATTGGGCTCATCCCTTGCTTGCTTGTTCTGGCGCGCTAGCGCGCTATGGAGTCTCTGTCGCTAGTGATGGTGCAGCTTTCACCCCTGCTAAGAGGTAAACAAGAGGGCCGGAGGGATTCAATATGGATATGGTGGCGGAGATACTGCTTTCTTCACCGCTGTTTCGGCATAAGCTGAACCAGTAGTCACCAGATTCATATGGGCTACTGGGGAGTGGGCAATGATCTTCTTAAGATCGATCTGTCTTGAAGTGGTCGAGGGAGTATATATTATAGCAATCGCACTGGAGTATAAATGAAAGGAGTGGAACGAAGTGTCGCTTCGGGAAACATGGGTTTTGAAAATCTTAAAAACCCGTGGGTTCCCAATTTTGAAGGAATTCCTGCCAAGATGACGGTTCTCCGTAATAATTATGACCCATCCCCTTAGCCAATTTAGCTCATAATACAGGATCATTCAAGTCAGGTTTCTTTGTTATTGGGATAGGTGAATTCTTATGGATCCATCTTCCAATGGAACCGGACATGATAATTTTTCATCATCCGGCTCGAGCAAGAATCAAAAGAAGGCAATGGATCTATAAAATATATGGCTGGTTGAACACCTTGGACTTGAATTGTTGCAGTTGCATGAGGCATGGAAAGCATGCACTGCATCATCTGCTGGAGTTCTGCCATTTGCTTTTTCAATGCTTCGAAGTCAGCTGAAGAGGGTGTCCTTGTGGGGCTTGCCTGGGATTCTTGCGAGTCTGTTAATTTTAAAAAGAGGGTATAGCATGAAGTTTGGTGGAATATTGGTAGTCATATTTTTGTACCCATATGGATTATATAAACATTAATTAAAATAAAATTATAGTAGTTATCGTTAATTACAAAACAGAGTTATACTAGTCCACCTATCATAATCAAAACCGATCTTACTAACAAGGTATCAAATTGATTGACATCATCTTTAATACATCTTGGATGATGTATAAATAACAAAACATGTCAAGACAAATACCCATATGACTAGGAATACATTGATTCCATATAATGGGTATAAATAAGACTGGTCTACATACACCTGGACCTCATGGCGTAAACACTGGGATTCCACAGTCGCATACAACTGTGGGGTGGGCTGAGATGAACATTCTTCACCCTCATTGTACTCATCCACCCAAAGGAATGCATGTGGATGTTCTTGCTTGACTGGACATGTGTAAAAATGTCGTCCTAGATTTTTCTTAGTTCTTGAAGTTTTCATTATCATCCTCTCCATTCCACAGAAGCACATTGGTGGAATTTTGGCAGTCATATTTCTGTCTCAACATGAATTATATTAATTTAACAACAAAACAAAGTTGTAATAGTTATCAATAGTTACAAAAATTGATAAACAGAGATGATTAAGCACAAGTTTGTTGTTTGTTCACCAAGTTCTTTACAAAAAGTGATATTACAAAATGATTAACCACAACGCTGTTGTTTGTTCACCAACATATAAACAAAAAGTGATATGACAAAATGATTGTGCATCATATTTCTGCTAGACCAGCACGTCTAGCTAATTGATTTGCAATTTCTATCTTCAATGCGTTCATCTCATTGGTGGTTCCTTCCATATTTTCTGGATCTTCTGGGACATAATTAACAGTGGGTAAAGCAGCATTGTCAGCCTCTTGAGCCGGATCTAATGCATCGTATGCACGAAGTCTATTAAATTCTTTGTCGGCAACCTGCTCATCCTTAATATAGTTGTAAAGAGCACAACATGCAACTACAATATAGGACTGAGCCCTAAGTGAATACGGTGGCATTGACTTCAAAATCCCGAATCGAGCTTTTAACACCCCAAAAACATGTTCTATCACATTCTTTAAAGACGAATGTCTATGATTAAATAACTCCTTAGGAGTTCTAGGTTCACTACCCCCTCCTCTTTAATCCCGCAGGTGATCTCCTTTAAAAGGTGTCAAGTACCCATGAAGACTTGGATATCCTGAGTCAACGACATAATACTTCCCTATAACATTGGTCACTAATAGAATAAACAATACACTTTACATGAGAACTACAATGACATAAAGTTTAGAATAAAAATGAATTGGTAGTCATATTTTATACCTGGTGGTGGATGGGGATATCCCATATGTACTGATGTTCTAGCATCTCGAAATATACGGGAATCATTTGAACTCCCTTCCCACTTGGAATTAACAAATGTAGACTTCATGTCGAATGAACAAATACACATCACGTTCTATGATAATGTGCGTTTCCTATTTCTGTAGCGTACTTGCAAATGCTGAGGTACAAATGCATCAATATGTGTGCCATCAATGGCACCAACACAATCCTAATACATAAACAGTGTCCTTCTTAGCTACATGAATGACGACAATATAAAAACGGAAAAAGGTATGATATTAATAAATTTACCTTGAAGAATGGATAGTGCTTGCGGTTACTTCTAATCTCTACGGGGACCACGTTCATGTCTGGCGCTCGAATGTTCTCTTTTCCTAACTTCAAGAATGCTTCTAGCACTATCTTAAAATACTTGCTAATGGTCTCACCTGAATGTTGAAATCTTTCACATAGTTTTTGTCGCTAGCTTTACATAATACTTGAATGAACCTTCCTATTTGCTCATCAACCCTTATGTAGCGGCTATCCTTAAGCCAACTCCGGTGCTTCATATGGTTGCATAAGTTGATGAAGACATGCCGTTCCATTCGCAACTCATCATAAATTCTGGTTGTATGACCAACCAGTAATTCCCTCATCCACTTTGCACCTACCATTTTACTATCTCTGCAGGATTCTCTGTAATTCAGTGACTCCTGGAATTCATGGATTGCTAGTAATTCCATCATTTCTATTTCTTCCATCTTCTCATGCAATACTAATAATTTTCCTACTTCACTCATCTGGTCATTCATCATGTGCACTACATATTTATTAAAAGAAAATAAATATAACTAATAAGATCATCATCTCATAAATTGTATTTCAAACCATTCAAGAAAAACATAAATTGTTCAGCCTACTAAAATAGTACTTCAAACTTTAAAACATAAATTGTTCAAACCATTCAAACTAAATCAAACCATACTATAGTTCAGGGAAAAAAAAAACATCATCCCATTTTCTTCTGAAACACTGAAATCTACTAAGGGATTTCTTCTAACATCCACATTTTCTTCTCATTTGGTACAGTAAAAAAATATCCGGTTCTAGTCTGCATCTCCTTTCATGTGATTAATAGCCCGCATATAAAGAGACCTATCCACGTTGGTCAAAGCTTCTAGTGCTTTCATACATTCTATAAGTGACTGGTCCGCTGAACTCATAGTATTTGGAGTAGTAGAGGATGAGGTACTAAATAATTCCAATCTACTACGGGAGTTGGTGACCATTTCTCGTACAACAGAGGAGATCTCAGCATTCCTACCCCTTTTTCTAAGGGTAGAAGGGGTACGATTAAGATTGTGTGTTACCCTTGGAGTTTGCTGGATTTCTTGCGACATCATCAACCAGAGTGGCTGCATCTTCATTGCTTGGGCCAATGGGCTCTACATTGATGTCATCCATATCATCCAAGATATGTAGATCCTCAGCTGTACTACAAGAAAATGCCCCAGTGGCATATGAATCACCAAAAATAATTTCCAGCTTGTTCCATTGTGGCAATCCATTTTTCTTGTACTTGGCCCATCCTGGGTTTTCCTGAAACCGTAACGGAAAAGTATCTTATTAATTCATTTCAGTCTAGGTACTACTTGTACTATAGGTTATTATATATACCTTGAGATGTGTTTCCCATACTTCTTCCGTGGTAAGCACAATCCTCTTTTCATTGTCCCAACCGAAACCAATTGTTCCCAATAGTTCGAGAATGCACTGTACTCTATCCTCAACTTACACATTTTGTTCCTTAGTTGTTTCAGTTGATATGGTCGTCCTAGTTTTGCTTCCATTTTCGTCTTAATATTGTTCCACCCTACCTTGTTGAAGATACTGGTTGTCTTATTGCCCTTGAGAACTTCTTCAACCAAAATCTCAACAAAAGTATCAAGTTCACCCTTTAACCATTTAACAGTATCACTGGCCATTATATTCTAATGTAGACTGAAAAAAATATTGCAAAAGTTGATTAGGGAAAAAAAATATATTACAATCTCAATGATTGAATGACCTGATGATTGATAAGAGGGAACAAGTCTAGAATATGCTTTATTATACATAAAAACCTGTATTAGTAATATAAACGACATAAGCAAAATAAAAAGAATACAAACGATCTCGAGACCTTGCTGTTAGTTTTTTCCAGTACTCTGCCCATCAACAGTTGAACAGGTTTGAATCCCGGAGTAACGTTAAAAATTAAAAAGGAAAAAGATTGTCTAGATTTAGGCTTCAAGTTGCCTAAAAAAATAGTCCATTGAGTCAACCTATTATTCGGTAACAACCACCCTTCCCTATCCAGAAATCCCCAGTTCTTAACCTCTTTGAGAATTTGGTATCAAAATATTTCCTCATGAAGAAGGTCTATAATATCTAAATCAGACCTCAGGCTAGGCATGCAAAAACAATGGATGGAGTTCTTAGTTACATACATGATGCTCATAAGCATGAATAGCTTAGCTAAATGTCATCCCCAATTGAACTCATGATTAAGGTTCAATATCATGGAATTTGTTTACCAAAAAAAAAATATCATGGAATTTGTGGTAGGGATGCCTTATTTTGAAAATTAATGGTTTCAAAACATATAATCCTACTGAGAGGAGGACAGGAAGGCTAATCTGGTTTGCTTGTTAGATATGCATTATAATTGTATTATGGATTGCAATCAAAACAGATAGTGGCAGGATCTATAGCTTTAGGACCATTGCAATTCAATGTTAAATAGAAAAGCTCACATTGGTTTGCGAAGGTTGAAGTTATCACACGTGATAATCGCAGCAACCAAAACAGATTTGAACTCACTCTGGTCAAGCCAAAACCAGTTTTCTCATAACCATAAATTGCCACCCCATTGGTTGGTTCCATTAGCCTTCAAAAGAATTTTCACAACACACCAAGCATCTACACCAAATCATAACAGCGGGGCAGAAGGTCATATCTTAAAGTTTTAGGTTACAGATCCAAACTGATCAGGTTTCGAATGTCTTTGGCTTCACCAAAGCCACTAAGATCACCCAAAACCCAAGTCCAAACTTTAAGTACCTACGAAGAATGAATGTGCAGGTATGAAGATGACTCTTTACTATAATCATAACCTCAGTATTTTCAGAGAAGAAAAGAAGTGCTTTTCAAAACGGAATATGTAATGACAATACTAATATCTTTGAGTGGTCACATCCAGAAATCAAACACTTGTATCAAAATATTACAGGATGATTGACAAATTTGGAAATTTTCCTTGCCAGAAACACTGTTAACTTCCAACACCATGTTCATGTCTGAATATGATAGGGCGATTGACAATCAACATGGAACTAAAAATTATTCAGAAGCCATTCAGAAATTGAATGTGAGTTACCTGGAATTCTTGGACTTGCTTTTGTTGCTCAGCTTGCAGATTGCCAACTGCACTCAACAACTCCCCAATTGTTGATTCTATGCGTTGATTAATTGCTTCTGTCAGAGCCTTGCCTAAGAAACAAGCATCCAGAATGGTCCTGTTGTTGTTATCACCGGCAAGATGCAAATCCTCACTTTTTTAAAAACAATATAAGAAACAGCAAGCACGATAAAAATTCTTGCTAAATCTGTTTTGTTGGGAAGATCAACTACATTATTCCAATAGAAAAGACAGGTAGCTGAAACTACTACAGCCCAGAAAACAGAGATATAAACCAGGTTTCAGAAATCAGATCTGTAGGCTTCAATGGACCTTGATCCCAATATTCACACACATAAACAAAGAAATAATGGATAAACAAAAAGGACTTTTCAGTGTTGACGTTACCTTGATCTCTATGACAGCTTGGGAATGCAGTGACGAGGTCCTACAAATTGGTAGCAAGCAATGGTTAAGGAAAATCATCATTTTTGGGACTCAATTTCACATCCCTTCAAGTATACATCAAATTATAAGAGGAAAATGGAACTTTTCAGAACTGAACGATGCAATAATCTCAAAGAAGATTGAACCATGAAGATATAATCCTAGAAATCCACGATAACCCTAGAAAATTTCAGCAAATCGTAGGATTTCTTCATCGGAAGCATAACCCTAGAAACCCACGATGCCGCTGAAAAATTTCAGCAAATCATAGGATTTCTTCATTGGAAGCAATCACACAAAGAACCCATGATGAACAGAGAAAGAAAGGAGTACCTGCAAGCAAGGCGTGTTCTTCGATTTTTTGGAAAGTCTTGCTCCGGATTCTCAGGAGAGAGAGAGAGAGAGAGAGAGAGAGAGAGAGAGAGAGAGAGAGAGAGAGAGATGGATGGAGGAAGAGAGACAGAGAGAATGAGAGAGAGGAAGTAGATGAAGGGAGGAAGATGGAAGGAGGAAGAGAGATAGAGAGAAAGGGAGGAAGCAGAGATGGAGGGAGGAAGAGAGATTGAGAGAGAGAGAGAGAGAGAGAGAGAGAGAGAGAGAGAGAGAGAGAGAGAGAGAGAGAGGAAGTAGAGGGACTAACCTGTTGTGGAGTGCAGAGGAGAAGACGAACGTTCGAGAGAAAACAGTGTCTTCTTTCTAGCAATTGGAAAAACACGGGAAGCCAAATAATAAAATGGGAGTCAGATTCACTTAACTCCCGTGTTTTGACTCCCGGTTTTGGCTCTGGATCCGTAAAAGCAAGTTTTTTTGACTCTGAGATTTTGGCTCTGAGAGTCATTTTTGGAACCGGTTGACTCCATGGGAGGTGGAATCAACATGGTGTTACCAAACACTTTCTAGCTCCCAAATGGCTCCCTGGGAGTCCGAATCAAAAGCAGAGCTGGAGCAGAGTGTTACCAAATAGGCACTTAGGCAGCCAGCTTGGACAGCTGGTCAGCACTAATCCTGAGATGGGATTAGAGGCAACCGGCTGATGTTGATTTTTGAGCTTGGATTGCATTCCTCTGCATTTCAGCATGTTTAACTGTGATTATAAATCTAGAATTACAAATTGGCAAATTATTATTTGTCACAAGGATATAGCTGTTATGATCTAGATTAGTCATCTATCAAATTGCAAAGTCTAATTCAATCAAATACTTCTTTTGTATTGGCATACGGCCCATGTATGTTCATGTATGTGTACTAGTTCTCTAGACATTACTGTGCACTTTCCCAACGTTGAGTGGAAATGTCTGCTTTCAAATAAAAGAACCATAAAAATGGATGGGTCAAATTTGTCTTGTGATTTTCGGAAACTTCACATTCCATTGTTACATGGATAATTACGCTTATAAATTCCTCATTGCACTTTATTGGAATATTTTTAAGTTATATTCCTTATGCAGGTATTGAATGCATGTGTTCAGCGAAAACAATGGGAGGGGGCATTTTGGGTGTTACAACAGTTGAAACAACAGGGCGTGAAGATTTCTAGCACAACTTATGGCCTTGTCATGGAGGTATGTAATAAATTCTGAAGTTACTCTGTCACTGCTTTTCCATGTGGCTTTCAATGTAGTCTATACAAACGGTATAAAAGGAAATTACTTTTATCTTTTCTTTATTTGTTAGAACAATCTTCGTGCTGGGTATGATGATAATGAGACCATTTAGTGTTGTAATTTTAAAACTAGAACTTCCTTTCAGCATCCTTGGATTTTTCGAGGTTAATTTAAGTTGACCAGTGAGAAATTCTGCTTGGGTTTAATATCATTATGATCGAGGTTGAAATATCAGTACCATTTGGTGATGTTAGAAAAGAGCTTTGAGGTACTGATTGTGCCACAAATTGGCATTCTAGTCCTACAAGAAGTAGGAAGATAAATCCCAAGTGAAATTGATGGAAGATAATGTATTCCAAGTTCCACAAGGACAAGGAAATATAATCCGTATCTGACTAGGGCAAGTAGAAAGAAGTCCTGATTTCAATTTTTGGACTGAAAAATAAAAAGGAGGCAAATCAAAAGGGAAAGGGTGGAAATTTCATCAGAGTAGTCTTATGGGTGTAATGGGTGTCAGTCTAAAGAATGATTTCTCTGGCTTTATGGGTGGGTGGTGCAGCTACAGTTAGATTGGGCTCTGTCCAGCAGAACACATTCCCAATTTTTGGTTCAGTAAGGGCTAGGAGCAGATGTCTAAGAGTAAACAATGAATGAGATACAATATGCAAAATACTAATATGCTGGGCATTAATCAAAAGAGAATGAAACAGAAGCAAACAGATGAATCTTGTACAAAGGAAGTGCACAGAATTCTGTAATTGATGTGCTTCCGCATTAGATGTTGAAAAAGGATCCTCTCTATTAGAAGACGATGACCGAAATAAATACTATCCCCCTGTCTTCATTCCATTCCCTTAAGAAGATGGAAATGCAATGGTTGCAACCGACCCAAACCACAGACTCAACTAACAAATTGTAGTGTACATAACATTTTCGATCAAAGAAAGTAATAGCTTTAACTTATCTAAATGGGAAAGAAATTTGTGCAGGCAGCATGTTTTTGTAGTAGCACCAAAGCAAAACCCAGTTGATGAAAACATGCTACCTATAGACCGGAGCCAAACTTTTATAAAACTTCGTCTTCCTTGTCGAATTTAGGTTCATCCATGTACTCGAATAATAGGAGCTTTTCTGTGGGAAGGAACATAAATATGGCCTCTTTGCATTATTGCACACTAGTGGGCCTGCATCATTTGTGTCAAGCAAATCCAATTTAAGGTGTATATTACAGATATAGTGTGATGTAGGATTGATGAGGTAAACATCTGCAAGTTAATTGATTAATTAAAAATATAAGTAATGGTTATTGCTTTATATGAGACTTATAATTGCAATTAAATAATTGGTAATATGGGGAAGTGGGATAGGATTATGTTGGATTCAGGCTGGGGTCATATGGGATGATATAAGTCAACTTCAGTTTGATTAATTTAGGGCCTCATGGCTCTTATAGTGGACTTAAATTGTTATTAGTTGCAGTTTTGTGGGTGAGATAACAAAAGGATTATAAACCTTTCCTTTTATTTTCCCCCTATAATAAATGAAGGATTGAGAAGTATCATAGACCATGGAAATACTAGATAAAGCTAGGTTTGGTGGCTTTTCTCAGGGTTCTGCTGTTTAAATGCAAATGTCATGCCCAACTGGAGAGACATTCCAAAATGCAGCCTTGAGTTAGGGTCCGTGAAGGGTTAGAATAAGGCCGATTGGTACAACAAATGCAAGAATCAGAAGAAATTTTATAGCTATAGTCTGTGAAGGGGTTAGAATAAGGCCAATTGGTACCCTTGCAAGAATCAGAAGAGATTAAATAGCTACCATCTGAGGAACAGAAGTATCTGATTCAGCAGTGCCTATGGCCTGGTAGACAACAAAAGATGTTCCGGATATAGTTGGAGCCACTGTTTCTGATTTAGTAGACATGCCCAAATTGACTCCAGTTTTTTTTTATGAGATAAGACACACTCCTTGAAAGTCCGCCGGATAGGGAACAAGAGTGATCTAGGAAGGAAGGAAGTGGGATGTGAGATAAAGTCTTACGATCCAACTATTTGTGGTACTCCAAAGATCCTTGGCGGAGCCAGATGTATGTCTGACCAATCCTGCAATTTTTATTGCTCGTATTTATCATATTTTGCATGTTTGTCAAGGTGTTGCATAGGCGATCTAGGCGTCAAGGCACTCCTTGGTGCTGTCTGCTTGCCTTGAGTATCAGGGCTCCTTCCTTAGACCTAGGAAAAAGAATTGTAAATATATGACTGAGTGAGTGAAATAAATAAAATATAACACGGATGTTTTATATAAAAACTGTAGAATGAAATATTTTACTAAATAATAATAATTATAAGGTCAGGAATGTAATATATGGCACTTGCATTGGCACATTAGCTTAGCCCACACCTAGGCACCATTCCAGCTGGTTACTTCCTTGGCACTGACTACTATGATATTCCAGGGTTTGCCATGATAAATTTGAGCAAAACTTGTGTTCAGGGATTTATTGTTAGGCGCAGCATTAAAACTTATAGTCAGACTAACCCCATGGGGCAAATGTATAGCACTATAGCAGTAAACTTTAGAAGAATCTATTGTGAACTTCCCTGATCAAGGTTATCTTTATAAGAACAAAGAGCATTAAAAGAAGAAATGATATGGGAACATAAGTTAGTATGTTAGTGTTGATTTTTGTTAGTTTTTAAATTTATTTATCTGGTGTAAAATAAGAATCCGGTGAGGCCTCATCCTACAGACCCCCATTCCAACCCCCAAGTGAGGTGGGACTTGATAAGTCTTCACTATCAACCGCAGCCGCTGGAGACTTAACCACCTGTCCGAGGTGGCACCTCAATAATATAAAGTTAATTTGGTTGTCTCAAATCAATTTGAGCCTAGTCAATTACAGTTGTTTTGGATTATAGTGCTTCTAATTTTAATTTTCTGTCTAACGTAGATGGGAGGGAGAATTTTCCCATTCATTGTTTTGATGCCATTTTAAAAGCCATTTCCCGACCTTTCTGATTCAATCATTCAACTGATATTTTGTCAATCTAACAATCCAAATTTCTTTGGGAAAGTTATGGCCAAAATGTTGACAGTTTGTACATTTATGACATATCACGATGAATGACAAATTGTCTTATGTTTCTGTACTTGAATGTGTAATTGGCAAGGAACCCTTGGTTCCAGTAACCTTAATCTATTTTGTATTCTTTTCTTTGTTCTTAAGGGACTGTTTGATGCATATCAAGATTATCAGGTCAATCTCTTGACCACTTGGTACCATTCATGTGCATAGTACCACCCATGTTTGCAAGGGCCAAGCCAAGCCCAAACCTCTTATGGCTAGCCTAGCCAACTAGGCCGGCCACAGTTGGACAGTTGGAGGACAGAATCTAGAATATCCTTGAGAGCTGTCAAAATATTTACTTTCTAAAGTTATTTATTATCTATTTTTGTTGTTTCTATTTTCAGTTTTATAACTTATGTTTAAGAAAGTTTCCTCTTTCTTAGTTTCTATTTTCAGTTTTGGCAAGTCTTTGTTTAGCCATTACCTAGAAGATTTTAGGGAGATTTTTTTTTCTTTTTTTTTTAGAGTTACTATTTTGAGAAGACTAGGTCAACAAGAGTTGCCATTGTCTACTTTATATTTTTGTAATTGATGAATCAGAGAATGGGAGAGAATTAGTGAGACTATGAGATCTTCTCACCCCTACTTATTTATAATGAAAGACTTAAAAGAAGATTACAATCCTACCCTTATTATAATAAGGGAATAAAAGAGCCATAAAAGAAACATAACAGAAAATAATAAAAGAAATAAAAGATTACAATAATACCCATTCCTAGCGGTGGTAACTAATGGCGGTAACAAGAATTAAGACACTCCCCCTCAAGTTGGTGCATATATATCATGCATCCCCAACTTGGACAGTATCATGTGAAATGGTTTCCTAGGTAAACCTTTAGTGAAAATATCTGCCAATTAATCCTCTGATATGATGAAAGGAACCTGAACTTGACCACTTTCTAGCTTTTCTTTAATGAAATGACGATCTATCTCAACATGCTTAATCCTATCGTGCTGCACCGGATCATGAGCAATGTTGATGGCTGCTTTATTGTTATAAAACAAGATCATGGATTGAGGACATTGAACTTTCAAGTCCCCGAGTAAACCCTTCAGCCATAAGAGTTCACATATTCCCTGAGCCATAGCTCTGAATTCTGCTTTTGCATTGGAACAGACCACCACATTTTGTTTCTTGCTACACCAAGTAACCAAATTTTCACCCACAAATGTACAGTATCCCGAAATCGTTTTTCTATTCGAACTGCCTGCCCAGTCAGCGTCAATATAAGCCTCTACTTTAAGATGATCGTGTGGTGAGAACAAAATCCCTTTCCATGGGGCAGACCTTAGGTAATGTAGAATCCTATAAATTGCCTCCATATGTGTTGAATAGGGATCATGCATAAACTGACTCACCAAACAAATTGCAAATGTAATATCGGGCCTGGTATGTGACAGATAAATCAGTCTTTCAACCAACCGTTGGTACTTACCTTTATCTGTGGGTGTTCCTTCCTTTTCCTTAAGCTTAGTATTAGGGTCTAGAAGAGTATCACATAGACGGCACCGTAATAATCCTGTCTCTGAAAGAAGATCAAGAACATACTTTTATTGAGAAAGAAAAATGCCTTTTGTAGAACGAGCAACTTTAATTCCAAGAAAGTACCTGAGTTTTCCTAGGTCCTTGATCTCGAACTCCTTTCTCAAAAATAACTTCAATTTCCTGATTTCATCATCATTATTATCAGTAACAACAATATCATCCACATATACAAAAAGTGCAGTGAAAGCTTCAGATGTATGCTTGATAAACAAAGTATGATCAGCATTACTCTGAACATAACCAAATGCTATCATAGCTTTATGAAATCTACCAAACCATCCTCTAGGGGACTGTTTAAGTCCATAAAGTGAGCGTTTCAACTTGCATACCTTTCCTTCGTTATTTGCATCTGTAAGCCCAGGTGGACAATCCATACACTTCTTCTGTAAGTTTCCCATGAAGGAAGACATTCTTTACATCAAGCTGTTGCAAATCCCAATTGTGGTGTACAACACATGCCAAGAGAACCTGCACTGTTGTCGTCTTAGCCACTGGCGCAAAGGTTTCTTGGTAATCAATATCATATGTCTGGGTAAATCCACGAGCTACTGCCTTGCTTTATACGGATCCATTGTGCCATCACTTTTCTGCTTCACTGTAAAAACTCATTTGCACCCAAGTATTATTCTTCTTCAGAGCTCTCGTTTCTTCCATCATTATAGCTTTCCACCGTTCATCCAATATTGCGTTTTGCCATTTCTTAGGAATAGACATAGAGGAAAGAGAAGACACAAATGCATGGGAGGAAGGAGATAAAGAATCATATGAAACAAAATTAGAAAATTGGATGGAGAGTGCAAGCCCTAGTACCTTTATGAATGGCAATAGGGAGATCAGAATCAGAATCAGCAGAAGGAATTTCCTTACCAAGAGGTAGCTCAGTCTCCGGATTATGGGCTGACGAAGGGACATGTGTAGTTGCGTTGATGGTAGTGACCTTTCCTTACTTGTTTCTGACACGGTTTCAGCTGTAGACCTACAGAGGTTTGGCTGGATTGGTTATGGGACTAGTTGTAGGTATAGGTATATGTATAGGTATAGAAGATGGTGCTGTGTCATGGTCTGCTGGTGCATCTGTCTCTGGAGCTAAATCCATGACTCTTTCTTGGACCTGTTGTAGTTCCTTTGGCACCTCTTCAAACATAGGCACATCTTCAACACTAGGCACATCCTTCTCCCCCTGAAGATGTGGCTTGTAATACATCAGATGTTCATGAAAGAAAACATTTTTAGTAATATATGTCTTCCGGGAAGGAGGATGGTAGCACTTATAGCCCTTCTGAGTTGCGGGATAGCTAATGAAAATACACTAGAGCCCCCGGGGATCAAGCTTGCCAGGAGATTAATGATTGCGAGCATAATAGATAACCAAAAACCTTCAGCGGTAACACAAAGGAGGTAGCACCAAGTAGGAGATCTAGAGGGGCTTTGTTGCTGAGAATTCTTGAAGGGAGCCGGTTGATAAGGGAAGCGGCAGTGAGAATAACAGCATTCCAAAAACGAGCTGGAACATTGCTGGTAAACATAAGAGCTCAGGCCATCTCAAGGAGGTAACGGTTTTTCCTTTCAGGGATGCCATTCTGAGCAGTTGTATCAACGTAACTAGTTTGGTGGAGGATGCCATTTTTTGACAAGTAGTGTTGAAATGTCCCATCAAGAAATTCCTTACCATTATCACTGCGAAGTACTTTCAGTCGTGCCTAAAACTGTGTCTTGATCATATTGTGAAATTGGCGGAAGCATTGAAAAACATCACTTTTATTATGCATTAAGTAAACCCATGTAGTTTGTTAGTAACAATCAATGACAAAACAACGATGGCCAGAGATAGAAGTCGTCCTCGCAGGACCCCATACATCAGAGTGCACTAAATCAAACAAACCACTACTTCTATTAAATGATTGTAAATAA
Organism: Protea cynaroides; assembly: GCA_028583415.1. Lineage (NCBI taxonomy): Eukaryota > Viridiplantae > Streptophyta > Magnoliopsida > Proteales > Proteaceae > Protea > Protea cynaroides. The sequence continues at coordinate 54,125,213 of CM053267.1, read as the reverse complement.
GTTGTACGAGCATGCTTAACCAAAACATAAGCTTCGCATAATAACTCGTTTTTATTACAATGCTTAAATAAAAAAGGAAACAACTGAGACAAAACTACTGAAGAAGGGTGACCAAGACGTTTATGCCACTGTTGGAGGGTGCTGATAGCTAAGTAAAGGTGATTTGGTGTAGGTAGTGGTAAAGGTGGAGGTGATGATATAGGTTCTAAAGGACCATTTGCAAGCAAGTAGAGACCACCATGGAATCTACCATGTCGAATCGTCCTCCTGCTTACCAGATCCTGAATTACACACGAAGACGGAAAAAAGTTACTTTGCAGTTAAAGCGATTTTGTGAGGATACTAATAGAGAACAAATTTGTAGCAAAGAAAGATAGGGACATGAAGAACAGACCCTAAAGTAAGTGTGGAGGAGCAGCGGATAGATCCCTTTCCAGATATAGGAGAGAGAAATCCATCTGTCACTTGGATTATATCTTTCCCAGAAGAGGGAGAGTACAAAAAGAAAGAGTTGGTTGAACCAGTCATGTGTTAGTGGCTCCACTGTCCATAACCCAAGGGCCATGAATAGAAGAAGCACAGTGACCATCATGAGAAATACCTGACTGTACAAAGAAAGAACCTGGTGTGACAGATGATGAAGGATGACTGGTAGAGGCTGCGGTAGATGGCCTGAGAAGATTTCGGAGAGCCTGAAGTTCCTCTGTGGATAGCATAGGTGGAGCCCTAGTAGGAGGGAAAGTGTCTGTCTGATGAGCCTGTGGTGTCTTGAAATTCTTATCTGCATTCCTCTTTCATGCCTCTTGGACTCAAAATCGGCTGGTTTGCCATGTAATTTCCAGCAAGTTTCTTTGGTGTGTCATTCCTTTCCACAATAGTCACACCGTATTGGTTTGGGTAATGTAGGACCACTTGGCTGAGTGGTTTGGAGGTTGGACTTTTCTACTAGTAGTGGGGGCATCATAGAAATACGGTGCATATCCTCAGACTGAACCAAGACATAAGCCTATTTTAAAGATGGGAGAGGCTCTCTACTAAGGATTTGAGCACGAATCTGATCAAACTCAATATTGCGGCCAGCAAAAAAATTGTAGACCCGTATTTTATCCTTTGCAAGTTTCATGGCAGTAGCATCAGTGGAACAGGCAGCAGTAAAGGTATCATAATAATCGAACTCTTGCCACAGGCTTCGAAGTTCAGAATAATATTGGGAGACAGTAATGTCTCATTGCTTGGTTGCACTAATTTTCACATGGAGATCATAAATTAAAGAATAGTTGTCAACCTGGGAATAAGTTTCCTTGGCAGTCTTCCAAATTTCTGTAGCATCAGGTAACAATACATACCCCCAGCCAATTTTGGGCTCTATAGAACCAATTAAATAGGCCATCACAATGGAGTTCTCAGATGCCTATTTATCATATAGTTTGTTTGTGAGAGGAGGCGTCTTTTTGTGACCATTAATGTAACCCAGTAGGCCCCTTGCAGAGATTGTCATATGTGTTGTTTTTGACCACATTAGATAGTTGGTCACATCCAACTTAATTGGGTTAAGGGCAATAGAAGTGAATTCAATCTTGGAGGACTCCATATTAGGAGAATCAACTTCAGAAGAGTCTGCCCGCCATGGGGATGACCACAACCCAAGAATAGTTTGACTACGAAACTGGAGTAGAACAATTCAATAATTGCTCAACAATGGAAAATACTTGTAACAGAGATGCCATGTATCAATCTTCTGGAAACAAGAGACACATCTGCAGCAATTTTCGATCTCTTCATACAGTTAGGGAAGAATCGAGGTTGGCTATTCGTGTGATCTCTTCAAAGCGCATTCCCGTAACAAGGGATACACGGCAACTGATGCTAACAAATCCTTGTGGAGATGTTTAGTTCATAGATAAGAAATTAAAGAGGATGAGGTAACTGTTTTAGTGGATCTTGGAGAGGTTAGGGATGATGGCGGTAGGTTTTTAGGTGGGGAGATGGTGTCGGTGGTGTTGGTTGAGGTTTAGAGCTAAGTAGGTGATGGCGGTAGATGTTGGTTGAGGGTTAGGGTATAGGAGGAAGTTGGCAGGGATTTCAGGGGTTACGACAGGGTAGGTATGGTTGCAGTGGTAGGCGGTAGATTATTAGGGGCTGTCGTTAGTTGTTTTAGGGCTGTAGGGGTTTTTAGGGGCTGGCGGTAATAGTTGCAGGTGGTTTTTGTGCTGGCGGTGGGTTTTGGGAAGTGATAGAGATGTCGGCGGGGGTAGGGACGGGGTATGGGGCTGTGGCGGCACTTAGAAGAGAAGAGAAAAAAGGAAAAGAAGAAGAGAAGAAAAGAGAAGAGAGAAGGCTAGGTTGGCTCTGATACCATGTTGAATCAGAGAATGAGAGAGAATTAGTGGGATCTTTTCACCCCTACTTCTTATTTATAGTGAAAGACTGAAAAGAAGATTACAATCCTACCCTTATTATAACAAGGGAATAAAAGAGCCAAAAAAGAAACATAACAGAAAATAATAAAAGAAATAAAAGATTACAATAATACCCATTCCTAGTGGCGGTAACTAGGAATGGCGGTAACAGGAATTATGACAGTAACCAAAGTCTTTGGCTATTTATATGAATGAAAGGGGAGAAGGCAGGAAGGATTTAAGAAAACAAAATAAAGCTTGCTTGCAATGTCAAGAGGGGTTCCTTGGCTGTGGGACTCAGCCAGCCTTCGGTGGGACTCCTGAGGTTCCATTCTTCTTCCATCCTTCTTCTATCTTTCCAAATTCCATCTATTTTCCCTTTCTTCATTATATGATAAAAACCAAAATAAAGAAACACTGTTCACAGTTACTGTTTAGAGGCTATTTCTGCTGAGTTCTTCAATCTCAAGTATCTTCAGATCTAGCCATCAGATGTGGACCATATTTTGCCATCATCCAACCCTCCCGTAGGCCTTCATTCTTCATCAGTTTAAGGATCATCCGACGGTTGGTTAAGGCTGTGAGTAAAACCTCCTAATTCTGAAACTAATGTTCTTTATGTTGTTCAATAAGCAATCCTCCTGTACGGGTGGTTCCTAATTTGTTGAGTTGGGGACTTGTGCTACATTATTATTGCTTGGTATGATGGCAAAAGCTCGGGCTGCTAGCATAAACATTCAACTTCAAGTCTAAGGGCAGCCACATTGTGCATAATAGCCAAAGGTTGGGACTGACTCCGGTCTTTCCCTCTTTGGACCATAAGTAGGACTTGCACTGAACTATAACTTTTTTCTAGCTGCTTCTTTCTTTTACGTATATTCAATTGTTTATGCAAGTTTCCTGAGATTTGATCAAGGATTGGGATTAACTTGGCAGTCCTACATTAAAAATTCAAAAAGAATCATTTATTTTATGCATGTAAGTGCATAATACTACTTCAGGTTTAGGGGACGTAGGTACACATCAAATGCTGAACATTTAGAAGCACTAGGTATCCTTAAGTGCCGTATCTCCATCTCCACACATAACCCGAAGTATTTCAGAGCTTTGTTGGGCCACGTGCTCCCGCTCTTTCCTTCTTGACAATGGACCTTGTACTCATGTCGACTAATGACTTTGGCAGTAAAGATGCATTTTCTCTTCTAAAGGTAATGGTCTATTATCATTTAAATTTTATGAACAGGTAATGTTTGCATGCGGAAAGTACAACTTGGTCCATGAATTTTTCAGGAAAGTGGAGAAGTCCTCCATTCCAAATGCTTTGAATTACAAAGGTATTTATGTGACATGCCCTCTTTATCAGATTGTTAATTTTCTCTTTTGTTATGTAAAAGGCTTTTGAATTTGCTCGCTTGCATGCAGTTCTTGTAAATACTCTTTGGAGGGAAGGTAAGACGGATGAGGCTGTGTTGGCAGTCCAAGGCATGGAAAGGCAAGGGGTAGTGGGTTCTGCTAGTCTTTACTATGACCTTGCTCGTTGTCTGTGCAGTGCTGGAAGATGCCAAGAAGCACTTATGCAGGTGTGTCATATGTTATATTTCTATATCTGTTTTTTGTTCCATTTCTACATATATTACGTTTTGATCCATGGATAAACCAAAATATTTTTGCAAAAATTTCACACATTTTGATCATTTGATGGAAATTTCTAAGATTGAGGAAAAAGTAGAAAGACATAGGTTCTCAATCTCATGTCTGACTAACAAATTTTAAGAAACAAACCTGGAGAGGTATCTAAGCAGTGAAAACAGACAGATAAAAAAGCACATGGCCTAAAATGTGGGGCAAGTTACAGCGTTTACTTCCATTATAATTCAAAAGGCAATTCTGTGTTTGCACAATCTGCTGTCTTATATTGTGTTGTAAAGCAGGCTGGCTTTACGGTTCATGTTGGCCGAATTGTTGCTCTAGGAGGTCTGCTTGGTAAGAAACAAAGTTGGTGGGTCTAACCCCCTCCCTAGTATGCAATGCCTTTGGTATTTACTTTTTTTTTTTTGGGGTGGTGACTTCATTTTCTCTAGTTTGATGCAGTTGCTTGCTTCTCATCTGCCATGTACTTGTGAAGTGCGAACACTGAGTAGAAACTAACAAAGAAAGATGTAGCAATATGGGCTGCACACCACCACAATGAATAACCTTAAATGACTTTCAAAACGGTAATCGAGGAAGCACTTAACCCAATCAATCCTGCTCGAATACCATGTGAAAAAGTAAAACAACAAGAAACTGCGATGGAGAAGAAGGAAAGAGAGAAGAGGAGAAGAAATTGATCTCGGTGGGAGTCAAAAGTACTCCCAACCATGAAGGACTAACTTTATTTATAATAAAGATAAACCATCAATTACAAAAGTACGCCTACTTACTTAAACTGACACATATAATAAGGAAATCCAGTATTAACTGATGTCTCCTGTCTTTCTTCTTATTTTTGTTTCTTGTGTTCTCCCACATTTCAGTGTCTTCCCCTACCTCTCAAAAGGAAGGTGATGCATATTTTAACTTTATCTTTTCTAGTCCTTTATGGGGTACATGTAGTTTGAGCATTGTAGATGGAAGTGACCACCTTTCTAGGTCCAGGCTAGGAGATTTCCCAGATCGAACACTGGCATCCTTTATCCCCCCTTTAACTTTCAAGGGAGATGCTTTGTTCATTCATTGTACCATATTTTTAAATGTTCTTTTTCTTTTTATGTGTGCTTTAGATGCTCACTACCACTTTTTTATTTTATTTAATTTATTCATTTGGGTTCATCTTAGGATATCTTTGAGATTGGTGTAGGTTTATTGCAACCTTTCAATCTTTTTTCCCCTTTTGGAGGTGCTTTGTTGTGTTAATTCGGCTTGGTAGTTCTGTACACTGCAGCTTGAGTATTTGGATGGTAATGGCTGGGTACTTTTGTGTCCAATCCTGGGTCATCGTCCAAGCTATTCTGTTGTGTTCCACCATGTAAATTGGCTGAAATACAGAAGAGATGTCTATGTAACAGATGGTTGCAATTGTCCTTTTTTTTCCCTTGTGACATTGGAGATATTTAAGGGAAGCTTTCTGCATATTGGAACTCAATTTCTGTGTCTATCCTGATAATCGATTCATTACATTGAGAGAAAAGAGGTGCTCTTATTGTGTGTTTAATCAATTTGATGACAGCTTGACCTCATTCTTTTCTGCAGATTGACAAGATATGTAAGGTGGCGAATAAGCCTCTTGTTGTGACTTACACTGGACTCATTCAAGCTTGTCTAGACTCTGGAAGTGTTCAAAATGGGGCATACATTTTCAAGGAAATGCAAAAGTTCTGCTCCCCAAACCTGGTGACTTGTAATATAATGCTGAAAGCTTACAAGGAAAGTGGGATGTTTGAAGACGCCAAAGATCTTTTCCTGAAGATGTCTGCAAATGTAAATCACATTAAAACAAACGGTGATTATAGGGGTAGGGTAATTCCTGATAACCACACATTTAACACCATGCTAGATGCCTGTGCTGCAAAAAAGAAATGGGATGATTTGGAGTATGTCTATCAGCAAATGCTGCGTCATGGTTACGTCTTCAATGCAAAGTGTCACCTTGGGAATATCATGGAAGCTTGCAGGGCTGGAAAGGTATCGTTATGATTATGCTATTCTGATTTACCTAAAGTAAGTTAATTTGACAACTTAGTGGGAGATCTAGGGACTTTGCAGGTCCACCAATCATATGACAGTAAATATTACGGGTGGCAACAGGTAGGGTAGGGTAAGTGGGGTGAGATAATGGCCTGTTATTTACCCTCTTAGAGGTGGAGGCCTTTTCCCTTACTCTAGAGGGTGTGGTTTAACCTTTACCTATATGTACAGCTAATCATCAATGATATTTTAAAACTGTCATTGGTAATATCATCATCTATATGGTATTTCTGTTGGGAAGACGGGCTGTTGGCATGGGCTTTAGATGGGTAGGCTCTCTGGTTACAGGTATATGCCTACATTAATTATGAGCTGTTAGGTTGGGCCTTTAGGAAAATATGTCACGAATATAATATATACATGTTAATTTTCCTAGTTGACCCTGTCACCCTATGTAGATGGACCCAGGCTAACGGATAAAACACCTGACCCTTAACCCCTCCCTGTTTAGCTTATAGGGTTGAAAATCTCCTCCCTTATCCTAAGGCGGAGAGGGGCTAGAGGGCTACATTGCTAGCCTTAGTAAAAATGCATGCATATGCAGGTCATAAGGAGCCTCAAAAGGATAAATCCCTACCAAATTATCGTAACAGTCTGTCAGTTCTGTTCCTCTAGATGGTCAAATTAGGGGGGAAATGAAGGGAACAAATAAGGGAAACCCAGTGCATATTTAGGAAAAGAAGTTATTATAGTGGATGGTGAACTGAAACCTGATGGACTATACAGAAGAACTTTAACTGCGTGGATGATTATAATTCCCCAGAAGGTGAATTTTGGAATTGGATATATTTGGGATATTATCTATGTGGGTTTTGCTCTTGTTCACGACCATCCCATTGGCAGCACAAATTTTATCGGATTCTCTTAGGTTTACCTCTTGTTTTCATACATCTTCTTGAGTATGAGTGAAAGTGAAGTAACATCAACTTTACTTTCAATTGAACATCCTAATGAAAATTTTCATTTTACTTACACTTCATTTACCAATAAAATTTTTACTTAATTCACTTTAATTCCAGGGAGAATTAGTGGAGATGACCTGGAAGCTCTTGGTGCAGAGAGATGAGGTTCCACCTCCAGCTATCATTAAGGAGAGGTTTTGTATGAAATTGGAGGAAGGTAACTATGCTGCAGCCATCACCTGCATTACCAGTCATCAGACAAGTGACGTGCATGCCTTTTCCAAGAAGACATGGCTGAATTTATTTAGGGCCAATGCCCATCGCTTTCAAGAGGATACTGTGGTCACATTGATGCATGAGCTAAGCATTCTCATTGCTGGCAATGAATATCCCCAGCCTACCTTACAGAAATTAATAATATCTTGTAGAGAGTTTGTCAAGGACCATGTAACAGATGACATTAACACAAGACAAAATGTTAGAACACCTCTACCTGTATAAAACGAAAGTCTTAGTGAAGTACTACTCTATTCTATCCATTGTTGAATGATTAGTAATATTCAAGTTTCATGCTTGCAGAGCTGCTAGCCTCTCGATCTTCCAGTCTTTTATGTGTAACTGTGGGAAAAATTATAATCAAAGTGAATCTGTACATTCTCTTTTTTGCTTCAATCTCTAAGATAGTAAGGTGCCATTTTCTACTGTGGATCATTGGCTTTTGAATTTGAACTCAAGCATTTTCTGCAATTGAAAATGGTTGATTGGATTATAGAGTGGTTATGAGTGACTGCCACCTAGAGACATGAAAAATCAGGGATTACATGTATTAGATTTAATAGCACCTTATGCATTCCCTGGCAAAGTTCATGTGTTTTTCAGGCTGGTTCCACTTCAAAATGTACAACTTGGGATTAGGTCATATTTGAATTTATGCATTTCTTTCCACCATCTTCCATCTTCATGAAAAAAATGAAATTTATCTACATTAAATATGATTACATTGTAATTGTCTTGTACATTTTTTGAGTAAAAGTGAAATGACAAGATTTTATCGAAAATAAAAATGTATAATGCTAAAATCTAAAGGGAATTAACATAACAAGGGTATGTTATTTATCCTAACATAACAAGACATCAACCACCCTCTTAAAACACTAGCAATGATGTGATTGGAAATAATTCTATAAGGATAATTTAGTAATTCAAGGAAAAATATATAAAAAGTAAATACCGTAACTAAATTATCTTAAGAAAAGGTTAAATCGTAATTGCACTCATGCTTATTCTTCATTCCTTGGTTCTCTCTACACATTGGGACTATTGGTCCAAAACCGATACAAATTGATTGATCTAGCCGATTTAGCACTGATACCTTGAACCATGGTTCTAAATCCAGGTATCGAACATGATATCGGCCATGTCTAAAATTGATCCGAATTTACCGATCCAGCCAATCCAATATCGATACCTTGAACCATGCTCATCAATTATTAGTCATCACAATATGACACATGGTGCAAAAAATGAATCTTTTTCTTCTCATACTTATCACAACCCATATGCTTAATATTTGTTTAACTATTCTACTCACTAATATTTACTTAACAAATGTACTCGTTAACAATTAATATAATAAGTAAATTGTGGTGTGGAGAATAAAAAGATAATGAGATTGTAATAAAAGAAAGGATATGTTATGAAAAGACACAAATACATTTTTAAGTGTTAATTTATAATACACTAATGAGATTATAATAAAAGAAAATGAAATATTTATTTTGCCCCACCTAATTCATCCTTCCACCTTCTCATTTTGTAATGATCTTTTCACCATTTTATTTTTTTTTTATTTTTTTTTCAAATGTAACCCACCCTTGTTACATGAATAATAACCTCAAAAATAAATTTATAATCCCTTTGTCACCAACTTTGGTTATACAGATATTTTCTCATTTAATATAAATTATTGCAGTTAATCTATGGCCTTGATGTTGTATATCTGTATACCCACATGCACAGTCACGCACAAACACACTTAAGAGGCTAGGGCCAGGCTCAACCAAAGACCAGATCCAGGCTTGGCCCAGCCTGACCGTGGACCTAGAAATCCCAAACCCTGGCATGCTCGCCAAGCTGATAGGTCCTTTTCATGCCTTACTGGGCTTTGGGTGGGCTTCGGGTAGTTTCATGTTTACTGGGCCAAAAGCACACCCTACAAACAACCTTAATGGATCTCCAAGACACTTGAAGCATCAAATAAGCAATAACAGTTATTATACACCCCCAAGGCATTGGGTTTTTGACAGTTAAGATGGGCCAGGCCCATTTTGCATCATGATCATGTGATTCAGGTATAAGCCCAAATGCAAAGGGGGGTTTTCTTGTGAAGCCCAACAAATCCACCTTCATTCCACCACGAAAGAGGAATAGCAGGAATGCTGTTGTAGATGGAGAAACATGGGGTGGGCTCTGTAGGAGTGAGGAATGGAGGGGTAGTGTGGCACCCCAAGCCGATAAGTGGATTTTTCTCAATCTAAAGGGTGGGAAGAAAACCCAAAAGTTAACTTGGGTCCAGTGAAATCAGTAGATTGAGTCTTCAACAACTTGAAAATTACTTGGTTTATTGAAGTACCATAATTGAAGTTTTAATCCCTTCTAGTAAAATGTCAAATTCATACTCAAGGCATGAGATTCCAAAGCAAATCAACTAACTAACCTAATCTAGATATTTGAATCAAATTGACAAACCAAGCAGAAAATGGAAGATGCAAACTTACTGAAAACTATCTTCAACGAGATAATGGAAGGTGCAGCTAATCACAATTGTAAGTTAAAACTTCTTGTTGCTTGCAAGCACGGGAAATCACCCACCCAAGACAATAAAGTTTCGTCAATGCTCAAGTAAAGGACTGCAACAAAAACTCAAGATAGAATCCTTGTAAAAGGGAAATAGAGCAACAGATGAATGAAGATGAAAAAAAAAATAAAAAAAAATACAATGAGAAGTGAATAAAAATGCAGAGATTGAAAAGGAGTCATCGAAAGAGAACAAATTAAGGCTGCCTTTGATGGATAAATTCAACGAAAAATACTCAGTTTGGATCAGTAAGCTTCCGTCCATGGTTGGGAGGTTGGAGCTGTGCGTTCAATCCTTTCTAATGTCCTTGTATATAATTTCGCAGTGTAGTGGTGGCTGACTTCTCTAGTCAATATCATAGAGGGGTAGATGAGAAATTTTATTTAGTGCGGAAACCCAAAAAGAGAAGGCGATTGTGGTCAAATGGGACTCGGTCTATTTACCTAAGGAGGAGGGTGGTTGTAAGACCCACACTCCATGAATCCGGTCTAACCTACGTTTTCGTGTCGTGATAGGTCTTCCAGTCATAACCGAACCAGAAGGGATGGTCAGATGACGAACCGCAAGTCCAGGTACTAAAACAAACGAAACGGACTTAAGAATAAGTTGCTCGGTCTGACTGGTTGAGACATACCGGTCTCATGAACAGTCTGACCGGTCCACTTAGTTATTTTTGGAAACGGACTCCAGTGGGTCTCACCTTCCAAATCTAATTGCTAAACACCTTTCATACGTGGGAAACCCTCTTAGAATGTTATCCTCCTTATATATTGATCATTTCTTGTCACACTCCAATTTCGACTGAACTAGAAGTGTGAATGAACCATCTAAAACCCAACGGCTCACACTAGGATCACAATAGACCATGTCAACCAACCAATCAATGCAACTAACCATAATCAAAGAATAATAATATCTGCAGAATTAATAAGTAAATGAATTGATTCTTCTAATGATAAATAAAATAATTATTCAAATTATTCTCATCAACCACAACGTAATTAAATAAATTTAATACATCATTTATAACCAACTAAAAAAGAGTAAATAAATAACCCTAAAGAAACACAAAGTAAGAGCACTCGTATGAGGCGTCATACTTATCCTCCACTGCCTGTGTATATATAGCAGCCACGGTTCCGTACGCTGGAACAACCATAAAGTCCTCAATGATATAACCTACATCAACATCCGCAAAATTTATATACAAAGGGTGAGCTCACAACTTAGCTCAGTAAAACACAAGAATATGCAACATATAAAATGCATGAGATAATATTATATTGGGTCAGGTATAACTTGTAAAGTGCTATGATAAGGTTTGGCGACCACTGCACCTCTATGCACAAAAGTGTGAGCACACCCAATAGTCAGGCTCCGATCCACACTATTGTTGTTGCCCCACATCACTCACTCTGATATAGAGATAGAACTAGAGTCTAACGGTCAGGTTACAATCCAAACTACCGTATCCTCCCCCTGATACTCTACACCGTACCAATATCTACACCCCTATTGGCAAGGGCTTGCAAGTGGGTTATGTTTCTAACCAGTCCTATATATCATCATAGTATCTATGGTCCTATCCCAGCATAGCTCCCTAAGACATAGAGATAGGGATCGAGTCTGGTGGGCAAGCAGAGCCACAATCCCACGTCCTCCCCATGATACCCTACTCATACTAAGCTCGCTAAGGTAGACGGCGATACGAAAAGGTGTTAGTGTGAGGATATATCCAAGGCTACTCTCACCTTCACATTCCACACACTAACGAAAACATTCACATGCCTAAACAACAACATTCCTAGCATACGAATATGCATAAACATATAATAAAATTAAATAACAAGATGACATGTTAAATAACAAGATGACATGTTCATGCATATGATTATTGTAAAACCCGTACGCCACGAACTCGGTCTAACCTTACGTTCTCGTGTCGTGATCGGTCTTCCCATCAAAACCGGCTCAAGTGAACCAATTGTATGAAGAAACCACAAGGTTAGGTATGTAATTCGAGCCAAAATCATCTACTTAGGAGCGTGTGGTTGCATACCTAAACAGGTGTGGTCGACCACACCTTAGAATATTGAGACCACTCGAGTCTGGGACGTGTGGTCATAGTTTTGAGACATGTGGTCGACGGATTCTGCAACCACATGATGGTATTACCGACTCCGTGATTAGGAAACCTTCCTAATCTGAGGGGGGTTCTTTCCTAATCAAAGTGAGACTTTATATAGAAGTTTTTCTCTATATAAATGACGTCTCTTAACCTCTTTCACTCTTTTAGAACCCAAACTGAAAGAGAGAGAAAGAGAGTAGGAGGAAGAGAAGGAGAATTGAAGAGGAAGACTAGAAGAAGGAATTGTAGAAAAAGCTCTAATTCTCCAACAAGTTTAAGGTACGGAATCATTCCCTACATTAGTTGAATGCCTAGAATAGATCATGAAGGAGATATTGATTCAAAGTAAGATCTTAATCCTAAGACCATGGGCAGAACTCTAAGGAGATCCATGAAGAACGAATTAGGGTGAAGGATTATGTAAAAGTGTGAATTTTAAACCATAGAACAATCATGGGAAGGATCATAATGTTAGCCATGGAATCAAGTTATGAGGGAATGTGGCTAAGAGTAAAAATCGACCAAAAACTCGTGTAGTCGCAGGTATGACTGACCATACGAGGCACATATGTTTGGCCACACGCCCTAGAGAAGGTTCCAGGGAGGGTGTGGTCGCATGTGTGTGGTCGCATGACATGCGACCACACGTATCGACCCCACACCCCGTGGTCGCAGAAATTGAAACCATAGGTGCAGTCACACCTGCGACCACTCAGCTTCTGGAGGTCTGTTTGATTCTAGGATGGACCATTGAGTACTGTAAATTGATGAGCTTGAACCCTAACGTAGAACTCACAAATTTCTTAGGTTTCCAAGAGGTTCAAGAGTGAGTTAAAAAGCTTGGAGAAGATTGAACATTTCTAGCAGGTGAGGGAACAAAACCTAAACTAACTGACTAATAATAAACTGTTTACTTTTATTGAGTCCAATGCTATGCCTGATTCTATGAGTTCTTGTTTGTAATGTGCATATCACATGCCATCCAATATTCCTGTTATTATCATTCATGCATAATTAATTATGTTTACTATTACATGATGATAATGATGATGATGCTAGGAATAGGCATGTGATTATGTGTGTGTGGTTAGTGTACTTGATGCGAGTGGAGCATCGAGGGGAGGACATGACATTATGGTTCATCCTGATTACCAGACTCTAACTCTATCTCTACTCAAGTCTTGTTCACTGACATCGTCGTATCGTCATTACCTTAGCAAAACTATTACGTCGTAGGGCATCAAGGGAGGTGGTTTCGGACTGTGTAGTCGTCGATTCTACCGGAGGACCTTAGCTCTATCTCTATGGACATATTGAGGGATGCTGGGGTGAGGCCTTGGATATATTGGATGTGTCACACCCCAATTCTGAACTAACCAGAATGGTGTGATGAACCGTCAATAAACCAACGATTCAACCAGGATCTCCGTTAGGTAGTACCCACCATATTAACCACACACACATTCTACAGTAATAATCAGAGATAATAAACCAATAAGCGGAAGTTTTTATAAATAATGAACTGAGCATCTAACCATGATAAATAATTAATCCAATTATCTCCAAAACTCAAGACATAAAAGTAATTAACTCATTACATGTTTTAATAATCAAATATAACTAAACTAATAAAAAATGCACTAGTTGCACTCACATGAAGGATCATGCATATCTTTTACAGCTTCTACATCCACGCCGCAACGTGTCCGTACATCGACGCATTCTCATAACAGTAAGACCTGCATCATCAACTAAAATATTCGACGTCGAAAGGGTGAGCACACATCATAGCTCAGTGAGCAAACAAAACATTGTAACAAACATATGCATGCATTCAATTCATATCTTTGGTCTGGTTTTAAGTTTGCAATATGCTATAGAAAGGTTTGGTGGCCCCCATACCTCTATACACAAGTGTGTGAATCCGCCCAATGGATCAAACACCATTGAAATCCCACGTGCACCCACCATGGAATAGAGATAGAGCTAAAGTGTCCAGATCAAACACCACCAACACTTCCCCTGATGCCCTACCCGTACCAATACATAAGCCCCTATTGGCAAGGGCTTGCAAATTGGGCTCACAACTAACCAATCCTAAATGTCATCCAGTGTATCCAAGGCCTCACTCCAGCATCCCTCAATACATCCATAGAGATAGAGCTAAGGCCCCCCGACAGAGTCAAAGACTACATGGTCCGAGACCACCTCTCCTGATGCCCTACGATGTAATAATTCTGCTAAGGTAATGGCGATACGACGATGTTAATGGCAAGACTTGAGTAGTGTCAGCACCCCATTTTTGCCATTCCCAACCAAATAGCATCCTACTGGTGTATAGACAACAAGACAGGGGAGTGTGCGGCACATTCGAAAAGGTTACGGGTCCTAATTCAAGGTCTGGATTCTTTTGATGCCTTCGAGGCTGATTTTGGTAGGTCCCAAAGCAAGATCATGGGCTATGACCTACATGGATCCGTAGGTCATGGAATTATCTTCGACATGAGACCAGAATCACTCAATTCTGATGTCAGACGGAGAAGCGATCACGATTTTAGTTGATTTGAAAGTACAGAGGGCTTTCGTGCAAATTATCATGAGTTAAGGACTTTTGGGTGAATTATCATAAACTTGATTGATTGGACTTCATCCGGCCATATCTTGATCATCCGAAGTCCAAATTGGGTGATTCAAGTGCCAGTGTGCTCCATTGTCAGTCCTCTTCAAAGTGGATGTAAAGAATTTTAGGCAGAAACCACCAAAGAGTCCCATACAAAGTTTTCAACCGAATTATCGATGAAGCTTCGATCCTTCATAATTTTATTATTCAACATCCAAATTCGATCATTCAAGCTCCAGTATTCTTCATTTTTAGTGTTCTTCAAAGTGGGCGTGGAAAATTTGGGGCAGAGGTTGCCGAAGGGTCCCATGCAGAGTTGGCAGCCGAATTATTGCATGTTGGGCTGTTTAAACTTTAGAAATTTACAATTTGGTCATCTCACATCCAAATCAGGTGATTCAAGTCCCAGTATGTTACATTTTGATACTCTTCAAAGTGGACGTAGAAAATCCGAGACAGAGGCCGTCGAAACATTCTATGTAGAGGCGAGCCAAAATTGCTAATAAGACAACAAAGAAGAAAGAGAGAAGCCAGTCTAACCTAGTCCAGCTTGACCCGGTTCAACCTCAGTTAGTTCAACCCAATCAACCTCGACCAGTCTTGCTTGACCTAACCTAGACCGGTCCGAACCAATTCGGTCCATGTGCATTGTATCTTTTGTATATACTTTGTAATATACGTATATATATATATTATTTTATTTATTTATATATATAGATTTATTTATTTTATATATGTGTGTGTATATATATATATATATATATATATATATATATATATATATATATATATATATATATATGGGAAGCCGGGTCGTTTTTTTTTATGGGTTCCGACAAGAGAGAGGATGAGAGAGAGAGAGAGCAAGTAAGTGAGAAAGAGTGAGAAAAAGAGAGAAAGTGAGAGAGAGAGTGGGGAATAGAGAGAACAGAGAGAGACGAAGAAAGAGAGAGAGTGATGAAGAGAAAGAATGAGAGAGAGAGCGAGAGAAAAACTAAGAGAAAAAGGGAATGAGAGAGAGAAAGAAGGGAGAGACATGGGGAGAGAGAGAAGACACTGCCACCACCTTACCTCCCAAAACTTCGGCCGAACTACCTTACCTCCCCAAACTTCAGCCGAGCTATTCCCCTGATATCCCTCCACCTCAACCAACTTGAAACTCCTCCGCTAATCCCTGCTCCCATCTGATTCCCCAAATCCCTCTACTAGTCGTTTCTCTCACCTGCTCCAATATGATTCCCCAAATCCCTCCACAGGCTACACAGCGGCAAGAGCACCACCACCTCACATGTTCAATCAAACCTGCACAACCGCTTCTCTCTCACCTACTCCCACCTGTCCCCTGAAATCCCTCCACCGACTTGAAAATCTTCTACCAACCAACGACCCACCTGATCAAATGCCCATCCCCAAATCGTCAAACCACACCTCACCCCTACTGCCCAACTGCTCCTCTAATCGACACCTCACTGTTGCCCATCCCTGCTGCAACCGATAACTTCCAGCCATGTATCTTGAACCTAAACCCAAAACACTACACAAACCTGGCCGCCATCTCCATCTTGTCCTCTCCCATACCCAACCGTAACCACTAGCAACTAGCCCCATTAGACACCTATCAAACCACTATGCTGCCACATCACAACTCACTCCCTTGAGCCACGAAACCAACCAGCACCACTACCTACTCCTTACAACCTACTCCCTCATAACTCCAGTCACCATCATTGAGCCCCACTCCACCTTCTCCCATCGACACCTCAAGTTACCCAGCCGAACAACCCATGCCGCCCAGCCATGCTACCTCCTCTACTAACCTGCAACACTCCACCTCTCTTCATCCAACCTCCTGCTTCTATAAATACCCCACCGATGCTCACAAGGAGGGAGAGTTTTTGTTGGAAGGCCGACCCTTCTTTTTTCCTTTCGAAATCCCCTTGCCCATCTCTCCCAACTCGCACCCAGCAGCCCCCTGCCCGTCTCTCCCCACTCGCACCCAGCAGCTCCTTGCCCATCTCTCCAACTCGCACCCAACAGCCCCTTGTCCGTCTCTCCCAACTCGCACCAAGTAGCTCCCTGCCCATCTCTCCCAACAGCTCCCTGCCCATCTCTCCCAACTCGCACCCAGCAGTCATCCCACACTTGTCCGTAACTCGCACCCAGCAGTCATCCCACACCTATCCGCAACTCGCACCCAGCAGCCGAGCACGACCATCCCTCATACTTGTCCGCAACTTGCTCCCAGCGACCATCCCACACCTGTCCGCAACTCGCACCCAGCAACCGAGTACGACCATCCCACACCTGTTCGCAACTCGCACCCAGCAACCATCTCACACCTGTCCGCAACTCGCACCCAGCGACCATCCCCACACCTGTCCATAACTTGCACTCAGCAGTCGATCCTCGTGACATCCGACGATCATCATCGTCAACCCAAAGATCCTCACGACATCCTGCAACGATCATCATCGTCGATCCTCGCGACATCCTGTTGTTCAATCTCGTCGACGCACATCAGATCCTCTCGATATCCTGCGACGATCATCGTCGTCAACCCGAAGATCCTCGCGACACCCTGCGACGATCATCATCGACCATCCTCGCGACACCCTGCGACGATCATCATCGACCCGAGGATCCTCGAGACATCTTGCGATGATCATCATCGTCGATCTTCACGACATCTTGCTGTTCAATCTCGTCGGCGCACATCAGGTTGGTTTCTTTTCCAGTTTACCATACTTGTATGTCGTATTGTGGTTGTTTGCTTCATTTTATTATTGTATCTTCACATACACGATGATTCTTTGATCATATGCGTCAGCTTCCACATGTGCATGTTGGGTTTTGGCTCAGCCTTCCTTGTTATGCATGTAATGAAATGAAATATGGCCATTGATCTTGTATTTTAGAGGATGAAATTGATCCGATGTGCTTGAAAATTTTAATGTGATTGGTCCGATCATGTGATTAGAATTTTAATGCGGGTGATCCAACCACATGATCTGAATTTATGAGAATTGATCATGACCATATAATTGGAATTTTCATGAGTTGATCATGGTTTTTGATTTAGAATTTTGATGTGATTTTAAAGTAATTAGAACCATTGGATTGTCTTGATAAGTGATTTTATCGAATATGAATAGTTGGAATATCGTGATGAATGATCCAAACCACTGGACTATCTTTGGAAGTGATTTTAATCAATCTGAATGGATGGATTGTGATCTTAAGTAATTTGAACCATTGGATTATCTTGATAAGTGACTTTATCGAATCTGAGCGGTTAGATTATCATGATGAGTGATTTGGGCCACTAGATTATCTTTGAGAGTTGTTTAAGTGAATATGAATGGTGGATTATGATCTTGAGGGATTTTAACAATTATATTTTTATTGTGAGTGATTTTGAGTGATTTAGACCATCAGATCTTCATCATGAGTGTTTAAAAGGATTTTGAACCATTGGATCTTAGTCATAAGTGTCTTAGATGAATCTGGACTATTGGAACTTCATCAAGGGTGCTTAAAATGAATTTGAACCGTTGGAATGTCTTTTTGAGTATTTTAAATGAATCTGAGCCGTTTGGATGTTCACCATGAATATTTTAAATGAATCTAGCCCGACGGACTGTCTACTTGGGTATCTCGAGTATGGGATGCGAGTGAAATTTAGTATACCCCCATGTGTGGGGAGCTAAGGCATTTGGCCTTTCTTGAATGTTGTCACGCGTGTCCATGGCTCGTCAATCCATGGAAACTATGCTTGACCTGATTCTCGAGAGACAGAGGTTTCGATAGATATGTAGGCTGCGGGGGAGTTTGGTCGCTCTACGCTCGGTCAAATTGAGGTAAGTTTCATGTATTATGGGATTACCTCAGCGAAGGATTTTTCCTATGAAATGGAATACATCTACACTGAGATGTGTTCCACCATTGTGGGAGCATCTCATTCTTCGGATGTATTCCAAGATTTTGGGAGCATCATTTTCACACATACACTCAAATTGAAGTAAGTTTCATGTATTATGGGATTACTTCGACGAAGGGATTTCCTTATGGAAGGGAGTACCTCAACACTGAGATGGGTCCCACTGTTGTGGAGACATCTCTCACCATTGGATGTGTTCCATGATTATGGGAGCATCCATCGCTTGGGATGCATTCCAACATTTTGGGAGTGTCCATCTTCTTGCACACACCTGGTACATACACACCCGCCCGAACTACGTTTGGCCTGATTCCCATCGCACAGGGATACGTAGGCGGTCTGGGATTTTCCCAGACCTCAGTCATATGTTGTATATCATTTTTCCTTTCTTTAGATGTATGATTAGGTTATTCATTAAATTCTTTAATTCATTTTGTGATTATTTTCTTGTTTAATTCGTTTACTTTCAGCTTATGTCATGCATAGTTAGCAAAGAATTAGAGATCAACTTAGGATTCCCCCTTCTACCTTGTAATGTATTTAGATAGCCCCAAGTGTTCATAAACTATAGGAAAATGATAGGATTTAAGGAGACCGGTTCATCCAAGCGAGTTGGGTGCCTAACACCTTTCCAGCTCGTAATTTGACACTTACCCACCTTTGGTGAGACGAGATAGCCATTCCATTTACGCGAGTCATTAGTGTTCCTCTATTAGTGTCCCAGCTCGTAATTTGACACTTACCCACCTTTGGTGAGACGAGATAGCCATTCCATTTGCGCGAGTCATTAGTGTTCCTCTATTAGTGTCCCAGCTCGTAATTTGACACTTACCCATCTTTGGTGAGACGAGATAGCCATTCCATTTGCGCGAGTCATTAGTGTTCCTCCATTGAGGGACATCATTTATAGGTCCTAGACCTTATCTAGGTGGCGACTCCAGTCTTCTTACCCTCCACTGGCATGAGTGGATGAGATCTGAAGATGAGAACTTTTCAGATCCCAGTTTGAGTATAATGAGGGTAGACAACTTTGACTACATGAAAATTCAATTTTAAAAATGAGGATAAGTAAATTTTTCTTAATTTTTTCCCCGGTCCTCACAAGTAGAGATAGAGCTAGAGTCTAGTGACCAGGTCAAAGACCACCATGCTACGTCCTCCCCCTGATGCTCCACTTGCATTAAGCACACTAACCACACACACATAATCACATGCCTATTCCTAACATCATCATCATCATCATATTATAAATAGACATAAATAAATATGCATGAGTAGTAATAACATGAATATTAGATGACATGTGAGATGCACACTATAAACATACAATTATAGAATCAATCATGGCATTGGACTCAATAAGTAAAACAACTTGTTATTAGCCAATTATTTTAGGTCTTGTTCCCTCACTTGTTAGCAAAACTCGATCTCCTTCCAAGCCTTGTAATTCTCTTTGAATTGATTTAATAACCTAAAAGTTATATGAATTTAAGTTAGGATTTATATGTAACATGTTACAGTAGTCGAAAATCAAAATAGAGCACTGATAGGTGTCTGATTGGTCCTATGGTCTCATACTGTGTCGACCTTACTGCCTACGGTCGATACCCTATGATCGCACCATATGCGACCTTACCTATGACCATATGGTTTTTGAATTCTTTCTGAATGCATATGGTCGATACTTTGATCATGCTGGTCATGCTATGGTCGACCGTAGTTGCGACCTTAAGATTTCTGGTCATAAACTACATTCAATTCGAGTTCTTCTTGGGTCAACTCCTCGACTTTTCTCTTGGGTTCATACTAAGGTTATCCTATGGTCATCATTAGTAGTTTCTCATCAACCATTATCACCAAACTCATCCCTCATGATTAGCCTTGGGATTTACTCAAGGAATCACATGGATTATAATAGGTCAACATCTCCAATCCCCCATAGAAGCTTTATTCCATAGAATTTACATATTTAGAGATTAGGTTCATACCTTTGCCTATGGTAGAGAACTAAAATCTTCTCAGCAAAACGTTCTCCTTAGTCCTCCAATCCCCCATAAAAGCTTTATTCCATAAAATTTACATCTTCAGAGATTAGGTTCATACATTTGCCTATGGTAGAGAACTAAAATCTTCTCAGCAAAACCTTCTCCGTCTTCTCTTCTTCTCCTTCTCTTTCCTTCTCTTTCTCTTCTTTTCGGGTTTACTAATGTTCTAAAAGAGTGAAAAAGGTTGAGGAAAATCCTTTATATAGAGAAAATTTCTCCATATAGAGTTCTCCAACATTAGAAAATAAATCCCCCCTTGAATTAAGAAAGTTTCCAACTCAGAGTCTGATCTGGGGTCTCACGGTCGATGGCCTATGGTCATAGAATCCGTCGACCATTGGGTCGAAAACATCGACTGTAGGGTTCTGGATCAGTGACCTTTGTTTCCTACCTTATGGTCAACCATACCTACCAGGTATTCGACCATACGCATACTTTTGAGCATTTTAACTCGATTAATATCTGGTTTGTGATTCATCTTTACACGGTCGGTCCATTTGGTCCAGCAATAATAGGAAGACCTGGCACGACACAGTTAGACCAAGTTAGTAGAGTGCGGGTCTTACAGGATGACATTTAGGATTGGTTAGTTGCGAGCCCAGTTTGCAAGCCCTCGCCAAGAGGGTCTTACATGTTGGTATGGGTAGGGCATCAAGGGAAGTATTGGCGGTGTTTGATCTGAACACTTTAGCTCTATCTCTATTTCATGGTGGGTGCATGTGGGACGACAATGGTGTTTGATCAATTGGGCGGATTCACACACTCATGTATAGAGGTGCGGTGGCCGCCAATCCTTTCTATAGCATATTGCAAACTTAAAAACTAGACCAAAGATATGAATTGAATGCATACATATGTTTATTGCATTGTTTTGTTCACTCACTGAGCTCAAGTTAGAGAGCTGACCCTCGCGCGCGTAATTCTTTTTTGTTTCTGATGTTGCAGGTGTTACTGTTGAAGACTACATGGATACGCCAATGTATGGACATGTAGTGGCTATGGATGTGCAAGCTGTGGAGGACGAGCAAGACTCGTCAAGCGAGTGTTTCCACCATGGTTACGCTTAGTGTTTAACTTTTGTATTTTGATACTTGTAATATATATTAATTATGTTATGATTAATTGGAGATAACTAAATCATTTAATTATTTATTATGTAGACCTTAGTTCATTATTAATAAGACTTCCACTATTTACTCGAATATCTCTGATTATTACTGTGGAATATGTATTGGTTTAACATGGTTGGCATAGCCTATACGAGATCCTGGTTTGAACCATTGGTTTTCATGACAGTTCATCACACCATTGGTTAGTCCAGAATTGAGGTGGGATAATTATTATACTAGGATGTGATTGTTAGACACGTGTATGTTTTCATTGGTGTGTGGAGTGGGAAGGGATTGGAGCCTTGGATTATTCCCCACACTAACACTTTTCGTATCGCCATCTATCTTAGCATGCTTGGTACAGATAGGGTATCAGGGGGAGGATGCAGTAGTGTGAATTGTTGCATGACCGTTAGAATCTAGCCCTATCTCTATTCCATAGGGAGTTATGCTAGGGTAGGGCCTTGGATACTATGGTGATATGTAGGATTGGTTAGTAACAGAACCCACTTGGAAGCCCTCCCCAATAGGGGTGTACGTGTTGATATGGTGTAGAGTATCAAGGGAAGGATGTGGTAGTGTGGAGTGTTGCTTAATCACTAGACTCTAGCTCTATCTCTATCCCAGAGTGAGTGATGTGAGACAACAACAGTAGTGTGGATTGTGGCCTGACTGTTGGGTGTAAGACCCGCACGTCATGAACCCGGTCTAACCTTACTTTCTCGTGTCATGATAGATCTTCCCATCATAATCGACTCAAGTGAACCAATTGTATGAAGAAACCACAAGATGAGGTAAGCAATAAGTCAAATTTAGTTGGTATGGTTGACTGTTTAAGTTTGTATGGAAGCAACCAGTCAAAAACTAAAAACCAGTAAATTTTGGTCATACGGTGGCAGTTTTTAGGGGTATGGTCGACCATATGGTTGACTAAGTTGTGACCGCACAACGTACGGTCATATGTTTTGAAAACGTATGGTCAACGGATTATGCGATCGCACGATCGACCGTACAAACGATCGACCGTACAAACCCAGAACAGACTCCATGTTTAGGAAACTTTCCTAATTTGAGGAGGACGCTTTCTTAATTGAAAGAGGACTCTATATGGAGGTTTTTCTCTATATAAAGGACGTCCCTTAGCCTCTCTCACTATTTTAAAATCCAAATTGAAAACTCTAAACCTAAGAGAGAAAGAAAAAGAGGAAGAGAAGGATAAGGATATTTGGAGAAGAAGGCTGAGAATAAGGTTTTGCAGAGAAGAGTTCTATCTCTCTACAACAAGCTTAAGGTATGGACTTGACATTATAGGGTAGATTAGATAGAATATGTTCTTTTCAAATTGATATATAGAACCTAATACAATGATTCAATTATAGGTTTTCTATGGGAAACCATAGAGAGTAGGGTAGGGATAATTGATAAGAATAAACTGTGATTAAAGATCATAGGATGATTTTAGGATGAATCCCATTGAGGAGCCAAGAGGAGGAACTCGTATGAGATGTAAACATTAACCTGACTATGTATGGTAGTAGCTATGGTCGACCATAGGATGACCAGAGTATCGACCATAGCCATTCGGAAAGAATTCAGGAAACGTACGGTCGCATATAGTGTGACCATAGGGTATCGACCGTATGTCGTACGGTGGCATATAATACGACTATAGGATCAATCATAGGTGTAAGACCCGTATCGTACTAACCGGTCTTACCACCTTGTATCAGGTATTCCTATCATGGTCGGGCCAAGCGGACTAAGTACGTGAAGAAACCACAATGCTAGGTATGAAATTGAATCCAAAATCATCTAATTAGGAGCGTGTGGTCGCATAGCTAAACAGGTGGGGTCGACCACACCTCAGAATAATGAGACCACTAGAGTCTGGGAAGTGTGGTCGACGGGTTCTGCGACCCTACGTGCGACCACACGATGTCAAACTGACTCCGTGATTAGGAAACCTTCCTAATCTGAAGGGGGTTCTTTCCTAATCTAAGTAGGACTCTATATGGAGGGTTTTCCTCTATATATAGGACGTCCCTTAGCCTCTTTCATTCTTTTAGAACTCAAACCAAAAGAGAGAGAAAGAAAGGAGGAGGAAGAGAAGGAGAATTGAAGAGGAAGACTAAGAGAAGGAATTTCATAAAGAACTCTGATTCTTCAACAAGTATAAGGTATGAAAACATTCCCCAAATCTGTTGAATACCTATAATAGATCATGGAGGAGATAGTGATTCAAAGTGAAATCTCAATCATAAAACCATGGACAAATTCTAAGAAATCCATGGAGGGAATCTATTAGGATGATGGATTATATAAAAATATGAATTTTAAGCCATAGAACAATCATAGGAAGGATCATGATGATAAGCCAATGAATCAAAACACGAAGGAATTGAGTTGAGAGAGGAAAAGTCGACCATCACTCGTGTGGTCGCAGTTTGATCGACCACAATAAGCACATATGATCAACCACACGCCCTCGAAAAATTTCCAGGGAGGGTGTGGTCGCATGTGTGGTCGCATATCGTCGCATGATATGCGACCACACATATCGACCCCACACCCTGTGGTCGCAGAAACTGAGACCACAGGTGCAGTCATACCTGCGACCACTCAGCTTCTAGAATTTTGAATAATTCCAGATGGGACATTTAAACACTATGATTGATGAAAATAAACTCTAATTTAGAATCTATAAATTTGTTAGGTTTTCAAGTGGTCTAAAAGTGATTTACAAAGCTTGGGCAAGGAACAACCATCGACCAAAGGTAAGGGAACAAGACCTAAACTAATTGGCTAATAACAAGCTGTTTTACTATTTGAGTCCAATGCCATGAATGATTCTTTGCTTGTATGCTTGTAATGTGTATTTCACATGTCATCCAATATTTCTGCTATTACTGCTCATGCATATTTAATTCTGTTTATTTATAACATGATGATGATGATTATGTTAGGAATAGGCATGTGAATGTATGCGTGTGGTTAGTGTGTTTGATGCGAGAGGAGCATTAGGGGGAGGATGTGATATTGTGGTTCATCCTAGTCACTAGACTCTAGCTCTATCTGTAAGACCCGTATCGAACTAACCGGTCTTACCACCTTGTATCAGGTCTACAACGTCTATACATATCCAAAGCAGAGTACAGTCCACAACCTGGACAGTTACTCTGTAGTACAAAGAAAAATAAAAATAAAATATACATCATGGAGCTGGAGGTGATGGAGGAGAAGGTGCCTCGCGATCTCTGTCATAGTCCTCAGCATACACTTTAGTCAACCAGGCTACCTGAGTCTGGGTCGTCTGGAGACTAGCTGTCCACTCGGCCATCCGCTGATCCGACGTACGCTGAGCATCTAGAAGCTCGCCCACTCTCCCATCAGTCGCACGCTGAGCATCTAGGAGCTATCCTACTCTCCTATCTGTCATGCACTGGGCATCTAGAAGCTCTCCCACTCTCCAGTCTGTCATGCGTTGAGCCTCTCTGATCTCACGTAGTAATCCCATCATATCCTCAAATGGTGGGTGTGAAAGACCAGCCATGTGTGAAGGAGCCCGAGATGGACCAGCACCAGTAGAATGTGGAGGTGATGGAGGAGGTATAGCGTCTACATCCATATACATGCGATCCTCATCCTCAGCATCACCCCCATGAACCCCCGCTCCAGCTGCTGCTGCCGCCTCAGCGTCTGCTACCTCTACCGGAGTACAAGGACGCACCAGAGCGTTCCTGTAAGACCCGCACGCCACGAACCCGGCCTAACCTTACATTTTGTGTCGAGACCCGTCTACATATCATGGTCGAGCCAAGTGGACCAAGTGTGTGAAGAAACCCAAGACCTAATATGAAAATTTACCCAAAAACAGTCAAAATGAGGGTAGGGTCGCAGGTTTTAACAGGCAGGTCCGACCCTCCCATCGACCCTCACCATCGACCCTCAACCATGGGTCGCAGGGTCTATGAGTTGTCCGACCCTCCCATCGACCCTCGACATTCGGGAAAAACAGTACGAACCAAAAATTGAGAAACCTTCCTAATTTCGATTGGAACCTTTCCTAAACTCAATGGGACTTATTTTGGGAGGTTTTACTCTATAAATAGGACGTCCCTAAGCCTCTCTCACTCCCTTTACAACCCTAATTGGATTGAGAGAAAGAGAAGAGAAGGAAGAGAAGAAGAGAAGGAAAACTTGAAGAAAAGACTAAGGAAGAAGAGGAAATTCAGAGGAACTCTGAATCTCAGCAAAACTAAGGTATGGATACATTCCCCATGATTTATTTAAAACTTTAGAATGGTTTATAAAGATGATATGACTTAGAAGAAACCCAAATCATCCATCCATGGTTAGGTTTTCATGGAAAACCATGGAGGAGATCATTAAAACCATGTAGCTGAATAAAGTATAGTTCTAAACCATAGAACATGTATAGAATGGATTGTGGAAGTAAGCCATAGGACCCAAACATGGAAGAATGGACAAAATCTGATCTTTTCGACTCAAACCATGGAGGGTCGCACCTAGGGTCGATGGCAGATCCGACCCTAGCATCGACCCTCAGTGTTCGGGAAGTTCGGGAATGGAGGGAGGGTCGATAGACCCATCGACCCTAGCACCGACCCTACCTCCGACCCTCAGTTAACAGAATAGTTTTTAAATTCTGAATAAATTCTAATTAAATTTTATCGACTTTGTTAGGTCTTCTAGCAATATAATAACATTAAAAAGGTGATTCTAAAGCTTGGAGGAGGATCTATTAACAAGCTAAGGTGAGGGAACAAGACCTAAACTAATTGGTTAATAATAAATTGTTTTTATTTCTTGAGTCCGATGCCATGAATGATTTTATGTGTGTACGCTTGTAATGTGCATTCAACATGTCATCCAATATTTCTATTATTACTATTCATGCATATTTAAATTTATTGTTTATAACATGATGATGATGATGATGATAGGAATAGGCATGTGAATGTTTGTGTTTGGCTAGTGTATATGGTGCGGGTAGGGATGGTATCAACCGGTACAACCATGACCGTTCTTCATGGGGTGTATATTGTGCCATGGTCTATTCAAGTCATGTCCACTAAGCAAGTGTTAGTGTGCTTGATGCGAGGGGAGCATCAGGGGGAGGACGTGGCATTGTGGTTCAGCCTGGTCACCAGACTCTAGTTCTATCTCAACTCAAGTCTTGTCCACTAACATCGTTGTATCGCCATTACCTTAGCGGAACTAATATGTCGTAGGGTATCAGGGGGGGGACGTGGCATTGTGGTTCAGCCTGGTCACAAGACCCTAGCTCTATCTCTATGGATGTATTGAGGGATGCTGGGGTGAAGCCTTGGATACATTGTTCGGCATTAGGGTTGGTTAGTTGCGAGCCCAGTTTGCAAGCCCTCGCCAACAGGGGCTTACGTGTTGGTATGGGCAACCGGTATAGCCATGTCGTTTTCATGGGGTGTATATTATCCATGGTGGGTGCATGTGGGGCGACGGTGCCGTTTTCATTGGGCGTTTCCACACACTCGTGTATAGAGGTGCGGCGGCCACCTATCCTTTCTATAGCACATTGCAAACTTTAAACCAGACCAAAGATATGAATTGATTGCATGCATATGGATTGTTGCATTGTTTTGTTTTCTCACTGAGCTCAAGTTGGAGAGCTGACCCTCGCGCGTGCAATTCTTTTTAGTTCTGATATTGCAGGTACTATGATTGAAGATTATGTCGACACGCCAACATATGAACAGGTGGTGGCTATGATGAGCAAGCTGTGGAGGACGAACATGGTTCGTTAAGCGAGCGTTTCAATGGTGGATACGTTTAGTGTTTAGTTTTCGTATTTGGATATTGTAATATGTATTAAATTATGTTTTGGTTACATGGAAATAAATGGAATATTAATTATTTATCATGATTAGACCTCAGTTCATTATCTGTAAGACTTCCGCTATTTACTTTATTACATCTGATTAATGTGGAATGTGTTTTGGTTTATCATATGTGGGATAGCCTATTTTGAGATCCTAGTTGAACCGTTGGTTTATTGACGGTTTATCACACCATTCTGGTTGGTGCAGAATTGGGGTGTGACAGTTCCTCTCATCATCACTGACCTGAGCATCCCGCATACCCATCCTATAGATGGCCTCCCAGTCTAGAACCGATGAGAAGGTCTTCTCCTGAATCCTCTCATCTACTAAATCAACACCTAGGCGGGTAAGCAGTGTAGTGATTAGACATCCGTAGGGCAGGTTGCCTATCTGACCAGGCAGTGTAGCACGGATCATCGTCCTCAGGATAATGTAGGGTAGGCAGACAGGCTGCCTAGGGCAAATGTAGTAGAGGACATACTGGGTCAACTGGGAGATCCTCTCATAGTGTCCACTCTAGGATATCAGGTTGTGCTGGATGATCTTGCAGTACACCCGAGGCTCTGGACGTAGGTTGATCGCTTTCATCTCCCAGCGATCATCTCTGATAACCTGACTGTTAATCTCAGCACGCATTTCCAAAGAAAGGAACTGGGGCTCCCTAGGAGCACAGTACACCAAAGGGCCATCATTTGATATGCCCAAAAGATAAGTTAACTGCTGGCAGTCAAAGGAAACCTCTACCCCTTTGACGTAGCTCGTGATCCTAAGCTCCCTACCCCTCTCTGTGTTATTGCGATCCCCCACTACCTGGAGATTGCAATAGAGCTGTCTCACCAAATCCGGACAGGTACAAGCGTCATAGGTAATCAGAGGGAGCCAGCCCATGTCACCAAATGCCCCCTCCACGTTGAACAAGGCTAGACTAGCCAAGTCCACACAGCGACCCCCCTCTACTTTCTTACGCTCATAGCGAGCATACTGAGCTTCGGCCTTGTTGCAGCGGAAATGAACTGGGTTATGAGCCCTAGGCACCTTGATACAAGCCATACTATCTGTCAAGACATAGAAAAACAAACAAGATATTAATAATGGTGAAAAACTGAAAATTTCAACATTATAACGGCATGAATTGGTCAAAAGCCTCACTTTTCATCAAAACAACTGGGTAGGAGGACTTACATAGGTTCCAAACCATCCGGCAAAGCCCATACAGTTGGAAATTTAATCTAGAAAGATCGAATTTGAAGAAATTTCAATAAATTCAAAAAATCTCGAAAATTATGTCAAAATGGAAAATTTTAAGTTTCTCAACAACCAACCGATGAAACTCGAATATTTTTTAGGGCTTTCGTCCATTGAGTGACCAATAGCAAAATCCCCCAATAAAAATTAAATTTTTACGATTAGAAAAAGTTTAATTTGAAGAAAATGATGTAAATAGACAAAAACCTAGTTAGAAAGCTTTAAAAATGTGAAACAGTAAAGAGCATACCTGAAGAGAAGAAGCGGGAGTCACGAACAGAAGATATGATCACTAAACAGGTAGGGGTCGATACTATAGCAACTCAAAGAGACGGGGTGAGTTGGAAGAAAGGAGAAAGAATGGAAAATGAATCCAAAATCGGGTTTAAAAACCTGATTATGGATCGTAGGGTTGCAGAATTCGACCAAAATGTGCGACCCTACGTCAGACATTACCATCGACCCTAGCCTCTCTGTGATCTGACAGAGAACTAGGGGTCGGACCTAGGGTCAGACAATTATCGACCCTACCATCAACCCTAGCCTGTCGGTGATCTGACAGAGAACTAGGGGTCGGACCTAGGGTCGGACATATACCGACCCTACGATCGACCCTAGGCTCTCGGTAAGCTGACAGTGTTTCTCAGGGTCGCATAAGGACCGACCCTACCATCGACCCTACGATGGAAAATACAGTATTTGTCAGAATGATTTGAAAAGTTTGAAATTTATATTGATTAGTTAGATTTTTACTTGTGAACAACTTATGTTGATTGCCTTACATGTACTATGATTGTTTTCAGACACTACCACCACCAGAACAGAAAATGGTTGGGCGAAGAGGGAACAGAAGAGGACGTAACCCAATTCCACCACCACCACCTGTGGGGGAGGACAGCCATGAAATTCCTGACATACAAGAAAACTAGAATGCGGCACCGCCAGTAGCTAGTGGCCAGGCAAATCCTATAAACTTGCCAGCCCCACCTACGGATTTGG
The DNA here is from genome assembly GCA_028583415.1 of Protea cynaroides. Taxonomy (NCBI): domain Eukaryota; kingdom Viridiplantae; phylum Streptophyta; class Magnoliopsida; order Proteales; family Proteaceae; genus Protea; species Protea cynaroides. The sequence goes on along the minus strand of CM053267.1, from coordinate 54,095,367 downwards.
CTACAGTCGTAATGAATTTGGCACAACAGCTACAGCAAATACAATAGGTGCAAGTCAATATGCAAGCTGTAATAGGGATGGCTTTTCCAGCTGCCCACATGACACCTATGCCAGCAGGGCACAAAGGACGATGGTGGACGGAGGGTCTAGAGAGACCTTACAGAGGAGACATGGTAGCCAGTACAATACCAGGGGGAAGCAACACGGTACCCCACGCACCTCAAACACTAGTCATGTCGCTCAAGTACAGAATCCTGAGGTATCTCAAGGAAGTTACCCGTATCAACCACCTATGTATGGGGCCTATGCTCTGTATCAACTGGACCACTCCCGACTAATCGAACGTTTTCTGAAGATGAAGCCCAAAAAATACAATGGTAAGCCAGCAGATCCTTTGTGGCCAGCACACTGGATTGATGAAATGGAAAGAAATTTTACGATGATGACAGTAAATGAGGAAGAGAAAGTGTTGTGTGCAACCTTTATGCTAAAAGGCGATGCACACCACTGGTGGAAGTCCACACGGACTTATCTGTTAACAAAGCACACCCAATTGATCTGGGATATATATAAAGAGGCATTCTTTGAGAAGTAGTTCCTCAAAAGTTTCAGAGGTTCTATGGAGAGAGAGTTCCTGAGTTTATATCAGGGGCAAATGACTGTGGATGCATACCAACAGCGTTATGAGAAGCTGTTTTTCTTTGCACCCGCAAGCATGCAAGAGGAAAATACTAAGACCCAAAGGTTCGTCATGGGACTCAGGGGGAGCATCTGTGAGCATGTTCTGGGACTGGAAAAGAAGGTCTACAATGAAGCAGTACAAATTGCTCGAGTAATAAAGTCGAGCCAGAAGGAGAGCTACTTTGCTCAAAACAGGGGTATTAAAAGGTCAAATGGGAATTCTTATAACGGAGGGAATACAAGGACATTCAAACCCTTCCGTACTCAAGGCTTCAATGCTGCAGCCAAGACTACTCCAGCAGCTCAACCACAACAAAAGCAAAAGAATGAAGGAGTAAAATACTTTAACTGCAACCAAATAGGACATTATTCAAGAGAGTGTCCTAAACCCAGGAAGCAGCTACAGCAAGGAAAGGTTTATGTTGTTACATCCGAGGATGTTGTCGCATCGCCTGATGTGGTCACAGGTATTGTACCTATTAATGACATACCCGCTAGAGTACTCTTTGATTCTAGAGCTACTCATTCTTTTATATCTGTGTCATTTGGAAAGAAGCTGAATCTACCCCTCAGATCGTTAGATTACAAACTGCTTGTATAATCGCCGATGGGATTAGAAGTGGAATTAGAATAAGATTATAGAGCATGTCCAGTTCTTATTGACGAGAAGACTTTGGATGCAACCTTGATTCAACTTGAGATGTCAGACTTTGACGTCATCTTGGGAATGGACTGGTTAGCTCGGCATTCTGCAAACCTATTATGTGCAGAAAAGAAGCTGACATTTAAAGACAAGGAAGGAGCAGAGTTTAGTTTTGCGAGAACCAAATTTTCCCGTAAACGAAAACTCATATTCTCTGCACTAAAGGCTAGGAAATGCCTCGAGAAAGGAGGAGCTGGGTATCTAGTATCAGTGGTCGACCTCACCAAGGAAGCACCACGAATGGAGGATATTGATGTAGTGCGTGACTTTTCAGATGTATTTCCTAAAGAACTACCAGGACTACCACCCGACCGAGCTACAGAGTTTGTTATAGATCTGATACCCTGAGCCGCACCAATATCTAAAGCACCTTATAGAATGGCTCCTACTGAATTGAAGGAATTAAAAGTACAATTATAGAAATTTTTTGATAAGGGTTACATCAGACCTAGCATATCACCATGGGGAGCGCCAGTATTATTTGTAAAGAAGAAGGACGGTAGTGTTCGACTGTGTATAGACTACCGAGAACTGAATAAGCTGACAATCAAGAATCGATACCCATTGCCTCGAATCGATGACTTGTTCGATCAGTTGCAAGGTGCCAAGGTGTTCTCCAAGATCGATCTTCGGTCAGGATACCATCAGTTGAAGATTAATGATGGTGATATTCCAAAGACAGCATTCAGAACAATATATGGACATTATGAATTTTTAGTCATGTCTTTTGTATTGACTAACGCACCCGCAACCTTTATGGAACTCATGAATCAGGTATTCCATGATATGTTGGATACGTCAGTCATAGTGTTTATTGATAATATATTGGTTTACTCCAAGGACAAGGAAACTCATGTCATGAATCTAAGAGCCGCTCTGCAGCGATTAAGGAAAGAGAAGCTTTACGCCAAATTTACAAAGTATGAATTTTGGTTAAAAGAGGTCGCTTTCTTAGGCCATGTTGTATCCGCTGAAGGAATTAAAGTGGATCCTAGCAAGATTGAAGCCATTGTGAAGTGGGAAGCTCCGAAGAGCGTTGCAGAAATTAGAAGTTTCCTAGGTCTAGCTGGGTATTATATACGATTCGTGGAAGACTATTCCAGAATTGCCGTACCTCTCACCAGTTTGACTAAAAAAGGAGAAAAGTTTGTTTGGACTGATAAATGTGAGAAGAGTTTCCAAACATTGAATGCTAGATTGATATCTCCTCCGATCTTGACTATTCCTATTCCAAGACAGCCATTTACCTTGTATACAGATGCGTTGGGCTTGGGTTTAGGATGTGTACTTATGCAAGGTGAACAAGTAATTGCGTATGCCTCAAGACAACTGAAGACACATGAAAAGAACTATCCCACTCATGACTTGGAATTAGAGGCAATAGTACATGATGTCAAGATATGGAGACATTACTTGTACGAAGAGAAATTTCAGATTAAATCAGATCATAAGAGTCTCATTTATCTTTTTAATCAGAAGAAGTTGAACATGAGACAAAGAAGATGGCTGGAATTATCGAAGGATTATGATTGTGATATCCAGTATCATCCAGGAAAGGCTAATGTAGTTGCTGATGCGCTAAGCAGAAAAACAATGATAAAATCTCAAGGAGAGGTTAACATAACTGCAGCAATGTGTCCTACAGGAAAAGTGTTCAATTACGATAATGAGCAGTTTGTAATAGATGCACCGGGTGAATCAACCAACCAAGAGTTTATTCATCGATTTTCAAATATGTTCGCAACGTTGAAGATTGTACCTGATATAATTGATGAAGTGAAAGCAGCTATTAGATCAGATCCTTATCTAAGAACGGTACAAGAAGACATCGAAAAAGGTAGGATTATTCCTGAGTTCACCATAGATGATGAGAAGGTACTGAAGTACAAAGGAAGAATATGTGTTCCTGAACAGAAAATTTAGACATTAGACACCGACTAATGAAGGAAGCTCATACCACCGCCTATTCGGTACATCCTGGAAGTATAAAGATGTATCATGATTTGAAGAAATTATATTGGTAGAGAGGAATGAAAGTAGATGTAGCTAAATTCGTGTCTCAATGCCTAAATTGTCAGAGGGTGAAGGCTGAACGACAAAGACCTGCAGGACTGTTGCAACCACTGCCAGAACCAGCATGGAAATGAGACTGCATCACTATGGACTTCGTCACCGAGTTACCATTGACTCCTTGAGTAGTTGACGCGGTCTGGGTGATTGTAGATCGTCTGACTAAGACAGCTCGCTTTATAGCTATACGACCACAGTATACCCTGGAGTGGTTAGCCAAGCTATATGTGGATAACATTGTCAGATTACATGGTGTACCTGAAAGCATTGTGTCTGACAGAGACCCACGCTTTACTTCAAAGTTTTGGGAAGGATTGCAAAAGGCTATGGGTACAACGTTGAAGTTCAGTACTGCATTCCATCCTTAGACAGACGGACAGTCGGAGCGTACCATTCAGATTTTACAAGACATGCTTCGAGCCTGTGTAATTGATTTTAAAGGATCATGGGATGAGAAACTACCATTGATCGAGTTTGCCTATAACAACAGCTATCAGGCTACTATACAGATGTCACCTTATGAAGCACTGTATGGGAGAAAGTGTCGAACTCCTTTGTTCTGGAATGAAGTTGTTGAACGTAGCATCGTTGGACCAGAATTTATTGAAGAGACTTGTCGAGTAGTCGACATTATCAAAGAAAGAGTTAGAACGGCTAGATACTCGACGCAGAGACCTTGAATTTGTCATAGGTGATAAGGTATTCTTGAAAGTATCACCTATGCGAGGTTTAAAACGATTCGGACAAAAAGGGAAGCTAAGTCTGAGATATGTCGGGCCATATGAGATTCTAGCCAAACGTGAAAAAATGGCTTATCAGTTAGCACTACCACCATCTATGTCTAGTGTGCATGATGTATTTCATATCTCCTTATTAAAGAAGTACGTCAGAGATCCAACGCACGTTTTGATAGCAGATCCACCAGGTTTAACTAATGATTTGACATTCGAAGTATCACCAACTGAGATCACAAGTCGAAAGGTTCAACGTCTACGCAACCGTGACATATACTATGATAAAGTCACCTGGAGAAGCCGAGATATAGAAGAGATCACATGGGAAGAAGAGAATGCTATGCGGAAGCAATATCCTCACCTTTTCGACTCGGAAGGTATGTACAAATTTCGAAGACGAAATTTTTAATAAGAAGGGGGGAATTGTAAGACCCGTAACAAACTAACCGGTCTTACCACCTTGTACCAGGTTTACCTATCATGGTCAAGCCAAGGGGACCAAGTACATGAAAGAAATCACAAGACCATGTATGAGTTTGACCCAAAAACAGTAAATATGAGGGTAGGGTCGCATGCCTAAACAGGTAGGGTCGACCCCACCTCAACAAAAGTCCAACCTATGATTTTCTAGTCATAGGGTCGCATGACTAGAAAAACGTAGGGTCGACGGATCCTGCAACCCTACGTCCGACCCTACGATTTCAGACAGAAATCGTAAATTAAGAAACTTTCCTAATTCCAAGGGGTTCTTTCCTAAACTCAATGGGACTTGTTTTGGATGGTTTTTCTCTATAAATAAGACGTCCCTTAGCCTCTTTCATTCCTTTTAGAACCCTAATTGAAAGTGAGAAAAGAGAAGGACAAGGAAAAGAAGAAGAGAAGAAAAATTGAAGAAAATGCTAAGGAAGAGGAGGAAGTTCAGAGAAACCTCTGAATCTCAGCCAACTTCAGGTATGAATCTAAGTCCCTTCATAAAGTAAGAGTCTAGAATAGATTAGGAAGAAGTTAGGATTTAGAGAAACCCAAATCATCCATCCATGGACAAGTTCCAAAGGAATCCATGGAAGTAATCATCATATGCAATGGAAACTGTGTAAAAATTATAGTTATGAGCCATAGAACAATCTTATAATGGACCTACAAGACCACAGGATCGATCACATGCCCTCGGGAAGTCCCAGGGAGGGTGTGGTCTTGCATAGGGTCGATTTATAACCGACCCCACGTTCGACCCTACCCCTAGGGTCGATTGGTAACCGACCCTAGGAGCTACCCTACCTGTGACCCTATGATTTCAGCTAGTCTAAATTTATTGGAATTAATTTTAATTGAAATCTATCGACTTGTTAGGCCTTTCTAGTGATTTAAAGGTGATTCATAAAACTTAAACGAGGATCTACACTCAATCAAAGGTGAGGGAACAAGACCTAAACTAATTGGCTAATAATAAACTGTTTTCATTTATTGAGTCCAATACCATGTATGATTCTATGATTGTATGATTGTAATGTGCATATCACATGTCATCCACTATTCATATTATTACTGTTCATGCATACTTAATTCCGATTATTTATATATGATGTTGATGATGATGCTAGGAGTAGACATGTGATTGTATGTGTGTGGTTAGTGTACTTAATGTGAGTGGGGCATCAGGGGGAGGACGTGACATTGTGGTTCAGCCTGATCACCAGACTCTAGCTCTATCTCTACTTAAGTCTCATCCACTAGCATCGTCGTATCGTCATTACCTTAGTAGAACTATTATGTCGTAGGGCATCAGGGGGGGACGTGACATTGTGGTTCAGCCTGGTCACCAGACTCTAGCTCTATCTCTATGGACGTATTGAGGGATGCTGGGGTGAGGCCTTGGATACACTGTTTGACATTAGGATTGGTTAGTTGTGAGCCCAGTTTGCAAGCCCTCACCAACAGGGGCTTACGTGTTGGTATGGGTAGAGCATCAGGGGAAGTGTGATGCGGTGCGATCCTAAGCACTTTAGCTCTATCTTTATTCCATGGTGGGTGCATGTGGGGGCGGCAATGGTGTTTGATCCATTGGGTGGTTCCACACATTCGTGTATAGAGGTGCGACGGCCACCTATCCTTTCTATAGCACATTGCAAACTTATGAACCTGACCAAAGATATGAATTGTGCATGCATATGTTTGTTACATTGTTTTGTTTGCTCACTGAGCCATGATGTGTGCTCACCCTTTCGACGTCGAATACTTTTAGTTGATGATGCAGGTACCACGGTTGAAGACTATATGAATACTCCTATGTATGGACATGCGGCGGCGATAGACGCTGAAGTTATGGTGGAGTCGCATGATTCGTCATGCGAGTGCAACTCTTGTGTTTTTTATTAGAATTTTATTCAATTTATAAAGACGATGTAATTGATTAAATATTTTACTTTATGTCTTAGTCAATGGAGAATAATTTGATAATTTATTATTTTATAATTGTTAAACTCTCAGTTCATTAGTATAAAGACTTCCGCTATTGTGTATTTACTCTGATTATTATTGTGGATGTGTATGGTTTATGCAAACGGACACAGCCTATTTGAGATCCTGGTTGAATCGTTGGTTAATTAGTGGTTCATCACACCATTCTGAATAGTACAGAATTGGGGTGTGACACTATCCCTATTCCATGGTGGGTGCATGTGGGGGCGGCAATGGTGTTTGATCCATTGGGTGGTTCCACACATTCATGTAGAGAGGTGCGGTGGCCACCTATCCTTTCTATTGCACATTGCAAACTTATGAACCAGACCAAAGATATGAATTGAATACATACATATGTTTGTTGCATTGTTTTGTTTACTCACTGAGCTCAAGTTGGAGAGCTGACCCTCGCGCGCGCAATTATTTTTAGTTTCTGATGTTGCAGGTATTACGGTTGAAGATTATGTCAAGACGCCAATATGTGAACAAGTGGCGGCTATGGATGAGCAAGCTGTGGAGGATGGATATGACTCGTCAAGCTAGCATTTCAACTATGGATACGCTTAGTGTTTAACTTTCGTATTTGGATATTTGTAATATGTATTAAATTATGTTTTGATTACTTGGAGATAAATGGAATATTAATTATTTATCATGACTAGACCTCAGTTCAGTATCTGTAAAACTTTCGCTATTTACTTTATTATCTCTGATTGATGTGGAATGTGTTTTGGTTTAACAAAAATGGGGATAGCCTATTCGAGATCCTGGTTGAACCGTTGGTTTATTGACGGTTCATCACACCATTCTGGTTGGTACAGAATTGGGGTGTGACACAGCATATCACCATGGGGAGTGTCGGGGATTACAAAGGTACATTCACCTATGAGATTAGAAGTGGAACTAGAAAAAGATTATGGACCATGTCTAGTACTTATCGGCGAGAAGATTTTGGATGCAACCTTAATTCAACTTGAGATGACAGACTTTGACGTTATCTTGGGAATGGATTGGTTAGCTCGGCACTCTGCAAACCTATTATGTGCAGAAAAGAAATTGACATTTAAAGACAAGGAATGAGCAGAGTTTAGTTTTGCAAGAACCAAACTTTCCCATAAACGAAAACTCATTCTATTTGCATTAAAGGCTAGAAAATGCCTCGAGAAAGGATGAATTGAGTATCTAGTATCCGTGGTTGATCTCACCAAGGAAGCACCGCGAATGAAAGATATTGAAGTTGTGCGTGAATTTTCGAATGTATTTCTTGAGGAATTACCAGGGCTACCACCCAACCGAGAGACAGAGTTCGTTATAGATCTTATACCCGGAGCTGCACCAGTATCTAAAGCACCATATCGAATGGCTCCTACTGAACTGAAGGAGCTGAAGGTATAATTACATGAATTACTGGACAAGGGTTATATCAGACCCAGCATATCACCATGGGGAGTGCCAGTATTATTCGTGAAAAAAAAAGACGATAGCGTTCGACTGTGTATAGATTATCGAGAATTGAATAAGCTTACAATCAAGAATTGGTACCCCTTGCCTCGGATCGATGACTTGTTCGATCAGTTGCAAGGTGCCAAAGTGTTCTCCAAAATTGATTTTCGGTCAGGATACCATCAATTGAAGATTAAGGAAGGTGATATTTCGAAAACAACATTCAGAACCAGATATAGACATTATGAATTTTTAGTCATGTCTTTTGGATTAACTAATGCACCCACAACTTTTATGGAACTCATGAATCGAGTATTCCATGATATGTTGGATACGTCAGTCATTGTATTTATTGACGATATACTAGTCTACTCCAAGGACAAAGAAACTCATGTCACAAATCTAAGAGCTGCTCTGCAACAACTAAGAAAAGAGAAGCTTTACGCAAAATTTATAAAGTGTTAGTTATGGCTAAATGAAGTCACTTTCTTAGGCCATGTAGTACCCGCTGAAGGAATTAAAGTGGATCCTAGCAAGATTGAAGCCATTGTGAAATGGAAAGCACCTAAGAATGTTGCAGAAATTAGAAGTTTCCTAGGTTTAGCAGGGTATTACTGACGATTCGTGGAAAATTACTCTAGAATCATCGTACCTCTCACTAATCTGACAAAGAAAGGAGAAAAATTTGTTTGGACCGATAAATGTGAAGAGTGTTTTTAAACATTGAAGGCTAGATTGATATCCGCTCCCATCTTGACCATTTCGACCCGAGGACAACCATTTACCTTGTACATCGATGCGTCCGGGTTAGGTTTAGGATGTGTACTTATGCAAGGAGAACAAGTAGTTGTGAATGCCTCAAGACATCTGAAGACACATGAGAAGAACTATCCCACTCATGACTTGAAATTAACAGCAGTAGTACATGCTATCAAGATATGGAGACATTATTTGTATGGTGAGAAATTTCAGATTAAATCAGATCATAAGAGTCTTACTTATCTTTTCAATCAAAAGGAATTAAACATGCGACAGAGGAGATGACTGGAGTTGCTAAAAGATTATGATTGTGATATCCAGTATCATCTAGGGAAGGCTAATGTAGTTGCTGATGCGCTAAGCAGAAAAACAATGATAAAATCCCAAGAAGAAGTTAACACGACTGTGGCAATGTGTGTTACAGGAAAAGTATTCAATTATGGTAATGAGTAGTTCGTGATAGACACACCAGATGGATCAACCAACTAAGGATTTATTCATCGATTTTCAAATATGTTTGCCACACTGAAGATTGTACCTGATCTGATAGACGAAGTAAAAACAACTATTCAATTGGACCCCTATCTGGGGACAGTGCAAGAAGATCTCGAAAAAGGTAGGACTACTCGTGACTTCACTTTAGACCTTGAAAAGGTGTTAAGATATAAAGGGAGAGTATGTGTTCCTAAAAGTGAAGACTTGGATATCAGACAAAGACTTATGAAAGAAGCCCACACCACTATGTATTCGGTACACCCTGGAAGTATGAAGATGTACCATGATTTGAAGAAACTCTATTGGTGGAGGGGAATGAAAGCGGATGTAGCTAAATTTGTATCTCAATGCCTAAATTGTTAGAGGGTAAAGGCTAAAAGGCAAAGACCTGCAAGATTGTTGCAGCCACTGCCAGAATCGACATGAAAATGGGACTGCATCACTATGGACTTTGTCATCGGGATACCATTGACTCCCCGAGTAGTTGACACAGTCTCGATGATTGTGGATCATTTAACTAAGACAACTCGTTTCATAGCTATACGACCTCAGTATACCCTAGAGAGATTAGCCAAGCTATATGTGGATAATATTGTCAAACTGCATGGTGTACCTAAAAGCATCGTGTCCGACAGAGACCCACGCTTTACCTCAAAGTTTTGGGAAGGATTACAGAAGGCTATGAGTACAACATTAAAGTTTAGTACTGCATTCCATCCTCAGACAGATGGACAGTCGGAGAGTACTATTCAGATTTTAGAAAACAGGCTTCGAGCTTGTGTTATTGATTTCAGGGGATCATAGGATGAGAAACTACCATTGATTGAGTTCGCTTATAACAACAGCTACCAAGCGACTATACATATGTCACCCTATGAAGCACTGTATGGTAGAAAATGTCGAACTCCTTTGTTTTGGAATGAAGTTGGAGAACGGAGTATTGTTGGTCCCGAATTTGTGGAAGAAACTTGCAAAGTAGTCGACATAATTAAGGAAAGAGTTAGAACAGATCAGAATTGTCAAAAACAGTATGCAGATAATTAACGTTGGGACCTTGAATTCATCGTAGGTGATAAGGTATTCTTGAAAATATCACCTATGTGAGGCTTAAAACTGTTCGGACAGAAAGGGAAGCTAAGTCCGAGATATGTCGGGCCATATGAGATTCTAGTTAAACGTAGAAAAGTGGCGTATCAATTAGCACTACCCCATTTATGTCAAATGTACATGATGTATTTCATATCTCATTACTGAAGAAGTACGTCAGAGATCCAACACAAGTGTTAACAGCGGATCCACCGGGTCTAACTGATGATTTAACATTCGAAGTAGTAACCGAAATTACCAGTCGAAAGGTTCAACGTCTACGCAATCGTGACATTTATTATGTTAAGGTTACTTGGAGGAGCCAAAATGTAGAAGAGATCACATGGGAAGAAGAGAATGCCATGCGAAAGTAATATCCTCACCTTTTCGATTCGGAAGGTATGTGCAAATTTCGAGGATAAAATTTATAATAAGAGAGGGGGAGCTGTAAGACCCGTATCGTACTAACCGGTCTTACCACCTTGTATTAGGTCTTCCTATCATGGTCAGGCCAAGTGGGCCAAGTACGTAAAGAAACCACAAGGCTAGGTATGAAATTGAACCCAAAATCATCTAATTAAGAGTGTGTGGTCGCATACCTAAACAGGTGGGGTCGACCACACCTCAAAATAATGAAACCACTAGATTCTGGGACGTGTGGTCGTAGTTTTCAACGATTTTTGGGACCCCACGTGCGACCACACGATGTCAAACTGACTCCGTGAATAGGAAACCTTCCTAATCTGACGGGGTTCTTTCCTAATCTAAGTAGGACTCTATATGGAGGGTTTTCCTCTATATATAGGACGTCCCTTAGCCTCTTTCATTATTTTAGAACTTAAACCAAAAGAGAGAGAAAGAGAGGAGGAGGAAGAGAAGGAAAATTGAAAAGAGGAAGACTAAGAGAAGGAATTTCAAAAGGAACTCTGATTCTTCAACAAATTTAAGGTATGAAAATATTCCCTACATCAGTTGAATACCTAGAATAGATCATGGAGGAGATAGTGATTCAAAGTGAGAGCCCAATCATAAAACCATGGACAATTTCCTAGTCGGTTTAGCGGCGGGTGCTTGGACTGTTTCATTTGCAGTGGGGTGGTTTATTGAGTGTTAAGATGCTTTTTTCATGGTGGAAGTGTAAGGAGCATTTGGTTCTATTGAAGGATATTTGGGAGCCAGGTATATTTGTGGTGGCTTGGGTTCTACGAAAAGGAAGGAATCACGCTTGCCTCAAATGGCTCATGGTCTTAGAGGCAAATTGGCTTTGTAACATCTTTGTGAGATTGCCTTCTGTGATCTCTAGTTTCGAAGACTGGGGGAGGGGGATGGGGTTGCATCCATCTTAAATTGCTCAGTATGGTTTGAAAAACCTACTGAGGTTCGGCAATCGTTGTGGCTGAAACTTATTGTGTGATGGATGAAGTTAAATACGGATGGTTGTTCGATTAAGAACCCAGACAGTGTGGGTGCGGGTGGGGTCGTTTGTGATTTAACTGGTATGGTTTGATTAGCATTTTGCTGAATTTTTGGGTATCTCCACCTATTTTAAGGCAGAACCATGGGTTGTTTTGTTTGGGATTCACTATGTCATTGGAATGGGTGTTTCCCACCTATGGATAGAGTGTGACTCAGGAGTTATGGTGGAGTGTTTTCAGCATGGGAATATTCTATGGTTCGGGTTGTAGGTGTGGAATAGTTTGGGGGTTGATCTTTGGTCGATGCAGTGGTGATTTATGCAATATTTTCGACAAGCAAACATGGTGGTGGAGGGTTTGCCAAAGCATCTTGTCTCTTCGCAAGTTTGTTAGAATTGGGAGTCCTATCCGGACTTTATTGCTTGGAATGTTATGTGGGATGTCTCGGAGTGCCCGCGTTATCGTTTTGATTAAGTTTTGTTTCTTTTTTGTCGTGGGATTCCCCTTGCTTTTGACAATACCAAAGGTGAGGTGTCGCCTTCCATGGGTTCTGTATTTTTTTTTTTTTTTCATTCATTAAAAATAATTTACTGATCTTTAGCTAAAAAAAGAAAGGGAACAAAGAGAAGAAATTTCTAGAAACGAATCCAAGCATCGTGATCCATTTAACTTACCTCCTCAAATTTTATCACAATCGAGGGATTGCGACATGCTCATGTGTTGCATTATGTGTAGCTCTACCCCGCGCTATAAAAGAGCCAAATCTATCAACTCTCTCACTTGCCCCCATTGGACACCCAATCCCCCCCCCCCCTGTCTCTCTCTAACAAAAAAAACCAAACCCTTCAATTACTTTGAAACTTATTGTGGGATCAAGAAATCAAAACTTTTCTAGTTCGGAACCAAATCCTCTCCTCTCCGACTCCCCGACTCCCATTCTATCTCACCATTGAAGTGTAAGTCGACTCGAACACCAACACACTTCAATAGTGAGATGGGGTGGAAGTCGGGGAGGAGAGGATTTCGTTCCTTTCCAGCCCACAAAATTTTCAAACAATTTAAGATGAATAACAAAAATAATAGTTGTTGCAAAAATAAAATGTCACCAAAGTGGTGACAGCAAGTTAAAAAAAATAAAAATAAAGTAGGTAGCTATAAAATTAATTTAAACGAAAGCTCAACCACATCTCTCTCGCTCCTCAGTGTCATCACGGCTCACCGTCCTTCCTCTCTCCTTGCATCGGTTGCATGTATGTGACGTGAGCGTGTAATCTGGCAATCGTTATCTTTCCTCTGGCGTTCCTTACTTCCTCTTCACTGCTTTAATTTCGGGGCAATACCAAAACCCTCTCTGTTTAACGTGGAGGGTCCCTCTCGTAATCAATTTTCCTCGCCATTTACTTCACAGATCTTCTCCTTTCTTTCTCCTCATTCGGAGATAACCCTAGAAATTTTCAATTTCAAGGGTTTCTCCGTCTGTATCTTTTTTCTTTTTCTTCGATGTATTTTTCTTATAGGGATTTCTGTTTGTAGGATTTTTTTTCCCGTTTCGTTTGTTTCTTTTTTAGGGTTTTAGTTCAAAGTGTACAGTGATGGATGGATTTGATGATGGGGGCGGTATTCAAGACAACCCTAAACACAAGAGTTTCACGGGATCAGCAGAGACTTCCTCAGGTCAGTTCCTTCTTTCTTACTCGATCTATGCCTTTTTCTTTCAGCCCTAAATTCTGTGTTTTATTTTTTTTTTCTTGGTTCTAGACATGGGTTTTGGTTCTTGTGGCTGTTATTGTTTCCGTTGCTTGTTTTACTGTTTGATCGATTTGTATTTTCCTGCTCCTTACTATATATGCTCGGCCCTCTCCCCGAGAGTGCCTTAGCTCTCTTTCCTCACTTTTATATACGGTTAACTGATAGCCTTCTGACCTTTAAAGCAATGGGACTACTAGGGTAACTGCTCTTACCACTAGACTAACCAAGGATAAGAAACATAGCCGATGGGCTGAGAGTCTGATTGGTGGTCCTACTGCCCGCCCGCTGAGCGTCCTTCCCGAATCTGCATCTGAACGAGCGGGGTCTAAGGCTGACTGACACAAAAAATCTTGAATTCCTTCTCCGGCTCTTCTAATTGCAAGGGATTGCTTGAGTTTGAGTTGTTGAATAATTTATCGTTTCTTGCAGTCTGGTAGAGCTTTGGTGGGTCTTAATGCATTTGAGTAGTTTGAAGACTATTTCTGTGATTTGTAGAATTACGTATGGTTTTATGCTGCATGTGGTTTTGGACGATTTGGTTTTTAAAGATATAAAGATTGGGTTTTCACCCCCTCGTACTAGTTAGATAGTTGATGCAGTTTTACAGCCTAGTGCATCATTCATGTTCGGGAGAGCTGACTGAAGATATAACTGATTCGTGGAGAGATGCATTATTGTTTATGATGCCATGCAATGAAGTTATTCAGTGATGGGTCATGGTTCTGGTATATGTGATTTCTTATGTGGGCGTAGTGTATTTAGCATGCTTACAGTTTGCTTGGCAAATTCAATGAGTTCTACTGCTGTCACTGATTGCCTATCCCACGACTGAGTTCTCTCACTTTTTTTTTATTTTATTTTAAAAAACTGGTTGATCATGAATCTGAATGTAATCAATGGGTTTAGTGCTGTCACTGGTTCCTATCCCATGAACCAGTTCTTATTATCATGATTTTTTTTGGTTTATCAGGATTTTTCTATAATAGGAAAAGAAGATGAATTTTCACGGATAGCGTGCACATCATGTTATTTTTATGTGTATTCTGTGTACCGCAGGCCTCTATTTTGTTCTAGAGCAAAGCATGATACATAGAGTTTTGTGGATGACATGTTAATGTTGTTTTTACTGTCATGCAGAGAATGCACTCTTTGACGCATCACAATATGCATTCTTTGGTAAGGATGTTGTGGGGGAAGTTGAGCTGGGAGGATTAGAGGATGAAGATGATGATGTCCCTTTTGGTGGGATTGGTGACGAGGAGTATCATTTGTCAGATAGAGAAGAGGTGGCATTTTCTGCTTTAGTCTCATTTGTTTGTTGCATGTATCACTTTAGAATGAGCTCAAAGCCTCAAATTGTTTATACTGTAAATGTATTTTGACCTTCCTTCAGTGGAGGTTATATGAAAAGCTCTATTATTAGTTTTTAAAATTTACAAGTTATCTATCTTGCGATACCTGATCCTGTTTTGGCTTAAATTGTTATGCTAAATTTGTGAGTTGCAAAAGAATTATGGTCTTGCTATTCTTGTAGAGTACATGGGATCAAATAAAGTTGGTCTCTGGTTTTCTGCATTTTATGATCGATTTGGAGTATGGTATGCATTTTTAGTTTTTTATTTAATTATTATGGAAAGTTGTACTCATTTATATTGCTGGATGTATTCAGGTTTCTTGCACATTAGCAATATTTTTTTTCCATTTAGAAATTATTTCCTTTTGAGTGATTGAAAAATTAATTAGTAATATTTTGTTTGGATATTGATTTATTCTGTTGGTGTTTTAATTGTTTATAGCGATGTTGTGTGCGACTTTTTATCTAGGCATTCACGTTGGTAAAGCCACATGCCAAACTATTCTATTGTTTACGAGAATTGGTTATTGTGCTCATTTTGCAATCTATGAAGTGACTGCCTATGTCAATTTGTATATCACTAGCACAATGACCCTACTGATTTCCATTGCCATTGTTGAAGGGCCACTACCTGTCGTTGGAGTTCATAAGTTCATGGTTATAATTGGTGCAGTCCTTTTATGGCTTGATTCGTGAATGAAGCCATAAAATAAGCTCTGAGAATCACTTTCTGCAACCTGTTATTTCTTACTGTGGAATTTTGAATTGTCCATTGGGTGCCTTGAATCCGAGTACCTGCATCAAGATCTTTGAGATAATCTTATAACTTACTGTGCTAGTTGTGGTGGTTGAGCTATCTTGGTATTTTGATTCCTGTTCTTTATCTGTACTGACTTCTCGGTGGCTTTTTTCTAGGGCTATTTGTTTCTCTTATTAAAGATAATAGGGTAAATTACACCCTGGGTACCTAACGTTTGAAGCAACTTTACCAAATGTACCCAACGTTTCAAAAATTATGTTTGGGGTACCTCAACAAGAATAAGGTTAACCCAAATTTGTATAATTCTAATTCTACCCATAACCAATTATGTTAGAATGGGTTTAAACTATACCAAAGTTAACAGGAGAACTAGTCGGAATCTGGCCGGAATTTTCCCAAAGCAGAGTACTCAGAGTGGAAGCAATCTTTCTGCTGCTGGGCATATGTGACAAATGAATCGGAAAGCGAAGAAGAGGAAATGAGATTGAGAGCAGCAGAGAAAGGCATACGCTGGACATGGGCGGAAACAAAGCAGAGGGAAGAAGGGTCGTCGGGTTTGGGGACAAGGGCGTTTACGCGGCCATTCAGCTTGAGGTGGAGAGAGACAGGGAAGGAGGAGAGGGCATGAGAAAGGTGAGAGGGTTGGGTCCATGAAGAGAGGGCTGGCCAGTGGAGAGTGGCGTTGAGATGATGCAGGGTTTGTTGGGTGAGACGAAATCTCTGAGGAATCGCAGGGTTGAAGGGGGTGATTCCAGGCGTTCCACCTGAGAGGAGGTGCAAGGTTTGGCTCCCTCACCTCCTCCCAGAGCTTCTCTATCTCTATCCAAACTAAATCGAATTCAAATAATGACTTTAACCAAGCAATTTACGTACTCCCCTAACATCAATTTCTATCTGAGTAAATTAAAAAAAAAAATCAAAATCAGAATAAAAAAAAAAAACCCAAAGCTCAAAAGAAAGCATAGCCAAATGGAACCCTAGAGAAAGAAAGCAGAGACCGGCACAATGACAAATCATGAAAAACGTATGTGACAAAATTACAAATTGGCCGACCAAATCATGAGATGGGTTTTCGTTGATTTCTAATTCTAGAAATTAGGTTTTGTTCTGAAGATGATCTGATGAAGCTTGATCGAGGAGAAGGAGAAAACCGTTGATAGCTATCGCCTTTCTTCTGGGGATGATGGTGATTGAGAAAGAGAGTGGGAAAAAAAGGGTTCTTCGAAAAGAAGGAAGAGAAGAAGAAACAGCAACAGCAGCTTCAAAGGTGGTGGCTTTGGTGGTGAAATGGAATTCAGGATGGAGACAGAAAGAAAGAGACAAATCCTTTTTCCACAAGAAAGAAAGAGACAAACCCTTGTGATGAAACCCTTAGATTCAGGGTTTCTTCTGTTTCACCATCCATATATTGGATCTGATCTATTTCATCTCTGTATCTCAAGTAGTGAGATCATCTCCACCCCTTTCCATGGCCGCCTCAATAAACAATATCGCAATCGTTCTACACAGTTCCAGCAAGAGAGGTGGGGCAGGGAGAGAGAGAGAGAGGGGGGGCAGTGGAAGGCTTACGTAGAGAGAGAAAAAATTCTGTTGATGTGGATGGGTGGATGTGTCTGACAAATTCAAGGGGTTGGAAAATTCGGGCCAGATTCTGACTGGTTCTTCTGTTAAACTCTGGTAGCCGGGCAGTTACTCTGACATTCTTGGCATAGTACAAACCATTCTAACTTAAATGGTTATGGGTAAAATTGAAATTATACAAATTTGGGTTAATCTTATTCTTATTTAGGTACCCCAAACATCATTTCTGAAACGTTAGGTACCCAGAGTTTAATTTACCGAGATAATATTTTTTCCTTTGGTGGAGGCCATTTTGTTATCCCCTCTAAAGTAGTCTCAGATATATGAGAACAATGGTTAAGCAACTCAGATGCCATTTTAGTATGTAATAATTCAAATAAGTATTGCTGTAGCTTCTACCTTGTGTATTGGTATTATTGGTATAAGCTGAAAAGATATGAGGTTATAGTAGCATTTGATTGTACATAGCTAGTTTGGGATGTAGAGAGTGAGTGGTAAACAGGCATTGGGCTGTCTTATGTTTGAATAACTTCCTGTCCATAGAATTTTCAAACTGTAATGCCATTTGAATTTCCTTACAACTGGGAAAGACATGCAGATACACGATCTTGCTTGTTTTGTGGTACGTATAATATTTGGACTTTGGAAAATGCTTTTCCCTGTAGTTTTTGCCCTTTTCATGAATTAACTAAATCGCTTGTTGCTTTCTAAAAGGGGAAAAATGGTCGGTGCATGGTCATTTTTCATTGTTATGGGTCCTGCAGTTACCTGGATGCTTCATAATGCTGGGGACTGAGCTGGTCAGAAATGGATATTGGGATTGATTAATGAAGTGTGGGATGAATTCTTGTCATGTGTTTTATTCAATAATAACATGTTTAGTGTATTCAAGCTTTGAGCTTTCAAGGGCAATATTGTAGTGTTTTGTGGTCTCATGCCTACTGAGTACTGAAACGCTGCTATGAGATTTCTATCTTTGATAGATATTAAGCATGAATGCTAGTTTCTTTTAGAAATTTTAATATTTAATTTCTAATCTTCTGTACTTACTAGATAGAGGATACTCTGGTACATTGAACTTTTCATGTTGTTCTTTTCCTATTCAGAAGTTCAAAATACTGCCTTTGCTAGTTTTTTTGGTTTTTCTTTTTGAAGGTATGAACCACCATTTAACATTATCGTTTGTTCGGGATTTGCAGGCTGAAGGTTTAGGATCTTCATCTGATATTGATGATCTTGCCAGTACTTTTTCAAAGGTTGTTTCTTCAACCCTGATATGATCAAGAATGAAATGTAGAATATATAATATTCATTGTATTACTTGAAAAGTGCTTAAAATTTGCTCTTTGTTTATCTCCGTACTATGTAAGGTTAAATTGTTCCTGGTCGTCAAATTACCTTTTTTGATTTTTAGCTATAGTAAGGCTTAAATCTGTAACGGGGAAAATTTTAACTATTTAGTTGGTCTCTATGTGCACTCTTTCATTAAATTTTATTCTGTAGTTATGTGTAAAATTGTAATAGTTTCTTGGAAGAGACTCCAGTGTTTGCAGTGTACTGCGACTGCCATCACCATGTCGGTATATGAACCTAGATGTTTCTTTAAACTTGGCAGTTTGTATTAGACGTTTGATATCATATCATGTTGAAAAGATGAACCTTGTCTTTGTACTGCATCTTCTTGATTGGGATTTCTATGTTTGGTGGTGTATAAAGTCTATCTTTATTATAATTCAGTGTCTCCATGGCTGAATGGAGATATTATTTAACTAATATGATTTTCATGATTATTTGTATTTTCTGAACAGTCAATTTTCATTTTTCTCTGACCGACAAAAGAGTACAAGATAATTATCAGTTTTAATATATATATATATGCTTGAATTATAATGGTAGCTGTCATATTGTTTTGCTGTAGTACTGGAAATAACTGATGTATGTTCGTTGTGCTTCTTCCACTAGATTATATCCATTCACTGTCTTCCCGGTGAATCCCTTAACTGTTGAACAATCAGTCTCAATAATGTTTATTTAAAAGGGAGCTTATTCATAAGCTTCAGAACTTTGCCGTTGGGCGTAATGGAGATGTGTTAGATCTCTGTGTGAAGTACCTTTGATTGATCCAGCTTGTTGCAGTCTAGTATTGATTGACTCAACTATAAGAAATGCGTTCAACTAAAGTTGTTAAACACAGAATATCTCTTGGGACTTTATTTGCCTAACAAATTGTAATTATATCAGGTTTAGGCTCTGGTGAATAATATAGCATGGAATGTTGCTGTTCTTTATCCTTTAGTTCTTACCAAAAAAAAAAAATTCTTTATCCTTCAGTGGTTAGTTTTTACTTTTAACAAATTTTTTTTTCTTAAAAAAAAAAAAAAAAAAATCCTTCTAAGTAGTATGTCATATGCTTTTGATCATCATTGAATAAACTTTCCTTTTACTTCTTGCAACATTTTGTAAATTATTTTCTTCAGGAACATAGTATTTTATTTCATTTGCCTCATTATGTTCTGTAACTTCTTACAGTGTTATTGTTTAAATTTGAACTGTGGCTTCCAAATTTTTGTTTATTATTCTAAGTTGGTATGTCCAATTACAGCTGAACAAGGTTGTTAGTGATCCAAGAAATGCAGGAGTTATTGGTGATAGGGGATCTTTTTCTAGGGAAAGTGAGTAAATTTCTTCCATGTATTTTCTCACTAGCCTATACTATAAATCGAGATTGTCATGTAACTTGATTCCTCTGAAAAAGTAATCTTGTAATGTTCCCTTTTCTATTTTTTTTGACACTTTTTTTTTGTCTTCCCTAGCCTTGCATATTTACAATTGATTTTCCCTACTTTACCCCCCGCCCCCTTTGTTTTCTTAGTAACCACATATCTTGCATGTTGAAAACATGGAACTTAGTTGTGCTTTGTGAATGCCTAATAGATAATTTCTTTTATTTGTTTCTTTTTTTGATAATGTTATTGGAAACGATATTACCTCCAGATAAGATGAAGTGTTCCAAAATAGTTGATGGGATGACTACAATCTAAAAAATGATTAAAAAGGAAGTCCTGATGTTTGTCTCATTGTAAATGGAAAAACAAATTCCTTTTTTTTTTTTTTGTTCTTTCCAATGCTTCTAAGTGTGTCGGTGTAGCATTTCTTGCTCTTTTCCAAATTGTACTGCTTCATTTATATTTTGGGTTAGTGCTGTTCTATATCAAAATCCCCCACCCAAAATAAATTTTGATGATGTTTCAAATACAAAATAAGATATAGAGGGTTAAATTTCTTCAAGTTAAGGGGATTTTCTTCTCTCGCCTATGATTCCAAAGATGTTTTGAGTTGGTTGGGACCTTCACTTGTAGTACACATAGCCTACGAGCCTAAATCATTGAGGTTTTTGTCTCTTCCTTGGATCAACCATAGTTGAAGAGGTGTGGTAACCTACCAAAGTTATCGAGGATTGGTCAATCTTGACCAATCTGATACCCATAGTTGTCAAGGCGACAAGGCGATCCAAGGCGTTTGAGGCCATCCTGGGCGCCTAGGCGCCCAAGGCGTTCCCAGTGTATTTTTTTATATTTTTAATATATTAATGCTATATTAATGTTTATATATATATGCGATTCTACATAAATAAACTTTAGACATGCTTAATTAATATAAGAAAAACAACAAAGAAACAAATAATTGAGTTAAGTAGGCAACACGTATTTATGACTAACTTTACTTATTTCTAACATTTTACGAGTGTAACTCCTTTAATATATTTCGGATTCAAGCAATCTCAAATTCATTGCAAAGCTAGTATAATCAGCTTTTCAACAAATCCTAGATTGTTTGAATCCGAGTTATAATGAAGGAGTTACACTCCGGTCAAACCTTGTTCGAAGTACGCGAATGCTGTTAAAAGTCGTCTGAATGTAAATTAATTTTTTGGGCATCAAAGCAAGATATTATTTTGGCGCACTCTTGGTTTTTAGTGATACTTTACTATAATAAGATTTATGGAATTTTTATATTTGGAAAAAAGCCTAGCATTTTGAAGTTGAAAATCGCCCCGCACTCGAAATACGATTTTTGTTCTTGAACCGAGGGTTGACTTTTTTCCTTCGAATTTGAATTTTAAATTATTTTTATTGGATTCAAATAAGGGGTATTTGTTTATTTATGAATAATATCTTAAGTAAATGAATTTACTTAAATAATATTAGTCATAAATAAGTACTGTCTGGTAAATGTTGTTCCTGTCTAGCCTAATAAATCTTGTGAAGCAAATTCAGAGATCAAAAGGAAAAAATAAGGCCCAAGGCGATCGCCAGCATTCTGGGCGCCCAAGGCGTCCAAGGCGGCGCCTAGGAGACGCCCAGAGAGCCTGGGCGACCGCCCAGGCAACATTCATAAGGCGCCCAGGCCCTGGAATCACGCCTAGGCGACAACTTTGCTGATACCTGTTCCCTATTCCTTGATCCTCACCCCTACATGTTCCTTTCTTTTAGCTTATATGTTTGTGCTGTCAAACTCGAATCTCGAATCTTTTCCTGATTTGTTTGTCTATCTATGGTATGGTTACCTTACTTTTTCTCTCTGGTTGCTGGATTAACTCAGCATGTGTCACTTGATGCTATTGGTTGGCTTATGCTACCCTGTTTGATGCAGTCCAAGAAGCAACCAGCCCAAGGTACCGTCAACATGGGCCCGGGCCTAGCCTGAACAATGTTCACGCGGTACTGTTCACGTGAACAGTACCAACAGCTTTAGTTATGACTCTTTTGATTAGTTTCCTAATTTTCAGTTTACTTATTTTCATTGTTTAGTTTCCTAAAAATTAGGCTAGTTAGTTTAGAAGTCTTAGTTGCTTGGAGACTAAGACTTGCCTAAAATCGAGTTTCCTAAGTCCAGTTTTTAGAAACTTTCCTATTTTTATGTTTTAGAAACTTCCTAAGTTATAAAGGAGGTTTTGCTTTTCCAAATTTCGTTATTTCCTATTTTATTTGTAATGTTTCAAAGCTATAAATAAAGAGAATGCAGGCTGGCTGCAGTAGAGAGAATTTTCCAGAAAAAAAGAGAGTGAAACTCCTATTTTCTGGTTGAGTCTCCAAGGTTGCGAGACTCAACCGAACTCTATTTCCTTTGTTCCTTTGCATTCAATACTCCTATTTTGTTCTTTGTTGCTAGTTATATGTGAAACACTCAGCACCAATTAGAGGAAGTAAAACCAAATCAGATGTCGAACCTGCCCAGGTTTTGGCGGCACCAGATACAGCAAGGTTACAAAGCTCATAGCTCCTTCAAATCTTTTCGGATCATTCTCAGATTTTGAAGGGTGTTCATAACTATTATAAAGGCCATTCAACCCAAGTTTCATCAATTTCTGACGGTCAGATTTCCAGATAAGAATTTTTTTCTATTACTTTTCTCTGCAGATTTTTGTGTTGGACTGAATTAAGACCCTATAGCAAAGAGGGCTTGTTAATTTGATATGTTTTAACCCCTTTTGCCATCACTGTTAGTTGGGATTTCATACCTATGGTCAAATGCCTGTCATCCATCTATCCACCCAGCTATCTATCAGCAGCAGCAGAATAGAATTTTCCTTTCATTCCACCTAAATGAATATAATCATTGGTTTTTTTCTTGCCAGTTCTTGGTTTTTGTTTTAAGTGTTCTAATTTGTAGTGGGTCCTGTTAAGTTGAGCTAGATTAGGATACTTATTAGCTAGATAGGCTTTATTCGTTAAGCCTACTTAAAGAAGTCAGTATAAGAGAGTGATTGGGAGTCATTTTGTGAGTCAGTATTAGCTCTTAAGGTCATTATGTATTTTAGTGGTTATTTTATTCTGTTAGAATTTGTTTGAAGTGTTCGGAGTTACTTGGTTTCTATTTCTGTGTTTTTTATATAATGATGTAACCCTTTGTTAGATTACACAATTGAATAGGAATTTATTTCTGAAAGTGTGAGCTGTGAGATCTCCCCTATCTCCTCTTTTCTTCACGTTATTTTCATGGGTACTGCACACAGTCCCAAATCAGCCCTCCTCTTGCCTCTTTGTTATTCTCTCTTTCTGTCCCCATTGCTGCTTGCTGGAATATCAAAATCAGTCGGCTCTTAACCCCTGGTTTGTAAAAAAACTTCCATTAAAACTTGGCCTATGTTGCAGCCAATCAAATCCTTGGTTCCTAACCGAGGTTTAGAATTGGCTGGCTGCATCAATTAGTATCAGAACCTACCCTAATCTACCTAAATCTGGCCATAGATTCATGGATCCTACCTTTAGTTTGTTGACTGCTAAGTGCCAACAATATCCAAGTCGTGCAAGAGAACTTGCGAAAGGTCAAAACAAAATTTGAGGAATCTCAGCGACAACTTAAAGAATGCTCACATTGGATCATATGAAAACTTCTTTTGATAAACTTATACAACTCGTTGAAGAGTGGGTGGCAGAACAAGAAGACAAGCAACACGTGAAGGAGCATAAACTGGTTGATCTTTTAAATTTTTAATAGCTGAACTAGTTGAATTTGTTCTTCCGAGTTGCATCTTCAACAATGAACTTCCTGCCCTTGCTTTTGTACTGTTGGATTGTGGACTGTTCGTAGGCTTCACTATTTCGAGGAAGATGGTTGTTGGCAATTGTATGTTGAAGTTCCTCCCATTCTACAAAACTCGATGACAAGTTATTTTGAACAGGGGGAAAATGCAGGTCCGGTTCAAAAATTTGTATTATTTTGCTAGTATTCAGGATTTTGTTTTTGAGTGTTTTTACTTGTAATGGTCATGGTTACAAACTTACAAGTCTCAATCAATGGGGTACATCAGATTAGTGTTCAAGTTAAGTATTTGAGTTAGATCAGGATACTCACTAGCTAGATTGAATTATGTTTTGAGTTTACTTAATTATAAGTCAGTATAAGAGAGTGATTATAGGAGTCCTTTTATGAGTTAAAGTTAGTGTTTGAGGCCATTAGGTTTTAATTTTGTTAGAATTTGTTTAAAATGTGAAAGTTTACTAGGTTTCTATTTTTGAGTTTATTATATAAGGTTGTAAACCTTATCAGATCACATGATTGAAAAAAAAATTATTGTTAAAATGTGTGAGCTGTGAGCTCGTCTCTCCTATACCTCTCTTCTCTTTTCATGTTACCGTTTATGGGTACTGTCACAGCCCCATGACAGCCCTCCTATCTCTTCTCTTTGTTCTCTTTTTTATTTTTTCTTTCCACGTCTGCTGGAATATCAAAACCAGCAAGCTCTTAACCAAAAATTCTCCTTAAAACTGTTTGTTGCAGCCAATCATATCCTTGGTTCCCAATCTGGGATTATGATTGACTAGCTGCATCACTAACAGTTCACTTATACTCTCTCCCCTTCTTAGCTGTTTAATTTGGCTTTAATCGTAGGGCCTTGTCTATTTACTTCCCAATAACAAAGGATCAAGGCAAAGGTACAACAGTTTCTGGAAATCTTTAATCAAAATTTTAACCTAGGCATCTTCGTGTGCCATGAAAATTCATATGCATTTATTGTTGTAGTACCCTGTAATCTTAGTCATTTGGGATTCAACTAAAATCCTTGTTTATCATTAAATACTTTGAGGGTAAATATACAGTGCATCATTGGTAATTTGTGGCAATAAACGAAGTGTTTGCTTCTTTTCTGTACATTCCCCTCTGTTTCTTATTACCTTTGGGTTGACTTTTCTCCTTAGAAACACTTGGGTACTTTTTTAGCTTGTTCGAGATCATTAATGGACAAGTGAAGCATCAAATTTGGTGTGGTTGTGGTTTGTTTGATAAGTAAAAGAGTTCTTGGCTTAATCACAACATACAAATGGTATCGAGGATATTTTAGTCAACCCTCATCTGTCAGATGCAAGGGCTACTGTAGTGAGAAGTAGCATTCTAGTCTACTTGTGGAGATGTTGGTTGTGAGCCACCAATTTCATCAGTCCTGATGGTTCTTTTGTTCAATGGTCGGACATGGTTAGAAATCCTGCAGTAGAGAAAGCATATGTGGATAAGGTAGTCCTGTCGAGGATGGTCGTCATTGATTGACAAATGACAACGATGGATCATGTGGTTGATCCTTATCGGTATCTGAAAATGTGTGTATATATATATATATTTTGGAGAAATCTAGCAAGGAGAGTGGTATACTTGGGCACTGTTTAATAATGTTTCGAAAAACCGTTCTCTTGTTTTGAAAAAACAGAAAAACTTTATCATCACGAAAGTGTTTCTGATGATACCTTTCTTTTGGAAAATTGTTTTGCAATTTTTGTTTTTGAAAAGAAAGTAGGGGCCTGTTTTTTTAGAACATTTCAAAACCAAGAAAAAATAGGTTTTCAACAGTTTGTTTTTGTGCTAAAGCTTAAAGTTATACAGCTTTGCATATGAGCAAATAGGACATTATGTCATTTCATTCCAAAATATAAAACTACCCCAATTTATCTTTCTCCCTATAGCCTAACCTGGACTGACCCTCTCTCTCTTCCCTTCCCTGCCTCTGTCACCCTCTCCCACCATCCTGTTGTTATCTACGCAATATGTGTCTTAATTTCTCTCCTCTCCATCCACACTCTTTTCTGATTTCTTGTCCCCCACAACCTCTTTCTCTCTCTCCATAACTCCTCTCTCTCTCTCTCTCTCTCTCTCTCTCTCTTTTTACAACCCTACTTCAGCTTGGGACTGCACTGAGCTCGGATGGGTCAAGTTGGGCTTTCCCAGCCTAAGGTTAGGCCAAGGTGGTTTTAAATAACAACAGAAAAACTAAATCAACTAAGACCAGTTTGCTTGTTTTGCAATGGAAACGGGATTTTTTTTAATATCAAAACTGCCCCTAATTATTGCAATAGATTGCATGATTCAGATGTGTAACTTGGCTCGGTTTATGAACATATCTTGGGGGTAGGATAGGCCAGCTAATGTTTGAAATGGAGATAGAACTTGCAGAAGTAGGAAAGTTATTGAGTTGCGAGAAAAACATAATTATTTTGTTGAAACGAGTTCTTCTATGAAATCTGTAAACTTTTTCGAAACCCATGGCCAAAGTTACCAGCTAAAAAGGGGAGTGGAGTGGGTTTTTTTTTTTTTTTTTTTTTTGTTGGGTGGGGGGTGGGGGTAAGGATTATTTCAGAAGAGAAGGAAGAAATAACTTACTCTATGAATATATGATATGCAATTACTATCAGTACATGTTCGTGGATGTATATGTTTTATGTGCCATATATCCTACACTGATATGAGCCCAATCTAGGTGATTGAGTTGGCTTAACTTTTATTTTCAGCTCCAAACGATAGAATCGAATTCAGGCCTAGATAATGGGGAGCTGGCTTCCATGTGATTTGAAGTTAACTTGTTCATTGACAGTCTTACTAGGTGTAACCGTCCTTGTAATAAATTTAGATTTAGATCTAAAGTGGAATTGGTTTTTGACTTGGTGTTCTAGAATGCTTTTTTTTGTATATTTTTTTCTGCAGTTTGTGTTTAAATATGATTTTAACTTTACAAAATTATCTCTTTTCAGGTTCATCTGCTTCTGACTGGGCACAAGAACCAGATTTTCCCAACTGGTTAGATCCACATATTTTTGACAGTGAAAGTGTTCAGGAAGGCAAAAGATGGTCATCACAGCCGCATCCTTTGTCTGGTCATGTCACTGAATCAAAACCTTTGTACAGAACATCTTCGTACCCTCAGCAGCAACAACAGCAGCAGCATCAACATTTTTCAAGTGAACCAATCTTAATTCCAAAGTCATCTTTCACTTCCTACCCTCCTCCCGGTGGTCGATCTCAACAGGCTTCACCAAACCACCATTCACGCCACCTTCCTTCCCTTACTGGAGGATCTCAGATACCCTTCTCTGCACCAAATCTCTCTCCTTTCTCTAATCCTCAGCTTCATTTGTCTGGCTTACCTCATGGACTACATTATGGTGGAAATATGCCACAGTTCACCCCTTCAGGCCTCCCCATCAATAGCAGGCCACAGAATCACTGGGGAAATCAGGCCAGCATGTTTTCTGGAGATAATTCCAATATTTTGAACAACTTTTTGCAACACACAATTGCCTCATCCAAATGGGTTGATTCACCAACAGTTAATGTTGCCACAGCAGCAACAACAAAGACTGCATCGTCCGGTTCAGCCATCTTTGGCCCATTTTTCACCATTGCACTCGCAATTATATAATAGCCATTCTCCACCTCTGCATGTAATCAGCAAGTATGAGGCAATGCATGGAACAACCGATCTGAGGGACCAAAGAATTAGACCAACACAGAGAGTAAGACAAAACCTGCGGTTTTCTCAGCAGGGCTCTGATTCTGGTAGCCAGAAAAGCGATAATGGGTGGCCACAGTTTAGGTCGAAGTATATGACAGCTGAAGAGATAGAGAGTATTCTGAGAATGCAGCATGCTGCCACACATAGCAGCGACCCTTATATTGATGATTACTACCACCAGGCTCGTCTTGCAAAAAAATCTGCTGGTGCAAGACTGAAGCACCACTTCTGCCCAACTCATCTACGGGAACTGCCTTCTCGTGCACGTGCTAATACTGAGCCACATGCTTATCTGCAGATTGATGCACTTGGCAGAGTTCCATTCTCTTCCATACGCCGGCCTCGCCCATTGCTTGAGGTGGATCCCCCATCTGCTACCTCGGGGGAAGGCAATGTTGAGCAGAAAATTACTGAGAAGCCTTTGGAGGAAGAGCCCATGCTAGCTGCCCGCATCACAATCGAAGATGGCCTGTGTCTCCTCCTTGATGTGGATGATATTGAGAGGCTTATAGAATTCAACCAGTCACAAGATGGAGGAGTCCAGCTGAGGAGGAGGAAGCAGGTACTGCTAGAGGGGCTTGCAGCCTCTCTCCAGCTGGATGACCCACTAGGCAAAGGTGGACATGCGGTTGGCCCGGCCCCCAGGGATGACCTTGTGTTCTTGAGATTAGTTTCTCTTCCCAAAGGACGGAAGCTCCTTTCGAGGTACCTTCAGCTCCTCATTCCTGGGAGTGAGCTTATCCGGATTGTTTGCATGGCAATTTTCCGTCACCTGAGGTTCTTGTTTGGTGGCCTTCCCTCAGATACAGGTGCTGCTGAGACAACAATAAATCTTGCAAGGACTGTTTCTGCATCTGTCCGCAACATGGATCTTAGTGCACTTAGTGCTTGTCTGGCAGCAGTGGTTTGTTCATCTGAGCAGCCTCCTCTCCGCCCACTTGGTAGTGCTGCTGGAGATGGTTCCTCTGTTATCTTAAAATCTGTTCTTGAGAGGGCGACTGAGTTGTTAACTGATCCTCAGGCTGCCAGCAGCTACAGCATGCCCAATCGGGCTCTTTGGCAGGCATCATTTGATGCTTTCTTCGGTCTGCTCACAAAATACTGTATGAGCAAATATGACAGTATTGTGCAATCGTTGCTTATGCAAGCACCACCAAATACAGCGACTTTTGGATCAGAGGCAGCAAAAGCTGTTAATAGAGAGATGCCAGTGGAGCTGCTTCGAGCAAGTCTTCCTCACACTGATGAGCACCAGAGAAAACTTCTGCTGGATTTCGCACAGCGCTCCATGCCTGTCACTGGATTTAATGTCCATGGTGGGGGCAATGGTGGTCGCATAAATTCTGAGTCGGTGCCTGGTTAATAGAGAAGTAAACGGAAACATAAATGTTGTAGTTGGATTAGTTAGTTTCTTTGCTTGCAATCCCTTGCATGCTTTTTCTCACAAGGGCCCATGATCGTGTGGCAATGCACGGAGTCGAAGCAATGGGAATTTAATTCCTGCTTTAGGAGTAAGTTTATTGCCTCAAGATATATTTGTTTACCTTTTCTTTTTCGTTTTTCATTTTGTTTTCTCTTTAATGTTTCCCTTGGTATAAGTAAGAACTTCTTGTTATATATCATGTGTATTATGTTGAAACTCTTTTTGGGGAGTCTGACTGGAAGTTTTTCTTCTTGGGAGCTTAATTTTGTTGCTCTGTGTTGGAACTCTAGAGAAAAATTCAAGTTGTAGTGGGGGAGATATAATGTACAGACTACAGGGTCCATAACAGGAGGCCTTCCTTTTTGCTTTCTTTTATTTTCAAGGAGCTGGGGTAAGATCTTGTGGTTTATCCTTTTGGTTTATTGAGGGGCCTTGTTTTTTCTTTGTATGGTGACACTTGTTCATGTCTTATGTACTTGGGATAAAGCAGGTTGGTCAGAGGTTGCTTTCTGGGTCAATCGTAAGGAAAATTGTAACCATTGATACAGCTGTTTGGACAAAAAAGATCCATGCAATTCTTTCACTGTTGGTTTTGTTTATTCTAGATTGCACGTCTTTTCTCGTTTTCTTCTTGATGTAACTTGTTGGAAGCTGATGTCTGGGTGGCAGACCAGGGGCAGTGTTGTTGACAACCACATCAAGTTTGCTCTGAACACTGGTGCACCTTCCATTCCTCTGCTCTGGTTCGAGGCAGATGAGATGTTTGGGGCTTCCGCTGCACTGTATTAGTGTGGGACCCCACTTGTCAAGTGGGGAACCCACTGGATTTGGATGGTGATCAAGTCCGTGGTGGGTACATATACTCTGAGTCGGATTTTTTGATAATAAAATTTTTTAATAGAACACCTCAACCTTCGAGAGACATTTTATGTGGACTGGAAAAAATTTGGTTATATAGGTTATGTTTGGTTGCAAGGGAAATTAAAAGAAAGAAAGGTGAAAATTTTTAACTTGAAAAAGAAAATTTTTATAATGATTACAATAAATGTTATCATATTGTTATGTAATTAATTTTAAATTATTTTTTATTTAGTTATTAACTTATCCTTCACTATGCATTCAAATTTCTTGCATTTAAAAAATAAAATTATTTTTATATATTATTAGTATCATTATTAAAAATGTTAAGAAATTTAAGTAGTTTATATAGTCATTTTGTGTTATAATATAGGAGTTAACTTTTAAGTTAAATTTTTTTTTTCCTTTTCTTTTCTTCAATTCTCCTTGCAACCAAACAGTCATAATAAGACTAGGAACTGAATTGGATTGCAGGTATATCTTACATTTGAATCAGCATACTCATATATGGGGCAAGGGTATAAATCTAGGCATTTGATGTGGTATTGGTCGTGTTCAAAATTGATCTGATTTGGATTGGATCAATGTGCGGATGCAATGGTAAGATGAAATGTGGACGATTTTAATAAAATAATATTAAAACAGTCCAGGTATCAGGTATTGGATGGTTATTGGCAACTCTTAGAACTGATACGACTTGGCCGATGTGATACCGATACCTTGAACCATCGCTGGGTTGCTGGGTATGTTTGTAGATAGTTCTATTATGATGTGAAGATCTCGAATTGGAGCTTTATTGTGGGAGATTCACTACTTAGCAGGAGCTGAAATCATGAGACCGAAAGTGTTGGTATGGGCTTTGTTTTAGTTATTCCCCTCAAGAAATGGGTCGATGGTTCTCATGGGCCTTGGGCTTGGGTCTACACCCACAAGACCCATGGTTCTCATTGCCTTTGGCCTTTCCGGTCCATATGGGTTGTACAGTCGGTCAAGTTTGCCTGGTCGACCCAAAAGGGGGAATGGGTTCTTCATTCCAAGGGCTTCTCCACCAAGTGGTGACAACAGTTCATAACAGAATTGGGTTTGGCAGAGAGAGGGAGAGGGATGATCTGGGCTAAGTTTTGTTGAATCCAATCCATCAAGAAAAGCAAAACCGGTATCTAGGCAGTGAGTTCGCGTCCCATTCAATTTCCGACCAAAGCGAAAACGGAAGATCTCGAGAGCCCCTCTGGTTTTTAGCAATGCTTTTGCAATGCCATCGGCGACAGCATTGCCCTCTCTATAGATATGACTAATCCTCCAAGACCCTGTTTTGAAAAAAAAAAAAAAGGTTCAAAACGCTGCCAATCATAGAGATAGATAACGCCGAGGAATTGTCATATTTTGTAAGCATACCACCATAGCTACCAAATCACACTCAATCCAGAGATTGAAAAACCCATCTTTCCCCCAAAGCCTGCATTACTTGGGTTTCCCAAAGCACTACCATCAACATTAAGTTTAATCCAGTATACCATGGGGTAGCATTAACGTCTTACCTACTTTGAATTTGAATATGCTACTATTCAAATTTGAATCCGTTTATCAATTACCTTATTTGAAATCCATTGGATGTGTAAAAAACAATTCAAATTTAATTTTTAACAGAATATTTGGTTAAAATTGAATTCGAATCCAAAAAGTATACATCACACAATTTTTGAAATGTATATAAAATAAAATAATAACTGTAAAAAACACAAAATTTCAATTTTATTCTCTACTTCTCATCATTTGTCTTCTTATAATTTTTTAGTATCTTCTAGCACTAAATTTTTTAATATCTTCTTGACTTATTATGAGAATCCAATTTATTGGGGGAATTCCACTTTGTCTTACATTGTTGATCTTAGGGATAAATTACCAAAGTGGGTTCATGTTGACTTTTCAGTTGCCACAGGGTCAATCACCAGTCATATAATATTCCCAATTGGGAGTTTAGTTAAAATTTGGAGATGGATCATGAATCAAAGAAGAAGAAATTAGAGTTGGGACTTAGTATTGGTAGAGGATGCTTGTTTGGCTGCGTTGGTTTGGCTTTGTTCTTGTAGTTGAAGAAATTGAATAGAGGTAGAGAAGATACTAGAGTGATATTTGATTAAACATTTGATGTTGAATTTAAGAGGATTCAAATCCTCTCCTCCAAGAGTTTTTGGAGTAGAGGTGGCGCCCCTATTGGATGGACGACACCTGAGGATCAGGTGAATCCGAGCCCTCCATCCGAGCTGACACCAAGCCGACAGGGGGTGCGGCTGGGATGCGGCTGGGATGCAGGGCTCGGATTCACCCGAGCCCCAGGTGTGGTCCATCAAATGGGGGCGCCAAATTTCTTCCAGAAACTCTTGGATGAGAGAGTGTGGATTTAATTTGAGAAGAGAACAGGACTTAGAAGGTTTTTATATGACGAATTGGTTCGTGCAACAAATGATTTTGTCGAAGAAAGAAAGTTCTGAGAGGGAAGATTTGGAGGTATTTATAGAGATTTCTTAAGTGATTTGAACAAAGTTGTTGCTCTTAAGAGAATATCTAAAACATTCAAGCATGGGATAAAATAATTTGTGTAACAATCATTAAAAGATTAAGACATAGGAATTTAGTGTAAATTTTTGTAATCATTACAATAAATGCTATCATATTGTTATGTAATTAATTTTAAATTATTTTTTATTTAGTTATTAATTTACACTTCACTTTGCATTCAAACTTCTTGCATTTAAAAAATAAAATTAATTTTACATCTTATTAGTATCATTATTAAAAATGTTAAGAAATTTAGGTAGTTTATACAGTCATTTTGTGTTATAACTATAGAAGTTACCTTCTAAGTTAAATTTTTTTTTCCTTTTTTTTCCTTCAATTCTCCTTGCAACCAAACAATCATAATAATCCTCTTAGCAGTTATAACTATAGAAGTTATCTTATTAGAGATTTCTTAAGTGATTTGAACAAAGTTGTTGCTGTTAAGAGAATATCTAAAACATTCAAGCATGGGATAAAATAATTTGTGTCTGAGGTAACAATCATTAATAGATTAAGACATAGGAATTTAGTGTAAATTGTGGGTTTGTGGTGTCAGAGAGGTGAATTTCTTCTTGTTTATGATTTCATGCCAAAGGGAAGCCTTGATTTAAATCTATATAGAGGAGAAGGCATATTAGCATGGGATGTGAGGTACAGGATAGCTCTTGGTTTGATTTCTGCATACTATATCTGTATGAAGAAGGAGATCAATGTGTAGTACACAGAGATATTAAATCCCTCTGAGTTGTGTATAGTGGGAGGAGATGGCTGCGGGTATCCATTGAAATTGGGGTTGAACCTGTTATAGTAGTTTGCAGCAGAGTGGAATCCTCGGTGACATATTTGACATTTCTAAGGTGGAGTAGCATTGGTAGGAACTGAACGAGAAGCAGCCGAATGAGGGTAGGTGCCATGACCTTAATTGGGATAGGAGCCTCTAGAATGACCTCGACTTGAACCACGATAGCGAGGCTAGTAAGAGGAGGGAGCGCCAGTCATGGAGGAAGGATAATTCTCAATTGAAGAAGACATAGCTGAGATGTGAGTCAGCAGCTCTGATACCATATCAGATGTACTTGCGAGATTTGAATTGTGTAATTCCCCCTTGATAGAAATGATCAGATGATGAGTGGGGTTGATTTATTTATAATAATTCAAATGGTTGTTACATTCTGTTCAGCAGTTATATGGTTACAACAGAGGGATCTATTGTATAGGAGGAGTCTTAATGAGTTGGACCAGAGTAGAACTCTATGGGAGTTGGTTCGGATCCTTATTGCTTACACACCTAAACATTATTGCTCAATGTCCACTCATTACCTCACTACCTCACTAGGGAGGGATTGGGGAGTTGGATCTCAAGCATCCACAATGGCTCTCTGCAACTCTAGAAATTAGAATCTCTTTTCCTGAAGCCCCCTTCTCCTTCACTATAAGATCTCCATCTTTCTACTCTTACTGAGTCTGATTCTTGTTGTAAATTCCATGTTCTTCAATTTTTTCAGTTTTGATAAAAACCCAAAAGATATTAGGTTGAAGGGAAGTGCATCTATCTCAAGTCAAGTTATCCAAGCCACTGGATACCCACCTAGCAGAAACAAAGTTGGCCGAGCTTCATATAGAAAGCCAGTACATCTCTGGGACAAATCAACAGGAAATCTCACTGACTTCAACACCCATTTCTCTTTTATCATCAATTCTAGTGAGTACATCTTTGGTGATGGACTTGATTTTTACCTTGCCTCCATGGATTCTATTTTCCCCTTGAATACAATAGGTATTTTCCTAAGTCATTTTTATTCTAACTCCATAGAAGATCAGATTTTTGTATTGGCCTTGGATACAGTCAGCCAGGAATGGAACCCTAAGAATCAATTTGGTAAAATCAACACCCACTCTCTCAAATCTCAGGTTTGTATACCATGGGATGATACTATCATTTTGGGTGGAAGAAAAACTAATGCTTGGATTAGTTACAATTCTAGTACTAAATTTTTGAGTATCTTCTTGACTTATTCTAAGAGTCCAGAGTATTGGGGGAACTCCACTTTGTCTTACACTGTTGATCTGAGGGATAAATTATCAGAATGGATTTATGTCAACTGCCACAGGGTCAATCAAATAGAGGTGGAGAAGACACTGAAGTGATTTTAATAAAACATTTGATGTTGAATTTAAGAAGGGAACATGACCTAGAAGGTTTTTATATGGCAAATTGGTTCTAGCAACAATTGATTTTACAGAGGAAATAAAGCTTGGAGAGGGAGGATTTAGAGCTGTATATAGAGGTTTCTTGAGTGATTTGAATATAGATGTTGCTGTTAAGAGAATATCTAAAACATCCAAGCAAGGGATAAATGAATTTGTGTCTGAGGTAACAATTATTAACAAATTAAGGCATAGAAATTTAGTATAAATTTTGGGTTAGTGGTATCAGAGAGGTGAACTTCTTCTTGTTTATGATTTCATGTCAAAGGGGAGTCTTGATTTAAATCTATATAGAGGAAAATACTCATTGGCATGGGATGTGAGGTACAAGATAGCTAATGGTTTGGCTTCTATATTACTATATTTGCATGAAGAAAGAGATAAATGTATAGTACATAAAGATATTAAATCCAATAATGTCACGTTGGATTCAAATTTCAATTCTAAACTTGAGGATTTTGGATTGATTAGACCAATTAATCATGAGAAATTTGAGAAAACAATTGTCTTGGCTGGAACCAGAGGTTATATGGTATCTGAACATACTACTACTTGAAAAGCCACCAAGTAATCATATGTCTTTAATTTTGGAGAGCAACAACAAATCAAGAACGTAATCAGAAACCAATTCACTAATAGACAATTCAGTGGCAGAATGATTAAATTTATTGAATATGCCTGAAACCACGATCTAGTTATCAAAAATATGAATACCGAAACCAAGAACCAGTTATTAAAGATAAGAATAGTATAAAACGAAAAATCAAATGAGAACAAATTGATAGATGACTAACCTGGTTCGTCTGTAAGATGATGAAAAAAAAACCAAGCGTAAGGGATTGACAAACCGTATAATAATAAATCAGAAGAATAACAACTCAGATAAGAGAAGAACAAATCAAAAGGAAAAGAGGAAGATAAAGAGAGAGAGCATACCTTCTAACTTTCCTCTTGCGATTTAGATAAGAGAAGAAAGGTTTCTTAGAGAGGCATTTGAATAGAAAATTTTACAGAGGATTTATGATGTTTGAAGAGAGAGTTTTGCAGAGGGTTTAGGGCGTTTGAAAAGAGAGTTACGTATATGGCTTTGAGAGGAACTTATATAAAAGATATTTTCAATGGGTTATTATCCTTTTATCCCCATCTTTTAGCCGTTAGAATTACATTTACGCATGTGCTCATTAAAGTATGCACAAAAATAACTCAAAATCGATTTTGGGCAAAAATAAAAAAGAAACATAAATCTCTTTTTTATTTTTTTACCCTATTTTCGTTTTTGTTTGTCATAAATAGTAATGATGAATAATACCAAACACCTAAAAACGTTAAAAATTGAAAAAAAAAAAAATGGATCTAACCTATCGTGGCAACGTAGACCTAAGTGGTCATATTGGATCCTTGGGAACCATCACAAGTACGACCGGCCAATATTTGAACGAGATTGTCGTGTTGTCCAGCGAAGCCTAGAAGAAGGTGACTCGGAGCCTAGAAGAAGGTGACTCGCGCAAACAGCTGACTCTAAGCCTTAGTATTGGTAATGGTTGCTTGTTTGGTTGTGTTGATTTGACACTGTTCTTGTTGTGGAAAAAATTGAATAGAAATGGAGAAGACGCTGAAGTGATAATTGATAAAACATTTGATATTGAATTTATGAAAGGAACATGACCTAAAAGGATTTTATATGGCAAATTAGTTCGTATAATAAATAATTTTGCAGAAGAAACAAAACTTAGAGAGGGAGGACTTGGAGATGTTTACAAAGGTTTCTTGAGTAATTTGAATATAGATGTTGCTGTTAAGAGAATATCTAAAATATCCAAGCAAGGGATAAATGAATTTGTGTCTAAGGTAAAAATTATTAACAGATTAAGAATAATTATTAACAGATTAAGGCATAAGAATTTAGAATAAATTTCGGGTTGGTAGTATCAGAGAGGTGAACTTCTTCTTGTTTATGATTTCATGCTAAAGGAAAACCTCGATTTAAATCTATATAGAGGAGAAGACTCATTGGCATGAGATGTGAGGTACAAGATAGCTCATGGTTTGGCTTCTACATTACTATATATCTATATGAAGAAAGAGATCAATGTAAAATATGAAATCCAATAATGTCGTGTTGGATTCAAATTTCAATCTTAAACTTGAGGATTTTGGATTGGTTAGATCGATTAATCATAAAAAATCTTGTAAAATAACTGTCTTGGTTGGAAACAGAAGTTAGATAGCATCTGAATGTACTACTATTTGAAAAACTACCAAGGAATCAGATGCCTTTAGTTTTAGAATTGTTGCTAACAACAACAAATCAGAAACATAATCAGAAATCAATTCACTAATGGACGATTCAATGACAAAATGATTAAATTTACTGAATATGCCTAAAACCATGAACTAGGTATTAAAAATATGAATACTGAAACCAAGAACCAGTTATCAAAGATAGGAATTATATAAAATGACAAAATCAAATGAGAACAGATCAATAGATAACTAACCTGGTTCGTCTGTAAGATGACAAAAAAAAAATCAAGCTCAAGGGGTTGACAAATCATATAATAATAAATCAGAAGAATAACAAGTTAGATAGGAGAAGAACAAATCAAAAGGAAAAGAAGAAAATAAAGAGAGAGAGTATACCTTCCAACTTTCCTCTTATGGTTCATATAAGAGAAGAACGATTTATTGGAGAGGCGTTTGAAGAGAGAGTTTTACAGTGGCTTTACGGTGTTTGAAGAGAGAGTTGTACAAAGGATTTAGGGCGTTTAAAGAGAGAGTTACGTATAAGACTTTGAGAGAAACTTATATAAAAGATATTTTCAATAGGTTATTACTCTTTTATCCCCATTCTTTAATAGTTGGAATTATATTTATGCATGTACTCATTAAAGCATGTGTAAAAAATAACTCAAAATCGAGTTTAGGTAAAAATCAAAAAGCGGTGAAAATTTTTATTTTCATTTTTGTTTGTCATAAATAGCATCAATGAATAATATCGAACATCTAAAAACGTCAAAAATAAAAATAAAATAAAAATGAATCCAAACTAAACCTTAGTAATGGTAGAGGTTGTTTGTTTGGTTGTGTTGGTATGACTTTGTTCTTATTGTGGAAGAAATTGAATAGAGGTAGAGAAGACATTGAAGTGATATTTGTTGAAACATTTGATATTGAATTTAAGAAAGGAACATGACCTAATAATTAAAGAAAAGGAAGCCATTATCATTGATTGCATGGCCCATGTGGAGCCATGTCTAACGGGCCCCCTGTTAGATGTGAAGATAGCTTTCTTGCATTCCAGATTACTAAAGCTTTTTACTCCGTCAAGTAATCAGATTACCTCCAACAAAAGTACAGTATCCAGTGGTGGAACGTCTATCACCATCAACTCCTGCCTAATCAGAATCAGAATAACCAACAATGTCAAGGTGCCGATGTCGATGATAAATAAGACCAGTTTTATGAGCTTTCTTGAGATACCACAATATGCGACAGACTACCTCCCAATGAGCAACTTTAGGAGCATGCATAAACTGACTAACAACCCCAACAGCAAAAGAAATATCAGGCCGAGTTACAGTTAGATAAATCAATTTTTCAACCAAGCGTCTGTATTGATGAATATCAGAATATTCAGGACTATTACAAGTTTCAAGTTTCTGATATGGATCCATTGGTGTATCAACTGGTTTAGCTCCAAGAACTCTGGACTCAGAAAGTAAATCAGGTACATATTTTCTTTGAGACAAACTAATGCTTTTACTACTGCGAACCACTTCAATCCCCAAGAAGTAATGAAGAAGACCTAAGTCTTTCATTTGGAAATGAGTATTTAGATAAGATTTAATTTCAGTAATATCAATCTTATCATTCCCTGTAATAATAATATCATTGACATATCGACATACACAGCAATAATGGTGACACGAGAAGAATGACGTCTCACAAAAATAGAATGATCAGAGTAACATGTAACGAAGTCAAAATCTATAATAAGTTTGCTGAACTTATCAAACCACGCACGAAGAGATTGTTTTAGTCCATAAATTGCTTTAAGCAATTTACACACCTTAGTTGAGTTCCCTCCCTAAGCAACATACCCTGGAGGTTGGTCCATGTAGACTTCCTCATATAAGTCACCATACAAGAAGGCATTCTTAACATCCATTTGATAAAGAGGCCAATCTAGATTAACAGCCAAAGAAACAATAATACGAACCGAGTTGAGACGAGCAACAGGAGAAAATGTTTCAAAATAATCCACCCCATAGGTCTAAGTGAATCCTTTGGCAACCAGTCTAGCCTTTAGTCTGTCAACAGTCCCATCAGAATTATGCTTCACTGTATAAACCCATCGGCAACGAACCACTGAATGACCTGCAGGGAGATCCACAAGCGTCCATGTTTGGCGTGCCAATAAGGCATCCATTTCAGCATCCATAGCTGCCTTCCACCCTGGATGGGACAAGGCTTGGGAAAGGGTAGTAGGAACAATAGTAGTGGATAATGAGTGAATCAAATTTTGGTGACAACGAGGGAGATGGGCTATGGAAACAAAATGCTCAATAGGAAAAGTACTTTTACGAGTACGAGTACCTTTACGTAGAGCAATAGGGAGATCAGAAGAGACCTCAGGATTAGGAGTAGTAGTCGACGAAGCAGCTGGTGCAATAGTAGTTGGAGCCATTGGTTGGCGTCGTGTATAAACCTGCAAGGGAGGTGGAGGGTCAGTTTGTGGTTCAGATGATAAGGTGTAGTCAGTATGTGGTTCAGGAGCATCAGGTAAGGTAGGTACTAAAGGAATCGGCGGTTCAGATGGAGGTAAAGGAGATGGCACCAAAACGCGATAGTATGGCTTATCTTCGAAGAAGGTAACATCATGACTGACATAGTGACGTTTGGTAGTAGGATCGAAACACCTATACCCCTTTTGAGTATGAGAATAACCAAGAAAGATACACTTTAGAGAACGGGAGAAAAGTTTTCCCAATTTAGGATGCATAATTTGAACAAAGCATGTACTACCAAAAACTCTAAGATGAACAGGAAACAAAGGAATGTTAGGATAAAGAAGACGGAATGGGACTTTGTCGTGTAAAACAGAAGAAGACATACGATTTATGAAAAAACAAGATGTCAAGACAGCATCACACCAATAAAACTGAGGGACATTCATATGAAACATTAGGGACCTGGCAATATCCAAAAGATGCCTATTTTTACGTTCAGCAATTCCATTCTGTGAGGGATATAGGCACAACTGATATGATGGATTATACCATTAGCAAAACAAAAATCAGATACAGAATTTTGAACATATTCAAGAGCATTATCTGTACGTAACACTTTAATTGGAACTCCAAACTGAGTAAGAATCTCCTTATGAAACCTTTTGAAAATAGAAAGAAACTCAGAACGATCTTTTATTAAATAAAATCAGGTCATCCTAGAAAAATCATCCACGAAGATTACAAAATAAGGGAAACGTAACCTATTGGGTACACGACAAGGGCCCCAAATATCAGAATGCACTAAAGAAAATGGAGTAGAATTCTTAGGACTAGAACTCGAAGGGAAAGACGAACAATGATGTTTTCCTAACTCACATTGTAATGAAGTTAGAGACTTGCAATCAGAAATAAGAACCTTCATCTTAGACAAAAACAAATGACCAAGCCGTTGATGCCATTGAAGAGGAGTAGTAGTAGTAGTAGTAGTTGCAGCAATAGGTAAATGTTTAGTGGGCTCCAAGTAGGACAGACTAGCATGCTCACGTCCGCCACCAATCATCTCCTTGGTCCTGAGATCCTGAAAAGTACAATAGGAGGGATAAAAGGT
Source organism: Protea cynaroides (assembly GCA_028583415.1). Taxonomy (NCBI): domain Eukaryota; kingdom Viridiplantae; phylum Streptophyta; class Magnoliopsida; order Proteales; family Proteaceae; genus Protea; species Protea cynaroides. The sequence goes on along the minus strand of CM053267.1, from coordinate 54,054,909 downwards.
AGTGACACAATTGAGAGATTTAGTTAGTTGACTAATAGACAAAAGATTAAGAGGAAAATTAGGTACATGTAGGACAGAGGGTAAGGACATAAACTGGTTAAGAGAAACATTACCATACTGAGAGGCATTAGTAGATGACCCATCAGCAAGGTAAATAGTAATAGGTTTATTTGTGTTATGAATGGATGAAAAGACAGAGGACTGACCCGTCATGTGACAGGTAGCACCCGAATCAATGATCCAAGGGTGAGGGGATGTGTAGGAAAGAATGTCAGTTGTACCTGTACGAGCCAAAGTAGCAGTAGAAGAGGGTCCAGTGTTCTCAAGGTTTTTTGAACCCTTCGAAGAAGGGCTTCATACTGATCAGAAGATGGAGCAAGTGTAGATGGTGGAGCAGTCGGGGATGCATCATCAATGGTTACAGTATTCACCAAATTATTTGCCCATTCAGGGTGATCAAATTTATCCCAACATGTATCAGTAGTGTGGTTGGATTTATTGTAATGAGTACAAAAGCGGATAGATTTATCAATTTGAGAACGGCCATAGCCACGACCTCGGTTGGAGCCACCACCCCTAGAGGGGGTACCCCGACCACGACCAGCAAACAAAGCAGTTGTATCTTTTTGGGAAGTGTCAGTCTGAGGAACCAAACGTTGGAGACAAAAGAACGTCTTGCTTAGGGTAGGTATGGAAGCACCGGCAAGCAGCTGACTCTTCACAGCTTGATACTCAGAAGAAAAACCAGCAAAAAATTTGGTCACATAAAACTCAGACTGTTGAGTTTTCAGTTTGTTAATATCAGTAGAAAGAGGCTGCACAGCCTGGATCTCTTCAATGAGGCCTTTGAAGCCTCCATAGTAATCAGTCAGAGATTTATCACCAATGGAATAAGTAAACATCCTCTCATAGAGGTCATAAATCCTAGAAACATTCTTATCTTGACCATAGGTTTCCTTTAAATCAGCCCAAATGGCTTTGGCGGTTTCATGAAACATTATAGTAGGTAAGATCAAAGACTCTATACTATTCCATAACCAAGTTTGAACCATGAAATTATCACGAAGCCATGTATTATATGTCTTCACAGATTCTGGATCCTTAGGATCATGGTCAGGTGCATTATCAAACAACAATGATAGTTTTTCTATAGAGAGAATGTAGGCTTTAATAGCCTGAGCCCATAAAAGGTAGTTTGACACCCCTTTTAATTTTACAGAGATGATCTGAACTTCTGAAGGCTTATAATCAGTAATCACAACCAAGCAATGCAAATTAATTGTTCTACTTTCACCCGATTCAGCCAACCAGTTGGCCAAGAAAATAAGGCTCAAAAAGAAGCAAAGGAAGATGGAGGTAGTGGGGTTACACAATATATATCTATCTTTGTAGAAAAAAAATCTCGGTTCAATCAACCGAGTGGCCAAAGGAATGATGGCTCAAGAGGGGTGGTGGTAGGATGATAGGTAAAAATTGTAATGAATGCTTACCACATAGACAATAACAAGATGATCAAGATGTTATCAATCACACATGAACAACATAGTAGTAGGTATAGCAGATCTTGATCATCTAAAACACCAAGTAAAATTAGTACATAGGTAAAACAAAAATATCAATGGCTTATCAAACCAAGTGTTGAAGATAGCCAAGATCTAATGCTCTGATACCATGTAACAAAACCACATAAGTTCAAACACAAAATCAGAAAAACAAATAATGAAGAAGAGAGAAGAAGAAATTAGAAGAAGAAGAAGAAGTGGAGAGCAGATCACAAAAACAGTAAGGTGCTATAATTGAGATCAATACCTCTCCTTCTTAGACACCAATCTTATTTATAAGCAAAAAGAATCCAATTACATAGAGAAAGTCTCCATAAACAAGAAGAGACATAAAAGGAAACAAATAACAATAATAAGGAAACTAATAACAATTAAAAAAAAGGAAGGAAAATAAGAGCACCAGCTAGTGTCGCTGTCTCTAATTACCACCAGCGACATTGGCTGGTTCTTGGTCTGCTTGGCTGGGCCCATGTGGGCCTAGTTCATGTGAGCCATATTTAACACCCCTGTTTTCTTAAAATCTGTTCCTGAGAGGGCGACTGAGTTGTTAACTGATCCTCAGGCTGCCAGAAGCTACAGCATGCCCAATCGGGCTCTTTGGCAGGCATCATTTGATGCTTTCTTTGGTCTGCTCACAAAATACTGTATGAGCAAATATGACAGTATTGTGCAATCGTTGCTTATGCAAGCACGACCAAATACAGCGACTATTGGATCAGAAGCAGCAAAAGCTGTTAATAGAGAGAGTTGCCAGTGGAGCTGCTTCGAGCAAGTCTTCCTCACACTGATGAGCACCAGAGAAAACTTCTGCTGGATTTCGCAAAGCGCTCCATACCTGTCACTGGATTTAATGTCCATGGTGGGGGCAATGGTGGTCGCATAAATTCTGAGTCGGTGCCTGGTTAATAAAGAAGTAAACGGAAACATAAATGTTGTAGTTGGATAGTTAGTTTCTTTGCTTGCAACCCCTTGCATGCTTTTTCTCACAAGGGCCCATGATCGTGTGGCAATGCACGCAGTCGAAGCAATGGGAATTTAATTCCTGCTTTAGGAGTAAGTTTATTGCCTCAAGATATAATTGTTTACCTTTTCTTTTTTCGTTTTTCATTTTGTTTTCTCTTTAATGTTTCCCTTGGTATAAGTAAGAACTTGTTGTTATATATCATGTGTTTTATGTTGAAACTCTTTTTGGGGAGTCTGACTGGAAGTTTTTCTTCTTGGGAGCTTAATCTTGTTGCTCTGTGTTGGAACTCTAGAGAAAAATTCAAGTTGTAGTGGGGGGAGATATAATGAACAGACTACAGGCCAGGTCAATAACAGGAGGCCTTCCTTTTTGCTTTCTTTTATTTTCATGGAGCTGGGGAAAGATCTTGTGGTTTATCCTTTTGGTTTATTGAGGGGCCTTGTTTTTTCTTTGTATGGTGACACTTGTTCATGTTTTATGTACTTGGGATAAAGCAGGTTGGTCAGAGGTTGCAAGGAAAATTGTAACCATTGATACAGCTGTTTAGACAAAAGATCCATGCAATTCTTTCACTGTTGGTTTTGTTGATTCTAGATTGCAGCCATTGCTGGGTTGCTGGGTATGTTCGTAGATAGATATATTATGATGTGAAGATCTCGAATTGGAGCTTTGTTGTGGGAGATTCACTACTTAGCAGGAGCTGAAATCATGAGACTGTAAGTGCAGGTCTGGCCTTTGTTTTAGTTACTCCCTTCAAGAAATGGGTCGATGGTTCTCATGGGCCTTGGGCTTGGATCTACACGGACAAGGATCCATGGTTCTCATCGCCTTCAGCCTTTCCGGTCCATATGGATTTTACGGTCTTACATCAGTCGAGTTTGCCTGGTCGACCCAAAAGGAGGAAGGGGTTCTTCATTCCAAGGGCTTCTCCACCAAGTGGTGACAACAGTTCTTTTGCATCCCTCACACAACAGAATTGAATTTGGCGGAGAGAGTGAGCGGGATGATGTGGGCTAAGTTTTGTTGAATCCAATCCATCAAGAAAAGAAGAGAGAGATGGGTGGGTGTGGATAGTGCTGAGAAACTAGCAAAACCGGTATCTAGGCAGTGAGTTTGTGTCCGATTCAATTTCCGACCAAAGCGAAAACGGAAGATCTTGAGAGCCCCTCTGGTTTTTAGCAACGCTTTGGCAATGCCATCGGACAGCATTGCCCTCTCTATAGATATGAATAATCCTCCAAGAACCTGTTTCGAAAAAAAAAAGGTTCAAAACGCTGCCGATCATAGAGATAACGCCGCCGATCAAAGAGATAACGCCGAGGAATTGTCATATTTTGTAAGCATACCACCATAGCTACCGAATCACACTCAATCCAGAGATTGAAAAAACCCATCTTTCCCCCAAAGCTTGCATTACTTAGGTTTCCCAAAGCATTACCATCAACATTAAGTTTAATCCAGCATACCATGGGGTAGCATCAGCGTCTCACCTACTTTGTATTTGAATACACTACTATCCAAATTTGAATTGTTTATCAACTACTCTATTTGAAATTCGATGCATGTGTAAAAAACAATTTAAATTTAATTTTTAACAAGATATCGGGTTAAAATTGAATTCGAATCCAAAAAGTATACAGTTTTTGAAATGTATATATGATGATAACCATAAAAAACACAAAATTACAATTTTATTCTCTGTTTCTCATAATTTGTCATCTTATAATTTATAGAAACATAAATCAAAGGAAAAGATATACATCTTACAATTTTATTTCATTTTTTAAAATAAATAAATATATTTTTTTAGGCAATATCCGTCATAACCCATAAGACTACCAAAACGGAACGGATTGTATCCGATTAGTTTAGGTGATATCCAATCTCTTTTATCTGAATTCGATTGTTCTGATTCGGATTCCGATACCGATTACTGGTTAAGTACTGGGATGGGTCTTGGATCCATATGGAAACCATCCAATAGGTCCAGTTGCAACATCTCAGTTATATATGTTTAAGAATAATAAAAAAATATTTTAATATTAAAAAAAAAAAAAAAAAACCTGAACCAACCATAATTCAGACCAAAAAAAACTTATTATCAGCTATCCATTGAATAGATATAGTACATATGGGTGGTATGATACATGAGGATTCAATCAACCATGAAAAAAATAATCAAATTGTCGTATACGTTATAGATAAATATCACGTATATACAGTACCCTTTTTTTACTAAGGATATGTTTGGTATCATTTTTATTTTTGATTTTTGCTATTTTTGTAAAAAGTATTTTTAAAAACCATTTTTGATCAAAAATAAAAAGTCATTTGATAATTATAATAAAAAATAGATTGTAGAATGAGAAATAGATTTGATATACCTATATCTAAAAATAATTTTCTTGAGGAGTTCAATTTTCTCCTTGAACTTGCCATTAATAGGAGAACATGACCCTCTCACTTCTAACTTCACATGCTCTTGTTATGTCAGTAATACTATCATCAGCCCAAATGGAAACCTATCATTTTATCATTAATCTCTCTCCATTTCCTTGTTAAGTCCAAGAAAACGAGTGATTATTTACCAAAAAAAAGAAAAGGAAAACAGAAAACGAGTGATTCAAAAAGGCCAAAAGGAATATTTTTTTTTCTTTTTGGGTAAAGAAAGGCTCTGTTTCCTTTTTGTTGAGTTTGGCTAGTGAGAAAGAGAAAAAGTTAGAAAAAAAATTCTAGTCAGAGAAAAGGTTAGAAAAGAAATCCTAGTCCGGAGTCTCAGGACCATAGTTAGTTAAAACGGAAACGGCAAAAAAATGAAATGCTATGGTACAGATTTTAAACTGCAAAAATAAAAATCGGTACGGTTAAAAAAACAGTCAAACATTTTGAGAATTGCAAAAAAAAAAAAACGGATGGTACGGATTTTAAACGGATCAAAACTAATACGGTACGACGAAAAAACGGTAATATATTTTCATAAATTATGGAATGATAAATAAGAACTAAATAATGAGATGGATCTCACAAATAAATAACAATAAATAATTAAAAAAAAATAAAACAAGAGAAGATAATGGATGGAGAGAAAAAGTATTTAAAGAAGAAAAATAAATATTAAATAGATAATGATGAGAGAGAGAAGATAGAGTTAATGAAAGGAAAGAGAATGATAGAAATTATGAATTTCAAAATCTCTTTACATTTTTATCCCATATCGATTGTGAACTAAGGAATAGTGTAAAAAGTTATCTATAAAAGAGGGAGATGGGATGAGTTGCTTGTTAGTTGGATTTGTTCGATAGTTGAGTAGTTGGGTAGCCTAAAAATGTTTCTTTTATAAAATAGTAAAAACCTTTATTATTCTGTTTTTTAATAAAAAAACGAAAACGCGTTTAGTACTTGTTTAATACAAGTTTAGGATGCTGATGGTGACTGTATAACGTTTTTTTCCATACAATTAAGATCAATACAGGAATATGCGTTTTAAGCGATATAATACAGTATGGCCGTATTATACGCGTTTTTTAAGTAACAAAACTCTGGACTCTGGATTCCCTTTTGCCTTTGGCAATTATTCACATGGAACCCACTTTGGATCTGAATCACTCCTCTAATGATGTGCCGCTTCATCTGCCTTAAAAGACTCTTTAGTGCTGTGGGCCCATTTAATTAATAGGAGTCTTTTGCATACATGCCATGTGGCTTCAGTAGATTCTCTGATTTAGACAATGATCAAGGAGTGGTACCCACTCGTTTGACAATGAATAATATTAGTCTGTTTGTAACCAAACAGGTTACAATCAGAGTTTTTAACCTGATTTTTCTGCCCCCAGTATGTTGTGATATTATCAGAATTAAAAGGGTAAATTCATAACTTTTTTTTTTGGGTAATTATCACCTTAAATTTTATTTCCTTTTCTTCTTCATCTACGACCTTGATTCCATGGCTGGTGCCTCTTTTTTTTTCATCAAGTTTTATTGAAATTAGAATTTTTTTTCGTATGTATGCGCTTGGACTTTACTTTTTTCTTTTTTTTCTTCTTGGTCCAATATTTGTTCTCAAAGGTCATCGTTTCCATGTAGAATTAGACTCTCCAAATTTAAGATCAACCTTTCCTTCAATGATTTTACAACGAATAGAAATTTTTCCATTGGAGAGAGAGAGAGAGAGAGAGAGGGCCATTGGTCAGCTGGCCCTTCCGAGATATAGGCACGCTGAGCCTTCGATGTTGATCCCTTAGGATGGAGTAAGACGCGAGGCAGGGGGGTACAAAATTACGAAAAGGAGTTATGATAACCGCTTTGTCTTATCGCATCCCAACATCGTCTTTCCCTCCACAGACCACTAATCCAATGTCATATGATGGACCTCGCGCTTCATACCCTCATCTCGCCGAATTAATATAGGAATTCAATAAAAGAACTAATTATAAGAAAAGATCATATTAGGATCAATTCAAGAACTAATTATAAGAAAATGTCATATGCTTCAAAAAAATGGAGTCGGACTAAGGGTGTCAACGGGTCGGTCTGGGTCGGTTTCGGTCCGGGTTAAATCGGTGTTGGGTTTTATAAGTCCAGCCCAAAACATGTCCATTAAGAATTCGGGCTGGGGTGGGCTGCGCTGGACACAATAACTAACGGCCTGATCCGGTGTCGATTTGTTATTGGACTGGGTTTAATTGAGGTGATTTCGGGTTGGTTCGGTCCGGATCGGGCTTATCGGGCTTATCGAGCCCCTTTTATATGTAAACTATATAGCATATTTTATTATTTCTATCTATAAAATTAGCATTATTCATTCCATATGTATGTAATTTAATAAATATAACAATTAACATAATCTTTTCAACTATAGATTCACATAATCTTCTAGATCATGAAATGAACTCTAATAATGTAACACAATCTAATAAAATTTAAAACCATTAAAATTAAGAATTGGGTCCGAACGGACCTTACCGGTGTTCGGGTTGGATTTTATCGGTTTGGGCTCGGTCCGTGCTACCGGGCCGGGCCCAATTTTGACACCCTTAAGTCGGACACAACAACAATTCATATTATCGACTATGGAGAATTTTCGTTGTCAAAAATACTTTTTCGTCACCAATTATTTTCACCGACGCAAGGGTTTGTGTCGCCATTTTGGTCACCGTAGCAGCCGTCGAGTCCAAGTATCCAATATGTATTGGTCATTTTCATTGATTCGTTCAATCATTGTATGAATCTAATGGAAAATTGACATGTGATTAATACTATGTATAATAATATTAAAATATAATTGGATTGGGGAATCGTTATATTCAAAACCGATACGAATTCACATATATGATTGATCCGATACCAATTACTTGAACCATGATCGAATACATGATTTGGGGTTTATCCCGATCAAAATTAGCTTGGGATCGATCCATCAAGGAATTGTTGGGGAGAGCTTGAACTAAAATCGAAAGATCTGTTTTTTTTTTTGTTTTTTTTATTTATTTATATTAGGGTTTGATATAGTAACATCGAAGATCAAGGTGGCTGCCTTGGAAGAGCAAATTTTGGAGGAAGGGTTTGAAATTTTTATATGAAACAGTGAAACTTTAATATTTATATTTAATTTAAAATTTTGAATATTTCACAATAGTTTCTTTTCAGTTTCCTCAAATCCATATCATTGTTCTCGTAGATCGATTTTCCCCTTGTTTAAGATATCGTTTAACCTTGAGGTGGTTTAAGATATCATTTAATCTTGAGATTCGGACCCTATTTATAGGATTCTAGTGTGGGTCCCGTGCACCTCTACAACAGTATATGTCTGAAATAGTGGTGGTCAATTATGCCCTTGATTTTAGCAAATAATGCTGGATATGCACCTAAGATTCATTTTAGTTAAAGAGACATTTATGCCTCTAAAAACTGCGGGCCTAGAAATGACCACGTGCTGCATTTCCATTGGCGGTATTATTTATACCCAACATAAATTAAGTTAAATCTTTCAAATGATGCCATCTACTGGAAACACAGAATATTTTAAAATGTTGTGAGAAGAATATGTGACTCAATTTAACTCGTAAATACTTAAAGTAAATTATTAGAAAGTAAATATGTTTTACCACATACTAAAAATGAAATCATATATCTTCCATCCATCAAAGTGATGCAAAAATTTACCAAGCATGGTTGGGTGAAGAAAATAATCCCAAGAAGATGTTGTATGGTGGTGGGAATTGTATGAAATGAGCATAGTGATTTTTTTTTTTTTTTTAATGACGATTATCCAAACATTTGGCTTGACTAATCACGTGGTCCATACTGTTTTTTTTTTTTAACCTGCTACTAATTTTATCTAAAAGAACATCTACCAAATTTAAAATTCAAAATTTTTGTGTGGCATTTTACGAAAATAAATTCTGATTTTTTTAAGGTCGATATAATTTCCTCTTCTTGTTTTTACAATAATTGTAGTTAAAATTTTATGTTAAATTAATTACAGCCTCACAAAAATTAGGGAAGGGTCAAGTAATAGTCTTACCCTTAGACTCCCAGTATAGATAATTAGTTGCCTACCCTAAAATGAACCAAAACAATTGGACCTACACTTTGAGTGATGGTCGAGTAAGGTGGGTAAATGGGTAAAAACAGATAAATAAATATGTTAAATCATAAATGGATGAAGGTCCCACAACATCAACCCTGGGGAATCTATTATACCATAAAAATAGATGGGGCATGGCTCTTTTGCACTTAGGTGCATCCTTCACGTGATTCTATCTCCGTGCATATGGGGTGTCTAAGGATAGAGATAGAATCACGTGAATGATGTATGTAAATGCAAAGGAACTAGACTCAAATAGGTGCTCATAATTGATAACTTAAATCAAGTGTGTCAAATCTGATGGAACCGGGAAAATAAACCAAAACCGGCTGATAAAATATGAACCAAAACTATTCAGTATGGTTTTCCGTATAATTAAAACGAATAAATGGTTCGAAACTGGTTTAGAACCATTAAACTGTAATTTAATTGGATAAAAACCGAGTAAAACAGATTAACTGTCTATATCTTTGTGCTATTTAGAAGTAGAAAGCAGAAAGCAGAAAGCAGAAAGCAGAAAGCAGAATGCAATGGGTTATTACTATATTATAACAAATATCTCATGACTATATGAGATTAAAATATTGGATGAAGAGATTAAAATATATGAGATTCTACTAGCCATGATAATTTTATGTAGTATATAACTTTTGCTTCTTCCTATGAATCGCATAAATAACCATTTATAAACCAATTAATCAAAACCAATAATTAATTAGTTCGGTTTTAGTTTCTACTATACATGTCTTGAATCCAACAAAATTGATAAACCATTTATAAATGGATTTATATCATTAACTTAATGAAACCCACAAAGATAAGGGGAGGAGAGAAATTATCTAGAGGAGAGAGAGAGAGAGAGAGAGAAATTATCTAGAGGGGAGAGAGAGACAGAAAATTCCCACACTAGCCTTTAGGATCTTTTCCCTTCATATGTATTGTGGTTTTTTTTTTTTTTTTCTTCATAGGATAGGTACAACACCGGTCAACACCAAAAGGGTTAACGATCCCATGGTATTGCGGAATATCATCCGCAAAAGCACACTCCCACACCTGATGTGAGACTAATCCTAACACCAGGGTGATTGGAGATGAACCTTAAACCATACTTTGAAAGTTATATTTTTAGTTATATTTCTAGTGACAAAAACAGTTGCTCACTCTTTTTCTAATAAGGCCCTATCATTAGTGTGTACAAGATCAAATTTCAATCCTTAGGTTCAGGCAAATTGTATTCTGAATTCTTTGACAGCCAAAAAAAATATAAAAAGGCCAACATAAGAGGATCATATATATTGTTATAAAAGAGAAAAATTGTCATATGTACGGACTTCTATTGTCTTTTGTCGTCAGTCGTGCCAACTGTCCATCGAACAATCGATGAATCCCAACTAGTTCAATGGATGAATGGTGGGCTAGGCAACAAGAGAGGATTTTTCTCCTACTATAAGCACGGATCCAGATTCTGGACTCGAAATGCCTTTCGAGTGACTAGGCCTTAGTTCTTTGTACGTGTCCTGATGCAGTTTCAGTCGTTGAATCCCCTCATTGCCAAGCGGCAGCCAGATAGAGGATTTGAATCCAATTCTTCTTTCCTGTTTTTGATATGGGAAAAAAATTATTTTCTAAACGAAAACCATGCACAAACAAAACATGTTGAAATAAATAATCACTTTGTTCATGACTAAGTTTTCAAGAAACTATTAGATGTGATTAGGTATCTCTGCACTGAAGATCAACTGGCCGATGTAATGAACAAACCTCTCGCTGTCAACAGATTTTGAAAGTTACGAGACAAACTGACGATTCATGATCACCACATCAGTTTGAGGGGGTGTATTAAGCACTTACCGATTTCACAGAATGACTTGCAAGAGGGAGGAGATATCGGAGGAATATATACTTATGAATTTCTCTAGCAGCTATTACGTAACATCTCTACCATCGGTTAGGAAACTATCTTTCAAATGATGTAATTCAAATATATAGGACTCTAGAGTTTAGTGGACTCTACATTGTTGTCACCAATTATTTAATAGATGAGACCTCCTACCAATATGTAAGGACAGTTATTTGATTTTCACTCTCTATCAGTTTTCGAGCCCATTTTGTTTTTCTGACTGTTAATATCAGTCATCGATTTTTCTGACGAAGCCCAAATTTTTGTGTGCACATAATTGGGAGGGTCTTAAGTTTGGAGGTTGATTCACAGGAACTCATTACACCATAAGGGGTAAATACAATTTTAAGGAGAGTGTCTATATATGACTCGGCCCATCCATTGCTTCAATCCGATCTCATATTGTAAGTTCCATTTTATTATAATATTTATTTATATGATAATTGTTGCATATTCGTATAATATACATTGTATTGAGTGATTTGTATCAATCCATCTATTAAGTTAAGTCTTAAACAATATTTTATTGTTGTTTTTCCTATCTCTTTTTTTTTTCTTTTTTAATTTTTCTTACAATCAATATGAACCTATAGGCCTACACACTAACAATGAAATCATAAATCTTTCATCCATCGCGGGGATGCAATGATCAGCAATTTATCTAGGCATTGTTCGATGAAGAAAATAATCCCTAGATGTTGTTGTCTGGGGGTAGAAATTGTATGAAATGAGCATGATTCTACTAATTTTATCTAAAGTTACTCTTTGGTATAGTTTAATTTTTTTTTATTAATTATTTATCATGAATCATTCGAGAGAATATAAATTATGAGTCATAAATAATAACGGTGATACTATTAGACATAAAGAACTAATAATGTATTATCACAATGATGATAAGCTCATTCTAATCTATTTGTATATTTTAGATTATATTAATCTATGTTAAATATAAATAAATACCATAAATCATACCAAACAACTACATATATCATAATACATTATATAACGTTAAATCTATTTAATACATACCAAAGAGAGACTAAAACAACATCCACCTAATTTATAATTCAAGATTTTTGTGTCGCATTTCAGGAAAATGAATTCTGATTTTTTTAAGATCAACATAATTTCCTCTTCCTCTTCCTCTTATTTATTTATTTTTATTTATGATAGTCGTAGTTAAAAATTCTGTTAAATCAATTAAAGCCTCACGAAAATTTGGGTAAGGTCAAGTAATGATCTTACCATTAGACTCCCGGTATAAATTACTTGCCTAACCTAAAAGAACCAAAACCATTGCACTTACACTTTGAATGATGGTAGAGTAAGGTCGGTAAAAGGGTAAAAACATATAAATGAATATGCTAAATCATAAATGGATGAGGGTGCATCATTCACGTGTACATAAGTGCAAAGGAACCAGACTTCAACCTCATAAAATACGAATCAAAACTAATTAGGCTCTCTTTAGTATGTATTACAGAGTTAATTATATAATACATTATTAACATTTGTAGTTGTTTGACATGATTTATGGTATTTATTATATTTAAAATAAATTGATATAATCTAATATTTAAAAATAAATTAGAAAATATTTATCATTATTGTGATAATCTATTATTACTTCTTTATGTCTAGTAGTATTAAACAGTTATTTTTTGTTTATAAAAAAAACAATTATTATATATGACTCGTAATTTATGAACATAAATTATTTATCATAAATAACTCATAAACATAAATATAAATTATATCAAAGAGAGCCTTAGTTTGATTTTCTGTAAATAAAAGGAATAAATGGTTCAAAATCGGTTTAGAACCTTTAAATTGTTATTTAACTGAAAAAACGAGTAACACCGATTAACTGTATATATCTTTGTGCTAATTGGAAGTGGGGAGCAGATAGTAATGGGTGAAGAGATTGAAAACAATTTACGTGGAAGTGGGGAGCAGAAAGTAATGGGTGAAGAGATTAAACAAATATCTCATGACTAGATGCAATTATTGGATGAAGAGATTAAAATATATGAGAGTGTATGGTCATGATATTTTTATGTAATGTATAATTTTCAATCCTTCCCATGAACCGCATAAATAAAAATGTATGAACCAATTAATAAAAACTGATTCTTAATCGGTTTGGTTTTAATTTTTAGTATACAAGTCTCGATTCCAACTGAATTGATAAACCGTTTATGAATTGATTTCTATTCTCAACTTCAATGAAACTCACAAGAAAAGGGAGGAGAGAGAAACTATAGATAGAGAGAGAGAGAGAGAGAGAGAGAGAGAGAGTTATGAGAGAGATTGTAGGAAAAAATCCCCACACTAGCGAAGTAGGATCTTTTTCCCATCATATGTATATATATATTTTTTTCTTTTTTCTTTTTTTGGTACATCACTAGCTAACATCGAAAGATTTAACCAACCCATGGTGTTGCGGAAGCCATATATCCACGAAAACACCCTCACACACCTGATGTGGGACTAACCCTAACCAAAACATTAGCACATGGACCTTCAACTTTACTTTGAAAATTGTATTTTCAGTTTTATTTTTGGGGAGCACAACAGCATTATAGACTTTTTTTCTAGGAGAGTCCTGTCGTTAGCGTGTACGATGTCAAATTCCAATCCTTGGATTCAAGCAAATTGTATTATGAATTCCTTGAGTACTACAAGTATTATTTTTATTTTTGTTTTTTTTACCTGTTTTTGTTTTTATATGTGTTTGGTTGAATGATCTTTATAAAAGAAAAAAAAATATAAATAACTTGAAAAAGAAAAAAAAAGGTCAAATTTTGGTTTCTAGAAAAAAAAAACTGTTTTTATTTGTTTTTTTGTAACATTTAATGAACATGTGTTTTTAATGAAGATAAAATGACAAAACCATTTTTTTTTATAACATATGCTTTTTTTCTACTCCTCTTTCTTTCTCCCTCTTTGTTTCAAGGATTCGACTACTTTAAAACATTTTTTTTGGCCATCCAAACTTTGATCCATTCCATTGGATGTCAAGATGTCAAGTATAGGTAGTTGTAGATCATTTGATCGAAATGAAATTTGGAATGGGTGCACTTGATAATATGAATCACTTGAAAAATAAACGTATCTTTCGGTTAACCTAGCCTCCTCTGGTAATAGTTTACAAATTTCTACTCGATGGGAGAAGGAGATTTCTAGATATCAAGGTTTGAAAAATTCTGCACTTAAAAGAAATCCAACTCTTGTTTTTTTATTTTTTATTTCGGTCGCCTCAGTTGTACTTTTTTGGCCGTTCAATTTTTTATCGGATCCATTGATGTCAAGACTATGAAAAAAGAGAGAGGTAAGGATGTCTAAATTTTAAATAGATCAGATAAGAAGATCACAAAATATCAATGTATAGAAAATTATGCAACTTGAAGAAATTCAACTCTTATTCTTGATTTCGGCCAGCTCAGATGTACTTTTTAGCCGTCAAACCTCCAATAAGATCCGTTGGATGCCAATGCCAAGAAAAAACAATAAGGGTATCCGAATTTAATGTCGAGTGAATAAGGGGATCACAAGATATTATGGTTTTAAAAAATTTTACAACTTGAAAAAACAAAAATAGATATCTATTTTATATAAAATATCAAACTTATTTTTCATTCTAAAATATATTATACATAGTAATTACTAAGGGTGTCAACGGGCCTGTTAGGGCCGGTTTTGGTTCGGATTGAACCGGTGTCGGATTTTATAAGCCCAGCCCAAAACATGTCCATTAAGAGTTCGAGCTGGGTGGGGCTGCGCTGGACACAATAACTAACGGACTGGTCCGGTGTCGATTTGTTATCGGACTGGGTTTATTGAGGTGATTTCGGACTGGTTCGGTCCGGACCGGACTTATCAAGCTTATCAGACCTATTTTATATATAAGATATATAGCCTATTTTATTATTTCTATTTATAAAATTAGCATCATTCCTTCTATATGTATGTAATTCAATAAATTGTAACAATTAACATACTTTTTTCAATTATAGATTTATAAAATATTTTGGATCAAGAAGTGAACTATAACAGTGTAATATAATTTATCAAAATTTAAAACCATTAAAATTAAGAAACTGGGTCCGGATGGACCTTACCGGTATTTGGATTAGGTATTATTGGTTTGGGTTAGTTCGGGCTTCTTAACCGGCAGTCTGGTCTGATTTCGGTCTAGACTGAAACGGTGTCGGGCTTTACAAGTTGAGACCGAAACCTGTCTATTAAGGTTCGATCCAGACTGGATTCGGATTATATTGGACCAGCTCGGTCTGTGCTATCGGGCCGGACCCATTTTTGACACCCTTAGTAATAACCAAACAACATTTTATTTTTTTTTATCAAAAATGATTTTCAAAAATATTTTTTAATAAATAAGCAAAAAATAAAAAATTGTTCCAAATAGAATCTAAATAAATTTCCTTCTTACCAATCCATTTGGTTCTTGACCTTTGGTCTATGATACAAAAAAGAAAATCATTTTCCTAGGACTAAAGATGTAAATGGATAATCGAAAATTTGAATTTGATTCAAATTCGTATTCATTTAAGGGAATCTAAAACAAAAAAATCGAATTCGGATGCAAATTCAGATAGACATGTTTGGAGAAAGAATCGGATTCGGATATTACTCAAAAAATGCGCCCATAATCCGCTCCGATATGTGACCTGTTTGTATATTCTCTGTGTTTATTAAAATCATTTATATATTCTGCTCCGATACATTCGTACGCTCTCTTTATTTTATGAAGGATCATTTTATATTCTTTACGTTTTACCTAGGAAAAGGAAAAAGCAGGTGAGGTCCATCGGATAGATGATTGAGAGAAATATTATTAAAATATTTTATCATTATCATGAGGTTTGCGTGGGAAAAGGGAATGGCATGGGTCGGTGCCTCGACGGAATAATGGATCCGCATCCTCTACTCCCAGTACTGGGAGGACAGCGGTAATCTATTCTCGATGATCAATACATGGCTTTCTGTAAATCCAAGATTTATGTGTGAGTCATACCCAATTGATAAGTCAAATTGACAAGGGGTGTCGGTTAGAACATAGGTCTCAGATCACCCGAGAATCACATGTCGGCCATCATGATTGGATCATCGCATCTTCCCAGAACCATTAGGAGGAGGGATCCACATCCTCTCCCGCTTGAGTTTGGGTGGGACTGGGGGGCCGGATGGATACCGCCACCTTTTGGTGGATCGACATTCTTATCGCTCGCAGTTTGCGACTTGAATGGAGGATTCACATCCACTCGAGAGCCAGGTGATGGCCATCTATCCGGATCGTCAAGTCTCCCGCCCAAACTCAGACGAGAGACGATTTCTATACTTGAAAGGAGACGATGTAAATCCTGGGATAATCGAGGGCACAGCTTTGACACACTTGTATATATTATTTTATGTATTTTATTTTGACGTTTTAGTTTATGTCGATTTTTCTAGTTAGGTTGGTTTGTGTAAAAAATTGTTGCAGACGCTAAATCACACCGGAGACTTCATTTTGGTTATTTCTCAAGTTTTGCTTGCTGCGGCATGAAAGATGGGTGGAAGGATGAGAGTGAAAGTTGTTTTTTATTTGAGGTTTTCTTTTCTTTCTCATCCAAAACGTGGAGCAGCAACAAGATAAAGGAAGCAAAGGAAACAGAGATTTGGGTAGGATTTCTCCCCACCGTGTAATTCGCCTCTACTCATATCTTCGTTTATTTACAGTCCATCATCTTTTCTCTAAATCTCTCTCTGCCTCTGTGTTTCACTGTCTCTCGGTTCATTACTCTAAATTTGGGGTTTTTTTTAAAGAAATTTCTTGGGTTTTTTCAGTAGTCCTTCGTCCTCTTTCTCCATCTATCTCTCACTCTATTTATCTCTCTCAGAAAATTTGTAGCTTTAGGTGTTTCAATTACAACCTGATTTTGGGGGGTTCGATTAAAATCTGATTTTAGGGGGTTCGATTAAAATCTGATTTAATTAAAATCTGATTTAGGGGGTTTCGATTAAAATTTGATTTAGGGGGTTTCGATTATGTTAGAGGCCATAACAAATTGATAGGTGATTTCAATACGATCTGATTTTATAATCTGATATCTGATTTTATATTCTGGATTTTTTTTACTGCTTTACTGTGTCCACTCATTACCTCACTTGGAGGGAGGGATTGAGGAGTTGGATACTTGGATCTCAAGCTTTCATAATGGCTCTATGCAACTCTAGAGATCCGAATCTCCTTTCACGAAGCCCTCTTCTCCTTCACCGTAAGATCTTCATCTTTCTCCTCTTCCTGAAGCTGATTCCTGCTGCAAATTGTATGTTCTTCAATTTTTCCAGTTTTGATAAAAACCCAAAAGATATTAGGTTAGAAGGAAGTGCATCTATCTCAGGTCAAGTTATCCAAGTCACTGGATACCCACCTAGCAGAAACAGAGTTGGCCGAGCTTCATATAGAAAGCCAGTGTATCTATGGGACAAATTAACAGGAAATCTCACTGACTTCAACACCCATTTCTCTTTTATTATCAATTCCAATGAGTACATCTTTGGTGATGGGCTTGGTTTTTACCTTGCCTCCATGGATTCAACCCTCCCTTTAAATACTACAGGCACTTTTCTTGGTCTTGTTAATTCAAACTCCACAGAAGATCAGATTTTTGCATTGGTGTTGGATACAGCCAGCCAAGAATGGAACCCTAAGAACCAATTTAGTAAAATCAATACTTACTCTCTCAAATCTCAGGTTTGTATACCATGGGATGATAGTGTCATTGTGGGTGGAAGAAAAGCTAATGCTTGGATAAGTTACAATTCTAACACTAAATTGTTGAGTATCTTTTTGAGTTATTATGAGAATTCAGTTTCTTGGGGGAACTCCACTATGTCTTACACTGTTGATTTGAGGGATAAATTATCAGAATGGATTTATGTTGGCTTTTCAGCTGCCACAGGGTCAATCACTCAGTCATATAGTGTTCTCAATTGGGAGTTTAGTTCAAATTTGGATATGGGTCATGATTCAAAGAAGAAAAAATTGGAGTTGGGACTTAGTATTGGTGGAGGTTGCTTGGTTGGCTGCGTTGGTTTGGTTTTGTTCTTATTGTGGAAGAAATTGAATAGAGATGGAGAAGACACTGAAGTGATATTTGATGAAACAATTGATGTTGAATTTGAAAAGGGAACAGGACCTAGAAGGTTTTTATATGGCGAATTGGTTCGCGCAACAAATAATTTTGCAGAGGAAAAGAAGCTTGGAGAGGGAGGATTTGGAGTTGTTTATAGAGGTTTCTTGAGTGATTTGAACATAGATGTTGCTGTTAAGAGAATATCTAAAACATCCAAACAAGGGATAAAGGAATTTGTGTCTGAGGTAACAATCATTAGCAGATTAAGACATAGAAATTTGGTGCAAATTTTGGGGTGGTGCCATCAAAGAGGTGAACTTCTTCTTGTTTATGATTTCATGCCAAAGGGGAGTCTTGATTTAAATCTATATAGAGGAGAAGGCTTATTGGCATGGGATGTGAGGTACAAGATAGCTCTTGGTTTGGCTTCTGCATTACTATATCTGCATGAAGAAGGAGATCAATGTGTAGTACACAGAGATATTAAATCCAGTAATGTCATGTTGGATTCAAATTTCAATGCTAAACTTGGGGATTTTGGATTGGCTAGGTTGATTGATCATGAAAAATCTTGTAAAACAACTGTCTTAGCTGGAACCAGAGGTTATATGGCACCTGAATGTGCTACAACTTGGAAAGCTACAAAGGAATCAGATATCTTTAGTTTTGGAGTTGTTGCATTGGAAATTGCCTGTGGGAGAAGACCTGTAGATCTTAGTGCTGATGAAAGCAGAGAATTGTTGGTAAAGTGGGTCTGGATACTCTATGGAAAAAGAAAGTTTCTTGAAGCAGCTGATGTGAGACTGAATATGGATTTTAATAAGCAACAAATGGAATGCTTGATGGTTGTTGGGTTATGGTGTGCTCATCCTGATTACAAACTCAGACCTTCCATTAGACAAGTTCTGCAAGTCCTTAATTTTGATGCTTCATTGCCCATTCTTTCATCCAAGATGCCAGAAACCACATACTTTGATTCTCCATTAAATTGTTTGGATGCTTCTTCATCTGCAGCACCTTTAAGCATTACTGATTTTGAGAGAGGTCGAGCCTAATGTTGTTATAGAAGGCTCTTTGGTATGTATTATGGAATTAATTATTAATGACATATAGTTGTTTGGTATGATGTATGGTACTTTTTTATATTTAAAATAAATTGATATAATCTAAAATCGACAAATAGGTTAGAAGGTGTTTATCATTATTGTAATAATCTATTGTCACTTATTTATGTCTAGTGATTCCAAATAGTTACTATTTATGTCTAGTGATTCCAAATAGTTACTATTTATGACTCATAATTTATTTTTATGAATGATTTATCATAAATAGCTTTCAAGGGCAATATTGTAGTGTTTTGTGGTCTCATGCCTACTAAGTACTGAAACACTGCTATGAGATTTCTATCTTTGATAGATACTAAGCATGAATGCTAGTCTCTTTTTGAAGTTTGAATATTTAATTTCTAATCTTCTGTACTTACTAGATAGAGGATACTCTGGTACATTGAACTTTTCATGTCCTTTTCCTATTCAGAAGTTTAAAATACTGCCTTCGCTAGTTTTTTTGATTTATCTTTTTGAAGGTATGAACCACCATTTAAAATTATCGTTTGTTTGGGATTTGCAGGCTGAAGGTTAAGGATCTTCATCTGATATTGATGATCTTGCCAGTACTTTTTCAAAGGTGGTTTCTTTAACCCTGATATGATCAAGAATGAAATGTAGAATATATAATATTCATTGTATTACTTGAAAAATGCTTAAAATTTGCTCTTTGTTTATCTCCGTACTATGTAAGGTTAAATTGTTCCTGGTCATCAAATTACCTTTTCTGATCTTTAGCTATACTAAGGCTTAAGTCTGTAATGGGGGAAAAATTTAACTATTTAGTTGGTCTCTACGTACACTCATTCATTAAATGTTTTTCTGTTGCTGTGTAAAATTGTAATAGTTTCTTGGAAGAGACTCCAGTGTTTGCAGTGTACTACGACTGCCATCACCATGTCGGTATATGAACCTAGATGTTCCTTTAAACTTGGCAGTCTGTATTAGACATTTGATATGATATCATGTTGAAAAGATGAACCTTGTCCTTGTACTGCATCTTCTTGATTGGGATTTCTATGTTTGGTGGTGTATAATGTCTATCTTTATTATAATTCAGTGTCTCCATGGCTGAATGGAGATATTATTTGACTAATATGATTTTCATGATTATTTGTATTTTCTGAATAGTCAATTTCATTTTTCTCTGACCGACAAAAGAGTACAAGATAATTATTAGTTTTAATATATATATAATGGTAGCTGTCATATTGTTTTGCTGTAGTACTGGAAATAACTGATGTATGTTCCTTGTGCTTCTTCCACTAGATTATATCCATTCACTGTCTTTCCCGGTGAATCCCTTAACTGTTGAACAATCAGTCTCAATAATGTTTATTTAAAATGGAGCTTATTCATAAGCTTGAGAACTTTGCCGTTGGACATAATGGAGATGTGTTAAATCTCTGCGTGAAGTACCTTCGATTGATCCAGCTTGTTGCAGTGCAGTATTGATCGACTCAACTATAAGAAATGCGTTCAACTAAAGTAGTTAAACACAGAATATCTCTTGGGACTTTGTTTGCCTAACAATTTGTAATTATATCAGGTTTAGGCTCTGGTGAATAATATAGCATGGAATGTTGCTATTCTTTATCCTTTAGTTCTTACCAAAAAAAAAATTGTTTATCCTTCAGTGGTTAGTTTTAACTGAAACACATTTTTTTTTTTTCTTTAAAAAAAAAAAAAAAAAAACCCTTCTGAGTAATATGTCATTTGCTTTTGATCATCATTGAATAAACTTTCCTTTTACTTCTTGAAAGATTTTGTAAATTATTTGCTTCAGGAACATAGTATTTTATTTCATTTGCCTCATTATGTTTTGTAACTTCTTACAGTGTTATTGTTAAATTTGAACTGTGGCTTCCAATTTTTTTGTTTATTATTCTAAATTGGTATGTCCAATTACAGCTGACAACGTCATTAGTGATCCAAGAAATGCAGGAGTTATTGGTGATAGGGGATCTTTTTCTAGGGAAAGTGAGTAAATTTCTTTCATTTATTTTCTCACTGGCCTATGCTATAAAACTGAGATTGTCATGTAACTTGATTCCTCTGAAAAAGTGATCTTGTAATGTTTCTTTTTCATTTTTTTTGACACTTTTTTTTTTCTTCCCCAGCCTTGCATATTAACAATTGATTTTACCTACTTTCCCCCCCCCCCCCCCCCCCTCCCTTTGTTTTCTTAGTAACCACATATCTTGCATGTTGAAAACATGGTACTTATTTGTGCTTTGTGAATGCCTAATAGATATTTTTTTTTATTTGTTTCTTTTTTTGATAATGTTATTGAAAACAATATTACCTCCAGATAAGATGAAGTGTTCCAAAATAGTTAATGGGATGACTGCAATCTAAAAAATGATTAAAAAGGAAGTCCTGATGTTTGTCTCATTGTAAATGGAAAACAAATTCCTTTTTTTTTTTTTGTTCTTTCCAATGCTTCTAGTGTGTCAATGTAGCATTTCTTGCTCTTTTCCAAATTGTACTGCTTCATCTGTATTGGGTTAGTGCTGTTGTTCTATATCAAAATCCCCCACCCAAAATAAATTTTGATGATGTTTCAAATTCCAAATAAAATATAGAGGGTTAAATTTCTTCAAGTAAAGGGGATTTTCTTCTCTCACCTATGATTCCAAAGATGTTTTGAGTTGGTTGGGACCTTGACTTGTAGTACACATAGCCTACGAGACTAAATCATTGAGGTTTTTGTCTCTTCCTTTGATCAACCATAGTTGAAGAGGTCTGGTAACCTACCAAAGTTATTGAGGATTGGTCAATCTGGACCAATCTGATACCTGATCACCCCTACATGCTCCTTTTTTTTTTTTTAGCTGATATGTTTGTGCTGTCAAACTCAAATCTCGAATCTTTTCCTGATTTGCTTGTCCATCTATGGTATGGTTACCTTACTTTTTCTCTCTGGTTGCTGGATGTGTCACTTGATGCTATTGGTTAGCTTATTCTACCATGTTAGTTGGGATTTAATACCTATGGTTAAATGCCTATCATCCATCTATCCACCCAGCTATCTATCAGCAGCAGCAAAATAGAATTTTCCTTTCATTCCACCTAAATGAAGATAATCATTGGTCTTTTTCTTGCCAGTTCTTGGTTTTTGTTGAGCTAGATTAGGATACGTATTAGCTAGATAGGCTTTATCGTTAAGCCTACGTAAAGAAGTCAGTATAAGAGAGTGATTGGGAGTCATTTTATGAGTCAGTATTAGCTCTTAAGGTCATTATGTTTCTTAGTGGTTATTTAATTATGTTAGAATTTGTTTAAAGTGTTTGGAGTGTACTTGGTTTCTATTTCTGTGTTTTTAATATAAGGATGTAACCCTTTGTTAGATTACACAATTGAATAGGAATTTATTTGTGAAAGTGTGAGCTGTGAGATCTTCTCCCCTATCTCTTCCCTTTTCTTCACGTTATTTTCACGGGTACTGCACACAGTCCCAAAGCGGCCCTCCTCTTGCCTCTTTGTTATTCTCTCTTTCTGTCCCCATTGCTGCTTGCTGGAATATCAAAATCAGCGGGCTCTTAATCCCTGGTTTGTAAAAAAACTTCCATTTAAACTTGGCCTATGTTGCAGCCGATCAAATCCTTCGTTCCTAACCGAGGTTTAGAATTGGCTGGCTGCATCAATTAGTATCAGAACCTACCCTAATCTACCTAAATCTGGCCATAGATTCATGGATCCTACCTTTAATTTGTTGACTGCTAAGTGCCAACAATATCCAAGTCGTGCAAGAGAACTTGCGAAAGGTCAAAACAAAATTTGAGGAATCTCAGCGACAACTTAAAGCATGCTCACATTGGATCATATGAAAACTTCTTTTGATAAACTTATACAACTTGTTGAACAGTGGGTGGCAGAACAAGAAGACAAGCAACACTTGAAGGAGCATAAACTGGTTGATCTTTTAAATTTTTAATAGCTGAACTAGTTGAATTTGTTCTTCCGAGTTGCATCTTCAACAACGAACTTCCTGTCCTTGCTTTTGTGCTGTTGGATTGTGGACTGTTCGTAGGCTTCACTATGTCGAGGAAGATTGTTGTTGGCGATTGTATGTTGAAGTTCCTCCCATTCTACAAAACTCGATGGCAAGTTATTTTGAATAGAGGGGGAAGATGCAGGTCCGGTCCAAAAATTTGTATTATTTTGCTAGTATTCAGGATTTTGTTTTTGAGTGTTTTTACTTGTAATGGGGTACATCAGATTAGTGTTCAAGTTAAGTATTTGAGTCAGATCAGGATACTCACTAGCTAGATTGAATTATGTTTTGAGTCTACTTAATTATAAGTAAGTATAAGAGAGTGATTATGGGAGTCCTTTATGAGTTAACATTAGTGTTTAAGGCCATTACGTTTTAATTTTGTTCATAGTTGTTAAGGTGACAAGGCGATCCAAGGCGTTCGGGGCCATCCTGGGCGCCTAGGCAATGCCTAGGCTATCAAGGCGTTCCCTGTGTATTTTTTTTCTTATTTTTAAAATATTAATGCTATATTAATGTTTATATAGATGCAACATTCTGCATAAATAATCAACATTTAAGACATAACTTTATTAATATGAAAAAACCAACAAAGCAACAAATAATGAATAGAATATAGGACACAAAAAAACATATTTATAATAAACAAAAAATCACAAATCAATAAAGAAATTAGAATTTTGAACATCCTAGCATATAAGTAAGAAACAAGACTGCTAAGAGGAAGACTATAATGTTACTTATCTCTATGATGCCAAAATAAGTGCTTGTGCCTCTATTCCTCTAAAAGTAAGCTTTTACCCAAGGTTCGAGGTGCTGGTTTTGGCAAGCCTCAAAAGTAGCACCTCGAACCAGAGGTATCTCGGGTTTCGACCTGGTATTTTTTCCTGGCACATCTCAAAGCTTGGTTTTGAGAGCCCAAAAGTGTTTTTCTTGATCTGAGTTTTTTTCTGTAACCTATTTTAACCATTTTACATATATTCCTACATTAGCTTAAATAAAAACATCCAAAATGATATGTGGTGTGGACCCAAGTTTGCTAGTGTACACCGAGACCTGAGATTGTGTCTAGAGTTAAGTAGGCAACACGTATTTATGACTAACATCTGCGTACTTCTAACAAATTTGACCGAAGCGTAACTTATTTAATATAGTTCAGATTCAAGCAATCTCAAATTCATTGCAAAGCTAGCATAATCAGTTTTCCAACAAATCTGAGATTGCTTGAATCCGAGTTATAATGGAGTTACACTCCAATTAAACCTTGTTCGAAGTATGTGAATGCTGTTTAAAGTCATCTGAATGTAAATTATTTTTTGGGCATCAAAGCAAGAGATTATTTTGGCGCACTCTTGGTTTTCAATGATGCTTTACTATAATAAGATTTATGAAATTTTTATATTTGAAAAAAAGCCTAGCATTTGAAAACTTAAAATCGCCCCCGCACCAAAAAATACTGTTTTTGTGCTTGAATTGGAGGGTTGATTTTTTATCCTTCTAGAATTTGAATTTTAAACTATTTTTATTGGATTCAAATTTTTTTTTTGGGGGAGGGGGGGTATTTGCTTATTTATGAATAATATCTTAAGTAAATGAAACATTTACTTAAATGATATTAGTCATAAATAAGTACTGCCTGATAAATGTTGTTCCTGTTTATTCTAATAAATCTTGTGAAGAAAATTCAGAGATCAAGGAAAAATATGAGAAAAAAACACATTGAAAA
Organism: Protea cynaroides; assembly: GCA_028583415.1. NCBI lineage: Eukaryota > Viridiplantae > Streptophyta > Magnoliopsida > Proteales > Proteaceae > Protea > Protea cynaroides. The sequence goes on along the minus strand of CM053267.1, from coordinate 54,029,926 downwards.
CAAGGCAGTTGCGGACATTCTGGGCGTTCTGAGGCGCCCTAGGCGTTGCCTCGCCCAGGCACCCTAGGCGACTGCCTTTCTCATGTTCATAAGGTGCCTTGGCGCCAAGGCCTATAAAAACCCCCCGGATGCCTAGGGCCTAGTCGATGCATCGACAACTATGATTTTGTTAGAATTTGTTTGAAATGTGAAAGTTTTCTAGGTTTCTATCTTTGAGTTTATTATATAAGGTTGTAAACCTTTTCAGATCACATGGTTGAAAAGAATTTTATTGTTGAGTGTGTTAGCTGTGAGCTCGTCTCTCCTCTACCTCTCTTCTCTTTTCATGTTACTGTTTATGGGTACTGTCACAGCCCCAAAACAGCCCTCCTATTTCTTCTCTTTGTTCTCTTTTTTATTTTTTCTTTCCACATCTGCTGGAATATCAAAACCAGCAAGCTCTTAGCCAGAAATTCTCCTTAAAACTGTTTGTTGCAGCCAATCAAATCCTTGGTTCCTAATCTGGGATTATGATTGACTAGCTGCATCACTAACAGTTCACTTATACTCTCTCCCCTTCTTAGCTGTTTCATTTGGCTTTAATCGTAGGGCCTTGTCTATTTACTTCCCAATAACAAAGGATCAATGCAAAGGTACAACAGTTTCTGGAAATCTTTAATCAAATTTTTAACCTAGGCATCTTCGTTTGCCATGAAAATTCATATGCATTTATTGTTGTAGTACCCTGTAATCTTAGTCATTTGGGGTTCAACTACAAAATCCTTGTTTATCATTAAATACTTTGAGGGTAAATATACAGTGCATCCTTAGTAATTTGTGGCAATAAAAGAAGTGTTTGCTTCTTTTCTGTACATTCCCCTCTGTTTCTTATTACCAGAGATTTGGGTTGACTTTTCTCCTTAGAAACAGTTGGGTACTTTTTTAGCTTGTTCGAGATCTTTAATGGACAAGTGAATCATCAAATCTGGTGTGTTTGTGGTTTGTTTAATAAGTAAAAGAGTTCTTGGCTTCATCACAACATACAAATGGTATCGAGGATATTTTAGTCAACCCTCATCTGTCAGATGCAAGGGCTACTGTAGTGAGAAGTAGCATTCTAGTCTACTTGTAAAGATGTTGGTTGTGAGCCACCAATTTCATCAGTCCTGATGGTTCTTTTGTTCAATGGTAGGATGAGGTTAGAAATCCTGCAGTAGAGAAAGCATATGTGGATAAGGTAGTCCTGTCAAGGATGGTTATCATTGATTGACTGATGTAGCCCAAGTCTACTCTAGAAGGGGCCGAAAGAAGAACCTTCCAAAATTGGACCAGGCCCAATTGGCTGACCAACCCACACTGTTCACGTGAACAGTGTTCACGGTACTACTGTTCACGTGAACAGTACCAACAGCAGAAATTTTCCTTCTTTTGTTATTTCTTTCCTAAATTATTTTTAGATTTTGTTTCCTAAAGTTAAGTTATGGATTGATATTTTGTAAGTTGTTTTTTTGGAAACTTTTCTAAATCTATAAAGGCAAGTTTCCCTTTTAATTTATCTTAGGATATTTTTTAGATTGGAAACTTTCCTAAATCTATAAAGGCAAGTTTCCCTTTTAATTTATCTTAGGATATTTTTTTTAAGATGACTAAATCCTTCATTATTTTGTAATATTTCTTAAGTCTATAAATAAGATAAAGAAGAAGAGAGCCGGTAGATTTAGACCAGAAAAAAGAAAAGAGTTTTAGCTCCTGAATTTCTGGTTGAGTCTCATAGGTTGTGAGATTCAACCGAAATATTCTGTTTTATGGTTTTCTTGTCCTTCTGTTAATTCCTTCAAGTTCTTATTATTGCATACTGAATTGCGATACCATTAAGTGCTGATTTGATCAACGAAAGCTCGTGGGATTAAAGATTAAAATCATATCGACCAGCTCTAACTAAACCAGTCCCGTTTTCAGATGATAGGTAGTTTTCAAAAAATCACATCTCTCTCATCTGTGATCGGATCATCTCCAACTTTGGATATGTCTTCAAGTACATCCTAAAGATCATTTCCTTCAAGTTTGAAGAACAACCAACGGTCAGATTCTCAGATAAGCCGAATTTTCTTTAAAGTCTCTATTCTGATTTCTGGGTTGGGTTGAAGAAAGATCCTGCAACAAAGGGAATTAATTAGGATTGTCATCCTTGAATCCCCTTTGCCATCATTGACAAATGACAACGATGGATCATGTGGTTGATCCTGATCGGTATCTGAAAATGTTTTGTTTTTTTTGGAGAATCTAGCAAGGAGAGTGGTATACTTGGGCAGTGTTTAATAACGTTTCGAAAAACTGTTCTCTTGTTTTGAAAAAACTGAAAAACTTTATCGTCACGAAATGTTTTTTTGATAATACCTTTCTTTTGGAAAATTGTTTTGCAATTTTTGTTTTTGAAAACAAAATAGGGGCCTGTTTTTTAGAACATTTCAAAACCAAGAAAAAATAGGTTTTCAACAGTTTGTTTTTGTGCTAAAGCTTTAAGTTTCACAATTTTGCATTTGAGGAAATAGGACAGTTATGTCATCTTATTTGAAAATATAAAACTACCCCAATTTATCTTTCTCCCTCTCCTCCAAATCTCAGCCTAACCTGGACCGACCCTCTTTCTCTCTTTCCTTCCCTGCCTCTGTCACCCTCTCCCACCATCCTGTTGTTATCTACACAATATGTGTCTTAATTTCTCTCCTCTCCATCCACACTTTTTTCTGATTTCTTGTCCCCCACAACCTCATTCCCCCTCTCTCTCTCTCTCTCTCTCTCTCTCTCTCTCTCTCTCTCTCTTCATACAACCCTACTCCAGCTTGGGCCTGCTCTGAGCTCGGATGGGTCAAGTTGGGCTTTCCCAGCCTAAGGTTAGGCCAAGGTGGTTTTAAATTAAAACAGAAAAACTAAATCAACTAAGATCAGTTTGCTTGTTTTGCAATGGAAACAGGATTTTTTTTAATATCCAAAAAAGGCCCCTAATTGTTGCAATAGATTGCATGATTCAGATGTGTAACTTGGCTTAGTTTATGAACATATCTTGGGGGTAGGACAGGCCAGCTAATGTTTGAAATGGAGATAGAACTTGCAGAAGTAGGAAAGTTATTGAGATACGAGAAAAACATAATTATTTTGTTGAAATGAATTCTTCTATGAAATCTGTAACTTTTTCGAAACCCATGGCCAAAGTTACCAGCCAAAAGGGGGAGTGGAGTGGGTTTTTTTTTTGGGTGTGGGGGGGGAGGATTATTTCGGAAGAGAAGGAAGACATAACTTACTCTATGAATATATGATACGCAATTACCATCAGTACGTGTTTGTGGATGTATATGTTTTATGTGTCATATATCCTACACTGATATTAGCCCAATCTAGATGATTGAGTGGCTTAACTTTTATTTTCTGCTCCAAATGACAGAATCGAATTCAGGCGTAGATAATGGGGAGCTGGCTTCCATGTGACTTGAAGCTAACTTGTTCATTGACAGTCTTACTAGGTGTAACTGTCCTTGTAATAGATTTAGATTTAGATTTAGATCTAAAGCGGAATTGGTTTTTGACTTGGTGTTTTAGAATGCTTGTTTTTTTGTATATTTTTTTTCTGCAGTTTGTATTTAAATATAATTTTAACTTTACAAAATTATCTCTTTTCAGGTTCATCTGCTTCTGACTGGGCACAAGAACCAGATTTTCCCAACTGGTTAGATCCACATATTTTTGACAGTGAAAGTGTTCAGGAAGGCAAAAGATGGTCATCACAGCCGCATCCTTTGTCTGGTCATGTCACTGAATCAAAACCTTTGTACAGAACATCTTCGTACCCTCAGCAGCAACAGCAGCATCAACATTTTTCAAGTGAACCAATCTTAATTCCGAAGTCATCTTTCACTTCCTACCCTCCTCCCGGTGGTAGATCTCAACAGGCTTCACCAAACCACCATTCACGCCACCTAAACCTTCCTTCCCTTACTGGAGGATCTCAGATACCCTTCTCTGCACCAAATCTCTCTCCTTTCTCTAATCCTCAGCTTCATTTGTCTGGCTTACCTCATGGGATATGTTATGGTGGAAATATGCCACAGTTCACCTCTTCAGGCCTTCCCATCAATAACAGGCCACAGAATCACTAGGGAAATGAGGCCAGCATTTTTTCTGGAGATAATCCTAATATTTTGAACAACTTTTTGTAACAACAATTGCCTCATCCAAATGGGTTGATTCACCAACAGTTAATGTTGCCACAGCAGCAACAACAAAGACTGCATCGTCCGGTTCAGCCATCTTTGGCCCATTTTTCAGCATTACACTCGCAATTATATAATAGCCATTCTTCTCCACCTCTGCATGTAATCAGCAAGTATGAGGCAATGCATGGAACAACTGATCTGAGGGACCAAAGAATTAGACCAACACAGAGAGTAAAACAAAACCTGCGGTTTTCTCAGCAGGGCTCTGATTCTGGTAGCCAGAAAAGCAATAATGGATTGACCACAGTTTAGGTCGAAGTATATTACAGCTGAAGAGATAGAGAGTGTTCTGAGAATGCAGCATGCTGCCACACATAGCAGCGACCCATATGTTGATGATTACTACCACCAGGCTCGTCTTGCAAAAAAATCTGCTGGTGCAAGGCTTAAGCACAACTTCTGCCCAACTCATCTACGGGAACTGCCTTCTCGTGCACGTGCTAATACTGAGCCGCATGCTTATCTGCAGATTGATGCACTTGGCAGAGTTCCATTTGCTTCCATAAGCCAGCCTCGCCCATTGCTTGAGGTGGATCCCCCATCTGCTTCCTCGGGGGAAGGCAATGTTGAGCAGAAAATTACTGAGAAGCCTTTGGAGGAAGAGCCCATGCTAGCTGCCCGTATCACAATCGAAGATGGCCTCTGTCTCCTCCTTGATGTGGATGACATTGAGAGACTTATAGAATTCAACCAGTCACAAGATGGAGGAATCCAGCTCAGGAGGAAGCAGGTACTGCTAGAGGGGCTTGCCGCTCTCTCCAGCTGGATGACCCACTAGGCAAAGGTGGACATGCAGTTGGCCTGGCCCCCAGGGATGATCTTGTGTTCTTGAGATTAGTCTCTCTTCCCAAAGGACGGAAGCTCCTTTCGAGGTGCCTTCAACTCCTCATTCCTGGGAGTGAGCTTATCCGGATTGTTTGCATGGCAATTTTCCATCACCTGAGGTTCTTGTTTGGTGGCCTTCCCTCAGATACAGGCGCTGCTGAGACAACAATAGATCTTGCAAGGACTATTTCTGCATCTGTCCGAAACATGGATCTTAGTGCCCTTAGTGCTTGTCTGGCAGCAGTGGTTTGTTCATCTGAGCAGCCTCCTCTCTGCCCACTTGGTAGTGCTGCTGGAGATGGTTCCTCTGTTATCTTAAAATCTGTTCTTGAGATGGCGACTGAGTTGTTAACTGATCCTCAGGCTGCCAGAAGCTACAGCATGCCCAATTGGGCTCTTTGGCAGGCATCATTTGATGCGTTCTTTGGTCTGCTCACAAAATACTGTATGGGCAAATATGACAATGTTGTCCAATCGTTGCTTATGCAAGCACCCCCAAATACAGCGACTTGGATCAGAGGCAGCAAAAGCTGTTAATAGAGAGATGCCAGTGAAGCTGCTTCAAGCAAGTCTTCCTCACACTGATGAGCACCAGAAAAGACTTTTGCTGGATTTCGCACAGCGCTTCATGCCTGTCACTGGATTTAATGTCCATGGTGGGGGCAATGGTGATCGCCTAAATTCTGAGTTGGTTCCTGGTTAATAAAGAAGTAAACGGAAACATAATGTTGTAGTTGGATAGTTTCTTTTCTTGCAATCCCTTGCATGGTTTTTCTCACAAGGGCCCATGATCGTGTGGCAATGCACGGAGTCGAAGCAATGGGAATTTAATTCCTGCTTTAGGAGTAAGTTTATTGCCTCAAGATATATTTGTTTACCTTTTCTTTTTCGTTTTTCATTTTGTTTTATCTTTCATGCTTCCCTTGTTATAAGAACTTGTAGTTATAGATCATGTGTATTATGTTGAAACTCTTTTTGGGGTGTCTGACTGGAAGTTTTTCTTCTTGGGAGCTTAATTTTGTTGCTCTGTGTTGAAACTCTAGAGAAAAATTCAAGTTGTTGTGGGGGAGATATAATGTACAGACTACAGGGTCCATAACAGGAGGCCTTCCTTTTTGCTTTCTTTTATTTTCATGGAGCTGGGGGAAGATCTTGTGGTTTATCCTTTTGGTTTATTGAGGGGCCTTGTTTTTTCTTTGTATGGTGGCACTTGTTCATGTCTTATGTAATTGGGATAAAGCAGGTTGGTCAGAGGTTGCTTTCTGGGTCAATCGTAAGGAAAATTGTAACCATTGATACTGCTGTTTGGACAAAAGATCCATGCAATTCTTTCACCGTTGGTTTTGTTGATTCTAGAGTGCATGTCTTTCCTTTTGTTTTTTTTCATGTGATAAGATTGCACATCTTTCTTGATGTAGCTTGTTGGAAGCTGATATCTGGGTGGCAGACCATGGGCAGTGTTGTTGACACCCACATCAAGTTTGCTCTGAACACTGGTGCACCTTCTATTGCTCTGCTTTGATTCAAGGCTGATGAGATGTTTGGGGCTTCCTCTGCACTGTATTCTCCATTGGATAACAGCACCATCCAGTGAGGGACCCATTTTTCAATTGGGGGACCAACTGGATTTGGATCGTGAATTCGGTGGAGGGTACAAATACTCGAGTGGGATTTTTTTGATGATAAAATTTTGGGAAATTGACACATACTATCCTTGTAGATTCCAGATACTCTAATAAGTTGTTGAACCGGACGAGTTACTCTCCAATTCAACCGTTCTTAAACAGATAGGATAAATGTACAATTTTACCCTTTGTAATACTATTACATTTTTTTTTTAAAAGACAAAATTAACCCCCTGATTCAACCTGTCGTTTCTTATTAAAAAAAAGGACTGTCACTGTTTACTCTTTCGAGTTGGAGGATTTCATGCACACAGGAAATTCAGTGCAACAGGAACTCAGGTCAGTTGCTGCCAATCCTTTTTTTCTTTTTCTTTTTTTCTTCTTCATCTCTGTTTCATCGGAGGTCCGAGGTGGCGGAAACTCTGGTTAGTTGCTGTCGATCCCTTTTTTCTTTGTTTTCTTCTTCATCCTTGCTTCGTCGATCTCTAAGACATGTTAAACCGAAAGCCTTTGGATTGCTTCCGTTTTGGTACTCGTAGTGATTGCGCAGGAATGTAGGGGAAAGACAGTGTGAGTCCACTGGTGAGAGGGCTATTGATGATAAGGTTTCGAGCAGGAGATTAAATAATAAAGGTGAAATCGTTTTTATGATCTTTTTTGTAACTAATACATCATCCATGGAACTGAAAAATAAAAAGAAAGTGAGTAGCAGAGGAGGAGATCTAAGAAATCCGATTCGATTTGGCGAAATGATTTATTTTATGTTGCCGATTTAATTTATCCCGATGAGCTTTGTGAGGATTGGCCACAAAAGCATAAAGCCACCACATAGAAAAGTTTAAGTTGCAGCTACAATAAACCATTCAAGAATTGGAATTAAATTCAAGATATTTGGGAGATGAATGTTGTTCTGACATCACTGGTAGTAAGAATGAGCAAAGATATTTCTGTAACTAAACATTATCCATGCTGGGGTTTGATTCGTTCCTTGTACGTTTTGGCTTCTTCTAGCTATGGATGAAATGGATTTTGAACAGGGGAAGGGTGGCTGACAAGCAGCGACGGTAGCTAATCAACTAGTTGCAGGAGACAGGGGTGGGCTTTAGGAAGAGGAAGACAGATCGAGTGGTCATCCTACATTGCCGTTGCCATCGCCTTCGCCATCGTCGGAGAAAGAGAATAAATGAGACTAAATCTGTTTTGATGGAGGGAAATGAGGGATTAAAGAGAAAAAATGGGTTTAAATAGTATTTTAGACTTTCCATCTAACACTAAAGGGTATTTTGGTTATATTCAAGAGAATAAATGGGTTAAACCATAAGGCTGGATTGGTTTGTCATTGTTGTGTAAATTAAAAGGTAGTATGAGTTCGGTTCAACAACTTATTAGAGTATTTAGAATTGAGATAAGCTATAGGGGTAGTATGTGTCAATTTTCCTAAAATTTTTTAATTAAACACCTCAACCTTCCTGAGACACTTCTTACCAAAAAAAAAAAAAAAAAAAAACACCTTCTAGAGACTCTTTCTTAGACGTACTTGAACCGGAACAAATTTGACGATATAATCAGACTAAGAACTGAATTGGATTGCAGGCAAATATCACATTTGTATCTGAGTATTTATATTTGGGGCAAGCTTATAAATCTAGGCATTGGACATGGTATTTGGTTATGTCGAAAATCGATCTGGTTTGGATTGGATCGATGCACAGATGCAATAGTCGGCGGACATGTAGACGATTTTAATAAGAAAAAATTTCATCCACACCCCATCATGGATTGCTAACATCATCTACACTCACAAGATTGCAAAAACATTATCTAGGTCCACTTAACTGACGGAAATCACTAAAATTGTTGAAATACAGTTTTACCTCTCTTATTATAGATTGAAAATTAAAAAATTATATTGATTTACTAATTTGACCTTCAAATCAAATTTATATTTTCTCTCCCTCTTCCCTTTTCTTTCTTCTCCATTTCAAGGCAAGGGCCCAAATCTTGCTGCTAAGAGATAGGCTAAGAGGAGGCCTTCTTCCTCTTGACGTTCTTCAACAGATACTTTTGACCTCTTAAAAATCCTTCATTGGCAAACTTCCACTTGTCTAGATCTACCTCTCTAAAACCCTGCAAAAGTTAAATTAAATATCAAACAACTCATGAAATCAATAAGAAAATTGAAGAAAATGAGAATCAGCTAAAATATCTGAAGTAAAAAAATCAATTTTTTTTGTTAAAGATTGTTTACTCTAGGCAATTCATGAACCCTAAAGCAAAAAAAAAAAAAAAAAAAAAAAAAAAAAAAAGAAAAAAAAAAAAAAAAAGATGAGATGTGGTGGATGAAGAACTTACCTAAAATTACCCGTCTTTTGGACATCTTTGGTAGGAATGGAGGATTGATGATGACCAAAACCAGCATGTTGAGGGAAGAAATCCATGGCCAGGAAGTTTCGATTTGTTGACATCGTTGCCTCAGAAATGCTCATAGCTTCGGATGATATCTCTAGGTTCGGTAATAGATTCATTTTGAGGACATGTTTCAGGTTTCCTTGAGAGAAGCAGAAAAAAAAAAAAAAAATTCAGATTCACTTTCTGCCTTCATTCAAGAAATTACCATAAATGAAACTAAAACAAGAATATGTTGATCTGCACAGAGATTCGGAGAAAAAAAAAAAAGAAATAGCAAGATTTGCAGAAAAATAAGGGATAGATTTGGGGATCTTCGATGGAAAAGCAAAAGCTTCGATTCAAAGAGACTACTCCAAAAACAAAGCGACTCTCTGAAAGCACCAGAATAAAAACGAGAAAAATGAAGCAATAAAAGCTGGAATTAAAACATTACTTTCCTAGAAGACCATCAAGAAAAGCTATTTCTTATTGAAAACAAGAAGAGTAGAACTATGACTAGGAGAAAGTAAACACAGCTACGATCTAAGAAGAAGAACCAGATTCCATAGCAAGGAATTCAAAGACATGAAAAAACGAAAGGGGTTAGAGATTCTGGAGATAGGGTAAAAATTGAAAAAATAAGGGTATAATGGTCTTTTAATTAAGCCAAAAGGGTATTATTGTCCTTAAAATATTTCAATCCACCTGACGTCAGCATCTAACTGGAATCAACTGATGGAGTGGACTTCTTTGATTACCATAACAAAAGTTTTGGGGTGTAGATGTTTTTGCATTCTTGTCGGTGTAAATGATGTTAGCAATCTTTGATAGGGTTGAGATGAAATTTTTTCTTTTAATAAAATAATATTAAAACAGTCCAGGTATCAGGTATCAGATGGGTATTGGCTACTCCCAAAACTGATACGACTTGCCCAGTGTGATACCGATACCAACACCTTGAACCATTGCTGGGTATGTCTGTAGATAGTTTTATTATGATGTTAAGATCTCGAATTGGAGCTTTATCGTGGGAGACTCACTACTTAGCAGGAGCTGAAATAATGAGACCGAAAGTGCAGGTATGGGCTTTTTTTTAGTTATTCCCCTCAAGAAATGGGTCGATGGTTCTCATGGGCCTTGGGCTTGGGTCAACACTCACAAGGACCCATGGTTCTCGTCGCCTTCGGCCTTTCCGGTCCATATGGGTTGTACGGTCTTACATCGGTCAAGTTTGCCTGGTCGACCCGAAGAGGGAAGGGGTTCTTCATTCCAAGGGCTTCTCCACCAAGTGGTGACAACAGTTCTTTTGCATCCCTCACACAACAGAAATGGGTTTGGCAGAGAGAGGGAGAAGGATGATGTGGGCTAAGTTTTGGTGAATTCAATCCATCAAGAAAAAAGGAGAGAGATGGGTGGTTGGGTCGTGCTGAGAAACTAGCAAAACTGGTATCTAGGCCGTGAGTTTGCCTCCCATTCAATTTCCGACTAAAGCGAAAACCGAAGATCTCGAGAACCCCTCTGGTTTTAGTAACGCTTTGGCAATGCCATTGGAGACAACATGTACCACCACAGCTACCGAATCACACTCAATCCAGAGATTGAAAAAACCCATCTCCTGTGCCTTGTTCAGCCATGGAAGACCTCCGCAGGTTTGGCAAGATAATTGGTGGATACCCCCAGGAAGTCATCAAACCAACTAATCACCTGCCCTCGATGATACACGAAAAATTCCACCAAAGCCTGCATCACTTGGGTTTCCCAAAACACTACCATCGACATTAAGCTTAATCTAGCCTACCATGGGGTAGCATCAGTGTCTCATCTACTTCGAATTTGAATATGCTACTATCCGAATTTGAATTTGTTTATCAACTATCCTTTCTGAATCCGATGAATACGTAAAAAAACAATTCGAATTTAATTTTTAACACGACATTCGGTTAAAATTGGATTCGAATCCGAAGAGTATACACCACATTGTTTTTGAAATGTATATATATAATAATAATCATAAAAAATACACACAATTACAATTTTATTCTCTAATTCTCATAATTTGTTTTCTTATAATTTATAAAAACATCAATAAAAAAAAAAAGAAATACATCTTAAAATTTTATTTTATTTTATAAAATAAATAAATACATTTTTTAGGCTATATGCATCATAACCCACAAGACTACCAAAATGGAGTGGATTGTATCCAATTAGTTTAGGTGATATCTGATCTCTTTTATCTGAATCCGATTGTTCTGATTCAGATTTCCCTAACAAATGAGAGGGTTATAATTAGACTGGTTAGATCGACTGATTCATATCGACATTGGCCGATTCCAATACCGACTATTGGTTAATTACTGGGATGGGTCTTGGATCCATATGGCAACCATCCAATAGGTCCAGTTGCAACATCTCAGTTATATACGTTTAAGAGTAATAAAAAAAATATTTTTAATATTAAAAAAAAAAACCCAAACCCGATAATAACTCGGACCAATCCTAAGAACATGAGTATCGGCTATCCATTGCATAGATTGTATAGTACACATGGATGGTTTGATACATGAGGATTCAACAAACAATGAAGAAGATAATAATCAAACTGTCCTCTACGTCATAGACAAATACCATACAATACTCTTGTTTGACTTAGTCTGAGAAACCAAGTTATTATTTTAAAAAAAAAATAAAAAATAAAAAAAAAGTCAAAAACACTTTTTTTTGGATTCACATCGTCTTGTCCCAGTGGTTCTGGGAGGACGCGGTAACCTATCTTGGATGGCCGCCACGTGACTCTCGGATAAATTTGAGACTCACGTTTGAGCCGACACCCCTTGTCGGTTCGACTTGTCGGCTGGGTGTCGACTTGGACGTGAGTCTCGGATTCATTGAGAGTCACGTAACGCCCATCCAAGACAGATTGTCACTGTCCTCTGGAACCACTGGATGGCGAGGATGCGGATCTTTTTTTTTAATAAAAAATAAAGCCAAAAGCACCTTTTTTTGGGATAAAGAAAAGCTCTGTATCTTGTTTGTTGAGTTTGGCTAGTGAGAATGAAAAAAAGTTAGAAAAGAAATCCCAGTCAGAGAAAAAGTTAGAAAAGAAATCCTAGTCTGGATTCAAATAGAACCCCACTTTTTGGATCTGAATCACACCTCTTTCACACTGATGTGCCGCTTCATCCGCCTTAAAAGACTCTTTAGTGCTGTGGGCCAATTTAATTTATAACAGTCTTTTGCATGCATGCCATGTGGCTTCCATAGATTCTATAATTTATGACAATGATCAAGGAGTGTTACCCACTCGTTTGACATTGAAGAATATTACTCTGTTTGTAACCAAACGGGTTACAATCAGAGTTTTTAACTTGACTTTTCTGCCCCCAGCATGTTGTGATTCTATCACAATTAAAAGGGTAGTTTCATAATAACACCTTAAATTTTATTTCCTTTTCTTCTTCATCGTTGACCTTGACTCCATAGCCGGCACTCCTTTTCCTTCCTCAGTTTCCCCCATACTTGAGATTAATATTCACCTATATATATATATATATATATATATATATATATATATATATATATATATATATATATATGCAAAATTAAGAACTCGGAAGGAGTTTTATCAAATAATTCCAAACAAAATAAAAAACTAATTATAAGAAAATATCATATTGGGAATAATTCAAGAATTAATCATTATTATTTAAATTTTGAAAAGATTTAATTTTTTTGTCTAATATTTCAAAATTAATCAAATTAAATCAATCATGAATTATTCTCAAGGGCTATTTTTTTAATTCACAATTATTTACTGAATTTAAAAAAATTCATGAACTTTTTAAACTAATTTTGATTTAATCCAAATTATTTTCCAACCTAATTTTTGCCAAAATTACTCTTAAATTTGTTAATTTTGGGTAGAGTGACCGCAAAGGGTACCGATTACCCTTTTTCATATCCTGATTTGAAGGGCAAGGTAGGAGTTACCCTTTTTCATATCCTGATTTGAAGGGCAAGGTAGGAGTTACCCTTTTTCATATCCTGATTTGAAGGGCAAGGTAGGAGTTACCCTTTTTCATATCCTGATTTGAAGGGCAAGGTAGGAGTTACCCTTTTTCATATCCTTACTCTACCCGCACTCCCATAAAAATGCAATGGACCAAAATATTTATCGGATTTGCCGGCTGGCCAGCCAAACCCAGTTAGATCTTCAATAGTAATCCATCCTACTTGATTCCTTGAACATGGGTTCTCAGGATTTTTATTTATTTTTTATTTTAGAAAAATGGGTTCTCACGATTTTTATTTATTTTTTATTTTAGAAAAATGGGTTTTCAGATTCAATAGAAGGGAGAAGAAACTAATTTTGATTTGTTGGTTTGAGTAGAATGGCCGGCTGCTGCTCTGCAAGTCAAAGTACATATGGAGTCTAAATAGAGAGCTTCATGGATCCTGCCAACTCAAACCTAAGAACCTTCTGAAAAGTCAAGACTGTGATAGTCATCCATTAATGGAGATAGAGAGAGAAGTTTGAAAAAAAACAGGATTATTTTTTCTTCATGGATTATAATGTCTTTCATGTTATTATTATGTTAGACATTACGCGCGGTTGGTATGAAGTAGTAATGGCATTAGTTTATTAATTTATCTCCTTCATGTTATAATGTCCTTCATGTTATCAAAGAACTGCCAACCTTGCAGTTCTTTGTTGGGTTTTCTGAATATTACTCAATCATTGCATATGAAGACTCAAAGTTTGATCCTCTAGATTTGGGAATTCAATTATTTCGATGAATCGGTTTGTGCAATCCATAGTTAGTAAATTCACATTATTACATGAATTATATATTTTTCTGAATTTTTCTTGTATTTTTATGAATTATTGTATAGATTCTCAAAAATCGTATTTTTTTGTATTAAAATGTATTAAACATGTTTTGAACGCGTTTTGCGGTATTAAACATGAAAAAAATGATAAAGAAAATATATTTTCTCCTTTTTTTTCTTAATAATATTTCATTTTTATCCCAAATCCTTAAAACCCCATTACCGAATGAACGCTTATAGTTTTGATATGTGTTTTATGTTAATGAGATGATGATTTTATGTTCATAGATCGTAAGTTTTGTTTATATATAAATTTGTATTTATATATTATTATTCTATTTGTTGATTGATGTAGATGTCTATTGTGTGAATATATGTTCATATGTTCATATTTTCAGTAAAAAGATTGTCGTATTAAACACGTATGTATTAATGTTGTATATATTTTTTATCGAATTTTTAACTCCCGTATTAAAGTCTGATTGTTTTTAATATACGTACGTATCTATATCTGAATTTTTGTTATTCCTAAACTTACTAACTATGATTCAATCTATTAACCATAAATCTGCTAACCTGCTAAGTTCTTGATCAGAGGAGTGAATATTTCCTTAACAACCCATGCCAACTTTCTTGAATCATGAATCTTTTGATGGATGCATGGCACCACACATCCCAAGGTTTAGTCCATTTTTATGCTTTATTACTCTTGTATTTTTCATGTTTGTATCCATATATGGAAAAATGTTGAAATTAAATGGAAATGTTAATGTTTGTATGCGTGTCTTGAATTCTTTGATAATTTTGAACCCATGATTCGTTTTGAAGATTAACCCATTGTGACAAATTTGGTGGCGACCTGAATGAGAATTTTTCCGAGGTCGAAACGAAGGGTTAGGGCCGATGGTTAGATCCGACCTAGTGATTGGATCGATCAACTTGACTTGAAAGAGCTATATATTGTTCTTTTTTCATTTTTTTTTCTTGCCCTAGCCACAAAAGGGAGATTGAAAAGGATTTTTCGGCAAAGGTCTTGAGTGAGAACTTGTTTATGAGGACGTAATACATCATATTGGTCTCTGAACCACGTTAAATTTCTTTGTCGTTTTACTTAAATTGATTTTTTTATATTCGTGTTCATTGATGTTTGTTTTAAAGATAATATATTTACAAAACTTATGCACAAATTATGCCTCAAAATATTAGGGCTGAAAAAAAAGGCATCCAGCTTTCTTTATCTGAAATGTGTGGAAAATATTTTCAAAATTATATTGCCTGTTCTAGCGAGGAAAGGGACTTGAGGATTTAGATCATTGTAAGAGAGAGAAAGCTGGAAAAAAAAAAGTGGTGTCTATAGAAAAAATGTTGAAGATCATATTCTTCAATTATCATCGGGGTTCAAGAGGATGGAGTCGGACACTACAACAATTCATATTTTTTGAGATGGAAATTTTCTGTCGCCAAAAATACTTTCTAGTCATCAATTATTTTCACCGACGCAAGGGTTTGTGTCACCAGTTTGGTTGCCGTAGCAGCCTTCATGTCCAAGTATCCGATATGTATTGGCCATTTTCCTTGATTTGGTCTAAATCGATGTATGGATCTAATGGAAAATTGACATGTGATCAATACTATGTATAATAATATTAAAATATGATTGGATCGGAGAATCATTAGATCCAAAACCGATACAAATTCACATATTTGACTAATCCAATACCAATTACTTGAACTATGATCAAATATATGATTTGGGGTTTATCCTGATAGAAATTAGGCTGCGATTGGTCCATCAAGGAAATGTTGGGGAGAATTCGAACTAAAATCGAAAGATCTGTTTTTTTTTTTATAATTTAATTTAATTTTTTTATATTAGGATTCGATATAGTAACATCGAAATTCAGGTGGCTGCCTTTAAAGCAAAGTTCAGGATAGGGGCTTGAAATTTTTATATGAAACAATGAAACATTAATGTTTAAGTTTAATTTAAAATTTTGAATATTTTCACATAGTTTCATGTCACTGGTTTCCTCAAATCCATATCATTGTTCTGGTAGAACGAATTTTCCCTTTTGTACATTCAACGAAAGTAAGTTTGGGAATGACAAAAATTCGGACATAGACACATATGAGTATTAATCGGGTCTAGACTTTAATACTGCGATCATGAATACAAAATAAAAAATGCATATGACATTAATACGGTATATGTTTAATACATTAACCTTTGGGGTAAAATAGGAGCATAAAATCATTATGCAATAGACATCTAAATCATTTAACAAATAAAATACTAACATATATATGAATACATATTTATACAAAAGAAACCTTACATGCAAAATCATCATCTAATTAAGTATTTGAAGGTGACAGGATAATTCTTTGCAAAGTGACAAGTATAATCCCGCAAGAAGTGTTCGCATATATTTGCATATAATACATGAATTTATTAGATATGCTTCAAACAATCTAAGGAATCTATTTTTGAGAGAGGAAGTTTTTGATTTTTGGGGAGTGGAATTCTAATTTTTTTAAAAATAAATAATTTAAATAAGAAAAATGGGTATCTAGATCTTCAGCTTGAGTAGTCCTGCACCCACACTGACCCTACAACTATATGGATCAGGTCATATGTGGATCGAATCATTTCAAGGTTGAATGAGAATATTTCATTTGCAACCAAAATAGTAAAAAAAAAATCGAACTCAAAACCTTCCATTTCCCAAAACGTCTATACCAACTGATTTACCTCTCCATTAACATTTTTATATTCTAATTTTATATGATGATATGGTAATATCAATTATTATTGGAAACTAGAACTAAGATCTTCCTATTTTAACTCGAACATTTCTCAAGTTAGTGTACGTCTCAATCATGGATTCAAATCGTCTCCTCCTTGTACTTTTGGGAGGAGGGATCGAGACGCCCCCGTCGGATGACTAACACGTGGCTCTTGGGAAAATCCGAGCACCACGTCCGAGCTGACGTCCAGTTGACAAGCTGAGCCGATAAGGGGTGTCGGCTTGAACGTGGGGCTTGGATTTTTTTGAGAGCCATGTGTCGACCATCCAACGAGGGCTCCTTCCTCCCAAATGTATAGGGAGGAGACGAATCAAATCCTTCAATCGTGACTCATCACTCATGACTATGAGTCATTGGCCTCTCTATTTTTTTTTTTGGATTCAAATCGTCTCCTCCCTATACTTCAGGGAGGAGGGAGACACCCCTGTCAGATGGCCGACACGTGATTCTCGGAAAAATCCAAGCCCCATGTCCGAGCCGACGCCTAGCTGACAAGCTGAGCTTACAGGGGGTGTCGGCTCGGACATGGGGCTCGAATTTTTCCGAGAGCCATGTGTCGGCCATCCGACGGGAGCATCTCCTTCCACCCTGAAGTACAGCGAGAAGACGATTCGGTTCTTTTTTTGGGGGGGGGGGGGAGGGGACCAGTAACAATGTACAATAGGCCAGGACCAGTAACAATGTATGATAGGCCCCTTTTCATGAACAGAGCAGAGAATTAATCAGAAGTAGGAATAATCCAAAAGTAGACATGGCTCCACATGGGCCATGCAATCAATGAAAATGGCTTCCTTTTCTTTAATTATTAGGATCCATATCCTTTCCTCCTAAAGTTCCAGAGGAGAGGCGGTGGCCCCGTTAGATGATCGATACTTGGGATTCGGATGAATCTGAACTGACAAGCTAAGCTGACAAAGGGATGTCACACATGAAGTTCAGATGAATCTGAGCCGACAATCTAAGCCGACAAGGGGGTGTTGGCTTGTCGGCTTAGACGGATGGTGAAAATGGAGGGCTCTAACAAGGCTGCCGCCTCTCCTCCCGAACCTCTGGGAGAAGAGGATTTGGATACTAATTATTACGCCGGGTAAACTTGGTGGGGTTGAAAAGAGGTATTTCCAAATTATGAAACGTGACTCAATTTTGCTGGGTTGGTGAAAGTGTAGAAAATATTTTTAGTAATTTGAGGATTGAATGGGATCCGTGTGGAATTTTTTTTTTCATCTAAAATGATAATCAATTTCAATGTATTTAGTTGGTGTTTGAAAGATTGAATTAATAATAATGTGAATTATAATCATATCAATTAAAAATTAAAGAATTAAAAACATATCGGAAGGGGACTTGGAGATCATGAAGCATACACGAGATATTTAAGTCAATTTGGTGGTAGCGGAAGTCGTAAACGTCTTGCTCAGTTGGTTGGTATTTTGTCAATTAAGTATAGACAGTTAAGAGGTCATGAATTCGATATTCTTGTCTTGAGAAAGCATGCTCCTCTTCTCCCATATAGAAGTCCCCTATGGGTTCCACCACAATAGAAGGACCTAAAAAAAAATTCGTATATCCATGTACACAAGCTAAAGTTGGGAGCGTAAAAATAATTGGAGATTGTTGCTATTAGAATCCATCAAGACCTTTCGAGGTGGGACCTATTTGTAGACAACAAGGGGAAAGCACAGGGAGGTCGGGCTTTTAACCTGAGATCACTCCGATACTAAAGTCAAGAATCCGAATAGCAAATAATAAAAATGATGGAGTAATAGAAAATAAATCCGAACAGCAAACAGTAAAAATGATGGATCAGTGGAAAATAAGAGGTGGTTTAAGATATCTTTTAACCTTTAGGTGGCTTAAGACATCGTTTAACCTTGAGATGGTTTAAGGTATTGTTTAATGTTAAGATTCAGGCCCTATTTAAGGAATGTGTGGGTCCCGTGTGCCTCTGCCGTATACATCGACAATAGTGATGGTCAATTGTGCCCTTGACTTAACAATGAAATCATACATCTTCCATCCATCAAAGTGATGCAATGATAAGAAATTTACCTAGGCATGGTTAAGTGAAGAAAATAATCCCAAGATGATGTTGCATGTGGGTGGGAATTCTATAAAATTAGCATTGTGCTAATTTTTTTCTTTTTTTTAATTTTTTTTTAATGACGGTCATCTAGACCTTTGACTTGACTAATCACACGGTCCATGCTTTTTTATTTTTTATTTTTATTTTACAACATACTACTAATTTTATCTAGAAGAACATCTACCAAATTTAAAATTGAAGATTTTTGTGTGGCATTTTAGGAAAATAAATTCTGATTTTTTTAAGGTCGATATAATTTCCTCTTCTTGCTTTTATGATAATTGTTGTTAAAATTTTCTGTTAAATTAATTACAGCCTCACAAAAATTAAGGTAGGGTCAAGTAATAGTCTTACCCTTAAAGACTCCCGGTATAGAGATAATTACTTGCCTAGCTTAAAATGAACCAAAGCCATTGAACCTACACTTTGAGTGATGGTCGAGTAAGGTGGGTAAATGGGTAAAAACAGATAAATGAATATGTTAAATCATAAATGGATGAGGGTCCCACAACATCAACTGTGAGAAATCTCTTACACTGCAAAAATAGATGGGGCGTGGCTCATTTACACTTATATAGCCATTGGACCTACACTTTGAGTGATGGTCGAGAAAGGTGGATAAATGGGTAAAAACATATAAATGAATATGTTAAATCATAAATGGATAAGAGTCCCATAGCATCAATTCTGAGAAATCTCTTATGATAAACCTTGAATGACACTGAGAGGGGGGTGAATCGTGAATAATTTCTCCCTTGAAATTTCTTTCTTTGCCCTGATATTCACAAAATAACCCGTCCCAAACACAATCGTATGCAAATCTACCTCACACCACTCGGTGGCCGGGTCTACCGATTTGCACACCCTCCCGCAATTCATTCCACGCACTTCACAAAGCTCATAAATAAGCAAACCACAACACACAAAAATTACGTGGTTCACCACCACGTGAGTGATGGCTAATCCACGGAGTAATGCCCAATGGGCTTCGGATTTACTCAATACTAACTTTTAGCCCTTTACAGGACAAGGATGCTCACCCTAAATTTTCCCAAGATAAACGAGAGGGCGTAACAACGCTTCGGGCATAAAGCCTGGTCCAGACCCACCGAACACACCACAACAGTCAATTTTTGGGGCTTATAATGATGCCCTACAATTAAATCCCCACCCTAGCAAGGCATTAATATTTTTCTTCTCTTTTTCTTTGCTTAATGCTGCATACAATAGATTCCTATGTCCCTAGGCATTCAACATCATTATCCTACTTGAACATACAATAGATTGGTTCAATAAATAATAAAAAGAGATAAGAAAATCTCACAACCAATTTTTCCGATAATTGACATGTTCTCTTCATCTGGTCAAAAAAACCCTTGCCATATGCGATCAAGCTCTTCCAGCCTTCAAGAACACTTCAATGTATCGGCATTAGCATCAAGCAGCAATGGAGAATGACTGTCTTCAATCCCAAAGCAAGAAAAAAATCAAAAATAAGAGGTTTTTCCCCTTTTTTTCTTCAAAAACTCCCCTTCTCGATTTTTCTTGCGGCCAGCAGTCTCTCTAAACATTCTCAATGGAAAGAGCATTAAAAACCTAGCTCGGTGCAACTTGGATCGTCGGATTTGGCCACCGGATGGCCAAGTTATGGCATAAACAAGTTCGGCCTCCGAAAAATTCCAAATGGAATCTTTTAATTCCATATGGTGCGCCTGCGCTGCACCGTAGCCGCGCCCACCGTCCGGGTGTCGCCTCTGATTGGTTGAAGAAGGAATCAAATATTTTGGCCGTCGGATCTCATTTAAAAGGCGGGTTTGATTCTCGCCTCCGATCTGCATAAATAGCGTCGATCCAGCGGCTTTGATCCAGCCGCCGATCTGGATCATTAGAGTCGCGGCACCGTAAGCGCGACACACTGGATCGGGGCTAAGCTTGCACCAACAAGATCCATAGTATTAAACTGCTCCCGCCCGGTCGGATAGCGCGATAGAATCTTTGTGCGTCGGCTCCGATACACATTAGCCCGCCTCATCCGGTCCATCAGATTAGAATCTGAGAAGCGTGGCTCTCTCTTGGCCACCGATATCGGATCTTCTTCTTTGTTACTTGCCGAAAATGCCCTTAAATAACTTATGAAATACCGAAATTGCCCCTAAACAACTTGTGAAATGATTTTTTCAAGTGATCCGACAGAAACTGCGATATCTCTCTCATCCGACGTCAGAATTAAGTGATTCAAGTTGCGTTGGAAAGCTAACTCGATGCTCTACATCTTTCCAATGCCGGATCTCCATGAACCTGTTGCGGGACCCACCAAAAATAGACCCAAAGTCAAAACTCTCAAAACCTTGGAATTTGAACCCGAAACTTTGTGGGCATGCTGCCAAGTGCCGTGGGCTGCCGTGTTGGCATGTCACCTTGCCACCATACCGTGGGTCCCACTCACATTTTTCTCTCTCCTCTTTCTCTCTCTTCCGATTCTCTCTCTTCTTTCTCTCTCTTGAATTTCTCTCTTTAATTGCATGACGAACCACAAGACTACAACCGGTATCAATCTACAACCAGTATCAATCTCCCTCATCAGACTTGGTCCGAGTTGCCGACAATGACAATCCAAAGTGCAACATCTTACACTGCAAAAATAGATGGGGCGTGGCTCATTTGCACGTATATGCATCTTTCACGTGATTTTATCTTTGTTCATGGGACATTCATGGATAGAGATAGAATCACGTGAAGAATGTATGTAAATGCAAACAAACTGGACTCAAATAGGTGTTCAATAATCGATAACTTTAATCAAGTGTGTCAAATCTGACGGAACCGGGAAACTAAACCAAAACCGGTTGATAAAATACAAACCAAAACTATTCAGTTTGGTTTTCCATATAAATAAAACGAATAAATGGTTCGAAACTGATTGAGAACCATTAAACTATAATTTAACTGAATAAAAACAGAGTAAAACCGATTAACTGTCTATATCTTTGTGCTACTTAGAAGTATAAGCAGAATGCAATGGCTTATTACTATATTATAACAAATATCTCATGACTATATCGCATTAAAATATTGGATGAAGAGATTAAAATATATAAGATTCTACTAGCCATGATAATTTTATGTAGTATATAACTTTTGCTCCTTCCTATGAACCCCATAAATAACCATTTATAAACCATGTAATCAAAACCGATAATTAATCGGTTTGGTTTTAGTTTCTATTATGCATGTCTTCAATCCAAGTAAATTGATAAACCATTTATAATTGGATTTATATCCTTAACTTGATGAAACCCACAAAGAGAGAGAGAGAGAGATTGTGTGAAAGAAAATTCCCACACTAGCCTTGTAGGATCTTTTTCCCTTCATATATACTGGCTTTTTTTTTTTTTTTTCATTGGATAGGTACAACATCGGTCAACAACTAAAGGATTAATCATCCCATGGTGTTGTAAAATGTCATATATCCGCAAAAGCACACTCTCACACTTGGTGTGAGACTAATCCTAACCGGGATGACTGTACATGAACCTTTAACCGTACTTTGAAAGTTGTATTTTCAGTTATATTTCTAGTGACAAAAATAGCATTGTTGACTCTTTCTCTAATAAGGCCATATCATTAACGTGTACGAGATCAAATTTCAATCCTTAGATTCAAGCAAATTGTATTCTGATCCCCCCCCCCCCCCCCACAAAAAAAAAAAAATCAATATAAAAAAGGATCATATATGTTGTTATAAGAGAGAAAAATTGTCATATGTACAAACCTAGATTGTCTTTTGTCGCCTGCCGTGCTAGCTGTCCATTGAACAATCGATGAATCCCATCCGGTTCAATGGACAAATGGTAGGCTAGACCACAAGAGAGGATTTTTCTCCCATGTGTACAACAAGTACAGATCCAAATTCTCGACTCGAATGTCTTTTGAGTGACTAGGCCTTAGTTCTTTGTACGTGTCCCGATGCAGTTCCAGCCATTGAATTCCCTCACTGCCAACAGAGGATTTGAATCTAATTCATCCCTCCTGTCTTTGATATGGAAAAAAAAATCATTTTCTAACTAGGAGGGCCTTAAGCTTGGAGGTTGATTCACAGGAACCCGTTGCACCATAAAGAGTGAATATAATCCTAAGGAGAGTATCTATACGTGACTCACCCATCCATTGCTTCAATCTGATCTCATATTGTAAGTTCCATTTTATTATAATTTTTATTTATATGATAATTGTTGCATATTCGTATAATATACATTGTATGAGTGATTTGTATCAATCCATCTATTAGGTTAAGTCTTAAACAATATTTTATTACTGTTTTTCTTATATCCCTTCTTTTTAATTTTTCTTACAATCAATCTGAGCCTATAGGCCTACACACTAACAATGAAATCATAAATATTCCGTTCATCGGAGTGATGCAATGATCAGCCATTTATCTAGGCATGGTTCAATGAAGAAAATAATCTCTAGATGTTGTTGTCTAGGGGTAGAAATTGTATGAAATGAGCATGATTCTACTAATTTATCTAAAGTTACTCTTTGGTATAGATTATATTTATGTTTATTAATTATTTATGATGAACAATTCATGAGAATATAAATTATGAGTTATAAATAATAACAAGATACCATTAGACATAAAGAAATAATAATGTATTATCACAATAATGATAAACACATTATAATGTAGATTTTAGATTATATTAATCTATTTTAAATATAAATAAATACCATAAATCATACCAAACAACTACATATATCATAATACAATATATAACCTTAAATCTATAATGCATACCAAAGAGAGACTAAAACAACATCCACCAAATTTATAATTCTAGATTTTTGTGTCGTATTTTAGGAAAATGAATTCTGATTTTTTTAAGATCGACATAATTTCCTCTTCTTCTTATTTATTTATGATAATCGTAGTTAAAATTCTGTTAAACAAATTAAAGCCTCACGAAAATTAGGGTAGGGTCAAGTAATGGTCTTACCATCAAATTCCCTGTAATGATGTCTTACCATTAGACTCCCGGTAATGGTATAGATTACTTGCATAGCCTAAAAGAACCAAAACCATTGCACTTACACTTTGAATGATGGTCGAGTAAGATTGGTAAAAGGGTAAAAACATATAAATGAATATGCTAAATCATAAATGGATGAGGGTCCCACAACCTCACATTGGGAAATCTCTTACAATATAAAAATAAGTGGGGTATGACCCATTTGCATTTATGTGCATCATTTACGTGTACATAAGTGCAAAGGAACCGGACTTCAACCTCATAAAATACGAATCAAAACTAATTAGCACTCTTTAGTATGTATTATAGAGTTAATTATATAATACATTATTGACATATGTAGTTGTTTGGCATGATTTATGATATTTATTCATATTAAAAATAAATTGATATTAAACTAATATCGATAAATAGATTAGAAAGTGTTTATCATTATTATGATAATCTATTATTACTTCTTTATGTCTAATGGTATTAAACAGTTATTTATTGTTTATAAAAAAATAATTATTATTTATGATTTGTAATTTATATACATAAATTATTTATCATAAATAACTCATAAACATAAATATAAATTATACCAAGAAAGCCTTAGTTCGATTTTTCGTAAATAAAAAGAATAAATGGTTTAAAATTGGTTTAGAACCATTAAACAGTTATTTAACTGAACTAAAACAAGTAAAACCGATTAACTGTGTATATCTTTGTGCTACTTGGAAATGGGAAGTAGATAGTAATGGGTGAAGAGATTAAAAACAAATTACTTGGAAGTGGGGAGCAAAAGCAATGGGTAAAGAGATTAAATAAATATATCATGGCTAGATGCAATTATTGGATGAAGAGATTAAAATATACGAGAGTGTATGGTCGTGATATTTTTATGTAGTGTATAATTTTCACTCCTTCCCATGAGCCGCATAAATATACATATATGAACGAATTAATAAAAACCGAAACTTAATCGGTTTGGTTTTAGTTTCTAGTATACAAGCCTTGATTCCAATTGAATTGGTTAATTGTTTACGAACTGATTTGTATCCTTAACTGCAATGCAACCCATAAGAAAGGGGAGGAGAGAGAAACTATCCAAAGGAGAGAGAAAGAGAGAGAGAGAGAGAGAGAGAGAGAGAGAGATTTTGTAGGAAAAAATCCTCACACTAGCATTGTAGGATCTTTTTCCCATCATATATATTGTTCTTTTTTTCTTTTTTCTTTTTTTGGCACATCACTTGCCGACACGGAAAGGTTTAATCAACACATGGTGTTGCGGAAGCCGTATATCCACAAAAACACACTCACACACCTGATGTGGGACTAACCCTAACCAGGACATTAGCACATGGACCTTCAACTGTACTTTAAAAGTTGTATTTTCAGTTTTATTTTTGGGAGAGCAAAACAACATTATTGACTTCATTTCTAGGAGAGCCCTGTCATTAGCGTGTACGATGTCAAATTTCGATCCTTAGATTCAGGCAAATCGTATTATGAATATCTTGAGTACTACACGTATTATTTTTATTTTTGTTTTTTTGATATGTTTTTTTTATAGGTATTTGGTATCATTTTTGAATGTTGTTTGTAAAAGAAAAAAAAATAAAATAAAATAAAAAAAAAAAAAAAAAGGGTCAAATTTTGGTTTTGGGTAAAAAAAAAAAAAAAAAAAAAAAAAACTGTTTTTACTTGTTTTTGCGTAACATTGATTTAATGAACATGTGTTTTTAATCGAGGATAAAATGATAAAACCAACATTTTTTTTATAACATTTGTTTTCTTCTACTCCTCTTTCTTTCTCCCTCTATGTTCAAGGATTCGGCTATCTTAAAACACATTTTTTGGCTGTCCAAATTTCGATCCGTTCCATTGAATGTTAAGTACAGGCAGTTGCGATCATTTGATCGGAATGAAATTTAGAATGAGTACACTTGACGATATGAATCACTTGAAAAATAAACGTATCTTTCGGCTAACCTAGCTCCTCCTTCCCTCAGGACCAACGGTAATAGTTAACAAATTTCTACTCGATGGGAGAAGGAGATATCTAGATATCAAGATATGAAAAATTCTGCATTTAAAAGAAATCTAACTTTTTTTTTTTTTTTTTTTGCCACCTCAATTTTACTTTTCTGGCTGTTCAACTTCCGATCGGATATATTGATGTCAAGAGTAGGAAGAAAAAAAAAAGGTAAGAATATTCAAATTTCAGGTTGATCGGATAAAGAGATCACAAAATATCAATGCATAGAAAATTCTGCAACTTGAAGAAATCCAACTCTTATTCTTGATTTTGGTCAGCTCAGATTTACTTTTCAGCCGTCAAACCTCCAATCAGATCTGTTGGATATCAATTATAGGAAAAAACGATAAGGGTATCCAAATTTAATGTCGATCGAATAAGGGGATCACAAGATATCATGGTTTGAAAAAATTTGCAACTTGAAAAAATAAAAACATATATTTATTCTATATAGAATACCAAACTTATTTCTCATTCTAAAATGTATTATGCATTGTAATTATCAAATAAAATTTTATTTTTTTTATCAAAAATGATTTTCAAAAAAATATTTTTAATAAATAAATAAAAAATAAAAAATTATACCAAAGAGAATCTAAATAAATTTCCTTTTTACCAACCCGTTAGGTTCTTCGCCTCCGGTCTTTGATACAAAGAAAAAAAATCATTTTCCTAGGACCTAGACGAAAGTAATTTTTTTCTTTTAATGAAAAAGAACAAAGCAACCTAGGTGTGCACTTCGTATGATTCCACCCAAACATTACTATTTGGCTGTGCCCACTCATTACCTCACTAGGGAGGGATTGGGGAGTTGGATACTTAGATCTCAAGCTTTCAAAATGGCTTTTTGTAATTTTAGAAATCCAAATCTCTTTTCACGAAGCCCTCTACTCTTTCATTGTAAGATCTCCATCTTTTTTTTTTATTGGGTCTGATTTCTAATGTAAATTCCGTGTTCTTCAATTTTTTCAGTTTTAATAATAACCCAAAAGATATTAGGTTGGAAGGAAATGCATCCATCTCAGGTCAAGTTATCCAAGTCCCTGGATACCCACCTAGTAGAAATAAAGTTGGTCGAGCTTCATATGGAAAGCCAGCATATCTTTGGGAAAAATCAATAGGAAATCTCACTGACTTCAACACTCATTTCTTTTTCATCATCAATTCCAATGAGTTCATCTTTGATGATGGGCTTGGCTTTTACCTTGTCTCCATGAATTATATTTTCCCTTCAATACGAAAAGTACTTTCTTCGGTCTGTTTGATTCTAACTCCACAGAAAATCAGATTTTTGCATTGACTTTGGATACAGGTAGCCAAGAATGGAACCCTAAGAACAAATTTGGTAAAATCAACACTTATTATCTTAAATCTTAGGTTTGTATATCATGGGATGATACTGTCATTTTAGGTGGAAAAAAAACTAATGCTTGGGTAAGTTATAATTCTATCACTAAATTTTTGAGTATCTTCTTGAGTTATTCTGAGAATTTAGTTTCTTGGGGGAGCCCCACTATGTCTTACACTGTTAATCTAAGGGATAAATTACCAGAATGGATTTATGTTGGCTTTTCAACCGCCACAGAGTCAATCATCCAGTCATATAGTGTTCTCAATGGGAGTTT
Organism: Protea cynaroides; assembly: GCA_028583415.1. Classification (NCBI taxonomy): domain Eukaryota; kingdom Viridiplantae; phylum Streptophyta; class Magnoliopsida; order Proteales; family Proteaceae; genus Protea; species Protea cynaroides. The sequence continues at coordinate 54,002,439 of CM053267.1, read as the reverse complement.
AATTCAAATTTGAAAATGGGTCACAAATCAATGAAGGAAAAAATTGGAGTTGAGATTTAATATTGGTGGATGTTGCTTTGTTTGCTGCATTGGTTTGGTTTTGTTCTTATTGTGGAAGAAATTGAATAGAGGTGGACAAGACACTGAAATGATATTTGATGAAACATTTAATGTTAAATTTGAGAAGGGAACATGACTTAGAAGGTTTTTATATGGCGAATTGATTCGCACAATAAATGATTTTGCAAAGGAAAGGAAGCTTGAAGAGAGAGGATTTGGAATTGTTTACAGAGATTTTTGAGTAATTTGAACATAGATGTTGCTATTAAGAGAATCTCTATAATATCCAAGCAATGGATAAAGGAATTTGTGTCTGAGGTAACAATCATTAGCAGATTAAAGCATATGAATTTAGTACAAATTTTAGATTGGTGCCATCAGAGAGGTGAACTTTTTATTGTTTATGATTTCATGCCAAAGGGGAGCCTTGATTTAAATCTATATAAAGGAGAATACTCGTTAGTATGAGATGTGAGGTACAGGATTGCTCTTAGTTTGACTTTTGCATTATTATATTTATATGAAGAAGGAGATCAATGTGTAGTACACAGAGATATTAAATCCAGTAATGTCATGTTGGATTCAAATTTCAATGCTAAACTTGAGGATTTTGGATTGACTAGGTTGATTGATCTGAGAAATCTTGTAAAATAACTGTCTTGGCTGGAACCAGAGGTTATATGGCACTTGAATGTACTACTACTTGGAAAGCTACCAAGGAATCAGATGTCTTTAGCTTTGGAGTTGTTGCATTGGAAATTACTTATGGGAAAAGACCTGTAGATCTCAGTGCTGATGAAAGTAGAGAACTGTTAATAAAGTGGGTCTGAATACTCTATGGAAAAAAGAAAGCTTATTGCAACAGCTGATTTGAGATTGAATATGGATTTTAATGAGCAACAAATGGAATGTTTGATGGTTGTTGGGTTATGGTGTGCTCATACTGACTGCAAACTCAGACCTTCCATTAGACAAGTTCTGCAAGTCCTTAATTTTGAAGCTTCATTGCCCATTCTTTCATCAAAGATGCTAGAAACCACATACTATGATTCTCCATTAAATTCTTTGGATGTTTCTTCATCTGCAGCACCTTTAAGCATTACTGATTTTGAGAGAGGTCGAGCCTAATGTTGTTATAGAAGTTAGGTTGTGTTGATAATTCCCTCCAGTCAACCTTTTCTCTTTTGTTGTTGTCCAAATTTAATTTTTGGTTCAAGATTGTAACTCTTCCTATTATTAGCTTGTGTGGACTTGTTACTATGACCAAGGTTTTAGTGATGGTAAAGCCATCACTAAACTGTATTCCATCAACTTGGGAACATCTTCTGCTTCTCAGCCAAGGACTCCGATACAAAAGAAAGTAAAGAATGTATCGCTCTCGAGTCAAATAAAATATGGTTTGACAAACCCGAAATCAACACAGTGCTCGAAATGGGTCACAAGAATTCTAATTAATATAAATATTAATTATATTATCAAGCATCAAACATCACATTAGCTTAGTTTAGTTGCAAGGAAAATTAAAAGGGAAGAGAAATTAAATTTTTGAACTTAAAAGGGAAACTTGTATAGGTATAACACAACATAATTGTATAAACAATTTAAATTTCTAACTATAATTAATAATATTGATACTTATTAGGTATAAAATTTATTTTACTTTTCAAATACTAGGGATTTGGATGCAAAGTGAAGTATCAGTTAATAACTAAATATAAAATGATTTGAAGTTAGTAACATAAGCATTTGATAGCATGTACTATAATGATTATGAAAAAAAATTCACTTCCCTTTTTCTTAATTCCTTTGCAACCAATTAAGGCAATTATGAATTCCATCAAATTTAATATATTTCATTTAGATAAATTCTTTAAGAATTAATAATATCTATAAGACAGTAGTCGACTCCTCAACCTCACTAAATATCATAGCATATAGCCGAACCTAGCCCCTCTGACTCTAAGCACCTTGAGCGATTCGGTGATTCGGACGAAATTTTGGCCTTTGCTGGCCTTGCTGTGGGATCCAAATCCTCTCCTCTGTATTTCAGGGAGGAGGGACATGTTCCCGTTTGATGGCCGACACGTGGCTCTCGAAAAAATCCGAGCCCCATGTTCGAGCCGACATCCCCTATCGGCTCGGATTATTTGCTAGGTGTCATGGTTTGAATATGAGACTTGAATTTTTCTGAAAACCATGTATCGACTATTCGACAGGGCATCTCCCTCCTCCCTAAATTACAGGGAAAGAGTCGATTTGAATGGATCCGCATTGTCTCCTCCATCCCGATTTGAATGCCTTGCTGTGGCGGATGAGGCTGCAGAGGTAATGGCACCTGCCTCGGAGGTAAAACTGGCGTTGCTGGCTGTCCCGCTCTCTAAGCACCTATTGGGTCAGGCATCGTACAATCTGGAGCCATGTGGTCCTCCTTGCCACATCTATAACATACCCCTCGACCTGCTCTCCATGTCGGGATTCGTATCGTTTTGGCCAGACCCATACTGATTTGACATCCAATTCTTCTTTGTTGGATGACCCTAAAAAGCTATAGAAGTTGAAGGTGCTAGCTAGTAACTAGTGTTTGCTTAAATAGAACTAAACAAACCTAAAATAGTAGAGATTGTATAAAAACATAGAATAGTTAGACCATGTCAACAAATGCTATCCATTTTTTGGTAAGGGGTGTCAAATGGTCAGTTTGGTTTGGTTGTGATCAGTTTTTGGCTTTTTGCATATATCGGGTTAGACAGAAATAGGATAGGGAAGGTGTTTGGTCTAACAAAACCAAATTAAACGGATTACTATACGTCGGGCCAGTTTTGGTCTGTTTATCGGTTTCTTTTAACAGTCTCTTATCGGCCCTTGTTGGTCTATTTTCGTCATGGTCTTGGTTTTTCATATTGGAAAAGGGAAAAAATGTTATAATTTTTTTGGTTTTATTGTGTTTTTCATTGTTCTATTTATTGATTTGATTCGGTTTAGGTCCAAATGACCTTATCAACCGGCTTCAATCCCTTAGTTGTTTCTAAAAAATAAAATCAATACTAAACCAATAAGGAGTTCATTCGATCCTGTTTCAACTCGAACATGAGTTCAATTATTATGAGGAGTTCCATTGACAAATGAAGAACACAAGGCTTTCAGATTAGGCTTGCATAAGGTTAGGAAGGGAGACTTTAGAGAGACTCTCTGGGTGAATAATATGCGAGCTATATTATTAAGCCAAATAAAACAACTTTTTGCGAACTCTTGCATGGATTCGAGAAAATTTGTATTCTTTATATTGAAATGTATTATACACAAATAATATGCATTTTAATGTATTAAACGTGTAAAAATTAAAAATAAAAATAATAGTAAAAAAGAGAAAAACAAAATGCCTTCCCAAGGTCCCACCCATAGTTAGTAAGTTTGCGTATTATACTTAAATAATACGCGAATCGTAATATTGGACGGAATAAAATGACTTTTTACGAACTATTACGTAGAATTTTGAAAATCCGTATTCCTTTATATTGATACGTTTTTATATACTAATAATACGCATTTAACTTATTGAACGTTTAAAAGTAAAAAGTAAAAATATATTAAAAAAAAAAAAAAAACACCTTTCCATGGTCCCACTTGTTATGGGCGAAATGACTTCACCTATCAGAGAAGGACATGTGGCATGACACATGTCCCAACCACAAGAAGGGATGTGGCTAGACATGTGTAAGCAGGAGAGAACCTCGATAATTACGAGATCACAATCAGGGACTGTTTAGATTGCCCTCACCCCCTCGTCCAGAGCTCCAGCTAGCTAGCATTGTCATCCGACTGCGAAGATCTCAGGGTCGCTATCAGAGGATTCCCGAGAGATTTTCATCCAATGGCTTTCAGTGCGCGCCTGCAACCACCGGTGAGATATGCGGGCGATCACCAACCTTTCTTATCTGTTACACACCTCCAGCCCACACGACAGCTCACATGATTGGAAGAAAGGTTTGGGATAAGGACGACAGTTACGGTGAGATGATTGATCATGCTAATCCCCTAGGGGTAAATCTGAACTTACACCACCCGATGCCTCGCCTATAAATACAACATACTCCTAAGATAAACGGATTGAACTCTTTACGCACAAATTCACTCTGCTAAACCCAATACTAATCGGAGCTCCTATTTTCATACCAAGCTCCATATTTGCTTATGCTCGGTTCTAACTTAGGAATCGAAGTAGCCTCAAGGTTTCTGAGTCTGCCCTCACTTGACTTCTATTTCCTCTCTCATAAGTCTGTGCAGTCGAAGGAAGCTCGGGCGATTACCAATCGCAATACCACCTATAATAGGAATTTAGAATAGAGAGAAATTATTTTCATGCTTTGGGTGGAGATTTTGAATTGGAATGTTATAATGTACATATGTGGAGAGATTTAAGGAGATAAATCTGTTTAATGATTAGAGATAAATTTGTGAAATGATTTAACGAGATAAATTTGTGAGTGATTTAAGGATATAAATCACAAGAGTTTGATATTACAAAATTTAAAATACAAACTTCAAATGAAATTGGGAACTGTTACCCAATATTTTTTGTTGGGTTATCCTTGTCACCTGCAAATGTATTATCCTCGTCACCGATAAACCTTGAATTAGATGACAATTTTGTCTATTGTAAGATTTCTTTTGCATAAATTTGTATTTTTATGTTATTATTCTATTTGTTGAATGATGAAAATGTCTATATTGTGTTTTGAGTATCTCTTCCTTCATTGTAACTTTGCAAAGGAGTTATGGAGTGTAGTGTTGAACTATTTTGGTATTCAGTGGGGTGGATAGAGAGGATGCACTCATGGTGGCGGAGGAAAAAAAGGATCATGCTAATCAAGAAATTTTGAATGTCTATGTTTTATGTGGTGTTGCAGGTAATTTGGTCAAGTCGAAATGCAAGCTGCTATGAATGATGGTTTCCATCTATCCCGCAAGTGATGAATCTGGTGAAGCATGACTGTCAAGATCTATCTGTTTGTAATCCTTGTACAATGTCTAATTTAAAAGAATTACGAGTGGTGTGGTTTTTTGGACTAAGCATCAAGCCTCCGAGTTTGAAGATACCAAGAGAAGTGTATTGGACTGGTCCTAAGTAGCCATGGTGTAAAATTAATACCGATGGTTGCTCTTTAGGAAATCTAGGTGAAATTAGTGCAGGCATGATGATAAAGAAGGAAAGTGGTGAAGTATGTATCTTGGTATTCAAACTAATTTCAATGCTGAGATATTAGTTGTGGTTATTGGAATACAAGAAGGCATTAACAATGGGTGTACTCATATCTGGTTGAAAATGGGATTTTGAAGGAGTGGTCCACTGCTTGCTATCTAGGAAAATACCGTGGGTCTGCCTGCAGCGATGGTGTGCCATCATGGAAAATCTTGATGTGGTGGAATTAAGAATAACTCATGGTTTTAGATAATCCAATATGGTGGTTGATTCTCTCGTAAAGAAGGCAGCTCAGTCTAAGTCTACACAGCAATGGAGGACATGTTCAGACTTTATGGTCTGTTATGTTGTATGTGATGCATCAAGGAGACCACGATATAGATTTACAAAGTGTAAATGAGCCTTAGAAAGGGCCCCACTGATGGCAATGCTGAACGTGGGGTATCCCTTTCTTAAAGGGTGATAATTGTATTTTTATATTATTTTTTATTAATAAATTCTTTGAATCTGAGCAAAAAAGAAAAAAGTCCATTGCATGATGAGTCTATGCCCTTAGTTTTACTCCAAACGCTACCGTATTATACCGTATTAAATAGAGGGGTCAATTAAGTAGAGAATTTTAAAGTCCTAAAAGAAAATGAAAGGTCAAAGTTTGCCTTTTGAGAAATCAGAAAAATTCTATAAGTAGAATAATTTGAGTAATTAGAAAATAAGTTCAAAGGATTAATACAAAATTTCCAAAAGAATTAAATTCTGTCATTTATGGTATCAATCTGTCTGTATTGGTTGGGCTTAATCAATCATCATCAATTTAATACTTTGTATGGTGGCAGATATGTTTAATTAATCAGTCCTTATTTGCGAAACACGGACACGTTTATATTCTGTCCAGTCGATCTCGATCTCTAATTGATCTAAGCGGTCCATAATTGGTTATACTATTCGGTCTTATATTTCTACGTCCCATTCCTGCCAACTGGTCCACAATGGAAAAAAACACACAACCCTTGGCACATGTTCAGCTATAATTGATTATTATTTATTCTACATTCACAATAATAGCCTATTTTAAGTTCTTAATTAAAAAAATATAGCCTGAATGAAGAGAGAGAATGAGAGAGAGAAATAAGACCTTTCGTCATTTAGGGTTTAGGCCTTTAGGGATTTAGGTTAATGATCATTTAATTGGTTGGTCTCGGGTTTGATCCATAATCGGTCGGGCAACAGATGGGCTGCACTGTTAAACCATGAACGAGCGATTAATAATCAGTCCAAGTCCGACATGTTTAGTAAATGGTATGAGTCTGTTCAGGTTTTTATCGATAGGTCCGATTCTAGGGACACGGTGCTGGCCAGAAATGGACACCTTCTCTGTCAATGGTAATGCAGCCAACAACCTTGACCTTTGGATAGAAATGTGAAATTTTTTTGATAGAAGAAACAATGATTGAGAAATCGAGAAACCAACAAGAGGTTTTAGGCTTCGACCATGCAACCCCTGTAGTCGCATCTGGACCATTAGAGTGCATTCTCAACTACCTGAGCATGACTATAGGGCTGCAGGAAATCCGAGTCCTGCAATTGGAGGAAATTGCCCTTTCGTACTAATTCACAACTTCCTAGTTGTCTCAACATTATGAGAAAACAAAGTCTGAAGGCCACGGACCTGTGTGAGAAACATCAAATGGACTGTGATTTGGACATTTCAGTCGGGGGACCCCAAACAAAATAATGTGAATTTTTTAAAATTTTAAAATTTCTTACAAAATGTGTTTTTTATTTATTTTTTATTATTTTTTTTTGTGGGCAAGTGTTTGGATGTTACTTGTTGTAACCAAACAGTGAATTTATAGGGAATTGTAAAATTCTTTTGATTGTTCATCTCTTTTATTCTTAAAAATTATTTTAAGTTAATGTTAAAATAGACTTTTTCAAAAATTATTTGTAAATGATTTATCATATTATTTTTAGTGTGTCATTAATTGTCTTGCATTCTAGTAATGCAGTTGCTTGGAAGCAAGCAACCTTGACCATCTTTTGAAGTTAAAAAGAATATAAAGATATAAAGTTGTAGAGTGGACTGTTCTATATTTTTTCATCACGCCACAGTGACCCTCAAGTGTTATGAAATTTTTTTAATTACGCATGCAAAATGCTCATATTTTGCCTTCATTAAAAAAAAAAAAAAAAAAAAAAAAATATATATATATATATATATATATATATATATATATATATATATATATATATATATATATATATATATATATATATATATTATTTTAAAGGCCGAAAAATAAGAATACAATATCTTTTTCACCAATTTTGACTAAAGAAGATTTTTAGAGGAACAAATTTTATGCAATTTCGCATATGCATTACTGTTGGTTTTATTGAGGGGTAAAAATGGTATTATACAGGATTGCTTAATGTTAATCTGATGGCTGGAAATGTGCATGATTGTATGTTAACATTTTACCTTATTTTTATTGTTTTATTTGAAATACATTTTTAGTTGAAATATTTTAAAATATTCAAAAAAATTTGGATTGACATCTTGATACATTTATTTTTTGTATTTTATTCTTATTCTTAAATTTTAGATCTCACCCATTTGGTGAAACATGGCCAATATTAATAGAAAAATGAAAATTTTATTGAAAAAAAATCATTATACAATGTGGTAAAATATTATGATTTATTAAGTAATAACAATATTCTTTCCCATACCCTCTAGCTAACATAACTCACTCTCTCTCATAAAGATGATTTCTCTCTCCTCCCTTGGTCTCCAGTAAAGATGTCGATTCTTGCATATCTATTTATTCATCGTAAATCTTCTCTTTGTTTTTAATTGGTCAAAAACTGGAAATTAATTAACTCCCACCATAGAAACTATATACAATAAAAAAATCAATATAATCAGATAGTTTTTAATATCATTTGATCTAATTTTGTTATTCTTTAGGATACTTTAAACTAAATTTAAATATTTCTTGATTGTTCAAATAAATGGTAAAAATGAATTTCAGAAAAAACAATTCATACCTATTGATTTTTTGTTTTTAAACTAGCTACACACTCATCTTCTGAACAAAACACATGGTATATTATTGGTGCTTAGACCTTCTAGAACAATCATGTACTCAGACATGAGAATTTCTTCTCAATACATATAAATAAATTCCCTAATTTTATTTTGGTAAAAACAAACTCTCTAATAGGTGAGGACATTCTGTGCAATTATCCGTTTTTTTCATAATTTTTTTTCTTGCGAAACAAAGCGTGATGTCCATAAAAAGGGGTGTAACATGAAAAATTCATTTTTGCCTTAGGAGGGCTTCAACATATGACCTCCTATTTGGCAATTGGTTTTTTTTTTTTGTTTTTTTTGTTTTTTTTGTTTTTTTTTTGTTTTTTTCTTTTAAGATGCAATACAAGGATTTCCCAGGAAATGACCAACTATATTTACTTATATGGAGTTGTAACCATCTGATGTGGATAAAAATAGAAAAAAAGAAACCAAAGGGTAGTTTCAATAATTGTATAAATTAACAAAAAGGAAAATTATGTAATTTAATATGTAATACCATTCCACCCCCTATAGTATGAAGAAGAGCCCATGTACGAAGGATGGTTCAAATTGATATTGATTTAGGCTATCTTTGGTATATGTTATATTTATGTTTTTGAATTATTTATGACAAATCATTTATGGAAATAAATTATGAATCATAAATAATATCCATTTACTAATTACTATCACTAAATAGAAAAAAGTAATAATTGATTATCACAATTATGATAAAGGCTTCCTAATCTATTTATAGATTTTAAATTATATTAAATTATTATAAATATAAATAAGTACCATAAATTATACCAAACAACTGCATACATCATAATTAATTATACAGAAAATGTCTGATGAGATAGTGATACCTTGTTTCCTTCTGTTGTTCTATCAATTTTCATTTGATACTAGGGTGGTCCAATACAGTTTGTTTTGTCCCTTTTTATTTCTATTTCTTTGGAAGTTTTCAATGGCAATAGGCTTGTTGTAACAGACAGTTTTGGTCTCTTGTTTAATGCTTGTTTTCTTTTAGTTATTTTCATCCAAATTTATATTGTATTTATAATACTAAGACTATCCCATGTGTATCAAAAATTTCTTTATACATTGTGGTTTCTAATGAATGTGCATTAAGGTGAGTGAGGGATCAATGATAACACTTTTATCATCGGATAGGTGACAACTAGACTTGTCACCAAGGGATCTGAGCTGTCAGATTTTATGAGATATGACAATCCCTCCCCTTTGAAAACCAAAGGTACTCGGGTGTATTGTGGTCCGTGATGGTTGGTGAGGCGGTGACGATGCATTAAAGGATATACAGTCTCATCTCATTAAATTTGAAAACTATCTATGTATACATTGTGGTTTTCCTAATAGTCAATTAGTGAGCATGAAAAATGATCAGTAACGACAATTTTGTCACCGGGTAGGTGACATAAAGCCGAACACTTTAAATAATACCTTTTTCCATAAACACAACAATCCTTTTCTGGTAGAAATTGGAAAATGAATTTTATACTAGTGGAGTATTTATAAGACTTAAAACTATTCCGTGTATATCAAAAATTTCCTTGTATATTATGGTTTCTGTGAGACGGCTAATGAATGTGCATTAAAGTGAGAGACCAATAACAACACTTTTATCATCGGATAGATGACAACTAGACTTGTCGCCAAGGGATTCGAGCTATCAGATTGTTCCCTTCGAATACCAAAGGTACTCCAATATATCGTGGTTTCGACACCGATGAAGCAGTGAGTATGCATTAAAGGATACACAATCTCCTCTCATTAAATTCGAGAACTATCTCTCTTTATATTGTGGTTTTCGTAATGATCAATGAGTGTGCATTAAAAAGGATCAATAACAACACTTTTATCACCGAAGTGACATAAAACGGAACCTTCATATAATTCTTTTTTTCCATAAACACAAAATCCCTTTTCCATTAGAAAATGTAAAATAAATTTTATACTAGTTGAGAACTGATAACCTGACATTTGACCTACAAACAAAAAAAACAAAAAATGGAGTTTAAAGGTCATTGTCTTTGGCCATTTTATTTTTCTCTAATATAAATAATAAATTCATTTATTAGTAAAAATAATTGTAAATACAGTGGCATTTAGTGAGAGGCTACCAGCTAGAGGGTCTCAAATATCAGTTAAAGCCAAACCATTTAAGTTGACCTGATTGAATGATTATGACCCTCTCAACTAATAGTGTTAGGGAAAATAATACGGATTCCATCGACAAAAACTAGCTAATAAATTTCAAATATTTTTTTATAGTGATTCAAATCAAATGAAAAATCTGATAAAAGATTTATACCTTGCCAACTTTGTAAGGCAAGCCATGCATCGCAATTGAGAGGACTTACTGACCAAGTCTCGAGCATGCTCTTAAAGGAGTAAAGCCAAACTATCAGGGCAAGCCAGGGTCTGCACCTCTAGATGAAATTATGGATGAATTATTTATAATCAAAGAATTTTAATATAATTAATACAATATGGTAAGTTATGTTACAAAAAAAAATCTTGTTACATTCTTTTTTTTTTTTTTTGCACTACCGTCTTAGAGACGAGATCCTAAATATTTTTGTGTCATGTGAGACAATTAATAGTGATTATTTTAACTATTGGATAGATATGATATGGTATAGATTTTTCATATGTTAATTTTCAAAGCCTAACTCATTTAAATGTCCTCCCATAGGTGTACCATTATGCATCTCCTTGTATGTCTATGCATGCCTATTGACACTTAAATCGCTATTATGTAAAAAACTCTATTTTATCATGACTTGACAATTTTTAATTTAATATTTTAGAAGATCACTTGACTAGGAAATCTGAAGTCATATTTAAATATATTACTAATAAAATTTGGATACCATGGATGCGTGACAACAATAGAAGAAATAAAAAAGAATACATTTAAATTGTACAAGTGGACATTATTTTTTTTCTTCTTAGAGGTGGGAGCAGATGGAAGGAGGTTAAAATAGATGGTAAGTTGAGACAAACTAATAGCTTACAAATTTTAGCCACACGGATGATAATAGTAAGTTACATTAACTATTTATTAAATATCAGAACCTAGTTTAATTAAATATATTCCCATATCTTTCTATTTTTCAATTATTTATATTTATCTATACACCCTTTTGTAATCCCTAGTTTTTCAAAATTTTATTTTTCTACTTGAAGAATTCTGATTGGATTGAAACTAATCACAGAGGTTGGGATCTTAGGGTTTGGTTCATAAAATTTTTGTTTGAAAATATATTATTGCTACTGTAACTCAAAAAAGATCATGATAGAATAAATTGAGGTCCACAGCCAACCAAAACTGACTAGAAATTACTACTAAAATGAGAGATCATAGAGCATCCATTACATAAAAAAAATAATTTTTTTATATACTAGCACTCCTAAATTCAGTTCTCCAATTTTTTCATATTAAGTATAATATATCTCCACGCAAAAATAATGCTGGTAATAAATTTCGCCTAGCAAGTATCTAAGAAAGAAGTGTAGAAGGGGAATTATATATTTACAAGGTTTACAAGGTTTGCAAACAATTTACCCAAAAACAAAAAAAAGGGTTTGCAAATGTGCTTGATCATTCGGGGAGAGTGTCCATAGATCGAGTGATCATAAGAAGAGAGTGCTCGTTCTTAACTCAGCCCATCTCAAAATATTTTAATCTTAAAAATATGTATAAGAGATGGTCATGCATCGAAAGGGTAGATCAACTTGATCAAAGAGAAGAAAGAGAATGCTCGTAAATTAAATAACCACCATTGTATATAGTCAGTCTTTGCTTCTTAACTCAACCTATCAAAAAATATTCAAAATTTAGAAAAAAAATAAGTAATTGGTTTCCCTCGGTAGCTCAGGCCCAAGAGAAGTTAACCCATCAAAGGGGTTCCGCCAACATGGGATTAAGTCTATGAGGAAAGAGGTTTCCACTAAAATACACTTAGGCTCTATTTGTTTTGATTGATGTAAAATTTTATATATAATTTTTTTTAATATTTATTTTCAATAAATAAAAGAAGATGAAGCACCTCTTTATTTTCTTTCATCATTATATTTTATCTTTTGAAAGTAAATATTGAAAAATTATTGTTAAATTAAATCAAAACAAACGGAACCTTAGGGGCTCGTATACGTTACATCACATAACTCTTGTGAGGTACTTAAATACGTTATGTATATGAATGTGACAGCATAATTATTATTTACTTTTTTTTTTTGGGTGGTAAAAATAGAAAAATCTTTATTTAAAAAGGATAAAAAAATTATTATTATTATTTAAAAATAAAAAAATGAGTAATTGAAAATAAAATAAAAAAAATAAAAAAGAAAAAGAAGGAAACGTCTCTAATTCTAATTCGCTGCCCAGTCGCTGACAACAATCGGAAACAAAACTAACATTTTCATCACCGACTTTCACATATAAGGAGTAGGAACCAAAGCAGAGCACTACCCTCTCTCTCAATTCAAACTCACATACATTGCCCATTTGCCCCAGAGACCAGGACTTGGTCCGAATTCCTCCCTTTTCTTCTCTCTTATCTCTCTCTGTTTCCAGGTTGTTTCAATTTCCTTCTCTATCTTCGTTTTTCGTCTTCGTCTTCGTCGTTTCTACTCAATTGGGTTTACTTTTTTTCCTTTTGAAGGTAGTGCATGAGTTTAAATTCCCCCTTCTCCCTCCCTTCTCAACCCAATTCAAGTTCTTTTTAGGTTTGGCTATTGACGCTTCTGATCTTGAAGATTAGCTATCTGGAGTTGTTTTTATCGTTTCTGAGGTATTTATATTCAGGTACAGTTGGGTTCCTGGGTTTCTTCGATATTGAGAAGTTCTTGATGATCATGGTTGTGGTTTGTGTTATCGCCTTTTTCTATCTGGCTTTCTCTGACAGAGTTTGTTAGTTTCTGGTGGTAATTTCTGTTTTCTTTTTGGCTTATATGTTCATTAGAGATTTTTGTTTTATGGGTCGATTTGGTTTTGTTTCCTAATCTTTGAAATTGAATCTCATTGGGTCCTTTATCTTCGTTGCAGTTTCCCTTGTTTGTATCCATTAATTTCAAAATTTTCGTTTCGGGAGGTGATCTTTGGTGGATCGAAACAGTTTTGCCTTCTTTTAGGCTTAAATTATTAACTTCTTTGCTTTTTATATTTCTTGCACTTCACCTCTGTCTCCTTTGTTTTAACTTTCTCTTTCTTCGTCCTCCTTGTCTTTGTTGCCCATTAGGAAAGAACTTATGGGCTTTTAATGTTCATTTATGTAGATTTTCTCATATTTTGGTTCGATTTCTTGGTGCAGATTCCGGCAAGAGAAACAATCGAGAAGATCGAGTTTGAATAGGATTTAATTTCTACATATATTGTGTTTGAAGAGACTTTGCACATGCTAGGTCTCGGCAGGAACAGAAGTCAGACACGGACCAGTAGATCTTGGTCATTTTCAGGTGGGCTTTCTTGTCATTCAGGGTGGTTGATGCTTTGAACTTATTCTCTCTCACTCTCTCTAGCCATCTAGTGGGACCAAAAAGTTTTTTTTTCTTTTTTACTGCAAAAATTTCTACACTTGGATTTTTTTTATAGAGCATGAGCAGGAAAGTGGTATGATCTTGTCATTCAAGAAGTATTTGTTATGAAGAACAAAAATTAAAAGCTATAGATGAGAAGCGTATTCACACTAATTATTTAAAAATTCGTAGGGCAAAGAATTGTTTTTCATTGAGAATTCGAGTTTGTGGACTCAGGGACTTTTGGCAAGTACATGTTAGTGGTGCTAACTTAAAATTGGACTGCATGTACTTGGGAACTATTCTAATTTTATTTTTTTGAAATTAAATCTTTAGCTTGTGACATTTTCCTTATAAAATTATAAAGGTTTTTATTTTTTATTTTTTATTTTATTCTATGCATGCAGGAATGGATTATGCAGACTCAAAACGGAAGAGCAATTTTGCTGGAAAAATTCTTTTAGCTGCTTGTCTGACAGCTATGTGCATTATTATGCTCAGGAATTCTTCTAGTTTTAGTGGCCGAAGCGCTGTAAGCTCCTAGTCCAATATACAATAAACTAGAAATTATGATCTACTTCATTTCATATGATCCAGTTCAGCACTTTCACCAAGCGCATGAAATTCTTTTTTAATTTCTATATTTTTTCAAGCCTAGAGATTGGAACTGGACTGAGATATTAAGTGCATGTCTGTTGATCATGGTTCTAAATCTTGGTTGAAACCAGTGATTATGACCGAGATATCTCGGTTTCGAGCTAGCTCGAGATGAGATGAAGGGTTGGTACCAAAAAAAAAAAAAAAAAAAAAAAAAAAAATATATATATATATATATATATATATACCAGGCTATGAAGTCCCATGCTTCGACTTGTTTCAACAAGTTTCGACTAGATTTTTCTGGGCCTTATAACCTTGGTTTCGAGTTTCACCCAGAAAATACTAGGTTTCGACATGGTTTATGTGGTTTCAGCCTATTATCTCGGTTTCAGGCCTGACTGAAACAGGCCTCCAAACTGAGATTTGGAACCTTGCTGTTGACTTAGATTGCTTAAAAAGAAATGAAAGAATAAACTTGCTTCAAGTTTCATTAAAGTTTATATTATTTGTGTCCCATCTGATATAATTTATGCCACTATAGCTAGAATATGCTTGTGACCGACCATGTTATTTTCCTTTTTAAAGCTTCATATTTGAGGTGATTGTTACTTGGCTTTTGGTTAGGGTCATTTGGCTTGGTGAATTTTGGTCCAGATTTCTTACATAGTTTCTCATGCTGTGCCTAAGCACCCTCTCTAATGCTATGAATCACTGTGCCAACTAGGAACCTATCTCTCCTCTACTAGTTTCTATTTAACTTAAGATCTTCATGCAAAATATTTGCTGTCAAACTAAGCTCCCACCCCTCCTGGCAGCAGGTGGTTCATTTTTCTTAGCATTGTCTGGAATAATGAAACATCGGTAAACGCGTACTGATATTTAATTCACATGATTCTAGGTATTTCAGCCGAAGGATCCTACTATTTATAGCAGAGTGTAAAATGTACTGATCTTGTAGTATATACTAAATCTGGAAGGAGTGTTATTAGATTTTCCTTGCCCTTTTTTTTTCTATATTTGTTTTTGACAGAATTATCTTTTGAAATTTGACATCTGGATTCTTCTGTTTGGAACTTGGGGAATGATGTTTACAACATTACCATTTGACCATGTCTATCTCTATATATATGTAGATACTTATGCAGTGCACAAACTTAAGGATGTGTAGAGTGTTTTATTTTTTATTCTTTCTCTTTTTCCTCTCCATGTCTGACATTTTATTGTTTTCTTCATGTTTTCTGCACCTAGTTTTCCCGCCATGAACTAGGTATAACACATGTTCTAGTAACCGGAGGAGCTGGCTATATAGGTTCACATGCTGCATATCGACTTTTGAAGGATTCACACCGCGTAACTATAGTGGTACCTGTCATTCAGAATAAATAGAATTTCTTGGTTATCATTTCAAGCATGAGATGCTAAAAATCTAAAATGCCGCGTAGTGATATTTATCCTTTCCATTCATTTGGCAGGACAATCTCTCCCGGGGAAATATTGGTGCTATTAAGGTTCTGCAGGAACAATTTCCAGAACCAGGGCGATTACAGTTCATATATGCTGATTTGGGGGATGCAAAAGCTGTATCCTAAATACATCAATTGTTATATGCCACCTTTTACCCAATAAAAGAAAAATTAAAAAAAGGAAAAAGAAATTGTTGCATACTACTTTTACATTTAAACGGGGATGTTCAAACCTCTTTCCTTAATTAATAATATCATAGGTGAACAAAATATTTGCAGAAAATGCATTTGATGCTGTGATGCATTTTGCAGCTGTTGCTTACGTTGGGGAAAGCACACTTGAGCCTCTAAGGTATGGTTTACTCATATTCTATTGTTAGATCTTCTACCATCAGGTGAATTTTCATAGAATAAAATCTGCTGTTTTAAACAATTTCAGAGCATGCTATACAAAGGGTTGGATAGGTTAACTACCAGAAAGTCTGTGAATTTTAGTAAGAGATACTATTAATTAGACATGGTAATAATTTATTGAATCAACTAAAGGTCTACTTGGGAATCTAATGTAGGACCAGTCCCCAACTCAACAAATTAGGAACTAGCCTCACAATAGGATTGATGAAAAGTAAATCATGGACAGTACTTTCTCTCTTTTGTGTGTGTGTTTTTTTTTTTTTTTTTGATATAACAAGAAAAGGAAAAGAATCAATAGGTGGAGGGAAGAAGGGATGGAAGAAAGGTAGGGGGATATGGCCTAAGGCATCTCACCTAAGGCCTGGGCAGCTTCTCACCACCAAAGGTCTCTCACCTCATGAGTCTCTCACTCATCTGTCGCTCACAGACATGGCATAAACCAAATTTCTTTCATTCCTTTAGATCTATCTTTTGGCCTAAGCCTTACATCACTTTAAATAGAGCTCAAATTGGCTCTTAATATGGAAAGGAATTGACAAAGGAAATTAACTAACTTGGAAGAAAACTAATTAGGAAAGTAACTACTAAAGGAATTGAAATATATTAGAGATAACTTCCTACTATAAAAACTAAACAGCATCATAACTTTTCTTGATTGCTTCAGCAACATCACATCCTTCTAAGATTGATCTTTCCAATCAAATGCTTTATTTGATTTTGCAAGATTTGATTTTATCTTGTGAGATCTGATTTAATCTTAAGAGATCTTGCAAGACTGTGTGAGATCTTATGAGATTTTGCGAGATTGTGTAGGATCTTGTGAGATCTTGCGAGATCTTGTGACTTGATCTTGATGTGATTTTGATTTCCATTCGCATGGGCTGAATAATACTACATCAACTCTTCCCTGCTCAAAAAAAACTCGACCACGAGTTTTGAATCAGTTGAGCACATATCAGAGTGAGTATTTTTTTATTTTTTTTATTTTGTTGTTGATCTCCACCTTTTTTAAATTCCTTGGCAAAACCTGACTTTGATACCAAATAATGTAGGACCAGTCCCCAACTCAACAAATTAGGAAGTAGCCTCACAATAGGATTGATGAAAAGTAAATCATGGACCGTATTCTCTCTTTTGTGCATGTGTGTGTGTTTTTTTTTTTGATATAACAAGGAAAAGAAAAGAATCAATAGGTGGAGGGAAGAAGGGATGGAAGAAAGGTAGGGGGATATGGCCTAAGGCATCTCACCTAAGGTCTAGGCAGCTTCTCACCACCAGAGGTCTCTCACCTCATGAGTCTCTCACTCATCTGTCCCTCACAGACATGGCATAAACCAAATTTCTTTCATTCCTTCAGATCTATCTTTTGGCCTAAGCCTTACATCACTTTAAATAGAGATCAAATTGACTCTTAACATGGAAAGGAATTGACAAAGGAAATTAACTAACTTGGAAAAAAACTAATTAGGAAAGTAATTACTAAAGGAATTGAAATATATTAGAGATAACTTCCTACTATAAAAACTAAACAGCATCATAACTTTTCTTGATTGCTTCAGCAACATCACATCCTTCTAAGATTGATCTTTCCAATCAAATGCTTTATTTGATTTTGCAAGATTTGATTTTATCTTATGAGATCTGATTTAATCTTACGAGATCTTGCAAGACTGTGTGAGATCTTATGAGATCTTGCGAGATTGTGTAGGATCTTGTGAGATCTTGTGACTTGATCTTGATGTGATCTTGATTTTCATTCGCATGGGCTGAATAATACTACATCAGAATCTCAAATTTTGGGCTGGTGAGAGTTGAGCCCACTTTAGAAGTGTTATGCTGATTAGTTACTTCATGTGACTCCACACGCTTGCATTCCGATTTGTCCTATTTTTCTTCATATGCACCTTTACTTGGCACACTGTTTATTTATGTTGTGGTATTGAAAGTATTACTCTATGTGCCTGGCCTAGCTGGCCTGGTTTTGGGATCCCGAACTTCCACATGTGACAGTGTTGTCTAATGCTGGTGCTGTATTAAAGAAGAAAGGGAAAAGGTGGGAAGAGTGGGGCGAAGAAGGAAGTTTTTTTTTTTAAATCTATGTTGAAGCAATTGGTTTTCTTGACTGATTTTCTTTCAAAGAAGAAGAGTTTTAGTGGACCAGTATAGATATTTGGAAATTGGGATTTTAGAAGTTTAAATTATTATACATAGGAACAATGAAATTCTTCTTGGTTTTATGTTGGCTGTGTTTCAGCCTCTTTTCTGTGGTTGCCTTCAAGATTCTGGTCAAGTTTCAGAAAGTTGAAAATCTCATAGTTGGAGGAAACTTTTTGTCAATGAAGGTTACAAAATGGTGAGACAAGTCAATGTTTTAGGGTTTTTGCATTAATTGATGCTATTTAGGGGAATATTGCATTCAAAGTTACAGATTAGCGTTTCAGCATTAATTGTATCCTGTCTACTTTACCTAATTTGATTAGTTGGGCCAGAAAACTATTGTGGCTTTACCTTGGTATCTAGAATCTTTATTTTATATTTAGTCTATTCCTGATAGTATCAATACCATATAGTGCTGATAGTAAACTTAAAGGAAAATTTTATAGGACAGTCACTCAACCTGCTATGATGTATGGGGCGGAATATTGGGCAGTTAAGAGCATTGTATGGATAAAATTAGTGTAGTTGAGATGAGGAAGTTGAGATGGATGTGTGGTAAAATTAGGGAGAATAAGGTAGGAATGATCATATAAGAGCTGATTTTGGGAGTAATGCCAATATATGATAAGCTACTAGAAAGTCGTTTGAGATGGTATTGACCATATTTAACGGAGGCCTTTAGAGGCTCCATTATGGAGGAGTGATTTGATTCAGATCGTAGGATCTAAAAGAGCTAGGGTCAGACCTAAGATGACTCTAGGGGAAGTAGTGAAGAAATACAAGCATAACTTATGCCTTGTTTCAAGTATGACCTCGAACAGAGCTGATTGGAGGGCAAGAATCCTTATAACCGACCCAATTTAGTTGGACTAAGGCTTTGTTGTTGTTGTTCTTGTATAGTATGCTGATATTTTTGGTATTATTATTTTTTTTCTCATTTTTTTCACTGAATTTTATGTGATCAGATGGGTGAACTAAGTGTGCAATTCTATTGCAGGTTTTAGTTTTCATGCCTATATGCTGTTAATTCGTGAAAATGTCTTAATATTTGGTCCCAAGCTATGTTGGTCTTTCCATTAACAAATCGTTCTCTAGGATGCTAGTGCATGTACCTTCAGAAAGTTTGATGCTACAAAACGTTTTATTTTTCTTTCATTACATTGTATGTTCTCAGCATGTCTAGAGAATGGTTATATGTATAAACCAGGAATTGGAATACCTATCTTTCTTCTTCTTCTTCTTCTTCTTCTTTTTTTTTTTTTTTTTTTTTTTTTTTTGTAAAAACATTTTGGTACTCTAAACATTTTTTGTATGAAATGTCCTCTAGAGGGAATATTCTAATTCCCTGTTCATGCCATGTTAATTGGCAAAATTTATTTTCTTTTTAAATGCATCTCTGCTTGGCAGATCACCATATATTTAAAACATTCTTCAATTCTAATATATTTCACTTGAAACCTAGCAAAGATTTGCATCTTCTGTGAGGAAGTACAAATTCTGCCACTTATAACAAAGGACATATTTGACTGTGCTGCAGATATTATCATAATATCACATCAAATACTTTGGGAGTTTTAGAGGCAATGGCTGCTCATGGTGTCAATACCTTAATCTATTCAAGTACATGTGCAACATATGGAGAGCCTGACAAGATGCCCATTACTGAGGAAACTCCTCAGGTTAGAGCTTTTTCACTTATGCTTTTGTTCATTCTGATATTGAGGCATCTGTGCTTCTCACTTCACTTACTGTACTAAGGCAAGAAAAAAGTAAGAACATTTATGCTACTGGTTTTTTGAGCTGTTTGTAAGTTGCATTCTTGCAAAAATAATTTCCACAATGTGTAATTGCAGGTCCCCATTAACCCATATGGAAAAGCCAAGAAGATGGCTGAGGATATCATCCTTGACTTCTCAAAGAATTCAGACATGGCAGTCATGATATTGAGGTTGGTATATGTGTGTCTGCATGTGTATGTTTGACAGCGGAACCTTCTTTGTCTGGATAAGGGTACTTTCATGTCGTTGCACACATCAATTTCTGATTGCTGTTTGGGCAGTTGATTTCATTGAAGATTCATATGAAACCAGATTTCTTATGCCCACTGAAATCTACAAAAGAAATTTCAAAGCAAAGATGATTGACATATTGATGCAGCTTGTAGACCCGTGATGGGAAGGGTTTGTGCTTCATTGTCAGGAATTGGGGAGTTAGTCCCACATCGGTTGGGTAGTTTGCGGATGCTTAGCTTATGATCATGGGTAGAGCGTTTCCACGGGTCGTCCCTGCACCAGTTATGTGGGGACCCATGGCCCAAAACTTGGGGGAGTTGATGCAGCCCATAGGTTGTGATGGGAGGGGTTTGCACTCTATGGCCAGGTATAGGGGGCTGTAGTCCGACATCAGTTGGGTAGTGTGTGGATGCTTGGTTTATAATCATGGGTTGGGCCTCTACACCTTGAAGTTTGGGCTTTTGGGTTGAACACTTATCACATATGCTTTGTTACACCCAAGCTTCTCAAAAGTATTTTATGTTGTGCATTTTATGAAGATTTAGGTTCTGCATGTCAGAACTTTATAGCATGGGTTTTATTGACAAACTAAAGAAGGGACTGGCCCAAGCTCAAAAGCATGTGCATGTTGTGGTAGTGGAATTAATAGCAACTCTGTTTCTGTCAAACTTGGTGTCTAGCCCTCAAGTGCTGGTTTTGTCTGTGGGTAGCTACGTGCAGCTTTGTGGATCTCTTCTTTCAGTCATCATTATTTATAGATGATTGTTCGTATTCATTTTAAAATGCAGTTTCTATGTATTCAGATTTTATGAATCTACAAATTGCTGCTAGTTTTATTTCTTAATTTCTGGATGAGCACAATTAGTTTAGCCAGACACTTCGACTGACTCAGTTCTCTTTATGCAAAATTTTCAGATATTTCAATGTTATTGGTTCAGACCCAGAAGGAAGGTTAGGAGAGGCTCCCAGACCCGAATTGCGTGAGCATGGCCGGATATCAGGGGCTTGTTTTGATTCCGCACTGGGGACGATTCCTGGGCTAAAGGTAGATTGATTACCAATTCCTTTTTTTTTTCTTTCTCCCCAAGTTCCAGTTGTATTGTACTAATGAGATGTTGGTTTGCTATTAGGTTAAAGGAACAGACTATAAAACACCTGATGGGACATGCGTTAGAGACTACATTGATGTGACGGACCTAGTTGATGCTCATGTCAAAGCTCTGGCCAAAGCGACACATGGGAAAGTTGGCATCTACAATGTTGGCACAGGAAAAGGTCTTAGAAACAACTTCATTTTATATGCCCATCTTATTTGAGGAAGCTAAAATTATTGGAGTTATACTGGTACTGAATTGTTGTTCCCATTCCTGTGAGCAGGTAGATCAGTAAAGGAATTTGTGGATGCATGTAAGAAGGCTACTGGGGTGGACATCAAAGTCGAGTATCTTAGTCGTCGTCCTGGTGATTATGCTGAAGTGTATAGCAACCCATCAAAGATCAACCTTGAGCTAAACTGGACTGCCCAATACACAGATCTTAAAGAGAGTTTGCAGACTGCGTGGAGATGGCAACAAAAACACCGAAATGGCTATGGGTCACCCTTGGCTCTGGATTCTTAAATACATCACAACTCGTTGTATAACAGGAGTAGATTGGATGTGGCTGTCACGGAGTTGAGTTTGATCCGATTGCCGACATCTAATTCTTATCTTAAAAGAGTATATTGATTTTGATGCAGGTCAAAGTTATATAGCTTATACAGGGAAAGGGGTGAGGGAGGGGTTATTGTCATTTATTTTCAGGGGAGGTAGTATAGCAGCAGCCCATTTGTTATTTCTATTTGAACATAGAAAAAGCTCAATAATAATTCTCTTCCTGCCTGTTTAGCTTCTTACTAACTCATCATTGTCACAGGCTCACAGCATCAGTTCTATTTCTTAACATGCGAGCCATTTGTTCTTTGAATTGTCGAAAGTAACTTCTTATTACTTGTATTCTTAGCATCCTTTGGTGTGGTTGAGAGTTCCAACAGAATGCTTCTCTCTCTCTCTCTCTCTCTCTCTCTCTCTCTCTCTCTCTCTCTCGCTCACACACACACAAAAACACACATTCGCACGCAGGCACACTCTTGTTTGAACTATGTGACGGCTGATCATCAATCTAAGGTTACATGGTGGGTTATCCTCTGAAGTGGCAGATCTCATGTTCACAAACTTTGGACACCGCCAGGCATGGCCATTTGATGGAAAATTCACTTGGCTCTGATTGATTTCGAGAGAAATTAAAATAAAGGGGTGTGGAAGTAAAAATAAAGATTACTTAAGTATTTTATACAATCATATTGGGTACGTAATAATTATAAAAGTTTTCATTTAAGTTTAAAATATTTCATTTCTCTTCCCTTTGATCTCCTTTGCAACCAAACTGAGCCTTATAATCGTTTGTCGGTTGAAGTTTAACTTGGTCCTCAGCCCACTCCAAATGATCTTCTTGTGTTTCATATGGTATAGGTGTAAAAAAAAAATCACCACTTCATCATTTAAGCATCAATCCCAAATAAAGAGGGGAAATGCTTCAACAGGTTGAGGTTTAACTTGGTCCAATCACCACTCATCATTCATCATCCAAAAAAGGGGGAAACCTTAAAAGGTTGGGGGCCCCCCCCCCCCCCCCTCAAATGATCTTGTTGTGTTTCATATGGTATAGGTGTAAAAAAAAATCACCACTTCATCATTTAAAGCATCAATCCCAAATAAAGAGGGGAAATGCTTCAACAGTTAGTTATAATTGACAAAAAAAAATAATATAAACCCCTATGTATATGAAGTTCTCCCTATCTCCTATCTCATCCCACACTTCCCTTTTTCTTTTTCTTATTTTTTTGGGTAATTTATACTAGAGGTACTTGACATTTTGAAAAATTATACCAGAGGTACCTTACGTTTCAAAAATCATACTAGAGGTACTTCTTCTTATATTTCCAACATTAACCCTATCTAACTTTGGCATCCTCCAAGATAACCATTAAATCTACTTCAAACTTTTAAGGACTAATCGTTTCTTATTGAACTACCCTTATTTAGTGCTTGATCGTTGGTACACCCATTGGAAAAGCAACAAGTTGGGGTGTGGAGTTTTTCATCGGAGGTGTGTATCATAGTCGAGGTCTATGACTTGGTGATGAGCAATCGCTAATGAGGTCACGGAAGAGGATAGGGGCAAGAGAGGGGATCGGCAATTGAAACAGCGATGCGCACATGAGAATCCAAGTGGTGAGTCGTTGCGGCAATGGGATAGTGAGAGTGTGAACCAAAGGGGATCAAGAAAGTTATACTAAACAATGATAAATTTAGAAGTATAAAAATAGAAGGTGTCTCCAAGTGTAATATTTTTGAAACGTGAGGTACTTTTGATTTAATTTTTCAAAACGTCAGGTACCTTTGGTATGGTTTTTGAAACATGAGGTATCTCTGGTATAGTTTTTTAAAACATCAAGTATCTTTGGTGTAATTTACCCAATTTTTTTGTTTATAATACCCACTGTGGGGTCAGGAGATGGAATTTAAAGAAAAAAAAAACTTTTACTATCTCTGGTATAATATCTTAAAACGTCAAGCTGTGCTCCGGTGTAATTTATCTTCTTTTTTTTATTCTATAATACCCACTGTGGAGTCAGGAGATGAAATTTTAGGAAAAAAGATCTTCTACCGTCATCCATCCATCAGACGGACTGGGATGCATCGTCTTGCATGCAGATTGTCTGAGCCCGTTTGATAGACGACCGGCGCGGTTGGACGACATCTAGGTTGCGAATTGAATGCCAAAGGGGCAGCCCTTCTTGGGTAGAAGAGTGAAAAAAGGGTAGAGATATGACATTCGGTATGGTAGAGCTCCGAGAAAACATTTCAGTTGAAGTGTGTAGGTCTGCTTCGGCTCATGTTCATTCACCAATGTCCAAGGGCTTCAATCCTGATAGAGCTTTACAATTGCACCTGTCAAGTTCAATAGATTTTAATCCAACAGTTTTTGGGTGGTATATTAGCCGTATAACTTAACCGTTAATCTCCAGATTCAAATTTGGAGGTAATTATTCAATCGAATTTTAGTTTTTTTGGATGTAATTATTTTGGCCTCCATCTGCGGCGCTATGAGATCAGCACTGAAATCAATTGGTGAGAGTGGAAGCCTTGTGTTTAACCAAAATCTGAAAATAGCCCAGTTGGGAAAATGTGGTCGAATCCAAGAAGCTATCAAAATCTTCGAGAAAATGACGAATCGAAATACTGTAACTTGGAATTCAATGATCTCTGCCTATGCCAAGAGTGGCAGATATGTTGATGCACGCCACCTTTTCGATCGAATGCCTTTGAAGAACCTGATTTCTTGGAACACTATGCTTGCAGGGTACTTGCATAATAATCGAATCCATGAAGCTGCTGAGTTGTTTGACAGAATGCCCCAAAGAGACATATTTTCGTGGACTCTGATGATTACTTGTTATACCCGAGTGAGAGAGCTTGAGAAAGCAAGGTATCTCTTTGATCGGCTTCCAGATAAGAGAAACCTGGTTTGTTGGAATGTAATGATCACGGGTTATGCGAAGAACCAACAGCTTGAAGAGGCTCGAAGGTTATTTGATGAGATGCCTGTGAGGGATCTGGTTACATGGAATTCAATGCTTGCAGGGTATACCCAGAACAGAGAAATGGGTATGGGATTGAATTTTTTTGAACAAATGGAAAAGCGAGATGCAGTTTCTTGGAATTTAATGCTTGATGGGTTTGTTCAGGTCTATGATTTGGACTCTGCTTGGCAGTTCTTTCAGAGAGTTCCTAGCCCAAATATTGTTTCATGGGTGACAATGTTAAGTGGTTATGCAAGGAATGGTCAGAATGCTGAAGCAGAGAGAATTTTTGAACAGATGCCTGAGAAAAATGTGGTTGCTTGGAATGCCATGTTAGCTGGTTATGTGCAAAATGAACAAATTGATGAGGCTATTCGACTATTCAAACAAATGCCAGAAAGGAATTCTGTGTCATGGACTACTATGATCAATGGGTATGCTCGGGTCGGGGAGCTCAATGAAGCGAGGGATTTACTAAATAGAATGCCTTACAAGAATGTTGCAGCTCAAACTGCCATGATTTCTGGGTATGTGCAGAGTATGAGAATGGATGAAGCTCGTGAAATCTTTGGCCAGGTAGGTTCTCCAGATGTTGTCTGTTGGAACACGATGATTGCAGGCTATGCCTTGTGTGGGAGAATGGATGAAGCAATAAAATTGTTTAAGCAAATGCGCAAGAAGGATATAGTGTCTTGGAATACAATGATTGCTGGTCATGCTCAGGAAGGTCAAATGGATAAAGCACTAAAGATCTTTGAGGAGATGGTAGAGAGAAACACAGTTTCATGGAATTCTCTGATTTCAGGTTTCACCCAAAATGGGCTCTGTACTGATGCACTTCAACACTTTGTTTTGATGGTGAGAGATGGTAAGAAACCTGATCAATCTACATTTGCCACTAGTCTCAGTGCTTGTGCTAACCTTGCAGCTCTACAAGTGGGTAAGCAACTTCATCATCTTGCTGTGAAGGTAGGTTATGTTCATGACTTGTTTGTGGGGAATGCTTTGATTACTATGTATGCAAAGTGTGGAAGAGTCTTGATTGCAGAGAAAGTTTTCAATGATATTAGTAGTGTTGATATCATTTCTTGGAATTCTCTGATTTCTGGGTATGCATTGAATGGCTATGGGAAAGAGGCCATCAAGCTATTTCAAGAGATGGAGATGGTAGGGGTTGTTCCTGATCAGGTCACCTTTGTTGGGATTTTATCTGCATGTAGTCATGGTGGATTGATTGACCAGGGTTTAAAATTGTTTAAATCTATGACTGATGATTACTCCATTGAACCTGTGGCTGAGCATTATGCCTGCATGGTTGATTTGCTTGGCCGAGCAGGTAAGTTAGAAGAAGCTTGTCAACTGGTGATGAAAATGCCAATTAAGGCCAATGCAGGAACATGGGGTGCATTGCTTGGAGCATGCCGGATGTACAGAAACTTAGAACTGGGGAAGTTTGCTTCTGAAAAACTTTCTGAATTTGAACCTCACAAGACTTCTAATTATGTGCTCTTGTCAAACATACATGCTGAGGCAGGTAGATGGGAGGAGGTGGAGACAGTGAGGATGTTAATGAAAGAAAGAGGAGTTGAAAAACAACCTGGTTGCAGCTGGATTGAGGTGAAGAATCAAGTCCATACATTCATCTCCGATGATCCAACACTACCAAGGGCAGCAGACATATGCGAGATGCTGAAAATTTTAACAGGACAAATGAAAAATAAAGGCTATATGCCTGACATTAATTTTTCCCTGCTTGATTGTGGATGAGTGATTGTTACTGAACTCTCATCCTTCTTAGATGTGCCTTTTATTTTTCATAAAAAAAAGTCATAAAGTTTATCTTTGTTAAAAGTTCTTTACTTCTCAAGAGGCATCTTGTATTTTGCAGATTTGTGTAATATATTTGATATTTTCTTATAGATACTGTCTCAGTTGTCAAATAATTTATAATCTTTTTTTTTTTTTTTTTGCCCTTTAAGTATAATGCATTTTTTTTAATTTCTTATTGAGAGTAAAATTTTATCTTTTCACATGTGTATTTGAAAAGCATATGGAACAATGACAAAATGGCAAGTCGAGTCACTTCAAATAATTTTGTGAAAATTTTTTTTAAAGAACTTTTAGGAATAAAATAAAAGGTAATAAAAAGAATTTTACATGTTCTAATACACCTATAGAGATCATTCACAGTCTATCACTTAAAGGTTTCAAAAAACAAAGAAGAGGATAAAATCAGACCAACAGCTTTTTTTTTTTTTTGGTCAAAAATCAGAAAAGCAGTTTAAGAGGGTGTTCCTATTCCTATTCCATCGCACAATACGTTTAGATCATTAAGTAGACAAGTAATCACCTTGGTTAAGGTATCTGTTTCTACAGATAAAGCCGTTTTTCTTTCTTTCTTTTTTTTTTTTTGGGAAAATTACACAGACACCCCCTCTACTGTTGTGAAATGAACAAAACTACTCTGCTTTTTCAAAAGTTACACAGAATACCCCTATAATAATGGTATCATACAATCTCGCCCTTACCGTTACTTTCTACTTAACGGCAGTGGCTCAAATTTTTTTTAAGACAAAAATACCCTTACCCTTACTTTCTACTTAAAGGTCTAGAACCACGAAACCTCTTTCTTAGGTACTCCTCGTTCGAGGTTCTATCGGCGATGCGAGCTTCTTGAGTTGCAACAGAGCTCTTTGGTTGAAGGTGAAGGAAGTAGGAGTGAGCGATTCTCGAGAGAATCGGTGGACAAACCCGGAAAGGTCTTGGACTGGGTTGAACTCGGGGTGGCAAGCAACAAGAGATCGTTGGTGCTGTGTTCGATGTACCGGGTCAAGAAGGTGGTGATTCCAGATAGGTTTGGGTTTCAAATCGGCAGTAACGAGGAGCACCTTCCAAATCGACTGCTGGGATGTCAGTGACAGCCTCGATGAAGATTGCACCTTGGGTTGCATAGAAGACCTCAAGATTCGAACCGTCTGGTCGAGCAGCCCTGACTCGGCTGGCAAGTGGGTAGTAGGGGACGAGAGCTTGGGAGAGTGCAGCTTTCAGACGAGCTTTGGTTGCAGAGCGATCAGTGATGGAAGATAAACTTGTGTGATGGTCTATTTAAGGGAACATGCGATCTGGATCTTTTGGCTCTGTTTCTCTCTCTCTCTCTTCAAGATTTGAGCAAGATTCTCCAGGCATCACTTTATGGGGAAATATAGATGTTATCTCCAAGATGCAGTAATAGAGCTTCTAGGATCTGAAATATCAAAGAATGTAATCATACGACACAAAAAAGATGGGTCTGGAATTGGAGTCTTAGAAGGAAACATAAGTAAAGAGAAGAAAGAGGAATACAGTAGAAGAAAACCTTTTAGTCATTTTACTAAGAGCAAGGGTATTTTCATCTTAAAAAATATTTCAGTCTCTGCCGTTAAGTTCAAAGTAACGATAGGGGCGAGATTGTATAATAACATTCTATGTAGCTTTTGTAAAAGCATGATAGTTCTATGTAGTTTCATTACAGTAGAGGGGGTGTCTGTGTAATTAACCCTCTTTTTTTTCTTACAAGCTCTCTAGTAATGTTGGATTATTAAAGACAATAATAGATGTTCATGCGTTTAATCATCCACAAATTTAGAGGTCAAGAACTCTACCAAATTGCCCGGATCAAGATGTGATGATCCGTTTAATATCTCAACATTGTTTAAAGAACGTGACTGCAGGGTGTGGGGAGGGACTAACATATACAACTTAACCCCTACTTTGCGAAGAGTATTGTTATCAAGACGTTGCCTAGGAACACCTAGGTGTCCAAGGGAGTCAGATAGGGCTAAGCGATTGGTTACCTTATTATATCACTCCTTGTTTTATTTGTCTAATTATTTTTTTTAATTAAAGCCATTTGTAACATTTTTCTTGAATGTATAAAGTACATATATACACCATAATGCATGAAATTATGCATATGTATTAAAAGCAATAAAAATTAATGTGCTAACCCCCTCCTTTTTGTATAAATCATCTTAATAAGATATACATACAACACCGGTATGCCTTAGGTACACCTAGGTGCCTAGACACCTCTTCAGCACCTTGGGTCATCTAGACACCTTGACAACTATGACAAAAAAACTGTTTCTAGATTTGAACCAATAACTACCAAGTCACAATAGAAGAACCTTACCATTACATCAAAATCTGCCCTATATATATATATTAACATTGTTTATCCCTCTAACAATCACGCAGTTTTCTCAGTTTGTTCAAGGCCAACAGTTATGGCAATTTTAAGCCTTAAAACTTCTAAAACTAGATACTACCAAAAAACAGGGGGGAAATTACATATAACAATTTAGTAGGAGCAGACCAAAATTTTAAGAGAACGTTCAAACAAACACCAAAATTCCATGGTACAGTAAGAGAAAATTAACCCTATTTGCCAATAGGTTAATTTTCCATATATAAGCTCATAGCGTTTGTTCAGGTCAGCTAAATTCTCAGCCTTCAATAAATTTACCTAATCCAAAAAAAAAAAAAAAAAAAAAAGGGGGGGGAACATCACCTGTGGATCCCATACACATTATAGGGGAACAATTGAGCATTAATCATTAAGGCAAAGAAACTACAATATCTTCTCTTTAGGCTCCAAGAAGATGCTCCAATGCAGATCTTGTGGACCATTTGCCAGGCCTTCACCAAAAAAGGACTCTGTAAATCTAACTCCTCCAAAACTGCTAGGTTGCAGAAGCCACAACCATCTCTTTGTATCTTTTCAACCATCTCTAGTGTACTTGAAAATTTTGATCACAACTCGTCCTTGGCTTCAGTTTCGGGGCCAACTTCATCACTGGATGATCCAGCCGGATCCCCTTCTGGTTGGTCAGTTTGGGAGGATGTCTCTTCAGAAGTTGAGCTGGAAGTGCTTTCAGTCTCCTGACCTCCACTATCAGTTTCAGTCTTTGAAGGCTTCTCAATTTTTGGCTTTGGCTTAGGGATTTTATTAATGCTTGCAATCTACAAGGATATAAATTTCACTCATTGGTTTATAGCTAAAGGTAACAATCAAGGATGGAACAAGAAACCTATATGTTTGCATTTTAAGAGAAGAAATTTAGAGATAGAATACCTTGTCTTGGAGATCGAATACCTTCTGATACACTTCTTCAGATGTAAACGCTGGGGTGCTAAATCCAGAAATCCTGTGAATGAAACCCAATTACATGAAAGACCACAAAAAGTATTCTCATGGATTATAAGAACTGAAATATCCAGAGCATGCAATTGTATGCAAGCCAATCCATGAAATGTAATATAACAATGATTTGAATTACAGAATACAGTATGTAGCTCCAAAAAATGTGGCGCAACATAAATGCCAACTGGAACAGTAAAGTTGGACTCATGGCAGGCATTTGATGGTTAAATAATTATAATAGTTTAAATCGTCTACACAAAAGCAAGATGCAATCACAATAATATCTCTGAGTTCCGAAACAAATCAAAGCTTAGGAACTTCACCATTTACTTCATAATACCACCATAGCCCCGAGCAAATTAACCAAACCATTTATAACCAGTCTTACGCATCAACAGCAGGAAGCCACAGGCTCCAAACACTGCAACTTGAGCGAAATGAGTGTATGCCCCATCACCTTTCTTAAATTTACAACCCCAAGAAGGGCAAAATTTACGTTCCCCAATGTACTAAAATCGGAATGCCACATCCCTAGCTTTATTTGTCCCCCCCACTGCTAGAATCCAAAGTTGCAGTACATATCCATTTTCTTCCTTGACCTACTTTGACTGATCAGATCACCATTTTCCAGAAAATGCAAAATATAGACAGATTAATTTTCTTAACAAGCAGCCATTTTTCTGTAGGGTTGTAGCCAATATCTACTTGAAATCTTACAGAGTGACTAAACGCTCTTGCCAAAGGACAGAGTTGAGAGGTGCAAGGAAATGATCTCAAATGATTGCAAGTGGGATTATATATATATATATATATATATATATTCTTACAGACCTTGCACACACTATGTATTTTTTGGGATTTTAATTTTTTTTTCAAAATTAAATTATGAGTTTTGATTGGTTGATTCAAGTTTGGGAAAATTACTCATACAGTTGTACCTCCCCCCAAAACTATGGCCTAATTCCAACCGTCTCCCAGTAGTTTCTGACAATTACAACCACACCCTTTTAGTTAAGGGTGTTAAGTTTAAATTTTAAAGACAAATTTACCCTCTTTATGTTTATAATCAAGAAAGGTTGAAATGAAAAATCAACCCCCCTTACCTATCCCAAACTCTTATATTTCAAATGTCTCATTCTCAAACCATTGCTTCCAACATTCATCTTTCCACCTCCATTTGGTCCGTTGAACATCAACTCCGGCGAACATCACCTCCGCCAACCGGCAGCTCCTCCCTTTGGTAAGTTCCCTAAACCTTTCTTGTTTACTTCTCCCTTCACGATCTCTCTATCCCTCTCATCTCCATTCTCAACCTCTCTCGGTTTCTTCTCCCTTCACCATCTCTCTATCCCTCTCATCTCCCTCCAAATTTGCATGGATGTATTCACATCTATTATGATGGTTGGCTGAATAAAGAAGCCCTTCCTTAAATGCTGAGGTCGGCTGCCACCACACAGAACAGTAGCACCTTCACTTTTTGCAGCTTGAATAAACTTGTTTATCTTCTCATACTGCCCCTTGCTAACAACAGGTCCAAGAGATCTTGATGCTTCTGGTTCAGTTAATGAGTTTCAATAGAAATTTTGCTGCAATCCTTGCATGCACTATGCGATGTGATGTTGCACTGCATATCTATCCGTTTGTCCAAAAGCAACCAGATAGAGTTCACTCAGCAACTTTACCAAGGTCTATGTCGTCAAATACAAAAATTGGACTCTTACCACCAAGCTCCAGTGAAACAGGCTGACCATTTGAGCTACAGAAGCCATGATCCTACTTCCCGTCAAATTACTTCCAGTAAATGCAATCTTGTCAACATGACGATTAGATGCTAAAGGAGCACCAGCTTCTACGCCTAACCCAGTCACAATGTTTAGAACACCAGCAGGTAGACCTACTTTTTATATATCAGCCAACTCCAATCAAGTCACAGAGGCCAACTCAGATAGTTTCAGTATAGCAGTACACCCAGCAGCCAGGGTAAGGATGTAAATGGATAGCCAAAAATCCGGATTTGATTCGCATCCGAATTTGTTTAAGAGTACCCGCATTCAATTTGATACCATTTGGATATCCAAAAGTTAATCGGATGCAAATTCGGATATCAATATTTTAAGCCGGGTACTATCCAATCCGATCTGATTATACTTCATATAGCATTTATTATATTAAATAATGGAAAATGAGATGATTACGTAAGATACAATAAAATAATTGAAACTAAAAAATGGAGACAGATGTATATTTGGTTTTATTATTATAATAATGAAACAAAGGAGAATTGCCATCATTATTTAATACTTTACTCTTCTAGTAACGAAGAGTCATAATCATTCTAGCCTTCTAGGGTTTTCAGTTTATTGGGAGAAGGTTTCCTAGTTTCTTGCAGAGAATGCGAAGATGATGATGGATGGACTTGCAAGATGATGGATGGACTTTCATGGAGGATCTGAACTTCTTCTTCTTTACCTCTACAGATCTTGATTCTTCTTGGCTATAGTGTCAAACACCATTAGTGTATCTCCTATGTCGGTTTGAGAAGCATCAGTGACCATGTCTCCAAAGTAGATGAAGAAGAAGCCATAAGAAGAAGATGGAGAAGAAGAAGAAGAAGAAGCAGTGAAGAATCGATTTTAATGACAACGATGAGGAATAACCTGTGCGGTCAGCAGCAACGACGACGACAAGGAAGAAATTTCTACACCGATTTTCTCTAAATTAGGGTTTCCTTGTTTTTTTTAAGAAATTCTCAGAAATCGGTTGGGGTTTTTTCTAAAATCTTTCATTCTCTCTCCATCTATCTCTCACTCTGTGATCTTTTTTTCGAAATTTTGCAGATTAGGGTTAGAAACCCTAACATCTATCTCACTCTGTTATCTTTCTCGGCAGAATTAGGGTTAAAAACCTAACAAATTATCTTAATCTGTTATTTATTTATTTTTATTTATTTTCTATTTTTTTACTACCTAGACTTCGAAAACCGTTATCTGTTTCCTGATTCGAATCGGATTTCAACCGGAAATCCGGTTAAAATTTGAATTCGAATTTGGATTCAGTTTTTTGAAATCCACCAGATGCAGGGGCGGATTCGAATACGGATAGTAGTCTATCCGTCCTGAATCCAATCAGTTTCCATCCTTGTGTGTGTGTGTGTGTGTGTGTGTGTGTGACCTAAACCTAAATAGTTTAGTTTTCATGATCTTGTGGTATCTCATCAACAAGCTATGTTATTTGTTTTGTTGGGAATGCCACTCATTCATTCTATTAGTTATAGATTTCTTATTCCCGGCTGGATCAGGCATAACCTCTCTCTCCCTCTCCCCCTCCCTCACACAAGTGTATCTGTGTCCCCCCACCCACAAAAAAAAAAAAAAAAAAAAGAAAGGAAGGACGCATAGGAGAACAATGTAGGACCACTCCTATTATTGCTGTTGTGTTAGTTTTTCCAGTTCTTGACCAACTCAACCCTCCTTTTTCTCTCTCCCTCCCTGTAGCATTTATTTTTCAGTTTACTATATAGCTTATTCATTGTTCTTTTAATATTAACTCCAAACAATATGCCATCATGGATATAGGGCTCCCCATTAAGAGTTCCAAATAGGCCTACTGAGAAACAAAAAGCAAAGCTTCTTTATAGCTAAGGTCAGTCCCAGATTCTTTATTAGTAAAATCTTTGACGAGAAATGTTCTTAGATTTAATAACTTATCCTTCTTTAGCTTTAATTGTCTTGGCAACATCTTGGCTTGCAACTATTTTGATATATTCTAATTTATTTGACTAAAATTGACAGGGTGATAGAAATGGAATAGTTTGAACAAATCTTTTGAGTCTTCCATCCAAGTTTCACTCAAACAGACAGAAGTAATGCTGATCCTTTTATTTTCCCTCAATTTCCATTATTACTTCATTATTTATGTAACATATGTCCATTGAACATATCTTGCTTAAGAGAGAATCAATGCATATCAGCAAATCTAAAACTTCAAAGTTATCTTTCATATAATTTAAGGGGAAAACTAAACATCAGTATGCATGGTGAAGCATTACGCTTCACTATCTGCCACAGTAAATGGGTGGGGTCACCAGGCGGATAGTGAATCCAAGGAAGGACCCAATGGAAAACCCAGACTTCATTATGCCTAGCAAAATGTTATGTATCACTATATGCCACATTCAGTACAGGACTGAGGCCACATAGCAGACAGTGAAGTGTAATGCTTCACTATACATAGTGAAGCCTTGGAGGACCCTAATTTTTACTTTCATCTGATGGTGCAATTAATTGCCTTCAATTATATGGTATTTCACAAACGGGGTGTATACAACATGGACTAGAAAAGATCAAGACTGATTAAATACTAAATCATATACGTAAACTGATTACATAAAGCTGGTTTTATTTTTTTCTTTTATTCTCATTTTCTCTCATGGGGCTCTCTAGTAATTGCATTATTTTGATTGTAAAAGTTGTAGTTACGTTTTGTTGAAGTTGTAGATACCTTTCTACTTTTCTATTTTAATTAACAACTTATTCCCTTTTCTGATCTTCAAATTTCCTAACTTTTCCTATTGCATGCATGGGTTTAATGCTAGCAAACATACATACATAAAAGAATATATTCATTAATGCAGTATTAATTTCAGAGATGAGTTGCATACTTATTTTGCTCAGCCTGCTTCTCCTCCAACCAATTCTTGACCTTATCAGCATCAGCCAGAACCTGAATCAAAGTTCTCTTGTAGAGTTAATTTTGATGTTTTCCATCACAAGCATAATTCAGTATTAATCCAATACAATACAAAGATATGAAGAACTTGATAAAATTGAAATTGATATAGCATACCTCATCTATTCGAGCTTTGGGAAGCCAGGGCTTGTTCTTATTCCAATCACTGACAATCTGTAAAAGAGGTCAAATAAGTAGTCTCAAAAGCTGCAATCAGAATTCCTCTTTCTTGTGTATCATATGAAATATTTTAAACAAATTCTTTGTACATTTCCAACGTTCCACCAGAATGAATAAGGTAAGTGTAGCAATATAGCATCATATCTGACTTAAAAAAAAATAGCAAATTTTGCAAAAATTCAAACTTTGATTTTTTTTTTTTTTTTTTTTTTGGTGGCGCTTCAAGAATCACTTTTCTTGGTTTGCCACCTTTCAAACTCAGACTCATTGAAACCATGAACCTGGATCAGTAAAATATATGTTTTTTCCAAAGCCAAATAGATGAAAATGCATATTAAATTTGTCGCTTTCCAAATAAGCATTCTAATGATTAGAAAAGCAGGAGTCTTCCTCAGAATGCAATGGAGGAATAGTGCCTCTATGGCAAAGTTTTTGAACTGGCATCTTGGTGCTTATGTGTTTGTCTCTCTCAAAGCAAATTGCTGCACAGTTGAAAGAATCCAGTTTCAAGCCTGGCCAAAACGAAATTAATGATCAAAACCCAGGTTTCGACACTGGGTTTCTATCCAGGGAGGCCCAGGGGTCGAAACATCAAACGGGATCCGGCACTTTTCAGTTTCGGACCTGACTGAAACCAGCCTCAAGACCAAGATGTAGTTCCTCGCAACTAAAAAAACTAATATTTGTTGTGAAGGGGTGGTATCACTAACACATAAAACTACAATATGCAATGAAACATATTATGTACAAGATGAGAAACCAGAACAGAGAAGGGAACACAATATTCATGTATGAAAAAAAAATTGCCAAAAGAAATGAATGCAAACAACCATATTTTTTTAGGTTGAATGCCAAGATGAAAAGTTGAAAAACATAGACAAAATAACAAAGTCAAGAGCACCAGCAAGTCGACACCTAAAAGTCACTAACATGGGTATGGTACAGATTCCATCTTGTGCATGCATGATGTGTCAGACATGGTACAGCTCATTAATTTTTGTTGGTCAAATGCCCAGCATGAAAAGATATAAAATGTTGACAAAAGAAAAAAGTCAACAGCACCAGCTGGTAACGACTTAAAAATCACTGACTGATGAATGAGACCTCGACACAGAAAAGGATACAACTTGAGTATGGCAAAGATTCTAGTTCTGGACTTTTCAGTGGCAAAAAGATAGAAAATGTTTACAAAAGAAAAAGTCAACAGAACCAGCTGGTAACAACTTAAAAGTCATTGACTGATGAATGTTACCTGACACAGAAAAGAATACAACTTGAGTGAGGCAAAGATTCCAGTCCTGGCCTTTTTAGTGGCTTAAATTGTGTATCAGACATGGATATGACACATAATCTGAAGTGTTCAGGTAACATAATTCATTGATTGCCCCACAGTTTAGTGACTTTAGTCAAACCTAGGCCACCAGTTGCTGGAAGCATCTGAAATATGCATGTCAGACAGTCAACGCCCTAAAACGCTTCTGCCAACTAGGCATTGCCTAAGCAGCTGTTTGATAACATTGCCCCATAGTTTTGCCACCTGTGTGATACAAGTCTAATATAAACAGTCACAAAACTTCCCATTGCAAGAATTACAAGATCATAGGATCCACCAACATCGGCTGTACAGAACCACTAGTCACTCCCTTGAGAACCACATACTCCAAAATAATCTAAAGCAAGTTCCGATCTTCCCACGTTAGTCTTGGCAGAATAAGGGAGAATTTTTAGTGGATCCAATTATGTTGGATTGTATGATATGATGATTCCTTCACTGTAGAAGAAATCAGCAAAAATCTCACAAAACATAGTACAAGGAAATCAATGAAAAATGAGATCGCTTTAAGGCATGATCTACCCCAATTCATCCTCAAGTGGACAAGGTTCAGATTTCAA
The DNA here is from genome assembly GCA_028583415.1 of Protea cynaroides. Lineage (NCBI taxonomy): Eukaryota > Viridiplantae > Streptophyta > Magnoliopsida > Proteales > Proteaceae > Protea > Protea cynaroides. The sequence continues at coordinate 53,965,309 of CM053267.1, read as the reverse complement.
TTTGCTAATTTTAAACACAAGTTTTCTTCATCGCATGGCAAGGATCAGCTGTCATCAACCTGCCACACGAACAATACGTGATGTGGCTACCATATGGAGAAATTTGGCTGCCACCTAAGCTTGGACTTAGAATGCAATTTATCTATAAACCCACTCATGATGAACTATTTCTTAATATAATATTGCTATCACCAAGGGAGCAAATTTCGTTTTCTATAGTTACAGTTTTGTTATTTTACTGTTCACCTGAAGAGGGAAGGAAAAAGGGAATGATCGAAAACAGTATACGACCACCCTTTCATTGGCATTAGAACTTCAGATAAACCAAAGAATATTAAGAAAATATATGTGGCTTCTGAAGTTTCACTAGCATTTGTCTAATTTAACCTACATTCAATGTTCAACAGTCTCCTTACACTAGAACTGTCAATTATGGAGGCCTATCAAAACCTCATAACGGATTAGTTCTGACTCTTCTTACTGAAGAGTAAGGTTACCAACCATATCAATTACCTGTTGCAACTCTCCCAGATATTTTCGAGCAAATTCAGAAGCTTCCGGCCTTCTAGTAAGCTCATTCAATCTGCATGAATTAGGTGTAAACAGTAAATTGCTCAACCCAAAAAGTAGCCATCATAGATGAAAGAAGAAATAAATAGAGAAAATAAGATGGGAAAAAAAACCTAAAAAATATTGGGTCACCAATGGCCTTAAGCAAATCCAGGCGTTCCTGGAAGTCAGATGCTGATGCATCTTCACCATCGGTATACAACCACTCTTGCACCTGAAGCAATAGGAGAAAGTGAGACTAAATTGTAAGTCAGAAGAGGATGAGCAGGCATTTAGACACATGAAGGCTGACCTCTTCAAGCTTCTCATTAAAGGATTGGCGTTCCTCACCAGTTGAGACTTTCTCAAGTTCCTCAGAGGACTCAAGCTGGTACAAGAGACAGGGTACAGATAATAGACAAAAGTCAAGATACTATTTAAATCAACTATTCAGAAGTACAAATCAGCAGAAATTTTCAAAAATAGAAAGAATATCTTCAAGATTCAAACATTACATTCAACTTCAAGATTTGAATCTGGAAAATAAGAATATGCAGTAGCCAAAAAAAATGTAAAACATGAAACGGAGACCTAATGACTTAAAAGTTGAAGAGGACACGAAAACATGTAATAAAAATAATGTTTCCTGATCAATACAAGTGGTCTAAAAAAAATCCTGAGGAATTCATATCTTGAAAAAACTGTTTACAAGGAAGAAAAGTTAAACCTTTATAAGATTAACCAGAGGGATAAGTTAAATAAAATCCTAAAGCACAAAACTGGGGATTAAACTACAAATATAATTAGTAATTTATGAATCACAAGAACTAAGTGAGAGAACACCAGAAAATGGCCTTGTCAAACATTATTAAATTAGTGCACTACTAACCTTATCTTTCGTGGCATAGATGTATCCTTCCAAGTTATTCTTAAGCTCTGCAGTTCTTCTTCGCTCTGCATCCTTCTTGTCTAGAGCCTCCAATCTAAGCTTTGCTTCCGCAAGAGCTTCTTTTGAAAGAGGCACTCCTGGGCCCATCGTCTTCTCGACTACCTACTTATACCAGATGAAAATGGTTGGCTAACAAGAAAAGGCGTATAGCACATGATCTAATCAATTTCAAACTTCTACCTTCAGCGGAACCCGAAAGGTTCTTTTCTTCAGTTTCTTTTCTGTAACAGCATCCATGCTGCTTTGCTCTTCAAGGTTGGAACTTGATGTGTTGCCACTCCCACCATCACTGACCAAGTCGTCTTTGCTTCCTTCAGTTGTTTTATCTGTTCCAGCTTCAAGTGATATGTTAGGAGTATCTGCAGTTGTATTCTCAACGGTCAAATTCTTTTTAGGAATTTCTACCCATTCTGAAATTTCAACAAGAGCATCTGCCCGATCCAGCGAAAGTACTCCACTTCTGCTAAGAGAGAAATGCAGATTTGCCTTGATGGGAGCAGAGAGATTGCGAGAAGAATACCTAGAAGAAAAAGAGGAAAGAAAAGACAAAAACTCAAAGTTAGAATTTCCACACAGAAGACTAACTTACTGCCTGTCCAGAAATAATTCAAAAGGTTGCAAGTCCTTACTTCTCACTAGCATCTGTGAGACCAGTGATTGCATAGTGAGCGAATTTATCAGACAAGACACCAGGTGGCAATGGATCTGAAGTTTCATAACTAAGTGATACTTCAAAATCTTTATCATGCTTAATGGACTTGAACATCTGTACACCCAGAAACACAAACATAAGCAGTAAGAAGCTGAATTCCCAATCTAATGTTTTAGTTTGTACTGCTGACAGCTGCAAATTATGTACTTACTTTACTAGGGGTTTTTTTCATTCGCTGTACAAGTGTCTGTTTGGTACGCTCATCTTTCGGAAGATCAGGCCCATCTAGCTCAATCATAAATCCATAGGAGGAACCATCAATGATTCCTAGCTTACGGTTCAACTTGATTCCATCGCTTAAGTTTGCCGAATGAAGTGCTGAACCAAGCACTATAGCTTCGTCAGCATCAAGATGTCTGTCCAGATCCTTCCTCCCAAGAAATTCCTGGAGCTTAGCCTGCAAGGGAGTGCAACAACAGTGTCTATATACTCACTATGTGTAAATAACTCAAAGATCTTAAAAAACCTATCTATAATATTAGCACAAGATCAATAGATACACATAAATGAACAAAGCATAGTAACATTATCTAGAAGAATTAAAATGATAACAAACCTAAAGCACCTATGGAGAGACATCAACTTATATGCAACTTAACATGGGAATGCAAATAGAAACCTGCAGAAGTAAAACCATAGATGCAGCACTTCGTAACAAAAATATCATCAGGAAAGTCTCATCAGGCCATAATATAGTGTTGAAACCTTGGCCAGACCGAGCAGATATGGAGGGGACAGTTCAGAGTGAGTTGTCATTGTTGGCAATCTTAGCAGAGTGACATGGAGTGGACAGTCAACAGACAGAGTGGCAGTTCAGTGTTTGAAAGCAAGGAAGAAGAGAGAGAAAGTAGAGAGAGAAAGGAGGAGAGAGAGTGGTGGGGACCAGGTGGGTCCCACCTCATGTGGCTCGCCACCTTGGCAGCCCAGCTCAGGCCAGTTGGCCCTCCAGCTTGGCAGCTCAGCACAACCATGCCGCGCAAAGCCAGCCATGCCGTGTGCACGGCACAGCAGGCCATGCCCTGCCCAGCAGCATAGCCCAGCAGGCAGCCGCGCGCACAGCAGCACAGCACTGCCATGCCCTGCCCAGCAGCACAGCACAGCAGGCAGCCGCGTGCACAGCACCCGCGTGCCATGCCGCAAGTCAGCAGGGCAGCAGCAGCCAGCTCCTCGCAGTCCCTCATGACTCGATGCCCGCGCGAGCGGCCATCGCATCGCGCATCGGACCGCAAGCCTCCGCAAGGCATGATCGGATTGCCACTCAGGTGTTCGACGAAATGCCGCAAAGACAAATCGACTCGACACCCTACTAGAAAAAATTCGACTTATAGGGCATTACCACACATTCACAGGGGTATTTTGGTCAAAGAAAAGAAGGAGATCCAAAATGGAAGGTCTGGATCAAGCCATGTACCCAAGATCCCTATCCGATGCCCGATAAAAATGCGGGCTACAGTGCTTCACAGTCGGTGCGTCAAGATTCCATCGCGAGCAACCTCATTGGCTGGATGTATTTTAAAATTGTGATACGCAACGCATGGAAGTGAATCCATGATTGTATGTGTCGCGCATACAGGGAAGAGTCGAGCCAGATTCAAATTGTTCGGCTAGAATTCATGCCGATCGTGCCTGACGCGATGGATTCTGATCCAACTGTCGGGGGGCTATCCCATAGCCCGCCTCCATCTGACAGATCCAGCGGCCCAAAATAAAAGATACCGTCTGCGCCAATTGAATCTCGACAACGATGTATGGTGGGACAGTGGCGGCGGCGCTACGGTGCTTCGGGCCACATGGAATCAGCTCTGATGATTCCTTTTGGAATGTTCTGATTGGCCGATCTTCTACTGGCCATATCTCAGCTGTCCGATCTCTGATTTGGGCGTGTAATATATCAAACTGAAGGGAATTTGAAGAACAAGCCTTCAAAACCAGTTAGAGCTCGAGAAGAAGAAGGTGAAGCGCGATTTTAGGGAAAATATCTTATTGGAGCTTAAAAGAGCTGAGTTTTAACTCCCATCTTCTCTGTGCGGCCATTAATGCTTCATTGAAGCTAGGGAAGAGTACTGGGACAATGCATTGAGTGTCCAGTGGAGTCATGGCGATGAAGAATGACTTGTGTAGCCAGTAAAGAGATCGATAAGCTTGCACAGTGAGCTTTACACCTGCTGTGAGCAAGACGGGAAGGTAACTTCGCACTCAAACCCTCATTATGATGAATGTGATAAATGGGATGGGTTTGTAATTATTAAATGATTCATATGTATAGCCTGTCAAGTTGAGTCCTGATAGGTTTGTGGGTAGTAGCCCATATTCAAGTTTTAGCTTGTCTTACCTGGTGGTGTAGCACCTTGCTGTTGTAGCAGTCGAAAACTACCAATTAATGTTGTGTATCGCGTATAATACGAAACCCTGGTTAGGGTATTACCCCGTGGACTAGCCATCACAGTGAGTGATTGGTGAACCACATTACATCCTGTATTGTGAGTGTGTATGAAATTGTCTATAAGTGTGGAATAGAAGTCTGTGTGCTGCAGGTTTTGGTGTACACACTAGGCAGACCAAGCCCCTGTTATGGATACCTGTGGGTGTGTGGTTGGTGTGTACACGAAATGTGTTTGACAAATTAACAGTGAGAAAAGTTCATTTGACAGCTCAAGGCAGCGCATAGTGAACAACAGCTCTTGGCAGCAGGTTCCAAAGCAGTAGGCAAAATCATCTCAGTGGAAATTTTTGAGAGCACTGATTCACCCCCCCTCTCAGTGACTACCTAGGATCAACATATAGATCGCCTTAATAGCCAACTCATCTGTGCTAGTATGTATGTCCTTGACCTTGTTAAAAGGAACTATTGGCGCCTTGAACGAATAGAGGTCATATACCATAAAGTGCAATATTGCACAATGTAAGAGGCAGGATCAACTTTAAAGCAGGGCCTTAGATAGCAATCTTTCTTAGGAAACCCAAAAAAAAAATTTATAGGAAGTATATATTCAAATGATTCCATAGCTAAAAGAGAAGTTTTACTAGATTTAAACTTCAAAATCTGAGTATCTTTGAAGAAATTGAGAAAATTTTCTTTTGTGAAACAACCACTTGTGTAGCTTAGAAGATGCAAACATGTAGTTTCTAGCTCTCACTGATTTGAGTTGCAAAATTTAGATACATACCTGTAACTTAGGGACACGAGTAGCACCACCAATCAGCTCTATTGCATATATGTCATCAACCTTCAGTCCAGAATGCTTCAGAAGTTCTTTCAAAGGTATAAGAGATTGCTCCCATAGGTCCCCACAGAGTTCCTCAAATTTCTCACGAGTAATGGTACTCCTGCAGAAAAGAAAAGCAATTGAACAAATATGGAAAAAAAAAGGATGAAAGAAAATAGGCTAGTTATTTAGGTGAAACGATTTTACTTTTTAACAAGAAGGAAATTTTAGAAATTCTGTAGGGACCTAAATAACCTAAATCACTCCCAAAAGTTTCAGTCATGATCAGGATCAACTAACCAAGCAGACAACCAAAAAGTGTAAGATGTATTTAAAAAACATTTCCCTCTTTTTCTTTTTCTTTTTCTTTTTTTTCTTTTTTAATTTTGCATGTTTGATATTGAAAGCATTTTAGATCATGTTTGCAGTGAAATCATTAAGTGTTAACACTAATGACTTAACAGTACTAAACCAATTGGCAGAGGCAACCGCAAAGTAGGACATGACCTGCTCAATAACATAAAGAAGCAGCATGGGAGATACTGTAAATTTTGTTCATACGAAACAATGATTATTAATTAGAGGACTACAAAATTATCAGGAAAAACATAAAATGGGAAGACGTCACTGAAGAAAAGCATATAAAATAGCCTACTGCCTTGTGAAACAACTATAATAAGAAGATGATTCCAGATGGAAAATGGCAGGATTTCACACGAGAGAGAGAGAGAGAGAGAGAGAGAGAGAGAGAGAGAGATTCCTATATGAGTTATAAAGTACTAGCTGCCCCCCGGTAAAAACCACCCAGAATGTCCAGAGAGCAAGGGGGAAAAAACACAGCCGAGTTATAAAGTAGCAGGTGCATCCCCGTTTAAACCCCTAGAATGACCAGTTCTACCAACAAGTTTGCAAAATGAAGCAGTCAAGAGAGAAAGATGTAAAGTTGTAGACCCTGCAAAATAGATGGCTGGGATTGATATTACAGATGCTGTTTCTTCACCAGAAGCAATTCAAACAAATTTCAGTTAAAAAAAAAAGTTCAATTGTTAAGTACTCCACATAGAGAAGTTTAAAGAAACCTCCCACCCTAAAAAACGAAAAAGAAAGTCAAAACAAGATTTATACTTCCAGAAATGAGAAATAGTGAATCCGTTAACATAACAGTAAGAACATGCAAGCATGAGTATTTTTAAGATCCCCAGAATAAAGTGCGACAATATTGTTTCTTGCCATTGAATTGGCAAACAACACAAAAGGACTTAAGCACAGTGTTGATCCTCCTGTCAACTCACTTGGCAGGATGCGTAATACATAATGCACTCTCTTTACTAGGTGTTTTTATTTTCTTTGGCTCTCTTCAATGAATTAATTTTTATTTATCAAAGACACAAAAAAATAAAAGATCTGTTAGGGGGATCAAATCTCCAACAGGAAAGAATTTTTAAGAAACTGCTCCATAATAAATTTGTACGCACCTAAAGTCACGGTCATCATAAAGAGATTCAACTGATATTGGAGCCATTGTGTTTGCACTTAGAATTTCTTTAGTACGTTTAACCTGCTTCTTCAATTTTGCCATTGCCTTGGGGGATTTCCTCACATCTACCCCATTACCAACTTGACTGTTAAACTCATCTGCAAAGTATTCGACCAAATGCAATTCCATATGCTGACCCCCAAGAGCTGTGTTCCATCTAACATCCTTAACCTGAAAAGATTCAGGAGTAAATAACAATCTCAATTCCAAAAAAAAAATTCAAAAGATCTGCAGTAAACACAAAAAATGTAAGGGTGACTCTCTTTCTGATATATATATATATATACAGGGTTGGCCTCCTATTCAAGTCAAAATCAAGGCAACCTCGGTACCCTTTAACACTACTTCATGCATTCAGATGTGGCACCTAAAGTTCAAGCACTTTAGTTGTAACCAAGATCTGTCTATTCATCCAAAAAAAAAAAAAACCAAGATCTGTCTAAACCAATGAATGTGTAGCCTCAGTTTGTAAAATATGCTAAGTGTAACCTTTGAACCTCATTAAAACAAAGTAACATGAAACATGTAAAAAAAATTAGGCCTTTAGCAGCAACACTTCTTATTAGAGCCATATATGATATATCCAAAACAAAAGTGTAGAGAAAGTCATGGTGGAACAGAAGACAAAATTATTCACAGAATTTTGCCCAAAAAACCACGTCAGTTCATTGAGCTTCACTCATTTTCTCTGTCAAGAAATTGGTGAGAGTAAAAAAGTCAAAGAAAGTAAAATATGTTCCACACAATGAATTCCAAAGTTTCTTTGGCCAATAACTCATATTCATAGATGTGATACGAAAACAAGATGTACTCCTCCACCAATGTAATCAATGGAACAAAGAAACGCTAACCTCAACGTATATATAGAGTAACAAGTTTCAAAGCACTGTCCAATCCTATCCATATCGCAGTTAACTTATGAAAGAAATATCATAATATTGTAAATTGTAATAGATAATATCTAAGGGCTTAATACTTCTTTTCTACACATCTTCCAGTATCCACAAAATTGACAAGGAGAAGCACAAGCAATGCTACCTTTTCTCTCACTGACTAGCCTGTATTTAGCATTAGGACAATCCCAAGAGCATTTTTATGGTTCCCAGGTGCTGAATGAAGCTTAGTTAACAAATGCTCCTGTGAGATCATTCTTATAAATAGAAAGAACACTCCACATATACCTTTAGGGGGACCCTTTTTTGCCATAGAAAACAAAAACCACACATTAACAATCAGCAATGAGGTTTTTATAGAGTTGAGTTTTACCTGGAATTGGTTGACGGAGACTGTTTTCCCATACTCCTTCGTGCTATAAGCAGAGAAGTACACAAGAGCTGCATAAGTACCACTCGAACCCATATCATAGAATATAACATGCCTCGACTCATTTGCGAAATTCTTATCAATCCCATACTGAAGAGCTGCGCCAGAGTGCTCATTAATAAGCGAAAGCACGTTAATGCCAGCTAATTCAGCAGCTTGAAGCAACCCCTTCCGCTCCGCCTGCCCGAAGTAAGGCGGAACTGTGATAACAGCATCCTTTATAGGCAACTTAGAATGAAAATCTGCTAAATTTTTTCCATAACTAAGAACCATGGCTACCAACTCCTCTGCTGAATAAACAGTAACACCATCATCGATCCTAATAGCAGCCGCCCCTCTTGAATCTTCCACCAAATCGAATGGTAAATAATGGGAATCAATAAGATCCTTCACGTATTTCAGAGGCTTCCCGATCATATCCCTAACTTGCGAATATACCTTATCAGGGTATCTAGCTACAATTCCTGCTGCTTCTTCACCAAGCAGACGGTTCCCTCCTTGGAATGCAACTAACGCCGGTGATTTCCTCTTCGACATCTCGTTAATGGCAACCGAAATCGGACTCTGGCCAGGTTTCAGATTCACAACTGCTACTTTCATCCATTCTGAACCTAGATCTATACTCGAGACCGCTGATTCCGATGGAATCGCAATAATTGAAAGAATCAAAACTGCTAAACAGAACTTGAACCACATCTTCGTTTTCGACAGATCTAAGCCAGTGTTATGGTGAAGTTCGGACAGTAATGCGAACTTAAGGACACCTTGGAGCTCTATGAAGATGAATGCACGAGGATTTCCGCCATGAAAACTGAAATTGAAGCTTCAAATTAGGGCTTTGAGCTTGGTTTTGAGGTTTCAAATCTCGGAGACAGGGAAGGAATCAACCGTCCGAGAACCGAACAGAAGTTGAGACAGAGAGGGAGAATTGAAGAATGCGTTTAAAAGGAGCTGAGAAAGAGAAGTCTACTTGGAAGTTCGACGTAATATGTCCAATAAAATGAATCCACGTGTTCCTATTGACACGTAGCAGAGTTGAGGGGTTTCGGGTGTGTTGTCATGACGAAGGTCGGTTTAGCGACTTTTGAGGGTTAAGAAAGTCTTTTCGGCTATTGAACGTGATTTCCCGAGGAGTAGAGGAATGCAGGCGGCTATCTCAGATGAACGGAAGAGATTTCATGGTTGAATAATGAGGATGGGCCCTTTGTGGTATGGAAAAAAGTTGTGGTTTTTTTTTTTGGTGGATGGTAAGTAGTTGTGGTTTTGTTGATGTTGAAAATTGGTTTAGTTGATTTAGGGGCCTTGTTTGTTGAATTGTATATGGTATAATTGAATTGTTGATGATGTATTTGAGTTGATCATGTAGTAATCGACTTGTCTTCAGTTATAGTCGAGTTCTAAGTATAATCCTGAAAATAAAGTAAATCTCGTGGAGAAACGAATTAGGTAATCCGATGGTCACTTCGATGATTAAGACAGTTTTCAATGGAAACAGTATGAAGTATAAAAGAAAATACTTCTTTGAGAGTGAGGTAAAAGTGTGAATATAAGTTTGGATAGAGAATTATCTGTCTATGTACCTTCATGCTTGTGAGTATATATATAGGTGAGTGCAACCGGCCAAGTGGTCTGAAATATCCGGTTTAGTTATAGAGCGGTGGATAACTGTCTTTTTGGTAGTTCACCATTGAATTGTAATCTTGCGGTCGGTATAGAGGTGGCTGTCAAAATGATGGTCTGCTAAGTTCGGCTTGTGGGCGTTGAACAAGGAAGGGTTTCCCACTAGAATGGGAAACTACTTATTTGAATTTAGATCATGCCATGTGTAAGACACGTGTTGTGGTGTCGAAGCCCTTGAATCTAGGAACACGTGTCACCCCATCATTGGTAGATGGGATATAGTATTAACATGTTTCCTTAGCAGCCCACTTCGGAAGGTGACTGCTTTACTATTTAGTATTAATGTTGTTGTAAGTGTTGATACTGAAAACTGATCTAGCTGATCTGGCAGCCACGGTAGCCAAGTTTAATGCGGAGTGATTGACTAGACGACGCTTTATACGAGCTGTACAAAGTATAACCGAGCTTTGTCTCGTTATAAACGAGTTGTGATGAACTTCCTGAAATCACAAAATAGGTCACTGAGGGGTGGACTAGGAAGTCTCGCGGCTACTCCGATGCTTAAATTAGTTCTCAAATCAAGGAGCATGAAGTATTAAAGAAAAATACTTCTTGAGAGTAGGATAAGGCTTGAGTTAAGAGAGAATAGATAAAAAAATTATCCGTCGTTTACCTTTGAGGTTAAGCATATATGTTAATGTCCAGAACGGTTCACCGAGTGGTCCAAACTAACCAGAAAGTGGAGATAGTTGAGAAACTGTCTAGATGGTGATTCGCCCTTGGATGAAGATCCAACGGCAAGACTAATGGCGGTTGGTAGCAACATGATGTGAGAACTAGCGTGTAGTCATTGAGTGGGAGGTAATCCCCTATCAGAGTGGGAAACCGCCAACTCCGATACACTAAAGGCATGTGTCTAACACGTGTTGCCTTACGGATGTCCTTGATTCCTGGAACAGGTGTCGTCTCGTCACTGGTCCACAAGGGATTACATTAACAGTAAGAATCCAAGGTGATGATCTTTTTTGGGGGGACCTACAACGCAAGCTTTTGTCTTCACTAACTAGGTCGGGTTGGGTCGGCCCGAAGAGCAGGTCGGCTAGGGAGGTCAGATAAGCCATTGAGGGAATATCGGTCATGGAGGTCAAGTCGACCTGGAGGGCAGGTTGGGTAAAGGGACCTGGTTAGCTATAGAGGGTGGTTTGGCCAGGGAGGTCAGGTTGGCCATGGAGGTCAGGTCGGCCATGGAAGTCAGGTCAGCCATGTAGATCGGGTTGGCCATTGAGGTCGGGTCGGCCATGGGTGGGATGGCTTGGCACGGTGAGGCCAAAAAAATCGAGGTCATTGGAGGGGGTGGGGGATGGAGGGGTGGGGGAAATAGCAAAGGAAAATGTTAGTTTATCAAAAATGACATGACGTAAAGTGTAAATTCGATGAGTCTGAAGGTCAAGAAGAACTATAACCAAGAAAGCAGCAATGAGAGGACCTATCCTGAAGTTTATGATTGTATAGAGACAAAGCCATGGGTAGCAGAGGTACCCAAAGACACGTAAGTGGTTGTATGTGGGTTTGGTATGAAGTAGGGTTTCATATGGGGAAATAGTGTGATGATTGAGTTAAGGCATTCTATTAATTAAGTAGAGGGTAGTGGTGACGACCTCTAACTAGTATTTATGAAGCATGCTAGCATGACCTAGGAGGGCTATGGCAATCTCAATGATATGGCGATGCATACGCTCCACAACCCCATTCTATTGTGTGAGGGCACGCGAACTGGTGAGTGATCACATGCGTGCGAAGGAAGGAAGTGAAAATATTATTAGTGAACTCACCTCCCTCATCAGAATGAAATATGGTTATGAAATAGCCAAGTAATTTTTTTAGCATTTTCCTTAAAAGAGAGAAATATATCAAAGAAATCATATTTAAGCTTCACTGGGAACAACCATGAGAAACAGGAGAAGTCGTGTTTTGGGCGGAGCTTCACTGGCCAAGTGTTTTGGCTTCTAACAAATCTAACAAGTAGGGCATTTACCATGAGGAGGACCTCTAAACAGAGGTGGAGTAGGAAGTAGTCCTCAATTTGCTGTGTCATAGGATGCCCGTCGTGAGATGATTGACCCCTGGAGCCAAATGAGTGACGTCCTCATGAATGAGAGGAACCGCGGCCACCATGTGAAGGGGGCCAAAATGCAGCCATTGCAGTGAGGTAGTCATGGCTCATTTCTTCAGTGACTGTCATTTCTTCACACAGTTGAAGATTATGCAATTCTTCAAGTGGGAGATCTGATGTACAAGCACGAATTCGAATGGAAGAACAAAAGTGTCTATATGTAGAAGGAAGACCATGAAGAATAAAGATGAGAATATTATCATCGCTTACGGTCAAGCCTAATGCTATGAGCTGATCAACTATGTTTTTGGACTGTTGAAGGTAATCAGTCATAGGTTGATTACCTTTTTTGATACGGCTGAGTTTCCGTTTGAGGGCCATGATGTGCACTGGAGTTGTGGAGGCATATCGTTGTTTTAAGATATCCCAAGCCTTTTTGTCTGACGAGATTCCAACAATATAGGGCAATGCCGACTCACTTAGTGTGGCATTGATTCAGGACAGCAGCATTTGGTCTTTCTTGTACCAGGGAGATTCCATAATGATAGGAGAGAATACCGTACCATCAATCAAAGGCATCAGTTTATGGCCCTGGAGGATTGGTTCAAACAATGACTTCCAGAGGAGTTAGTTCGTGCCTTTCAATTTTAATTGGAATCAGGCTTGCCATATTTGAGATGACGAGAGGAGAAGAAGCAGTCACATGGACTAGATTATCATTTGACTTGTTGTCGACCGATGTCTCAGATGTAGCCATCGAGAGATAGAGAAAATAGGATCAAAGAGTGGAATACTGTTGAGCAACTAAGGCTGTGATACCATGAAAAAATAGATAACCAAAGAAGTAAATAAATTAGACGGGAGCAAAAGAGAATGAATTTTATGAAACTCTTTCGATAATTTTATATGAGATAAGTCCTTCAAGGTGATTGGTAAGCCTCCTTGATAGTAGCGTGTTAACCATTATCGCATGTGGGAGTTGTTGAACTCACATTCAATAATGGAGGAGATGGTTTAACACTTAGGTTTTTTTTTTGGGTAAGTCATGTTAGTACTTAGTGTTGAGATCTCATAAGAGCCCTAATCTTGATTTATGGTTGGTTTTAGTGGTTGAAGCCTTGTTTATGCCCCAATTATGGTCTCTGCATCATTAATTGAACTTCTTGAGATGAAAACATGGTTAAGGTTTGATTTTTTTTTATATGTTACTTGAGAATATAAATTGCTTGTTGCTTGAAACTCTACAGGCAAGGAGAGAGAGAGAGAGAGAGAGAGAGAGAGAGAGAGAGAGAGAGGGCGGGGCCTTACTCAAGTGTGGATGGCTGGACCTCTAGACTGGTGAGATAGGTTGCAGTGGTGGCCAGTAAACCCAGAAGAGTTTCAGGCCAGGGAGTTCGGATGGCTGAAGTGGGTCTCGCTGGTCTACGTAGGGGGATTAAAATCATCTCCTCCTAGGGGTGTTCGGGAGGAGACGCAACTGTCACTAGTCGATGCTCGACATGTGGACATCGGCTGGATCCGAGCCGTCCAGTAGCGTTGGTGCATAAGCCAATACCCCCTGCGTTTCTCTACGTCAAATCCTTGGATGGCTCAGATCCAGCATCAGTTAGTGGTAGCTGCGTGTCCTCCCGAACCCCTGGGAAGAGACGATTTGGATCTGCGTGGGGGAGCTTGATCATAATAGCTGTCGTCCCTCTTGAATCTTCCATCAAATCGAATGGTAAATAATGGGAATCAATAAGATCCTTCACGTATTCAAAGGCTTCTCGATCATCTCCCTAATTTGCGAATATACCTTATCAGGGTACCTGTTGAGGCCATATTTTGTCTTCCAATAGTTAGAAGACACATGTCCTTAGGTGTCGGCATATTGAGCACCTATACGTGTCCTGGTTAGCTTGACCTGTTCTCCCATGCGAGATGGCATTCACCACTGTTTATTAGTCGCGTCTTGCCGGTCCTCCTGGGTGAGATGGTATTTACCATTTGCAAGTCGCGTCTCGCCAGCTTGTCACCTAAATAATGGGACCTCGTAGTCGCTTGATGAATCTGTCATCACACGTGTTTACTTGCCTATAGTTATGGTGAGACACACATGTGGGGATCTTTAACTATTCTTGGAGTGGTTATTTCGGCGGTTATTAAGCTTGATGGTCATAAGTGACACAGCATTAATGTTAGCATTTGGATCTTCATCCAATGGTTATGCGAGAACATCGCAGATGCTCCTGACGGTTAGGCAATTAAGTTAGAGGTTTGTTGGGAACTCTCTCTCTCAATCTATATAAGATGACAATCGGGCAAGAGGTAAACGATTCGAAAACAATTGAACTCTTAGCTTCTAGTCATTCATGCTTTTCTTGAATTCCCTTCATCCCCACACCCTCCAGGCTAACCATTCCGGTATAGCCTTGGACTGTTTGCTCTATTACTGACTTTATCATCGGAGCGAACACCGGGATTCTGATCTCAGTCCCATTAACTCTTTGTTTCTATTTCACAGGATACGGACGAGCTAGTCTAATCAATTTTCAGTAGCAACAGTTTGGCGCCCACCGTGGGGCCTTTCTTTTTTAGCGTGAATTCAAGAATTTTGTGCTCACACTTCTTGAATGATGCTATGAACTCGAAATCAACCCTCTGAGAATAACAATGACGGGAGTGACGACGTACCAGAGGAAGGACAGGCACAGAACAATCTTCCTCAAAGAAACAATGGCACGAATTCCTCTACCATCCGTGAGTCACCACCCCTTATTCTTGAAAGTCACGGAACAGTGCCGCAATAAGTTACCATCGATCAATTCAACGCCTTAAACTAAAAATTGGCAGAATTAGCAAGGTGTAAGCACCCCATTTTTGCCACCCTCGGCATAAGTGAACCAATATGGCAGGTTTCCGACCTTTAACCCAAAGATTTATGATTCTCCACTGATCCCCACAGCAGGGTCATGGGCTATTATTTGCATGGATACGTAGGTCATAGAATTATGTTCCATTTTTTCTAATTTAACCCAAAGAACTTCAAAGCTTCATATCTTTTCCGTTCTACATCGGATTCAGACGATTCCAAGGCCATTGTTCTTCATTTGTGATGTCCTACAAAGTGGACGTGGAAAATCTCGGGTAGAAGTCTTCGGAGGGTCCCATGCAAAATTACATATGGAAATAATCATTTAATATTCAAAAATTCATATTTTGATCATCCCATATCCAAATCAATTGATTTCAGTCTCATTATGTTCCATTTTTAGTGCTCTACAAAGTGGACGTAAAATATTTCCGGTAGAAGCCTCCGAAGGATCTCATGCAGATGGTCAGTCAAATTATCGATAATTGGCCTGCTTAAACTTCAAAAATTCATAGGTTGGCCATTTTATTTCCAAATGAGTTGATTCAAGCTCCAATATTCCTCATTTTTAATGTTCTACAAAGTGAACACAAAAAATGTGGAGTAAAGGCTATCAGAAAATTCCATACGGAATAACAGCGGAAGTGGCCCATGAAATGATAGAGAGAGAAACCCAGTTAATTTCAGTCAATCCAGTCAACTCAGCTCAACCCAAGCTAGTCTTGGCCCAACCCAGTCAATCCTTGTCAATTCAGACCGATTCATGTTGGCGCTTATGCATGTATTTCTTTTATATATTATTTATATGTTTATATAATATATAATATATTATAATATATTGTATAATATATACATATGTCTTATATGTATATTATATTATATATATTAATATATTATTATATTATATATTTATATGTTTTATATAAAAAGGAAGTAGGATCTGAATAAAATCTAAAAGGGAAGGATGAGAGAGAGGAGAAAGAGGAGACGTGATTAGGGTTCTTTTTTCTTTTTGGAAGGAAATCAAATAGATTGAGAGAGAGAGAGAGAAAATCTCGATTTTGGAGTAAATCTAAATGAAAAAAGGAAAAAAGGGATAGAGAGGAGACGTAAAAGGAGAAGGGGGATTAGGGTTTCTAAGGGAATCCAAAAGATTTTGTTGGAGAAAAAAAAGGAAAGAAGAAAAAGGAAAAACGTGAGCTTTTCTAAAGGAATCCAAAAGATTTTGTTGGAGAAAAAAAAGGGTAAGAAGAAAGAGGAAAAACGTGAGCTTTTCTAAGGGAATCTAAAAGATTTTGTTGGAGAAAAAAAAGGAAAGAAGAAAGAGGAAAAACATGAGCTTTTCTAAGGGAATCCAAAAGATTTTGTTGGAGAAAAAAAAGGAAAGAAGAAAGAGGAAAAACGTGAGCTTTTCTAAGGGAATCAAAAAGATTTTGTTGGAGAAAAAAAAGGAAAGAAGAGGAAAAGAAAAGGAGAAAAAACGTGAGCTTTTCTAAGGGAATCAAAAATATTTTGTTGGAGAAAAAAAAGGAAAGAAGAGAAAAATAAAGAAAAAAATGTGGCTTTTCTAAGGGGCTAGGTTTTGGGAGAAAAAGGGGGGAAGAAGAGAAAAAAAAAAGGGAGGAAAAACGTGGCTTTTCTAAGGGGCTAGGTTTTGGGAGAAAAAAAAGGGGGGAGAGACGTCCAACAGGGGAGAGAAAAGAAAAAAATCGGAAGAAAAGAGAAGAAGAAGAAAATAGAGAAAGAGAGAAGGAGAGAGAGAGAGAGAGAGGTGTTAAGAAGGGAAGATCTAGAGGAAAAGGAGGGAGGATCAGAGAGGCAGCAAAGAGGATGATGAAAAGATGCAAAGGAGAGAAGGAGAGAGAAGAAGCCTGAGGTAAGAATCACCCATCGCTTTTGTCAGTTTATTTTTTCAAAGTCAAAGCATACTGTAATGCATGTCTGAGATTGGTGTCTAGCATTAGGAAGATGCTTCTGTTTGCACAAGGTTCCTTAATGAAAAAGTTAAATTTATCAGTTATCTAAATGACCATGTATTCAGATTCTATTTTCATCAGCTATATGATTTTATATTGATTTTATAGTACAACTGGCCAGAATCTAGAACAGACCTGACCAGTGTATTTGCATGTACTTGGGGGACGATTTCGACCTGCCCATGATTTCTTTTAGAATTAGTTTCCTTGAGACAAAATGTTGGCCTCTGAGTCCTCTTTCCTAGGATATGTTTTAAGAAAATTTTGAGTAAATACAGTACCCCATGTTCCCATTTTGGCCCAGTCTGACAAAGCTGTCATCTTGCTGTGTGTTTCACAATAATGCTTGTGTAAATGGATTCTAGAGACATCTTCTGATCTCTACCTCTTCATGAATAAGTTAGACTTAGAAGTATAGAAGACACCCATTTTGATATAAGATTTTTTTGATATCCATAGAATATAATATAATTATTTTTCCATGACTGGTCTGAATCTAGAACCAATTTGGTCAAATTTTGAAAATCTGATTGTTAGGAAGGCCTTTTGAGACCTCAACTTCTTCAGAGAAATTGTAGATCTCTGAAAGACCTTTGATCTGGTATATTCTTTGTCCAATTTGGACTCATATAAGTGGGGTTTCAAATCAATGCAAAGCAGTACACAATACAGGTATTTGCCAAATGGTCATCCAATGATTGATTGGTTATTTCTGCTACCATTTTGGCATAAAACGATGCATTACATTGCCATATTGGATATTCATTGCCATATTGAATATTCATTGCCATATTTAAATGCTCATTGCCATATTGGATATTCATTGCCATATTGGATATTCATTGTCATATTTAAATGCTCATTGCCATATTGGATATTCATTGTCATATTTGGATGCTTATTGCCATATTGGATGCTCATTGTCATATTAGATGCTCATTGCCATATTTTGAATGTTTTCACCTACCATATTTAATTTTTTTGGAAAGATCAATAATTAGGGTAGGAAACCCTAAAAATAGAAAAAAAAATAGCAATTAGGGTAGAAAACCCTAAAAATAGAAAGAATATAGCAATTAGGGTAGAAAACCCTAAAAGTAGAAAGAAAATAACAATTAGGGTAGAAAACCCTAAAATGGAAAGAAAATAACAATTAGGGTAGAAAACCTAAAAGTAGAAAGAAAATAACAATTAGGGTAGAAAATCCTAAAAATGGAAAGAAAATAACAATTATGGTAGAAAACTCTAAAATAGAAAGAAAATAACAATTAGGGTAGAAAACTTTAAAAATGGAAAGAATACAACAATTAGGGTAGAAAACCCTAAAAATGGAAAGAAAATAGCAATTAGGGTAGAAAACCCTAAAAATGGAAATAACACAGCAATTAGGATAGAAAATCCTAGAAATAGAAAGAAAATAGCAATTAGGGTAAAACCCTAAATATGACCATATTAGGTCTTGTCATGCTTAGAAGATAGCATACTAGATCATGCCATATAGGCTCTTGCCTTATTTGCAGTGCGTGCCATATTAGGAAAATTTTCACAATCTTGATATATATGAATTTTTTGCCATAAATGTTTTATATGCCATATTTAGATAGAATATTCTATTTTGGGCAATAATTTAATTTATACAACACCTTAGTCGAACTGTCATATCTGTACACCTAGCAAACATATTAGGTGTGGGACGTGCATTTAGGCACCCACATTCTTGGGAAGGGCATAATGGAAATAATAAAAGCCTTAATAAAGAAAGAAAAATGCTTTGCCAAACCTTCCAAAATTAGAATCCAAGATGAAAAGGGTAATTTAGGATGATTTTACCCCTCGGCAATCCCTAAACCTAGAATAGGTTCTAAACCCTA
The DNA here is from genome assembly GCA_028583415.1 of Protea cynaroides. Classification (NCBI taxonomy): domain Eukaryota; kingdom Viridiplantae; phylum Streptophyta; class Magnoliopsida; order Proteales; family Proteaceae; genus Protea; species Protea cynaroides. The sequence goes on along the minus strand of CM053267.1, from coordinate 53,946,602 downwards.
AACCTAGAATAGGTTCTCAATCATTAACCTATAATAGGTTATCAATGTCGAACTACGCGGATTCTGATTCCTAGGGCAAACCCTAGGATACGTAGGCCATTTGGGAGAATCTCAAATTTGGATCCATACCTTAGTCCACTCGAACGATCCATAGATCCACTAAGATATTTATCCACACCTTAGTCCACTCGGACTATCCATAGATCCACTAGGATATCTATCCATATTCCAACCCAAAAAGGGTTATCCAAACCTTAGTCCACTCGGACTATCCATAGATCCACTAGGATACTTACACACATTTTGACCCAAATAGGGTTATCCAGTTCAAACTACGTGGATTCTGATTCCTAGGGCAAATCTTATGATACGTAGGCCATTTGAGAGAAATCCAAATTCGGATCCAAACCTTAGTCCACTTGGACTATCCATAGATCCACTAGGATATTTGTCCACATTTTGACCCACATAGGGTCATCCATATTCCAATCCAGAATGGGTTATCCATATTTCAACTTAAATAGGGTTATTCTTAGATCCACTAGGACTATCTATCAGTCCACATGGACTATCCAGATCCTAACCCATAGGATTTCTCAACCTTTCAAGCATAAACTTCAATTTAAACAATGAACTTAATCATGCACAAGCATAAATCACAGCCATAAACTTAATCACACCTGAACTATGATGGTGAACCTGATTTTCGGAATAATTCCGTAATACGTAGGCAATCTGATGGATACAGATTCGGTTCAATGATATCAAACCACTTGGTTTGGTTTAATTTAATAAATAGAGTCTAGCATAGGAAAGGTATAGGATACCGATTTCGATCGGGCGGTTTGGGTGCCTAACCCCTTCCCATAACCGTAACCTGACGCTTACCCAATCTCTGTTGGACCAGAAATCCAATCTAAGGATCATGAGTCAATCGAAGTCTTACCTTGGGGTGAGATTTCACATTTCTAAGGTCCTAGACCTAAATCTAGGTGGTGACTTCAAAAGATTTTCATCTTTGTCCTCACACAAGGCTCCTCAAGGCTCAAGCCTCCTCTGCTACCAACTCATCCAAGATCCACCAGAGATCCAGCAAGATCCAAGACTCTGGCCCCAAGCCAAGACCTGTCAGTAGAAAAATATCTACCTAATTTCGAGAGAAGAAATGATGAACTGGGAGAAGAAGACTATTTGCTGGCACAAGACTCAGATGTGGAAGAACTTATAGCTCCTCAAGATAAAGGAAAAGACAACGGCCAAAGAGACAGTCGACGACTCGGCAATGAAATACAAGATCGAGTAAAAGCTGCTCGGACGAAAAGAATTGCTATCAGAAGTCTCATGGAGGCGTAGAGACGCGCTGCCGAGAAAGAAACATCGACAAGCGCCATGACAAAGTCTTTGGAACAACAACTCCTTGCCATGCAGACTTGTATGGCAGAAATGGAGAAGAAATAGTCAGCATCCGTAGCGGCCTCAAGAAAAAAAAGAATATTGCACCGACATGGTCTTCACCAAAGAAATAGTGGATGTCCCTCGGCCAGAACACTTCTTTATGCCGAAAGTAGACCTGTACAATGGTACAACAGATCCTCAGTTGCACCTCGATAATTTCTCAGCGTTAATGGTGTTACACCTTTATGACGACGGAATTCTTTGTCGAGCATTCCTGTCTACGTTGCGAGGAGCGGGGCGACTCTAGTTAAATAGCATGTCCACTAATTCAATTGAATCTTTTGATCAACTGAGTAATCGCTTCTTCGAACACTTCCAAACCCAGACAACACCTAAGAACACTTCAACCAACCTTATCAGTGTAAAGCAAAGGCCAGAAGAAACCCTACATGCGTACTTGTTAAGATTTAATCATAAGGCCCTTGAAATCAAGAACATCAGATCGGAAGTAAAAATGACAGCACTACAAGGCGGCATTAATGACAAAGATTTGCTAAAATCAATCTACAAAAAGCCACCTCTGTCTTACGCTGAATTGATGAACAAAGCCGAGAAGTATGCGGCGATGAATGAGGCTCTCCTCCTTACTCACCCCAAGTCAGGGAAAAAAAGGAGAAGCTAGATGGAAGTCGTCAACAAGTCACCGAGCGAGACATCCAAGAATCAGAAAACTAGAAAGACCGGGTTTCTCGGCAAGCAGGAAGCCAGAGTCGACTTTAACTGGGATCACTTTACCAGGTTGATTGTACCCATGTTACAACTCCTACACAATCTCAAGGGCACACAATATAAGTTATCCCATCCGCCACCAATGAAGCCGAACCCGAGGAGAGAAATGTCAAGGAAGTACTGTCGCTATCATCGTGAGAATGCCATGATACTGATAAGTGTCGCGCATTACGATACGCAATTGAAGATCTGATTAAACCCAGCCACATCGGTGAATATATGGAAAAGCCCGCAACTGCTGACAACAAGCAGAAAGGTAAACAACCTGCCGAGCAAGAAGACAATACAGAGTCGCGACGTCCTCGCCGTAATAGGGAAGAGTTCCAAGATGATGACTCAGACTCTCCGCCGCCTTTAAACAAGATCGAAGACCCTCGTGGCCATATCGACATCATCACAAAGATGATTTCGTCTTCTCACCAGAATGCGCGACATCGCGAGACCCTATTATTGAGGACCAGCAAGATACACTCTCGATGTCGCAAGCGCATTTCGCAAATAGACCTTCAGCTAATGAAGTTAGTGGCAGGCCTAATACAGTGACTCAACCATCTTACCCTACGACATGAGCATCAAACAAAAGAGGCAAAGTTTGCAGTCCAAAATAAATCAGAGCAAACCCCGAGTCCATCAAAGAATAGAGTTGGAACCCCACAAAAGAATACCTACCATTCCCTACAAGAGCGCGAATATACAGGATGGCAATACTATGGGTTACAGTCAGCATGCTATTCTAGGGCGATTATCGGGGGACCCGCAGTTGGCAACACATCCAAAAATAGCAGAAGGTCATACGCAAGGTAGGAATGCCAATCAGTAAGCTCCTCCACGCCTTATAAATACGGTGACAGCATAATCTTTTCTGATGACAACCTCACCGGCGTTGAACTACCCCATGAAGATGCCATTGTGATCTCCATGGTGATCGATAAACTCAATGACGTGGAAAGGGTACTTGTGGACACAGGTAGCTTGACAGATATATTATTCTTCCATACCTTCAAAGCAATGTGCCTAGATGAAAGGTGTCTTACTCCAATAAAATTCTCACTTATCAGCTTCTCTGGCGACATCGTCAAAGTCAAAGGTATAATAATCCTGGAAACGAGGGTCGGAACCAAACCCAGAAGGACCACGCTCTCTCTCTCTCCTACCTAGTAGTAGACATCCTTTTCAGCTATAATGTCATCCTCGGCAAACCAGGTCTTAATCTTCTTCGAGCATGTATCTCAACCTACTATTTGATAGAAAAGTTTCCAACTACACAAGGGATAGGGTGCTGCAAAGCAGACCAAAAGTTCTCTCGTAGCTGTTACACAATGGATTTGGATGCCAATGGCGACAAACTCACAGGCCCTATTCAAATTGAAGATATGCGAGATGACCTAGAGCAGGTTCGTGGATCCGTAGCAAAGGACCTAATACACATCCTAGTTTTCAAGGATAATCCAGAAAGGTATTTTCAAATCGAGTCATCATTACCCAAGGAATAGCGAGACGAAATCATTGCCTTCCTCCGAGAAAATCTCGATGTATTTGCTTAGACAAAGTCGGAGATGCCGGGCATCCCTCGAGAGATCATGGAACACCACCTGGTGATCAAAGTTGAAGCTGCAACTTCTCACCGGAGAGAAAATCCGCAATTAAAGTTGAAGTCAACAAGTTTCTTGCAGTAGGGTTTATAAAAGAGGTCAAATACTCGCAATGGGTATCCGATGTTGTAATGGTCAAGAAAGCCAATGGTAATTGACGCATCTGTATAGATTACTCAGACCTCAATAAAGCATGCCCTAAAGACTACTACCCTCTTCCTAGGATTGACAGATTAATTGACGCCACTATCGGTCACAACATGCTTTCATTCTTGGACGCTTATTCAGTCTATAACCAAATCAAAATGTATCAACCTGACGAGATTAACATTGCTTCCATTACAAGCAATGGACTCTACTGTTATAATGCGATGCCTTTCGACCTAAAAAACACTGGCGCCACATATCAGCATCTGGTTAACAAGGTATTCGAGCAACAAATTGGCAGGATCATGGAAGTATATGTTGATGACTTCCTGGTTAAAAGCAAGGAAACCACCCAACATATTGGCGACTTGAAGGAAGCATTCGCTGTGTTAAGGAAACATCACATGAAGCTTAACCTGACCAAGTATGCCTTTAGGGTTGTATCTAGAAAATTTCTGGGGTTCATGGTATCAAACAAAGGCATCGAAGCAAATCCCACAAAGATCGAAGCTATAATATGTATGTCGCCTCTAACAAAACCAAAACAAGTTCAAGAGCTAACAGGACGGATAGCAGCCTTGGGTAGATTCATATCCAGGTCGGCAGACTGCTGTCTACCATTCTTTAAAACCCTAAAGGGAGCCAAGCGATTTGAATGGACCAATGAATGCCAGAAATCCTTCGACGACTTGAAAGCTTTCCTAACAACACCTCCTCTACTCGCCTACCCAGAAGTCGGGGATTAACTGTAGCTCTATCTTACTACCTCGCCCGAGACTGTTAGTTCAGTACTAATAATAGAGATTGACCAAGCCCAGCGACCAGTGTATTATGTCAGTAAAGTACTATTGGATGCCAAAACAAGATATAAGCCGGTAAAAAAACTGGCATTGGCACTGGTCACTTCTGCTCGCAAGCTAAGGCCTTACTTCCAGGCGCACACTATCTCGGTATTGATTGATAAACCTTTGAAGAAAATTCTTGCATGACCCGACATATTAGGGAGACTGGTAAACTGGGCCATCAAATTAGGCGAATTCGACATTTAATTTCAGCCATGTAAGACAATCAAAGCACAAGTGCTCGTAGACTTTTTTCTTGAAATGTTGACTGATGATAGTAACAAAATAAACAGAACCTTGGAACAGGAGACCCGTGAGCAGAAAATAAAAAGACAGAAGCAAGAACCATCACCAGTATGGACTTTATTCGTGGATGGCTCTTCGAACAACCAACATTCAGGCACTTAACAAGCCCAGAAAACTTTAGAGTACAAGTCGTTCTTCGATTTGACTTCCACGCAACTAATAACACTGTCGAATATGAAGCTTTGTTAGCAGGACTTAGGTTGGCGAGATTCCTTATGTGACATCTATAGTGACTCACAGGTCGTGGTCAAACAGATTAATGGCGAATATGAGGCAAAACAGCCTTGCATGCTGGAGTACCTCACCAAAGCAAAATTGGAACTCGCCAATTTTAAGGCATATCAAATCAGTAACGTGGACAACGATAATAACATTGAAGCCGACGCCCTCTCACAGCTATTGGCTGAAGACTTGTCTACAATAAATTTGTTAGTCTACATCAACATTTTGAAAACCAAGTATCGGCGACATAATTGAGATCCAACAAGTCAGTTTGTGAGGTGACGTGGATCGACCCAATAAAAAATTACATCAAAACTGGTGAATTACCTAAAGATCGGTTAAAACGTCGACGAGTTCAAGAAAAATTTCGAGAATATATTGTCCTTGATGAAAAGTTGTACAGAAAGTCTTTTACTTGTCCTTTCCTGCTATGCCTCACACCAACCGAAGCAAAAGATGTCATGTGGGAGGTACATGCCGGCATATGCGGTAGTCACCTCGTAGGACGCGCTTTCTGCCAACGACTTCTGCGGTAAGGCTATTATTGGCCAACTATGTTCGTAGATTGCACAGATTTCACCACTAAGTGAGAATCATGCCAGAGATAGGCCACAGTTAGCCACCTCCCAACAAATGAACTAAAACCCATCACAAGCCCACTACCTTTTGTTATGTGGGGAATCGATATTGTGGGACCTATGCTTGGGACAAAGGGAACGAAGAAATTCCTCATTGTGGCCGTTGACTATTTTTAAAATGGGCAAAAGCAGAAGCTGTGATGACCATTGATGTCGCAAAACTAGAGACTTTCACCAGACATAACATAATATACCGATACGACATTCGACGAGTCATTGTCGCCGACAATGGACCACAATTTGTCAGCCAACAGTACCAAAGCTTTATCAAAGGATTTAATATCCAACAACACTTTGCTTCGGTATATCATTCCGAAGCCACGGGGCAAGTCGATGCCACCAACAAGACAATCTCTCGTGGCATCGCCCGACGACTTGGCCAGGCCAAGGGAAAATGGGCCGATGAGCTCTTAAGTGTCCTTTGGTCCTATAGAACTGTGAACAGAATGCCCACCGGCAAAACTCCTTTCATGTTGGTCTATGGGGCTAAGGCAGTTATTCTTATTGAAGCCACTCACCCTACCATCTGGATTACCAACTATGATGAAATGCTCAACGCAGAAGGACTTAGGACTATTTTGGACCTCATGGAAGAGATCCACGACAAAACACAACTTAAGATATTGGCATATCAACAAAGGGTGGCGCGACATTACAACTCACGGGTCAGAGTGTAGAATTTCAAAGTCAGCGACTTAGTACTACGTCGTACGGCAGTCTCAAAGCCCACACAACAAGGCAAACTTATGTCGACATGGGAAGGACCATACAGAATAATTCGAGTAACACTGTCAGGCACCTACTATCTTGAAACAATGAAAGAAAAGTATATCGAGAAGCCCTAGCACAGTAAGAACTTATGCAAGTTTTACCAATAATGTAATATGACTCTACTCATGATAATGAATCGTTTTTTTACATTACGCATCCTCTCCCCTACTACAATCTACAGTAACCTTTCGGCACAGTCTGAACTTATGTCGCTTCGTGGATCTCTCAGACTACAACAAAACTGAGTTGACATATCTCCAAAGCACATACAATGCGACTTGACACCCCACCGTACTCCTTCACAGTTTGCGGGAACATACAGGATATCAAGTCGCCAAACATGCCCCGGCTGATGACGTCACTATTCATCATCCCGGGTCACTGTTACATAGATTTCTTTGCACAACATGTTGCAACAATTTATGGACTCGCGCACGGGGTTCACATTCCCAAGTTCATACGATAGGCAGTAAGGAATCAAAAAAAGCAAAAGATAAGTTCTTATACAAATTCTTATCAAAGCACATTCTTTATTACCGGACAAAATATGAAATGTTTGAATTACAAATCAACTCCTACTAATGTACAACATACCCTATTACGAACTCTGGGGGTCCAACCCTCCTAAGTAATCATACAACAAACTTACACAGGCTTGCTGTGCGTCAATTTGGACGGAGGTTCCCTTAGCTTCTCCACGCTCTCCAATAAATTCTTCGCAACAACCACCGCCTCGTATCATCCAGTTACACTCTTCTGCGACAAGATTGCATACAATGTGTCAAACAAAGGGTATGGACTTTGGTAATACCTACCTTTAAATCTCTTCATGCCCGTCAACTCGACAACCCTCTCCTCAGCTTTGGTAAGTTTCTCTGCGAGATTACCCACTCTCTCCTCAGTTGTGACTCGCAAGTGACGATCCTCATCTCTCTTCTTTCGCCACCAAATCACTTCTTTCAGTAACTGAACGAGTTCCTGATAGTCCATCATCGTGTGCAACCTACGAGCTACAACACTCTGCCCTTCCGCCTTAGCAGCCCTCTCTTGCCAATTGAGCAGTAATCTCCGCAACTTGCCTATTGCCTCCCCCAATGTTCATTTAACTCATCCTCCAATTGGTCATACGTAGCACCAAAGTTGAGGCTGTCAACACACAGTGAGTTGAGATCCCGCTCCATCTTTGCTACTCGCGTCAAAAGGGCATCTTGCTCCGCCGTAAGACTTCGAATTTGAATTGCAAGTACACGCGTAGAAGTAGGAGGGGTTCGTGTTCATAACAACTCAATGGAAGAAAGTTCCCCTCCACGATATACATAATACAAACAAAGCGATTGTCAATTAGAAGTCCAACACATGAAAGAAACCACTCATGGCACACTTGGAGATAAAGAAAATATGTTTATTTCAAACATCTGATTACGGGAAGTCATAAGTGCTGAATCCAATGTGCTACAAACAAAAAAAAAAAAAAAAGTGGACTGATGATTAAGGGCCTTCAGGGATTTTCTCTTTCGACCTCTATCGCCATCCCGCGAGATTGGTCTGTTGCAGAGGCTCCCTGATCTGACGGGGTGAAAGAAGAAGATGGCACTTCAAGAAGAATCGTGAGGATTGGAGATACTGCCCTAGGAGGAGAGCTGGGTCCCAGATCGCGTCCCGAACCACCCGCGACTTCATTCTATTCGCCACCAGCCGCTACCTCTAATCCATCTCCCTCTTCACCACCACCTTCTTCCTCTTCGTCTTCTTCCTCTTCAGCGTCCTCAAGTATTGGCTCTGGAGAGATTGGAGCATCGATGGGGAGCGGGTACGCAGAGAAGTCGGCTTCCAGTTGGAGCTTTTCTCGGACAAACTTTGCCAAACTCCTCGCTCCATCCATAAAATGTTCGGCACCCCACCGAAGCCGGAACCCTTTCATGGCGGGGTCTTCAGCAACGTACACTTCAAGGTCTTTCGACTTTTTGAAGTTGCTCACTGCTTTCTCCACGCTGTCGAAGATCCCTGCCTCTAGCTCATCCTTGTCGCTGAGCACATCTTGCACCTGGGCCGCCAGATTCCCGTACTTCCTCATAAGGTCCTCCATCTGCAAGGCCAGCAGTTCAGATTTCGCCTTCTCTATGGTAAGGGCCTCTTCCAGACACTTCTTCTCCATAGCAGCATCGTCTTTCTCGGCTTGAAGATTTTCCTCCAGTCATTGTTTCTCTGTGTAATGACGAACTCACAGAGTATCTATTTCCTGCTTCAAACTATCACGTTCCGTCGTCAGACTCTTGTTTGCCTCGGAGAACACCTGCCTCGCCTCGATGGCGCTATCCTGAGTCCTTTCGGTGGAACGAGCACGCTCTAGGGCATTGTCCTTTTCCAGGGTAATCAACGGGCCTCGGTGTTGGCATTCTCTTCGCCTTGTCTCAACGCCTTAATGGCGTGGGCACTCTGTAAAGTCATAACAAACCAAGTGTTAGAATTACATGATAACCAACACAGTAGGGAACGATAAGCTACCATGATTGTGACTTACCCGAACAACGTCGGTCTCCAAAATGCGGTAAAGCTCTGCCTATTCAGACCACAAGTAAAAATCTTCAGCTGATGGGAGGCAGATCCTAGCCACTAACTGCCTCGCCACTTCCGGGTCAAGGGGGTTGGAAGGCTAGGCGAAACTCGCTGGGACTTACCCCCTGGTTGGCGCACTTCTGATGGTCCTGCCAAGGGCGATTGAGCAGGAGACTCCCTAATTCGCTTGCTCCCCGACACTGGAATCTCCTCCCTTCTCGGTGGGTTGGTGTTGTGCTGGACCGGGTCTGACAACACCTCGCCTTGGGGTAGTCTTCTTTCATTGGCTCTATCTCCTGGGATTCCCCGGGGGATTCCCGGGGGGGCGTTTCCACCAAGTCCTCTTGCTCGTTGGCGAGATTCTCGCCCCTGGAAGCAACCTCACCTATGGTCTCGCGACTTGTAAACAATTCGGCGCTTCCCTCCATGGTTGTCTCGGAGCCCCGTCTGGCTACCGAAGACTTGCTCGCGGTCACTTTCGTTACTCGCGCTTTCTTTACTCCCTTGCTTGTTCCAATGGCCGGCCTCTTTCTTTGCTTTGGGCCTTGGCTCTATGCCGTAAGCATGCTCTCAATCTCGCTTGGGTCTAGCCCTTCTCTAACCACTACAAGGTTAAAGGAAATATTATATTAGTCGAATAGCGATTAGGAAAGTTCAACCCTATAATAAGGGCAAGACCTACCAGAGCCTTCATTCTCGCTCTCATCCACTAATCTGTCGGGACCCGGCAGGTGGTCCTTGCGAGAACCTGGGGATTCGGGTACGATCCTTTCTTCATTACTATCATCGGGGTCGTTCAAGTCATGTTTCGCGAGATGAGAATAGGGGATGGGGTCGTAAGTTCTCATCATAATACAGCTCTCTTTCTCTTCGCTGGTTAGAATCGGTGGAATATTTTTGTCGCTGATTTCAGGAAGACGCCACATGGGTTTTCCATCTCGCCTACTGACAAAGAAGAATTTTGATTGCCAGTTATGGACCGTGTTTCGTGTGCTCGAGACTTTAGGCTCTCCCGACCTCGCTTTAAAGAAATACCAACCTGTAGGGGGTTGGCTTTTTTGTTCATCCTTGTTCAAAACAAAAAGGCTTCGAAATAGCGGCATTGTCGCCTGCCTCTTGAGAACCCGGAGCATAACCATAAAACTTATGACTGACGTCCAGGAATTGGCGTGCAGTTGCGACGGAACCAGGTCATAGTAGGCTAGGATGTCTCTCGCCTCTCTCGAGATAGGGACTTTAAACCCAGAATCGAAATACTCTAGATAAACACTGGTTTCAGTAGTACTAGTTGAACAAATTCTCTCATTGCCTTCGAGAATTTGGCATTCATAAAGCTCTGAGAGATTCTCTAAAATCCGTTCAAAATTGGGATCGTACTAGGTAAGTTTGTTCTTCAACCCTACAACTGCTACATTCAAAATCCAAGGGGTGGATGAAGCCTCTACGGGACTGGATTTTTGTTTCTACAACTACGAGGTTTGCTATCCTAGGAAGGTAGTGCCTGAACCTTCAAAACGAAAAGGAAGGTATTGCCACAATTTTTTGTATCCTATGTATGTAACAAAAAAAAATTCCACACAACTACATTGAAATGAAATAAGGATCATATATTGTTGTTTCTAATTTCTGTCCAAGCAAACAAGTTAACCCTCATCACTACTAGGTTGCCCAAATGATCCAATTGTTAAATTAATATGTAATGTGTGCAACCTAAAATAAAATTACAATACATCATAAATTCAAATTTGGGTTAGTAAAATGAGAGAGAAGTAATGGCCAACATCAAACACCAAGGAATTGTGAACCAGTTGCCTTGTTCAGTTGGTTGGTGTCTTGCTGGTAAATTGCAGCACCCAGGAGGACATAGGTTTGACTCTCCTGTCTTTGTGCCATCATAACTCTTGGAACAGCAAATGAAATCCGCAATCTTCAACACTGCCCACAAAGGGAAGAATGCAACCGAACACTCAACACAGGTAGCTGATTTCCTCCCATAACAGAGGAAAAATGATTAAATTATATTTTTTGAAACTTCGAATCTTTCAAGTTCAAAAAATCCCCAATAGAACAATAAGTATAATAAGCTTCACAATTGAATGGTTTGGAGCTCCATTTTCTCATCTATGTTGAAAAAATGCCAGCTTGAATCATGAAATGCTCTAAAAAAATCATCAGAAACTGTTTGAATCCCAACTTCAGTTATAAACCTTCTACTACCCAAAACATGCTTTACTGAATCTCCAACAACAGAGTGCTTGAAATCCAGCACATGTTGCTCATATCTCTCAAAGCTATTCCCAAACACCACCATCTTAGTTAAGAACCCTGCTTTCCAATTTGCTTGTAACAGATTGTCATACAAAACGGCCTCACAGTGTGGCATAAAGAACATTATAGGCTTCAATGCTTGTCTCCGTCCTTGCTCATCTACAGACAAAACTTGACAACCCAAAGCTTCCAACACCCTAGCTTCTGTAGTTGAAAGAACTGGATCAAATATCTCAATATCTCCAATCCAATCAAACTTTCTTTTGATCAAGATTGCCAGGCTTAGCTGCAATCTTGGAGATTCATATGATTCAATGCTACCAATACCATATATTACCATCTGCATCTTAGATTCAGAACCCAGAACCCTAGAAAAGTGACCAATGATTTGAGGATCTTGGATTTGATTGAGGATAGTACGGTAGAATTCGGTTTTCTTGAGGTTCTCTATGCACATGCAAATCTTTTGCATCAGTTTTGATTCTCTTTTTGGATCAGTATCAAAATCCATTGGTGTCCAAGGTTGTGGTTGTGACTGTTGTTGTTGTTGCTGTTGTCCTAAGTTTTTAATCTTGGGCAGAATGCTCCTCCTCTGTTTGCCTCGGCGAGGTACAACAACAGTCCAGTCTTCAATGGGGTTATCAGGTTTAAGAAGTTTCAAAGCAGCTGCCATTGTTTCTTGTGCCCTATCCTTGTTTTTGGAGAACCAGTGGGAACCACCTATATTCCCAAGTGCAGACTGTTTTCCGGTGTAACCTACAAGCAAGAGAAACTGCATATTTATCAAAATCCACAAATCCAGAATATGCAATGCAGTCCACAAATTGTTTTAAAAAATGACAGATAAACAAATAATTTATATTAGTACTTCAAATAGTCAAGATTGAATATTTGCTATTCAATCATTTTATATATATTTTAGAAAAAAATAAAAGACTGCCCCTTCTTCTTGAATTAATCAGTAACCCAAAAAGAAAACATAAAGTGGCAAACAGTTATTAATCTTATGAGAAAAAAACAAAAAACCATCTAAGTGCTTTTTTGATGATAAAAATTGAATTACATTTTCAATAAAGAGTGAATTCAATAGTACAAGCACATGGATAGTGGTTAGATTATCAGAATCAACACGAATTGCATTTGTCTAACTGTCAAACTTAAGCAAACTCAAAAAGATGTTAAAGTAAAATGAACTCAGTGAATACTTCCTTAATCGGTAGATTGGTCATAAGACACTAATATAGAAAGATATTACTAAGGGAAACAATCTTGGATTGAGCATGGCAGAGTACAAAGAAACAGTACTAAACTGAAGATACCTAACCACATCATCGAGAAACTAAATGAAAACATATCTGTTTCCTGTTGCTCTTTTCCAACCAAAAGACAAGCCCTTATGTTATGTCTAAAGACTGAAAACATTAGAAGTAGAAATACAGCCACTTTAAGATTAGCCTCAATTTCCTAATTTCTTCGAATGACCAAAGTTTTTCAATTTGTTACAAGTTTTCTTTTGTTTCTACCAATTTCATATTTTGATTTCAATTATGCCCTTTTTTAGAAAGGGCATTATTCAGTTACAATTGATAGTGTATTACTGTACTTTTCACCCCATCAGTTTATAATAAATATGGGAGTTGAGTACAGCAGAGCATCGGCTCACTAGATATTTCCTGCCTTTTCTTCCTCTTCTATGGTACCCATTCTACTATTTTAACACTCTTATCCCATTATCAGAAAAGTCTTCCAATATATTACTCCACTGTTTGAGTCTCTCCCCTTTTTTCTATATCTATAATCATATTAAGAAAGTTGAGAGTAGGATATGTACTCATGTATGCTTTACTTCGTACCAATTGTTTGAACTTTTGTTTTCAATTTTACCATTAATTATTGTCACAATCCCTCAAAATTAAGTTACAATGAAAAATAACCTCAACCATCTTTCTGGTTGCAAATATAAGACCCTAATTACTAATCTGCAATGGGTCACCAATTAAACCAAATGGACTTGGAAGTTGAAACACTGTTCTGTAGGAGTTTCACATGTGGCAGCTAAGGTGGTAGCCCGAACTGGGTCCCACATATATACACTATGCCACCCTATTTCCATGTGACACGCATAGACCTAGACCACTATATCACCATTAGGCAAAACTCCCCAGGAAATAAAAAAATACCAGCCTCATTCATTTAAAGACATTAAATAGAGAAGGCCATCAGTAATATCAGTATGAGATAATGGAACACACAGAGCCCATGGGGATATTGTGGATGAGAATCCTGTCCAAATGCTGATCCACAGGATCCCCCATAAAATGGACAATCCAGATTTGCCATGTCAGCTGACCATATGTTACAGAAATCATGTTATTGCATGCTATAAAGGCCTGAGAAAACACTGTAAGTGCTTCCCATTTTGTAATATACAGCAAATATTAAGTGTCTTATCACAACATGACTTGTGTATGGTCATAAAAACAACAAAAATCAATCAATAAGAAATTCAGCCTGATCCAATTTAATAAGGTATAAAATTTTGATCCTGCAAGTCTAAATGCATATGCTTCAATCAGATTATATCTTACTGGGTTTCGATATAACCTAATCTGGTTCCACTTTTATAGGTGTTTTCTACTTGCATACGAGTGTGATTACATCAAGGTTGTCAAGGCGTCACCTCGGCGTCCAGCTGCCTTGGAAACTAGGGAGCTATGAAGGCGCCTTGGGTGTCCGGTGGCCTTCCAACACCTTGAGTCTCCTTGTCGCCGTGACAACCATGGATTACATCAGTTTTTTCTCTTTAAAGCTGGAGTTGTAATTTGAGATGCTTGGCACCAACTGATGCCAAAGGATGGTCAACCAGTAACTGAACGAAAACCAATTCTAATTTAGTTCGTGGATCAGCTTTAATAATATTCTACAAGATAAATTCCTGTAACATTTATAAGGCCCAAATCAGTCTTTAAAAACACAAAACAAAACACACAACCAAACTCAAATTGCTTGATGCCTCAAGCAGAGCAGCAAAGCACAATCAAATTTAGATCTCTCCCAACTCGCAGTCCTATTAACATTGTCCCAGTTGAATCGTAGACCAGATCTTGGAGTTATAAAGTCCATGTCAAATTGGATAAGGGTTCAATGCAAAACGAACCCAAAAGGGCTAAGGTGTAAAGGATCGCCTATTGCATCTCTTCTAGGTTGCCTCATGGAGAGCCCAAAGTTGTCAAGGCGACAAGGCGATCCAAGGCGTTTGGGGCCATCCTGGGCGCCTAGGCGTTGCCTAGGCGACCAAGGCGTTCCCAGTGCATTTTTTTATTTCTAAAATATTAATGTTTATATATATGCAAAATTCTACATAAATAATCAACATTTAAGACATAACTTAATTAATATGTGGTGTGGACCCAAGTTTACTAATGTACACTAAGACCTGGGATTGTGTCTAGAGTTAAGTAAACAATTATTTATGACTAACATTTGCGTACTTTTAACGAATTTGATCGGAGCGTAACTCCTTTAATATAGTTCGGATTCAAGCAATCTCAAATTCGTTGCAAAGCTAGCATAATCAGCTTTCCAACAAATCCGAGATTGCTTGAATCCAAATTATAATGAAGGAGTTACACTCCGGTCAAACCTTGTTCGGAATACGGGAATGCTGTTTAAAGTCGTCTGAATGCAAATTATTTTTTGGGCATCAAAGCAAAAGATTATTTTGGCGCACTCTTGGTTTTTAGTGATGATTTATTATAATAAGATTTATAGAATTTTCATATTTAGAAAAAAGCCTAGCATTTAAAAGTTGAAAATCGCCATCGCACCCAAAAATATGGTTTATGTTCTTGAACAGGGGGGTTGACTTTTTTTCCTTCTAGAATTTGAATTTTAGACTATTTTTATTGGATTCAAATAGGGGGGTATTTGCTTATTTATGAATAATATCTTAAGTAAATGAAATTCATTTACTTAAATGATATTAGTCATAAATAAGTACTGCCTGATAAATGTTGTTCCTGTCTGGCCTGGGCAAGTACTGCCTGATAAATGTTGTTCCTGTCTGGCCTGGGCGACCACAAGGCGCCCAGGCCTGTACAAACCGCCCGGACGCCTAGGCGTTGCCTAGGCGACGCCTTGACAACTATGAATTTCTACACTATCTCATCATATTGCCTAAAGAATATTGATCTCTTGCCCCTCAAGCATCTTTCTTTCTCTCCAAATTTTCTAATTGAAACCCAGGATTTGTTTAAACCATCACATAAGCCATAACCAAAAAAATGGCTCTTTATTGTTTGGGGGATTTTATTTATTTATTTATTTTTGGGGAGGGGGTGCAAAAGACTAAATCCAAAAGAATAATAAATGCACTTACCCTATACAACCACTCCAACAAATTATCTACTCAATAGTGTTAATCATATATCCTCAACAACAGCTCAAATTATGACAAATATGAATAAACATCCCAAAGAAGCAATTCACATACAGAGAAAACAAATGAAGCCCCATATTCGATCGAGAAAAACAAAGGTGAAAATGAAACTAAGCAATCAACTTCCCTCACAATCGATCCTCAATTAAAAGAAAGAACTCTAGCCAAAATATGCCTCATCTACTCTGGTGAGCGTTGATGATATTGGCATTATGTCTACCAGCTGGGACTCCATCTTAACCTCAATCTCAACCACACACACGGATGAATAAATTAAAATTAAAACTACAGATGTGCAGAAAATCAGAAGGAGAAAACTTCGCAAATATCACAGGCAATGCACCCTAAACTATCCGATTCAGTTGTTCAGTGGGAAACCCTAACATGGGAAAACATTGGGGGATAGAGAGAGAGAGAGACAGATATAGGGAGATAGAGAATCAGATTCAGCGATTGAGAGGCTCACGGGAGAGACAAGTGTGGATGGGTTTTTACCTACTCCGTCTTCAGATCTTAATCAGGAGTGAAAGGACCTTCGTTTCAGTCCTGCGTTTGAGATGGAGTGAAGGGGAGTGAGAGCGAGATGAAAAAGCCTTGTTTAACGTTTCTCTGGGAAGATTACGGCTCGCCTCTGCATCGATTAAATTTGGATTGATTTCCCTCTCCACCCATCCCTGTAGATCCCTCCACGACCAACCTCTCCCTCGCCGACCTTTTGGTTCACTGAATCTTTCAGGGAAAAGAGCAGCCACGGCTAGTTCTGTCGTTTATTTATTTATTATATTTTTTTAAAACAACAGTTCTGGTTGGGCAAATGAGAAAAAGGACTCAATTGGGGAAAAAAGATCCTTTTGGTGAGATTCTAGGGATCCGCATCCTGTCTTCCCAGTGGTTATGGGAGGACAGTGGCAACCTGTCCTGGATGGCCGCCACGTGGCTCTCAGTAAATTCGAGACCCACGTCCGAGCCAACACTCAGCCGACAAGCCGAGCCGACAGGGGTTGTCGGCTTAGACGTGGGTCTCGAATTCAACCGAGAGCCACGTGGCAGCCATCCGAGATAAGTTGCCGCGTCCTCCCAGAATCACTGAGAGGAGACGATGTGCATCCGAGATTCTAGTCACTCAAAATGGATCAATATATATCTCGATGTATTTGTATGATGACACATACTAATCCGCTTTAAGTGCGTGGAATCCTCAAAAGTGAGGATCCCAAGGTAAAAATTCTACATCGGTTGCGTTTGAACCATGTGTTTTTTAAAAGCTATAAAATATTTGACTGGTTTATCAGGGATAAATATTTTTTAGATACTGATTTGTATATCGTTTAGATATTATATACCGTTTATATATATATATATATATATATATATATATATATATATATATATATATATATATATATATATATATATATATATATATTTTGTTTAATACCTACCCAATGATCACTAAATATTACAAACTACCTGCACTCTATTGATCAACTTTGTGGTAGAATCAAATTTCGTAGCTAATTAGAATCATACTTTTTATTGAATTAGAAAACATTGTCCCCCCCCGGGATTTAAACAACAAACAAAACCCACCCCACTTTTCAACTCGTGGACAAATTCGTCTACTTTTATTGAATTAGAACTGTATTTCGTACCGAAACAAAATCATATTAATAAAGATCGTGTTTCGTACAAACTGTACCAAGCTAGTATAGTAATGGTATGGGAAAACCATTTTCCTACTAGTATGATATGTTAATAATAATGCATTTTTCTTTGTCAATGAATTGGAACCGTATTGAATTATTGATATTGTACTGATTGACACCTTTAGTTTCGGGTTTGAATCGCTTGAAAGGTGCAATCCAAGACCACCTTGATAAGCTATTAGGCAGATAGACCCAGCTTGTAAGTTGTAACTGATAGTTATCGGTTTGGTTGGATTTTAGGCCATTATTGGGCTGATAATGGGCGGGTTTGGTTAGAACTCAATGTTTAGATCCTTAGTAGACTTGTTAGCAGCTTCACCCCACCCATAATTAGTAAGTTCGGGTATGGCAAAAAATCGGATACGCATACATTCATGGATTAAATGGAGCCAGACTTTGATACAAGAACTAATAATCCGTTTTAAAAAATATGCACGACATTAATACGATACGTGTTTAATACGATAGTCTGTAGAAAATCCAGGATAAAAAATACGGGCATATATTCATTATGCAATAAACATTTATAGTATTCAACAAATAAAATAATAACGTATAAATAAAATTTATAAATAAAAAACTTTCCAATGCATGAAATCCCACACAAAAATTACAAAACCTGATGCGCTAACATGTTTAACTTGAGGCATTGAAGGATTGAAATGCTTCATCTTTTATCCATGAGAAATACATGATCTGTTCATGAAAAAATATAAGTCTAAAACCTTAATACTATGCACATTAAGGCTTTCTTTGGTATGTATTATAGAATTAATTATATAATAGTAGTTTGGTATGATTTATGATACTTACTTATATTTAAAATAAATTGATATAAAAAAAATCTACAAATAAATTAGAAAGTATTTATCATTATTGTGATAATCTATTATTTAATTTTTTTTATCTCTACTGGTATTAAAAAATTATTATTTATAATTCATATTTATTCTCATATATGATTTATTATAAATAATTCATAAACATAAATGTAAATTATATCAAAAGAGCACAAGTCTAAAACCTAGAAACTCAGAAACTCTTCTGTGAATCCAATCATCAGAAATGGAATTACAGAGGCTATTAGCAACATCACAAGGGAGATAGATCATCGGATTTGAAGCTACTATTGGAGACAGAGGGATGGAAATCACCTGTAAGAGATAGATCAATCAAAGAGACAGTTATTCTAATTTCTAAGTTTATAAATAACGTTTCCACTCAATAAATTGAGGTTAGCATCTTAAGCTGCCATCCCAAATCAAGGTTTAGAAAAATGAGAGGCAAAACCAGTAACAAATAACTGATCCCAACCTTTTCATGTATCTTTCTGGACCAGAAGTATATGATGTTCCTCTAGAAATTGCAAGAGGCTTAGCATCAACAATTTCTTCATCACTCTGAACCGTAGCGAGAGCCATTGGAAGAACATGCCATGGGTAGAGAGAGAGAGAGAGAGCCGAGAGGTTCATACCTCTGGCATAGAAATGTTGATGGCCGGAGTACCGTCGAAGTGTCGCTAGAATGCAGAAGACCTTGCTGCAGTTCTACCGTGGAAGGGATTTGGTGAGGCGGAAGGTATTTGGGGAACAAATCGACGATTTAGTTTTAGGTTTTGTTTCAATTTTGAGTCTTTTGAATTTTTTTTTTCAATTTTTTAATTTTTATTATTACAATAACTGTCAATGTAATATACAACGTTTAATATGTCGTATGCATATAAACGTGTATAATACGGTGCATCATAAAAACGAATAGTTTTATGACTCTCTATGACTATAGAGAAAACATGGAAAAATACGTTTAAAAATGTGGTACAGATATAATACCCATATTTACTAACCATGATCGGTAGTCGATAATAAACGAACGGCAAACAGGTTTGCAAATATAAAACCATGAAAGGGAACCAATACGTAGAAATTCTGCACCACATGATTTGAAAAGGTATAAAGTATTTGACCGATATATCGACAATACATAATTTTTATATATCGATTTGTACACCATTTATATATCGATTAGTATACTAATTTTATATACCATTTATATACCGGATCACAAACGTGCACTCCACTGATCCACATTGCAGTGAATCTTATTTTGTACCGGATTAGAACCATGGTTTGTACTGAATTAGAATCTGAATTAGAATCGTATTTTATACTAAATTAAAATCATATTTTGTACCAAATTAGAATCGTAGTTCATACCTGATAAAGACTGTGATTCGCATCGATTAAAAACTATACCGAGCTAAATGGTAATGTTATGAGAAAACCATTTCCCTACTAGTATGATATGGTAATAGGAATGCATTTTTCCTTGTACTGAATTGGAACCGTATTGATACCCCACACCCATTGACACCCTTAGTTTCAGGCTTGAGTCGCTTGAGAGTCACAACCCAAGACCAATTCGATAAGCTATCAGGCTGATTAACCCAGCTTGTAACTGATAACTATCGTTTGGCTCGATTTTAAGTCATTATCAAGCTGATAATGAGCGGGTTCGGTTGGAACTCAATGATTAGATCGATAGTAGACCTGTTAGCAGCACTCACCCCACTCTCTCCTCTCTTTGATACCTCTCATCGATCCGAGAGAAAAAAAAAATTCCAAAGCAAATGAATGAAAACTGACCGGATCCTACATTAGCTGCAATGGTCTTTTGTTTGCTCTCAACAAGAGGGCTGCAACAATGGTGGAAATTAGTGTGCCAATGATTAAGTGTATGCCCATCCTTTGTAGGTTACTGATGCTGTTGAAGTTTCCGGTGAAGCGGCATATGAAGGGGATAAAGAGGTGCTTGTATACGACAAGTGCGATGAGCATGGTGAGGACGTTGAAGAAGTTCATGCTAGCTGAAGAGATTTGGAAAGACTGGGAGAGGTGGCAGTCCATTGTGTTGCCCTATGAATGGAGAATTTGTTATGATGGTAAGATGCTGCTGTGAGTAAAATTTCAGCAGCCCAAATAGGGATCATTCGGATTATTGATTTTAGCTCTTGGATTCGATCAACTTGTGAGGACAAAAGGATTTTCATATGATCCTTCACGAAATCAAAATAGGCTCTCGCCTTGGTTACTTTGTCCATCCACGCCAATGGATGGAGTAAAATATGGAGTCGCCACCTAGATAAGGTCTAGGACCTATAAATGGTCTCTCACTTAGAGAGACACTATTACTCATGCTTAATGGATTGGCTTCTAGTCTTACCAGAGAAGGGTAAGTGTCAAGTTACGAGTTGGGAAGGTGTTAGGCACCCAACTCGCCCGGGTCAATGGACCGGTCTCCTTCTGTCCTATCCTTTCTTGCATTCTTAAAACTTATGTATGTTCAGGTCGTTCAATTTAGCCTAACTAGGCAAATGGGGAACGCTAGACCAAGTTTCTAAGTTGTTCTAACTTAGGGTGTCGCCACATAGATTTGAAAAATAAAATACAAGTCAACAGACAATAAATGGATCAATGAACAAATGAATGGATAAAAAAAATGAAATAATCATGAATAAACAAATAATGAATTAAAAGAATGAATAACATAGAAAATACAATAGATAATGAATGACCGAGCTCGAGATCAAGCCGCCTACCTGTGCGGCGGGAATCAGGCCAAACGTAGTTCGTGCGTGGTTGTGGTTGTGGTTGTGGTTGTGGTTGTGGTTGTGGCTGTGTGTGAGGTGCTCCCTTGACAAAGGAAGCACGTGTGACCGTGCGCGAAGGGTGAACTACTCAGAGTTCTCCACTTCCCGCTGCCTAAGTATCTCTTTAGAGAATCAGGTCAAACGTAGTTCCCAGCAGTTAATGGGCTGTTGGACCCCACATGGCATTACTGGAGAGGTGTTCGGACCTCAGAGGTACTCGGACCTCAGCTCTCCGCACTCGGCAAGGCAAACTCAAGAGGTACTCGGACCTCGACTCCTCACACTCGGCAAGGCAAACTCAAGAGGTACTCGGACCTCGACTCCTTGCACTCGGCAAGGCAAACTCAAGAGGTACTCGGACCTCGACTTCCTTGCACTCGGCAAGGCATCACTCAAGAGGTACTCGGACCTCAACTTCTTTGCACTCGACAAGGCATCACTCAAGAGGTACTCGGACCTCGACTTCCTTGCACTCGACAAGGCATCACTCAAGATTTTGAAAATGATCGGTCCGCACACCGATTTCCAATCATGGGAAATGATTGGCCTAAGGCCAAAGACAAAACTAGGTAAAAACTAGGTTGGAGATCAACATGATCCCAACCATCGCCTGAAAACATGTAAACATGACACATTTTTGTATTTTTTCTTTTCTCTCCTTTATTGATATTTTTTCTTTGAGAGGGGGTGAAAACAATTATGTGACGAACCCTAATGGTTGAGAGGGCTCATGGCCTAGACAAGGCCCACCCCAGTCAACATGGAATTTGGAAATCCAACAAGAATGGACTCATTGGAGTCACCCTAAAGTTTCGCACCACTAATGAAGGGATACATGCAATGACTAAGCATAGACGTGACTAACTAAGCCTGTGATTACATCAAATTAAACACATGGGGAAGTTAGCCAAGCATATGATCGAAGCAAGCAATCAAACCAAAACCAAGTACTTTAAACCAAGCTAAGTATTTTAAAACCAGACCAAGTACATTGGTTGAAACTAGTGCATGGGCTTAATTAAGTCTAAACCTATGGTTATACCAAACCCACAGGACTGAATCAACCCATCACTATTAAGCCAAACCCACTTTGGGTTGAACCAGCACATCATGTTAAATCAGCTCACAACATATCATTGAATCAACCCACAACAAATAAATCAGTCCCACAATGGGATTGAACCAACATCAATACAAATGAACCCAACTCACTATGGGACTGAACCAAACCAAGTATAGTTATTAAACTAAATCAGCATGGTTAAGAAAATATGGACAAGTTTAAGCACTTTGGATCCATGGTATAAATAAATCAGATTTCATAAACTACTCCTATCATGGGGCTGGATTGACCCAAAACAATTAAATGAATCCTACAATGAGGCTGAATCAGTCCAATATGGTTATACCGAACCCACCATAGGGCTGAATCAACCCCTCACCATTAAGCCAACCATTATGGGTCGAACCAAATCTGAGCACATAGGTCAAGCATCTAGAATGGTCATAACATAAACCATGATCTAATAAAGGCATAAGACCAAACCAGATTTGACCATACAAGAACGAGTTAACTCAATTCAAACAAGGTTTGAATGCAAGCCAATTTAATCGAATGATTTTTGATCATAAAGAACTTAATAAGAATCAAACATGAAGCACGCCACATTTCAGCTCAAAAGAAAACTTTGGATCAAAGAAAGAACAAGTCTATCTCAAAGGAGAAAACCAGGTTCAAAAATGGGATAAACCAGATTTTGCAATGGGAAAAAAAACAAAAAAATATGGAAAAGAAATTTGGACATCGAAAGACTTTTCTCTCTCCTGTACAACTCTCATTTTCTTTCTTTTCAATTTTTAAAATATCAACTAAAATCTTTCCCACAGCTTTTTTCCTCTTTTTTTCAATTTTTCAATGTTGGTTACCTCCTTAGGAGCCAAGACCACTTCCTATTTCCCAGCAAGTCTATTCATTGTGAATAAAACTCAAGTTCCAAGGACTAGTTCGAACAATAGGGCTTCTCAAGGAATTGTGGACTGATTTGATCTTTAATTCATTTAGATGCAATGCCATCAAGGGAAAAAATGAGATAAGAAACAACCTAAAACAATCATATCATGTATTTTCGTAATTCGGATCGTAAGAGAAAATAAATAATAAAGGAGCAGGTTATCCAAAAGCAACCCCAACCGAAATCAGTTCCAATGAAATATTACACTGTAAACCATGTACCCACATAACCATCTAGAAATGAATTTCAGTAGAAAACCCAATAAAATCTGAACCTATCAGTGAGAAACATGTAGAATAGTAAACTAACCCCCTGTATGACACTGACTGTGGGCAGAAAATAATAATAAGAACCAAAAAAAAAAATTCAATCCCGGACCTAACCGAAACTGGCAGAGAAATGGCAAGAAGAAACAAAAAAATAAAACACAATCCTTAGCCTAACTAAAACTCCTTGAGAAGCAAATAAGAACAGAAAAGAATTAAAATACATACTTAACCTAACCAAAACTAATGGGAAGAAAATCCAATCCCCAACAGAAATCTGCTAAGAAAAGCTAGAAGAAAGAAAAAAAAATTAAAAAACCAATCCCAATCCCAACCGACACCAACCCTGCTAGTCGAATCTGGCTTGGAAATGAAAAGATCATTCTCGGCAGAAGAAGAAATAGAACAACCCATAAAAACGATTTCTGTAAAGAAGTAAGGGAATTCCATTTACCTCAACAGAATCAAACAACAAGAAGGGGATACATTATTTCAAGAGAAACAAAATTAACCAAGAACATAGGCAATAGAACAGTGACCAGCTAATCAACATTATCAAGAGAGAGAAAAAAAAATGTACATAACAAAGGCAAACTCAGAAAATTTTGTCGAAGGATCATCAGTAAGAAACAGATTTTCAAAAATAAATAAAAGGAGAATGTAAACATACCTCCTGTCTTCTTCTCCTTTTTCTTCTTCTTCTGTTTTCACGCACAAATGGCTGCAACTCTCTCTCTCTCTGCTCTCACTTTCTTCAGCAAGAAACCACTAGTAGTCCCCTCTTCTTCAAGAGTTAAAAAAAAAAAAAAAAAAAAAAAAAAAATCCTGCAACTTGAGATCTTTCGGTCACCCTGTGCGGTTTCTCTCTGCACATCTTCAGAGGAAAACAAAATCAGCCGAACATGTCATCTTCCTCCTATTCCCGCTTTGTGGTTGCCGTCTTCCTCTGTCTTTTTTTTCAGTTGCGGCTTTCCTTCTCATCTCTTTTCTCTTCTTTTCTAGCCGAAATCCATTCTTCCCCCCTTTTCCTTACTTCTTCTCGGCTCCCTCTCTTCCCTTTTGCTCGCCGCCTCTTTCTTCTTCTCTTCTAGCCGAAATCCATTCTTCCCCCTTTTTCCCTACTTCTTCAAAGCTTCCTCTCTTCCCTTTTCTCGCCTCCTCTTTCTCTCCTCTTTTTCTGTTTTTCTCATTTTTCGGCTTTTACTCTCCCTTTTCTGCCGCCTCCTCTTCCTCCTCCCCCTTTCTCACGACACTCCCTCTTTTTTCTAGTCATAGCCTTTTTTTTTTTTCTTTTTTCCTAACCCTTAATCCAAGGACCAAGATTCTTCTCTTTGATTTCTTTTCAATCCAACACATGTCCCTCTTTTTTCTTCTTTTTTTTTTCTTTTTTCCTAACCCTTAATCCAAGAACCGAGATTCTTCTCTTTGATTTCTTTTCAATCCAACACATGTAATAAAATGAGAATAGAAAGAAAAAAAAACTATAAAAATAATTAAACTCCTACACAATTGATATTCTAAGCCCAAACCTAAACCCATTAACCTATAATACCTAATTTAAACCCACAGCCCAAATCCATTGACTCAAATAACTAAAAGAATTTAAGAAAAACCCCAATAACAACAAATACCTAAAACAAAATAACAAAAAGAAAACAAAACTAAAACCCACTAATACCTAAGTTAAACCCATTTAAATAACAAATTAAAACCCACCACCACAAAACTAAAATTATAGGCCCAAGCCTGATTCTCTTAACAGTTTTTTCCATTTTTTTTCATTTCATAATAACCTAAAATGGTAGAGACATTCTAACATGACCAAAAGATGACAAAAATGCCCTTGATGAGAAATAGGCCAAAATGGGGGTCTTACACAACTGTTGAAAGTCTCCATAAATTAAGTTTATCCAATGTTGGTAAGCGTACAAGTTTGGCTTTGTGAAAATAATCCGGTCCTGCCCTAAGCCCAAACATAGCCAAACCCGTCCTGAACTCGGACAGGACCGGGTTTGGGCCCATGTTTTGTTAAACCCTAATAGAGTTGGGCCGGGGTTGGGCTGAACCCTCGGATTGAACCCAACCCGACCCTCTAGGCATAGTGTTATATATATATATATATATATATATATATATATATATATATATATATATATATATATAATGCTCATGACAATCACAAAAGAGAAACTCTTGACCTTGAGTCAGGGTCCATTAGGGCCAGCCCGGTCCTGCCCGGCCCAAGTAAATCCAATCAAGGCAGGCTTGGGTTGGGCTAAGTTGCAGGGTATCCCCAAGTTGACCTTCTTAGGCCCTGAGTTAGGGTCAAGGTTGGCCTGGGCTAAACTAAATGGATCTAGGATTGGGTTGGAGTTTTTAAATACCCAATTCAATTCAGCCCTCTTGCAGCCCTAAAAATTGGATTATCCTCTTCTATGATGATGGCTGCTCTATCAGAAAGCTGAAAAAAATAATCTAACAACTAGTTTAATGAATAAACTTTCCCCACGGTAGTTGTAGCATTTGAAGGTTTAATTCTTGGATTTTTCTTCTTTCTTAAGATAAGGATCAATCAGGGTCAATCTAACCTTGAATCGGGGTTAATCAGGATTGACCCGGTCCAACCCGGCCCTGTCAGGGTCAATCAGGGCAAATTAGGGTTAGGCCCAATCCTATCAGGTCAGGGTTAGGGTTGTACATTTTCTGACCCTGGCAGGGTTGGGCTGGGTTAGGGTTAAGTTTCAATAATCAGGGTTGGGGTTAGGGTTTTGAAAAACCCGACCCAACCCGACCCTGTTGCAGCCCTAATTAGGATATGGGATTTACTTTTAAGCTAAGGCTACCCTCTAGATTTACATGAGACCAAAACTAACCCATCTTATACATACTTTTACATGAGAGCAATGTTTCTGTGGTCTGTTTTTCAGTAAGAGATTCCATGGATGGAGTATGTCATCCTAAAAAATGCACAAAATTAACATTACTCCTCCATGTATTTGAAATTCCTTCCTTGTCCCTTGATTGTTCATACCCCTTGGATTTCTCTAGTCTCTCATATATAAATTTTTCCCAAAGTTTCTTTGATCTGCCCTTTAATTAGTGGACTCCATGTTCTAGAGTAACTCACCCTCAAAAAATCACAAACATTACAGTACTTAGTCCAACTAGAGTAATTACAAGAATAGTTAATCTATGAACCAATGGGATATAATCTTTCTATATATCAAAAGACAATTATGAATCATTTTTTTTTACAGTTTTTTTTAATCTAAATCATTCAGAATTATATGAAGTAATATTGTACTGACCTTTATGACAATAATAATTTATCTAATTACAAATTTAATTTGCAGTTTCTTGCTAACGCATTGTACTAATCGTTGAGCTAAGGACTTGCTTAAATTTTCATCTTCCAGTGCATACATTGATTAATTTTTAGCAGGATACTCTTCAGTGTGTAAGTTCTTCGATGATGTTCTTGAAAATGTTTTTTCTTGCTCTCCATGTAACACATGAACCCTTCAGTTTGTTTCTGCAAAATTGTAATTTTCTGCAGTATCTCACTCAATTCTGATGAACTTGATATGACACTGAGAGGGGGGGTGAATCAGTGTCTGAAACTTTTTCCTGATTATTTACTGCTGCCCAGAGCTGATGGAGATATATTCTTTTACACACACACAAGCGTATGCAAATCTACCTCGTTACCACTCAGTGGCCAGGTCTACCAGATTTGCACACCCATCCTGCAAGCCATTCCACGCACTCCAAAATATATAGAAAAATAAAGACAGTCCACAACACAGGATATACGTGGTTGACTAACACAGTGTGTGATGGCTCGTCCACGAAGTAATGCCCAACGAGCTTCGTATATACTCAATACACTTCTTTTGGCTGTCTACACAGCAGGAAGTACATACACCAAATTTACCCAACATAAAACTAGGAGGGCACACATGTGCCAGGAATTCAAGTATCAAGTACCAGTGTTCACCACACGCTGCATACCACGCATAACCCGCACCCATGAGAAGCAAATAACAATTTTTTTTAGGCTTATAAATTTGTCTTACAATTTTTCCCCACTAGCTAGGTATTCAACAATTACACCTACGCTAGCATACAATAAATTGAAAGCATAAATAGATAAGAGAATTGAAAATTTTTACAAACTATGCTTTCAAATGGCCAACAATCTCTCTAAAGTTTTACACTGCTCTCAGGTACTTTCCAATAGTCTTAAATGTTGATAGAGATCGATTCACAGAGCACACCTTGCTCATAGGCTTCAAATCTCTTTCACACGACCCATAATCACCATGAATATAAAAATAAAAGTTTTACTGACCTCTCACATGGATTTAGCACTACATTGATGCACAAAGAAGAGGTAGTTGGTAATTGATCACTCCTAGAGGCATGAAACCCTAGAAAATCATTTGTTAAGCTTTAAAACCCTATTTTCGATTTTTCTCAACGTTTTTATGACTCCCAACAGTGCCCAATGTATAGAACATCAAAAAATATGAAAACTGCAACTTGAACAAACTGATTTAGAGCTCGGATGAAGAAGTTATGGCAGTTTGAAGTTCAACCAGTCACAAATAAGGAAAGAGAATTCCAAACAAAACTTGCACCCGCGCCGCACTGTAGCCACGCTGCCGATGCGCTGTCGCGATCTGATTCGTGGAGACGGAATCTACTCTTTCAGCCGTCAGATAACCTCAAAAAGGTAGGATTCAATGTGAGCCGCTGGATCTGCATCAATCACGTCAAGCGCGATCGGCTTCAATCACAACTGCAAGATCTGGATCAACTGCGGCTTAGTACCGCGTGTGCGCCACACTGAATCAGGCTAGTACTCCATGCAACAAAGAGCATTGTAATAATCTGCATCCAACCAATTTGAAGGCGCGCAATGGAATCTCGACACGTCGGCTTCGATACACTCAAGCCCGCCTTGATCTGGACCATTCAAAGTGGATCTGAGCATCGTGGCTTCAATCTGGCCGCTGATCTTGCATCTTCTCCTCTTTTTATGCTGAAATGTCCCCTAAACAACTTGTGAAATGACTTTTCAAGCGATCCGACAGAAACTGCGATATCCCTCTCATCTGACGTCGGAATTGAGTGATTCAAGTTGCGTTGGAAAGATAACTTGACGCTCTACATCTTTCCACTGTTGGATTTCCATGAACCTATTGCATTACCCATCAAAAATAGGCCCAAAGTTAAAATTCTGTCAAACCTTGGAATTTGAACCCGAAACTTTGCGTCCATACATGCTAAGTGCTGTGGGCTGCCGTGTTGGCATGTCACCTTGCCACCACACCCGTGGGTCCCACTCACATTTTTTCTCTCTCCTCTTTCTCTCTCTTCTTTTTCTCTCTTCAATTGCTTTTTCCACAATATGAGAAACATGAGAAACTTTATCATATCTTCAGTAACACTGTCGCATCATCAGAAACTCGGCCACATCATCAGAGAAGCTGTGCCACATCACCAGTGGGGTCCACACTCCACAATCACTCTCTCTCATCAAACTTGATGTAGAATGCCATTTAACTCGCTGCAAGTCATTTGAGACACATGTAGAACACTGTAGAACATACACGCGAGGTTGCCACATCTATGCCACTGCATTGATATTCTCTCTCCTACACTGATACTCTATCTCCTTATTTCTTTGACTGAATGCTCACAAACACTGTCACATTAGCCAAGTTGCCAACAATGACTACATAAAGTCTAATAAATTCCTGGTCAATATTTTCTTCTAACAGTTGATGGATGTTATCCTGTAAGCCATCCAATAATACTTCTTATACTGAGCTAATGAGCTTCAACTGTGCTTTCAAATCCTCCTCTTTCTCCTTCCATAATGATTTAATCCATTTACCAATGGATTTTAAAAAGATTTTTACCGTCTTCTGTATGATTTCAGGAAGAGGAGATACCATGATCAAGCCCATTGTTGAGATAACAAGGATCATATAGACTGTCAAGGAGATGACCACACAGGCTACATGGAAAAAAATGCTTAAGATTTTTTCCCACAACTTTGCAGATTTCAGCTTCTTATCAACTTTGAATTTTAAAGACTTAAACTTCTGTATATCTCATCCAGTTTTCCTTGGTAGGTTTTGTTGGGTTTTGTGTCTTGTATTCTGTGAGGTCCATACAATTATAAGGGTAGTACTTGTATTAAGGTTTGAGTTTATTACATGAATAAGGGTAAACTTATAATTGTGGGGTATTAGGGTTTTTAGGTTTGCCTATATATAGTCTCTGTGTGAAAAAACCTAAGGAAGGCTGTAAGGGCTATCAGAGGATTCTCCTCTGACAATAGAGAGTTGGAAGGTTGTAAGACTAACAGATGAGAGAAGCTTGTCAGGAGAGAATTCTATAGACTGTTCTTGAGAATGAAGAAAACCATTTTTTTCTCTAGTAGACATAGACATCCCTCGATAGGGTACTAATTAAGCCACGTTAAATCTTTGTGTTTTATTTTTATTTGCGTATTCTTAATCCTAACAAGTGGTATTACAACTAAGGTTCGATATTGATCTCAGAAAAGTTGAGAAGTCCATGGAAAATATATATGAAGAAATGGAAAAAAACAAAAAAAAATGTGCGGTTATTGATTGTTTTTTTCTCCTTTTACTGAAATTGGAAAAAAAAATTCAAAACCGTAACAAAAATGAAAATTTTGAGTTTTTGGGTTTTTTTTATTCTGTTTTTTTCGGTTTTAAAGTAATCATTATCTTTGTAATCATTGCATTAAAAAAAAAAGAAATGATCGTCATCAGTAGGATCAAAAGGGTATACAAAAGTACGAATTGGAAGTTTAATCTGAACGTGTTTTCTTTTTTATTGAAACTGAAGACGAATTGAAGCTCAAGGCTTTTTTGCAGCGGCGGCTCTGACATTTAGATCGTGGTCATGCCATGACGGCGATAAAATGGGGTTGAGTTTCGGTAAATCTATGAAATTTCTAGGTTTTCGGTGCACCCAAGATGATGGTTTTGCTGCAGGTTTAAGAAACCTGCGCTTGCCGAGGTTCTTCCTATTATCGCATGTGGCAAGGATGACAAGGTGTGTTGTTCAAAGTGGATTGCACATGTTATAGGCGAGTAAGGAGGTGGTGGAGCTCGGTAGTCTTCAGCTTGTAAAAGGTGGTCCCTGTTTGGAAGGTAATCGTCGGCTAGACTTTAGACGATTCTTCGGGGTATCGAATAAGGAAACCAATTAAGGTGACAAGATCTGTCTCCTTTTGCGATGAAGCCAGAGTTTCTGGTTCTAGTGGTGATCTCGATGGTGGCGAGATCGATCATAATGATCTGCTGAGGTGATCCATGGAATGCATGGATACGGAAGGATATGATTGGGTTGATCATGATGTTGCAGAAGTTCCAGCTTATGCAGGGTCAACCAAAGGATGCTTGGTGGAAACCATGCATGTGATATTAACGCATGAGGGAGTTGTAGTAGATTTCGAACCTGTAAGAATGTCGTCAATGATAGTGGTGAGTCTACAATTGGGTGCATCTGGGATTTATCAGATGGTGATTGCGATGTGGATTGAAAATACAGATCACTATGGAGACAAGAGCGATGGGAGTCATGGCCAATGCTGGTCGGCGGCATCTGGTTGGAATCAGGATGTGATGGCGGATGGTCAACGATGGATGGGAGACCCTGATCTGACTAATGGGGGTGATGGTAGCTGTTCGTGGACTTGGTCGGATCCGGTCTTGAATCTGATGGCGGGTCGAAATCCTTGCACGGTGCACATAATGACTAGTTGATGCTACACCGTGGGGCAAAGGAGTACTGGCGGAATGGGACAAGGAGTTGGATCTCTAGTCTGTATTGGAGCTGCAAAGGTGAGAAGCTAGGGTTTCAAGTGCAATTGGAATTGCAGAGGGCTGGGATGAGGAGTCGAATCTCTAGGTCTGCATTAGAGGTGTAGAGATGAGAGGTTTGGGGTTCCAGATGTAACGAAAATTACAGGAGGACTGTGAGTGATGGTGATCTCTCTGGTAGGTGCAGCAGCAGTGGGAGAGGTGGAGTCACATCACATCATATGACGGTGAGCTGTGCGGGACACTCGATTGGGGTGTGGGCTATGCCTGTTTAGGTGTAGCGGTTTGGGAGAGACGGATTTACAGAATCAATATCAACAAGTTTTTTTCAAGGTGGTTTGCAGAATCCAAGCCAGGTGGAGATTTGTTGGGTTTGGTGTCTTGTATTCTGTGGGGTCCATACATTTATAAGGGTAGTACTTGTATTAAGGTTTGTGTCTGTTACATGTACATGGGTAAACTTGTAATTGTGGGGCATTAGAGTTTCTAGATTTGCCTATATATAGTCTCTATGTGAAAAAACCTAATGAAGACTGTAAGGGTTGTCAGAGGATTCTCCTCTGACACTCCTCTGACAGTGGAGAACTGGAAGGCTATAACGCTGTAAGACTGACAGATGAGATATGCTTGTCAGGAAAGAATTTTGTAGACTGTTATTGGGAATGAAGAAAATCACTTTTTTATCTGGTGGACGTAGGCATCCCTCGATGAGGTATTGAACCACATTAAATCTTTGTGTTTTCTTTTTGTTTGCATGCTCTCAATCCTAACAGGTTCTTAAGTTTTTCTTTAGTGTATCTACATACTTCTTTAAACAATTTCTCCCTGTCGGTCTGATGGGTATCTCCAAAATATTTCTCTCTTTTTCTTGCAAATCTCTCCCTTTTAAATAAGCCTTCTTCATGTATGATAATAGGGTTTTAGAGAGATCTACGGACTCCATGACAAGCTTGCAGAGTATACGGTTCTTGATGGGTTTTTCTTCCTTCCCTGACTGTATATACCTCCCCCCATTGCTGCATGAAATTTCAGAACCTGATTCCACACCAAAGGAACTCAATCTTATTATGATCAAAATATATATTGCAAAAGATTAAACAAATGGAATAAAAGGAAATCAATAATTAAAATATTGCATGAATAAAAAAATCGAAAATATTAAATCAGTTCAAAATGAATTGGAACTTATTAACTCAATCTATTTCTCTCCGGGAGCAGTTGAGAAAAAAATCTTGCAAAGACGGAAAAGGAAAGTTAAAAATTAAAAAACTACAGGGAAAAGAAGGAATAGCTAGCATACCTTGCATCGTACGTAAGACTGGTAATGATCCAGCGGCTGGAGGATTTCTTGTTCTGGCTGAGGCCGTTAGGTGGTGCTGATCAAAAAGTGGGGACGATGGTGGGGTGGGGATTTAAGCCTTCCTCGTGAGACTACATATAAGATGGGAATAGTTAGCTGTCACCCTAGCTTATGAGATGGACCGGACCGAGTGAGCATAGAAATCGTCTCCTGCGGTCCTGTCGCCTGCCAAGGCCGGATTTCAACCGATCCACCCCCCAATGTATTGGCAGGTGGCCAGACTGATCCCCAAACCCTTGGATCAGTCGCAGGACCGTCCTGCCACAGGAGACGATCTCCTTCCACCGGGTGATGCTAGTTAGTTTAGTTTTCTTCGAGAACCTCAGGTCAACATAGTAATCATTTATTTATTATAATTATTATTATTTTTGGTTAAAAGTCAGTGTTAGATTCCTATTGTGTGGGCTTGATCAATTACCTAATCAGTTGTTAAGTGAGAGTTCAATTACTGGTTTG
Source organism: Protea cynaroides (assembly GCA_028583415.1). Taxonomy (NCBI): domain Eukaryota; kingdom Viridiplantae; phylum Streptophyta; class Magnoliopsida; order Proteales; family Proteaceae; genus Protea; species Protea cynaroides. The sequence continues at coordinate 53,913,324 of CM053267.1, read as the reverse complement.
ACCGGTTCAGGTCTGGTTCGTCACTGGTTAAAGACTACTAACCCGGTCCACTGTGGGAATGGTTCTGGGTTAGGGATTGTATTATAAATACAATGGTTAGGGTCCCCGCAGCCATTGGTTTTATCTCTCTGTTGCTCCCATACGCACAAAGGCAAAAATGATCCCAACGAGGCTGTGGAAGACTCTAATCGAAGCATTCAAGGTATAGAAAATGGTCGGAAATCAATCTACAACAAATGGTATGTGTTCTATCATCTCTTTTATTGCCCATTGTATTCTAGTTATCTGTGTGGTGGATTCGTTAGGGTTAAAGGAAAATCCTATGGGAATAACCCTAACTTGCATTAAAAACTCTAACAATTGGTATCAGAGCCACCCACACAGAGCTAGGATCGTAGGTAAGGAATGGTAGGAATGACTGAATTGAAAAAGGGAGAAATTTTTCTCCATATTTTTTTCTACAAAGTTTAAAACCTTTCAAAAAATTTTTAGACCGATGAAATTTAAAACAAATTATACCAGATTATAAAACTCGTAAAAACGAGTCGACCGACACTAAGCTGGTCGCAGGAGGTGGCCGGACGGGCCTCCATGCGCCGCCTGAAAAGGCGCGTGAGATACACGCGCCGGCGGTTGGAAATGTAAAAAAAAAAAATTTCTGACGGCGCCGAGTCATCGCCGGGTCGACTCGGCGTCGAATCGTAAACCCTAACTGGGTTGCGGGTTGACTTGGGCCGAGTCATCCCAGCCCAGGTGCGCCAAGCCAAGACCGGCTCAGCCCAAGGCTGGCCCAGCCCAGGCCCAGAACCAGCCCAGGCTAGTTAGAGCCAGCCCAGCGCTGACCCGTAAGGCCCGACCGACCAGGGAACCAGAGTGGGTGATCCGGTACCCTGATCCGAAACCCGCAAACGGGTGACCCGATGACCCGACCCCTAGACCCAAAATGTGACCCGTAAACCCAGAAATTTGACCCGGACACCCGATCGATCGAACCGAAGAACCCGGTTTGGTTTTGGTCAGACCGATCGGTTTGGTTCTGGTTGCGGTTCGTCCCAGTCCAGATTCTAAGGCTTGTTTGGCTTGCAGTTTTTTTTACTGCATTCACAATTCGACTTTAAATTGGATTTGTGGGAGCTAGGAATGTCGGATTGACCTCCGATTTGTTCCGTTGGACTTGGTTTTCAATGCTCTTCAATCTGGAATATATATTGTTACATTTTGATACATTGAGAATAGTATTTTTTTAAATTAATGCTCTTTTAGAGCTCGATTTACAGTGTTTCTGCTTGTTTTTCTCAATATTCTTGTATCATAATGATTGTTGAGCTAAAGTGCATGTTTATTTGAATGTTTAGACTTATAAAGTTGATTTTTAAAAATATTCATGGTCATATATATCCCACTAGAGCTGCAATTTGAATTTATTCATATCATGGTGGAACTTGGTGGATCCCACCAAAGTGGTATACCTTGTTTTGTCATGATGTATTCAAATTCAAGCGACTGTGCTTGTAAATGCTTTAAATAATGACAGTGTTCACCCAAGGGTAGCATTGTCCCAGTTTATTCAAATTATGATTTGTACATATTGTGTAAGGATTGGGTGGGACCACTAAAGTGGCAAGCTCAGTTCTATCATGATATGCTCAAATCCAGAACATATGCATTTATAGACACAACAAAGAAGGATAGTGCTCACTTAAATGTAACATTATCAAGATTTTCACTTTTGTGGAAGTAGCAAAGAGCGGCATTGTCCACCCAAAGGTGGCGGTGTCAAAGATCATGTAAACTCATGCACATGGATGAAGGATATTGACTTTAGGAGTTTCATACACCCAAAGGTGGTAGAATTTTGAGAGTCATTATCCCTTCGCAGGTTATGCACAGATAGTAGAAGGACAAGTGCGCTTTTATCCCAAAGGATAAGAGTGTAGTTTCGGTTGACTCTACACAGTTAGTAAGAGGACCAGTGCGCTCTTGTCCCAAAGGATGAGGGTGTAGTTTCGGTTGACTCTTCAAAGGAAATGGACTTGCATTTATTTAATTATTGTAAGTTTAAATTATCTTGTGTGTATGTTTGCATTATATCACACATATTAGAGAACATATAATGATCAAACACCTCATGATGCCTGTTATGGCGGGCTAGTTCTATGAATTGGCATGAAAAAGTGAAAGCTAGTCTAGGAATCTTTAACCTAGTACTCAACAAAGATTGTATTCTGATCTTTAGGAATATTCTATCCCTAAGATCAGGTAAAAGAAAATTCAAATAAGGAACATTGGAAATAGATGTTCAGAGTGAAATCCAAAGAAATTTTGGTCTTTAAAAAAATGGGCGGAGAGATATTGTATTCTCAAGGTTGTCTGTACCAGTTTTGATCGTATATGATGATAATGGTGTGTGAGAAAACACAGGTTAGTGCTAATAGCCATTACTAATAAGCTCTAAGATATGTGAATCTCTGTAGGTAACTCATTGGAATATTATAGATGATTCACTTGACTTTCACTTCTCACCTAAACTGCAAAGTTAGATCCTGGTAACCCATAAACCCAGTGGATAGAAGATGAGTTGATTTCCTTTATACTGAGAAAGAAATTTCAAAGAAAAGAGAAAGGATTCAATGCCAATGTCATGACATGTGAGCCATACTCTGACAAATGCAGTAAGTGAAAGGTAGGGTATTACAGAAAGAAAAACAAATTTTCAAGGAATAGTAAGAAACTTCTGACAAAAAAAAAGATTTTATGGAGTTACAAGAACTCAGAAGAAATATGTGGAAAAGGTTATAACTAGAAGAAAAGTAGGATCATGAAACTTTCGAGTGAGAAGGTAATGAAGATTGGAGACTTAAGTAATATAAGTAATCCAAACCTATAGGAGTAGTAAAAATCCTTATTTACTCTCTGTAGTTTACTTAGCTATAGAAGTTAGACAGTATATCCTAATTTCATCCTTAGCATAGACATTTAGGACTCTTATCTAAGGAAAGACTATAAAAAGGTTGTAAAGAATAGAATTCTGGAAATCCCTAAAGTTAATGACTTGCTTACTTGTAAGGATTGTTTAAGGGGAAAATATTTTTTTTATTAAAGGATTAAGACTGTTGGATCTGAAGGGGAATGTAAATTGTTAAGGTAGATTGGGTGATATTGATATACTCCCAATGATTTTAGCCAAATGTTTACAAGTGCTAAAGCTTATGGCTTAGCATCATGTGGATGAGACTCAATAACAAAAGAGTGACAAATAGATGTGATCAAGAGAACTCGAGAATATATTAGCTCTTTTGGAATGATCAATTATGCAACCTATAGTATTAATAGGGTGCCATGTAAGTTGGTTTCAGTTCAAGTTGTCTTCTTGATTGGAACTGTAAAAGTAACGTATTTTCATAACACTCGTGGGAGAGTGATTATTTTAAGACATTGAGTTATCATTTTTGGGATATCCTCTCATGTCTGAAGGATTCAACAAGATTCATTGATGATGTTGGTTAACAGTCACATCCAAGAAACATAAGTTTAATGAGCATGGAAATTGTTGTGGAACAATTAGTTGAGGTATCAAAAATATTATCAGAGTATAATGAGATAATTGTTGAAATTATCTTCATTCAGGTTGATGCATAGCCAAAATACCAGAGCTAGATAAGGCAATGAGTAGATATAATAGACCATGTAGATCTGTGATTTCATCACATGTTATACCTCAAAATAAATATTTTGGTATTGGACAAGATGAAGATCCCAATAGTTTTGAGCAAGTTGTCAATAATGAAATTGCTTTTGAGTGATTACCAGTCATAAATGATGTATCGTTATTTATGAACATCAATGAGATTTGGGATTTTATGCTCTTGTCATGAGCGGTGTACTCATAGTCTCAAATGGATATATAAGAAAATGTATGCTTCTAGTGGGAGAATTGATTGCTACAAAGTAAAACTTGTAGCGAAGTGGAATCACACAAAGAGAATGAAAAGTATAGATTTCAAATCTTTGAGGTGCGAAGTGGAATCACACAAAGAGAATGAAAAGTATAGACTTCAAATCTTTGATGTCTTAGTTGTGCATTTTATTTTGGAGTTGCATCAGATAGATGTAAAGGTCGTTTTGATCAAAGAAAATTTGGAAGAAGGTGTTTATAGGCTTTACCCAGAAGGTTTTGAGGTAAAGGAGAAAGAAAATCTATTTTGTAGACTTATAAAGTCAATATGTGGATTAAGCAAGCATCCAGGTAGTGGTACCTGAAGTTTAACAGAGTTGTATCTTTTTAAAACTTTATTGAGATTATCATTGATCATTATGTATATATAGAGGTCAGTGGGAGTGGATTCATTTCCTAGTCATATATGTTGATGGTTAATCACTGACCAGCAGTGACATGGTTTACCTGTTGAAACCATAGTTTCAATGTCTGATAAATTCGAGATGAAGAATGTGTGAGTAAGTACCTTTGTACTTGACATTGAGTTTTCTCGTGACAGGAAAAATAGAACTCTGGGTTTGTCTCAAAGGGTATACATTATTCGTGTTCTTGAATGATTGAATATACATGCATAACAGTTAAGTTTTTTCAGATGCTTAAATCAGTAAAGGAGACAAATTGACAGAGTTATGTTTAAGAAATGATGTTCAAAGAGAGCATCTGAAGTACAGAGCTTGGTGTATGCTCAAGATTATATTTATTCTCACATAGCCTTTGTTTAGAGTGTATCGAAACATTTTTAGTTGGATGCTGGTATAGCTCACTAAACAACGGGAATATAAAGGTCATGCGGTACTTGCAGAGGACCAAGGATTATCTCTACTCATTTGTGGCAGTAGTGACACTCTTAGCTATTGTGATGTAGTGTTTTGGTGATTCCATTGGTTGAATGAATCTCATCTCAGTTTTTTTTTGTTATGATGGTAGATGTACCATTTGGGGAAAAATGTAAAGAAGTTTATCCATGCATTATCCTCTTGATAAGGTAAATTTTATAACTATATGTGAAACTAATAAATAGCATATCTGGTTGAAGAGTTATTTTTCAGACCTGGAAGGTTGTAAGTTTAACTTAGGCCTATTGAGATGTATTGTGACAACGGTTTAGCTGTGTTGTTCTCAAAGAATAATATAAAATCTAGTAATTCAAAGCATAATAGAGATCGGATTTCAAATCTCTTTAGGTGAGAGAAAAAGGTCAAAGAATTTATATCATTGTAGAGCACATTCGTTAAACATCTTGATTGTAGATTCTCTGACGAAGGTTTTGTCAAGGGGAGTCTTCAAGGGACTATATGTTTAATATAAAAATGGTTAATTCATTAAATGTGCTTGGTTAGTGGGAGACTTTTCCCACATTGATAATGATTTATTTCATTATGTTTATCTACATTGCCTATAGTTTTGGCATGGATATTTATTACCATGGTTATTTTTATTTCAGCATTCATTTATTGTTATGTTGCATATTCATTGACATATCATTGACAAAGTCGGTATTTAGCCAAATGAACAAGGCGGTATTAAGCCAAATGAATGGGGCGGTATTTAGCCATAGTTCACGACGGTGTGCCAAAGTACGATATTGACCAAAAGGGTATGTGGCGGTTTGCTACGGTCAATATCAAGGTTTATTGTCTCTGAGGTTTTATCAAGGCAATTAGTACGATATTGACCAAAAGGGCATGTGGCGGTTTGCTACGGTCAATATGAAGGTTTATTGCCTTTGAGGTTTTATCAAGGCAATTAGATCGAAGGTTATTCGATCTGGACGCACATGAAATAATATTTTCATGTATACATGTCTCTAGGTGATTCATATCATTAAGTAGACCCTTGTATGTAGCTGACAGAAGGTAGTACACCAGATATGTTGGAGTATTTTTCGCTGTTGCTCGACATTGGTAGGCTTGATGAGTGGATCAAAGTTTGATGACGGTTTATTATGTAATAGGATTCCATGGCCACATTTTTCGACGGTGGTTTTGTAATTAATCTAGCCCAAGTGGGAGATTGTTAGATTCCTATTGTGTGGGCTTGATCAATTACCTAACCAGTTGTTAAGTGGGAGTTCAATTACTGGTTTGACCGGTTCAGGTCTGGTTTGTCACTGGTTAGAGACTATTAACCCGGTCCACTATGGGAATGGTTATGGGTTAGGGATTGTATTATAAATACAATGGTTAGGGTCCCCGCAGCCATTGGTTTTATCTCTCTGTTGCTCCCATACGCACAAAGGCAAAAGGGATCCCAACGAGGCTGTAGAAGACTCTAATCGAAGCATTCAAGGTACAGAAAACGGTCAGAAATCAATCTACAACAAATGGTATGTGTTCTTTCATCTCTTTTATTGCCCATTGTATTCTAGTTATCTGTGTGATGGATTCGTTAGGGTTAATGGGAAATCCCATGGGAATAACCCTAACTTGCATTACAAACTCTAACAGTCAGAATTTTAATATTAGTGAAAGAAGTAAAATATATTGTAGTGTTCGGTTTTCGCACCGAGGTCTATGCTGTTGATTCAACCTTCAAACGATAAGATAAGGTAGGGGAGGTCGATTGGGTCTATGGCTTTGGGTTCACTCTGATGCTTAAGTTAAGAATTATTTGAAGAGATAATGAGGTCAGATTAGTCCTTATTTATTTTTAGGGAGGTAAGAGGGAGATTATCATACAGAGGTGTCAGAGCAAAAAAACGTAGTAACTTGGAGAAATCGTTAAATGAAGCTTACCTGAAAGTTGAGATAATTGGATTATTTACAGTGAATAGTGTCTCATGGGTCTCGCAGGTCTGCTAAAATGTTGTTAACATCCTTGACTCAAGCTAAATATGTCAGAAATACCCTTTAATTTCGTCATTAATGCTAATAAGGAAAATGAACTCCAGGTCTTGCCATATGATCGACCATTTGATAATTATGCCCAAGATTGGCCTCCTTACTGCTCTTTTGAATCTGCAAGGTTCAATTGAGTGAGTAAAAATAAAGAAATTTAAATTTTGTTAGTCTGATCCACCCTTCATAGACCTTTCAAGTTGATAAAAAAATTTTGGCCTAGGGTTTGGCCATAAAGCTCGGTATTTTATGGCTCGGTATTTCTAGTGGGACGACATTGTCTACTTGGTATATCCGGTTAGTTAGGACGAGATAGCCTCCTTGGTCACTTTTACTTGGTGTGTCTGAGGACTAGTAATGAGGAGGTCTCCTCGGGCAAGTCTACTCGGTATATCAGAGGACTTGGGATGAGACAACCTCCTTGGTCACTTTTACTCGGTGTATCCGAGGACTATTAATGAGGATGCCTCTTAGGTCAAGTATGCTCGGTATATCCGAGGACTTGGGATGAGGTAGCCTACTCGGTCACTTCTACTTCGGTATATTTGAGGACTAGTAATGAGGAGGTCTCTTCGGTCAAGTCTACTTGGTATATCCGAGGACTTGGGATGAGATAGCCTACTCGGTGTTTCCGAGGACTAGTATGAGGAGGTCTTCTCGGTTAAGCCTACTAGGATTCACCTAGGGACCAATCGTCTCCTGGTTTTAAGTCGACCAATCCAGCTGATGCCATTTCCCATGCCCTTTCTCATCTGTCCCCTGACCTAACCCCCCTGGCAATCCTGCCTCCCTCCAACCTGTCGGTCAGTGATGATGGTTTCCTTAGGGAAGAGGGTAGGTTTGTGCAGGCTAAGAGTGCTGTAAATATCTCTCTTCGGCCAGCTGTTCCCAGTCGAGAATCTGAGCGAAGTCGATACTTGATTCCCCCTCTATCCAAGCCCTTAGATCTGTCCCTGTTGGCATCCATTCATGATGTCTCTCTCTCGATTGGGGAGGGAGATGGTGATTCTCTTCCTGAAGAGTCGTGGTATGCTAATCCTAAGGATGATGCATATCAGTTTTGTTCCTTGGATAAAGAGAGAGAAGAGGTGGCCTGGCTTGCAAGGAAGATTAATTTCCAACTCATCTTCTGGGGATCCCCGCATTGAATTATTTGTTGAGGATTGCTCGAGCATTAATCTCACGATGGATTGGGATGGAAAATCCAAACCAGAGGATGCAGTTCTTAAGCTGTAGTTTTAAACTTTGTAGTCTTGTAATGGATCCATGAGTCCTTATTCGTATCCTTGGTGGAGGGAGTTTTTGTTAGACTTTTATGTGAGCTTAATTAATTACCTAAACTAGTTATTCAGTAGGAGTCTGATTGACACGGTAGAACCTATTTGGTTTGGTTCGTCATATAGTATGATATAGTGAGATAGGTTTGGTAACCCTAATTCTATTGTAGGAAGGGTTTTAGGGTTATAATAGTATTCTATAAATATTGGATTAGAGTCACCACAGTCACAGTTAGTCAAGTTCTCTCTGTACCCATTAGCAAGAGACATAAGGATATCCTCTGGAGGCTGTAGAAGACTGTAGCTGAGGGATTTTGTTCAAAGCTTGGAGTGTCTTGAGCATACGGGAATCGATTTCTCCATAGACAAGTATGTCTTTATGATTCATAGTTAATGATATCTCCATTGTATTTTAGGGTTCCTGTATGGATTGGGACGGGTTTGGTTGAAAACCTAAGCTTAATAATATCTAACAGTTTTTTCCCTCTTCATTGGAGGTTGGTCTTTCACATCGATCTTTTCTGTTGTTTTGGTCCTCTTCTAAGAGTTCGCTCTCCTAGTGGAGGTGTGTTGTTGTAAGAACCATGTTCTGAAAATCCGGTCTAACTCATGGTTCTATATGATGATAGGTCTCCCAATCGTAATCGGATCGGAAGACGAAGTCGGGTGACGAACCACAGGTTTCAGGTAGGAGAACCAGGTGTAAAAATATAAATTTTTACATACCGGTCTCAGTATTTCGGTCTGACTCAGTGAGACCGGTATGAGCAATTTCGATTGGTGACGGACTCCAGCGGGTCCCATACTCCGAATCAAAATTTGGAAGGTTTCTAACCGTGGGAGACCTTCCTAGAACGGTCTCCCACTATTAATAGACCCCTTAAACCTCCTTTGATCCTTCTCAAAACCCTAGCCGTCTGGAAGAGATCTGAGAAGGAGCAAGGAGGGAGGAGACCGCTCAAGAAGAGGATTTCCGTTGGAGGAGCACGCCGCCAATCGACAAACACCGCCGGTAAGTGCTCAATCCTCTTAGTAATGATAGGATTTTTTATCAGAGCCGTGAGACGGCGCAGCGATCCAAAATCCTAGGACTTTTAATAAAGCCTAGTTTTATTGTTTAGATCTAATCTGGTATGATACGGCGTTCTAGTCGTAACCTAGAAGGCCAATAGAGTATTTGGACCTTAGAGTGGGTTAGGAGAAATCCTAGAAACCAAGTCGATGACCAACGAGGAAGGGAGATCCGAGATCGGGTTCTCGGATCCAAACCGCGGAACATACCGGTTGGACACAAGGTCCTGCGGTATGGGCTTGCGGTATATACCGCAGGCACATATCGGTCTCACGTACCGCGATCGGTATATACCGGTTGCACATACCGGTCTCACTCTACTGAAACCGGTACTGCGACCGGTATGCCTTCCGATCCTTGTTTGCTTGACCAAATATGGTTTTGACCAGCTGTGACCTTAACAAATGAATTCTAACTTATGGGTATGACTATGTAGGACTTGTAGACAGCGTGAGTAGATCCTATGACACAGAACAGAATAATTATCACATGTCAGGTAAGGGACAAGACCCCAAATCCTAATTAATTAAATAACAGTAAACCTTTGTGATTAAATTTGTATCTGTATTGCTTGCTTGATGTTTGTGCATTTCACATGCCATGTAGTTGTTAAATTATTATTATCTATTCATGCATTTCATATGCTAGGTTGTTGAATGTTTAGGCATGTGTATGTTTTTAGTTGGTGTGTGGAATGTGAAGGGGAGTGGAGCCCTGGATATATCCACACACTAACACCTTTTTCGTATCGCCATCTACCTTAACAGACTTGGTGCTAATAGGGTATCAGGGGGAGGACGTGGGATTGTGGTTCATCCTGTCCGCCAGACTCGAGCCCTATCTCTATGTCATAGAGAGTCGTGCTGGGGTAGGGCCATAGATACTGTATTGACATATAGGACTGGCTAGAAACGAAACCCACTTGCAAGCCCTTGCCAATAGGGGTTTAGGTATTGGTACGGTGTAGGGTATCAGGGGGAGGACGTGGGATTGTGGTTCATCCTGCCGCCAGACTCGAGCCCTATCTCTATACCGGAGTGAGTGATGTGAGGCAACAACAGTAGTGTGGTAGGTGCCTGACTGTTGGGTGTGCTCACACTCTCGTGCATGGAGGTGCGGTGGCCGTCAAACCTTATCATAGCACTTTGCAAGTTAAACCTGACCCAAATTGTAATGTTATCTCATGCATTTTGTATGTTACATTGGTCTTGTACTTACTGAGCTAAGTTGTGAGCTCACCCAAATATATATTCTATTTTTTTCAGATCTTGATGCAAGGTATACCATCGAGGACTTCATGACTACCCCAACTTACAGTACGATTGCTGCCCTGGATACACAGACAGTAGAGGACAAGCATGATGCATCATGCGAGTGCTCATTCTGTGTTTTCCTTCAGTGATGGGTTATTTTCTTTTAATACAATGTAATATTTATTATTTAAATTTTGTGAATGATGGAATAATTTAAATATTTATTTTAATTACAACATAGTACTCAGTTCATTCATCTACTATTTTTCGCTGTTATGTAATTATTTTCTGATTAAGTTAGACTGCTTGAAATGATTAGTTGACACGGTCTATTGAGATCCTGGTGTGAACCGTGGTTTGGAGACGGTTCACTCACACTTCTGGTTCAGTCGGAATTGGGATGTGACAGTTGTGCTCTCCTTTTCTTTTAGGTTTAATTAAATCATCTACTTACCCAAAAAAAAAAAAAAGGCTACCTGGTATATCCAAGGACTAGTAAAATATTTGACTGATATATCAACGATATATAATTTTTCTGTATTTATTTTTATACTAATTTATATACCATTCATATACCATATCACACACACGCACTCCACTGACCCACATTGTAGTAGAATCATATTTCGTACGAGTTAGAACCATAGTTTGTACTGCATTAGAATCATTTTTCATACCTGATAAAGACTGTATTTAGTACCAGTTAAAAACTGTACCAAACTAGTACGGTAATGGTATGAGAAAACCATTTTTCTACGGGCATGGTATGGTAATAGTAATGCATTTTTCCTTGTACCGATCTAGAACCGTATCTATAAGACCTGCACACCACAAAGCTGGTTTAACCTTACGTTCTCATGTCGTGACTGGTCTTCCTATCATAGCCGAATCGAGTGGATCAATCGTGTGAAGAAACCACAAGGCTAAGCAAGCAAATCGACCAAAAAAATAATGATGTTTGAGTGTGTGGTCGACTACCTGAACTGGTATGGTTGACCACACCATAAAAGAAGTGAGACCAGTAAAAAATAGACGTGTGGTGGCATTTTTTAAGGGTGTGGTTGCATTTTTTAGGGGTGTGGTCAAATGTGTGGTCGATATGTGTGGTCGACCATGAGACCACACACATGAGACTGCACAACGTGTGGTAGCATATTTGGGACGTGTGATCGATGGATTCTGCGACCACACGTGTGACTGTACGATGTTGAATCGACTCTGTGTTTAGAAAACTTTTCTAATTTGAGGAGGACTCTTTCCTAACTGAAAGATGACTCTATATAGAGGTTTTTCCTCTACATAAAGGATGTCCCTTTACTCTATTTTATTCTTTTGAATCAATATCACACCCTAAACCTAAGAGATAAAGAGAGAGGAAGAGAAAGAGAAGAAGAGAAGGAGAGGAAAGCTTGGGGAAAGGTTTTACAAAGAAGAATTCTATCTCTTTATAGCAAGCTTAAGGTATGAACCTGTCTTTGTAATGTTAGATCAAATGGGATAGGTTCTTTCTCATCAAGTTGATGTGTTGAATCTAATGTAACAATTTCGATTATAGAATTTCTAAGGAAAATCATAAGAGAATAGGTTAGGGATAATTGATAAGGATAAATTATGATTAAAGACCATAGAATGATCTTAGGGTGAATCCCATTGATAAGCTAAGAGGAGGAACTCGTATGAGAAGTAAAAAATCAACCAAACTTCATATGGTCACAGCTATGGTCGACCACAGGGTGACCAGAGAGTCGACCACAGCTATTCGGGAAGTTTCCCAGAATCGTGTGGTCACATGCTATGGTCGCATGATATGGGACCATAGGGGTTCACCACATAGTGTGTGGTCGCATATACTAAGACCACAGGTTCGACCACACCTGCGACCACACGATAACAACAAGTATATTTTGATACCAAACAAGGTTTTTGACTACTGTAACTTGGTAAACTAGAATCTTAACTTAAATACATTAATTGTTTAGGTTTCCAATGGATTCAAAGTAACTTCCAAAGCTTGGGAGAGGAACAAATATCAATCAAAGGTGAGGAAACAAGACCTAAACTAATTGGATAATAATAAACTATTTTATTTTATTTGTCTAATACAATAAATGCTTCTATGCTTATGTGCTTGTAATGTGCATCTCACATATCATCTAATATTACTATTATATTCTGCTCATGCATATTTATTTCTGTTTATTTATAACATGATGATGATGATGCTAGGAATAGGCATGTGATTGTACATGTGGTTAGTTTGTTGGATGCTAGTGGAGCATCAGGGAGAGGATGTGGCATTGTGGTTCAGTCTGGTCACCAGACTCTAGCTCTATCTCTACTCAAGTCTTGTCCACTGACATCGTTGTATCGCCATTACCTTAGCAAAACTATTACGTCGTAGGGCATCAGGGGAGGTGGTCTCGGACTGTGTGGTCTTTGACTCTACCGGGGGGCCTTAGCTCTATCTTTATGAATGTATTGAGGGATGCTGGGGTGAGGCCTTGGATACATTAGATGGTATTAGGATTGGTTAGTTGTGAGTCCAGTTTGTAAACCCTCACCAACAGGGGCTTACGTGTTGGTATAGGTAGGACATCAGGGGAAGTATTAGCGATGTGTGATCCTGACACTTTAACTCTATCTCTATTCCATGGTGGGTGTATGTGGGACAACAATGGTATTTGATCTATTGGGCGGATTCATACACTCATGTATAGAGGTGCGGTAGCCGCTAAACCTTTCTATAGCATATTGCAAACTTAAAACTAGACCAAAGATATGAATTGAATACATGCATATGTTTGTTGCATTATTTTGTTCACTAACTGAGCTCAAGTTGGAGAGCTGACCCTTGTGTATAAAATTCTTTTTAGTTTCTGATGTTGCAGGTGTTACGGTTGAAGATTACATGAATATGCCAACATATGGACATGTGGCGGCTATGGACGTGCAAGCTATGCATGATGAATATGACTCGTTAAGCGAGTGTCTCCACTGAGTTGTGCTTCAATGTTCTATTTTTCGTGTTTGACTTATGGGATTTGTAATAGTTTGTTATATTTATGCTTTGGTTCTTGAAGATAATTTGTTAAATATTTAATTATCACTGTAGACTCTTAGTTCATTATTAATAAGATTTTTGTTATTTAGTTATTATATATGATTATTACTATGAAATGTATTTTGGTTTAACATGATTGGCACGACCTATACGAGATCCTAATTTGAACAGTTAGTTTTATGATGGTTCATTACGCCACTGGTTAGTCTAGAATTGAGGTATGACAGCTTGGTATCAGACCTCTCAGGTTTACCCATCAAACTTGAATACTTCCACAAGAGTCATGAACTAAGGTTAAATTTAAAAGCTTTTATACAAACACACCATAAGCACCTGTGTTGGTAGAGACAGAACTTAAATAAGACAATAATGTAGATTTAAAAGGTGAAACCATATGTATAGACAAATAGAAGGAAAAGAAAATTTAAATGTATCTTAATAAATAAATAACATGTGGTACGGTCTACCAGTCGGATGGTTGCCTGAGTATACAAAGGATATAGTACAGTTGCAAGAAGGGAGCATCCGTAAAGCAAAAAACTAAAATATCGATTGGTACTCACAAGATGTAAAACTCGATGTATGACAGAGGAAGAAAGAAAATGGCTAATAACGCCTAAATCCCTGCAGAGGTAAAGGGAAAAATCTTAGGTCAAATCCAACAAAGATAGGAGAACAATGGTCATACACCAAAAATAAGACTAACTATGAAAGAAGATAAAGCTATACTCCTAGGTGACATGGAGACTCAGAGTGAGATCCACCACACTGATCCACTGCCTGCTGAGCATTAAGAAGAGGTTGTAACCGGACCCACCACTATCTAGGTCTAGAATGGGTAATGAGAATCCATCTTAGCAGATGTCAAATAATGATAATTAGACTGGAGTAAGTCAAAGGGGTGAACAACTAGACCACTCCAGCCAATCCACTTGGACTACCAAGCACCTTGGCTACGATTGTAATGAACTTGGCCCTTGCAAAATATAAGAGCAACAACAGATGATACCGACTATACAAGTTATTATGGGAATTGCTACCCAAGTTGCCAATGTTATACCAACAACTCTGGGTCAGACAAAGTACAGTACTTGTTGGTAGCAACACTGCACCTCCAGCACATGTTAGCCATAAAATAGTACCTACTATACAGCAGATCCCAGTAATGCACACCCCAGTGCAGAAGCTTAGTGCACAACAAGCAGTGTATCAAGGTGGTTACCTTTATCAACCACTGATGTATGAGATAGTTGCCTCATGGTAGAATGATCTGACAAGGATTGATGAATGTTTTTTGAAGATGAAGCCTTAGACGTTTTTAGCAAGGGATCAAATCTATTGTGGCTATATAACTAGACATGTGTATATAGGATGCGGTTCATCGTTGACTTACCCTTATGATTATAGAGGATGCACATGCCTAATTTTAAATTCTTGTGCCTTGACAGGATACCTTCTTGATTCAACCTGTCAATTGGGATTATATATATTGTATATTTAGAATTAGTCCTAATTATACCAAGCTACTCTCATGATCAACAACATGAACAGAGTTTGAATTGGATGGACAAAAAGGTTTAATTATTTTGAATGTACATCTTTTTTATTTTATACATGAGTTATTGACGTACCAAAAATTTTCTCCAGATTTATTCTCTTAGTGGCTTGACCAATGACATTATATACTCGATAGAACCTGTAACCATTAAGCTAAGAGCTATAAAACCTTTATTTCCATGTATTCGGACCACCTTGTAACCTAACGTCCTTGGTTGTTGGTCCGGATACCATAGATTTACTCTTGATCCTTTAAACCTAGGTACACTAGATAAAACAAGTATTCATCAATATACTCAATTTGAAAGAAGGA
The DNA here is from genome assembly GCA_028583415.1 of Protea cynaroides. Taxonomy (NCBI): domain Eukaryota; kingdom Viridiplantae; phylum Streptophyta; class Magnoliopsida; order Proteales; family Proteaceae; genus Protea; species Protea cynaroides. The sequence continues at coordinate 53,897,957 of CM053267.1, read as the reverse complement.
AATGAATTACTTTTAGATAAACATTCTGATTCTTACATTTTTAATCTTCGTTGATAAGATGTTTAGTTAATAAAGGAATTATTGAAGGGAAGACGATTGAATTTAGAATAATCTCTATAGCCAAGAAACCTCAGATGAAGTAATGGAGAATCTGTTTTAAGATTGCTAGATGGATAGGAGTCATGGTTTGTAAAAGAACGCATGAGCAAGAAGTGAGAACTACCAAGAGAAGCAAGTAAAGAAATAGATAACGCTTAAATAGAATTAAAGATGACTATATCGGCATGAATTTTGACAAGGAAGAAGATTTCAAAAAGCATATCTAAGAGTAGATACAAGGATGGAGTCGAAAATCATGGTATTGATAGTATTCAGATTAGTATAAGTAATACTTAGTTATTCCCAATGTCCAATAAGAGGATTGAGTAAAGACCAAGAGAGTTTGGGAAAAATAATGAAATTTTAAGCATATCTCCTAATGCTTATAAGTAAACATGTTGGATATGTAGAGAGTAACCAATCCAAAGATGTTGATCGAGACGTATGAAAGAGAGACCAGGGTAAAATTAGCAATAATAAAAGAGATGTAAACTAATGAGTGCAATACGAGATTATTGACGATAGTCTTTGAAAAACTAATAGGTAAAAAGGGGTTAGACGTGCCATTAAGACCTTTAAATCAGATTTTGCTAGTTCAAGCCCTTTTGAACTAAATACTGTATTAGATAAGTGTTATGAACAATGTTCAAATTGTATGGATGGACGAAATTTACATGCAACCTAATTTGACTTGAGATGACAGACTTTGACGTCATTTTGAGGACAAATTGGTTGTCTCAACACTCTAAAAGTAGTTATGTGCATAGAATAGGCTATCATTTAAGAACAAAGATGGCACATAATTTAGTTTTATGGGAAGCATGTTGCATATGAAGCAGAAGCTTATCTTTTCTGCACTAAAGGCGAAGAGATGCCTTGAAAAGAAAGGAGTTGGATATATGGTACTGTGGTGGACGTTACCGAAGAAGCACCACAGATGAAAGATATTGATGTGATGCAAAAATTTCCTGATGTGTTTCCAATAAACTTACTCGGGTTGCTACCTGATCTTGTAACCGAGTTCGTTATCGACTTGTACCAGGGTTGGCACCTGTGTCAAAGGCACCTTATAGAGTAGCTCCTATAGAGTTGAAGGAACTGCAGACTCAACTATAGGAGTTATTAGACAAAGGATCTAATCAGCCAAGTATTTCATTACGGGAAGTAACAGTGCTATTTGTAAAGAAGAACGATAGTGTTAGGCTGTGTATAGACTATCAAAAATTGAACGAGCTCACCATAAAGAATTGATATCCATTGCTACAGATTAATCACTTGTTCGATCAGTTACAAGGTGCAAAGGTATTCTCCAAGCTTGACCTTGGGTGGAGTATCATCAATTGAAGATTAAAGATAGTAACAATCTGAAGACGACTTTCAGAACCAGGTACGGGCATTATGAGTCCCTGGTTATGTCATTTGGATTAATCAATGTCCTTTCATCTTTTATGGAGCTGATGAACCGAGTGTTTCATGACATGTTGGATCTGTCGGTCATAATTTTTATCGATGATATTTTGGTTTATTCCAAAGTGCAAAGCGACTCATATAATGGACCTTAGAGCAGCCTTACAATGGTTGAGAAGGGAGAAGCTTTATGCCAAGTCCAAGAAGTATGAGATTGGGTTAAACAAAATGATCTTCTTGGGCCACGTAGTTACGTTAGAAGGGATTAAAGTGGATCCCAGTAAGATAGAAGAAATCGTATGGTGAGAAGCGCCTAAGAACGTTGCAAAGATTAAAAATTCTTGGGTTTAGCTGGTTATTACAGACGATTCATGGAGGACTACTCTAGAATCGTCGTACCTATTACCAAGCTGACTAGGAAAGGAGAATAGTTTATTGAGACTGATAAGTGTAAGGAATGTTTCTAGATTCTAAAAGTAAAGTTGATATCATCTCCCATCTTGATCATTCTGGCACTAGGGAAACCTGTTACCCTATAGACCGATGCTTCTGGATTGGGTCTAGGATGCAGGTTGATGGAAGGAGAACAAGCGATTGCATGTGCTTTAAGGTAACTGAAAGAGCATGAGAAGAGTTACCTTACTCATGACTTGGAGTTAGCGGTGGTGAATCATGCAATTAAGACTTGGAAACATTATCTATACGGAGAAGAATTTCAGATAAATTGGATTACAAGAGTTTACTTATCTCCTCACCTAGAAAGAGTTGAACATGAGGCTAAGAATATGGTTGAAACTCTCAACAGATTAAAACCGTGATATTTAGTGTCACCTGAGCAAGCTAATGTGGTAGCTGAAGCCTTGAGCAAAAAGGGAAATATGAAGTCTAAAGAAGGACCTAGTATAAATGCTGCCTTATGTTTCACAACAATAATTCAAATTTAGTAGAAGAGAAACATATAATAAAAACTTGTGACGATCCAATTGAGCGAGAAGTTATGGATGAATTTATAGAGCAATAGTTTCTCGCTGCGAAAGCTTGCGTTCGCAGCGTTAAAGATCGTCTCTGATTTAATGAACGAAGTAAAAGCAGTAATTTTGTTAGATCCGTATCCAAGAGCGGTGCAAAAAGATTTAGGGAAAGGAAAACCTAACCTAACTTACATTGGATGCGAAGAAGGTCTTGAGATACAGAGGATGATTATGCATACCTGAAAGTGAAAAACTCGGATCTTAGATACAAAATAATACTAGAAGCCCATTCCATTCCGTATTGGGTACATCTTGGAAGTACAAAATATACCAAAGCATGAAGAGATTACATTGGTGGAAGAAAATGGAGGCAAATGTGGTTAGATACATGTTCCAGTGTCTGAACTACTGACAAGTAAAAGTTGAAAGACAAAGACTACCAGGCTTACTACAACCACAATTGGAGTCAGCTTGGAAGTGGAACTACATTACAATGGACTATGTCACCGGTTTATCACTGACTTCTAGATCGGTTAACACAGTTTGGTTGATTGTTGATCACCTTATAAAGACAACTCGTTTCATTGCTATACAATCTTTGTGTGCTTTGGAAAGGGTAGCTAAGTTATATGTGGACAATATTACCAGATTGAATGGTATGCCTGAGAGCATGGTGTCGGTTAGAGGCTCATGCTTTACTTCGAAGTTTTGGGAGGGACTACAAAAAGCGATGGGAACAAAGTTAAAGTTTAGTACTGTATTTCACCCTCAAATCAACAGACAGTCAGAGCAGACGGTAAAGATCCTAGGAGGAATTCTCTGAGCTTGTGAAATTGTTTTCAAAAGAGCTTGAATTGAGAAGTTGCCACTGATCGACATTGCTACCAAGCTACCATATAGATGTCACTTATGAAGCATTGTACGATATAAGTGTTGAACTCCTCTGTTTTGGAATGAAGTTGGAAAACGAGGAATTCTACTTGAGTCTATTGAAGAAACCTGTCGAGTAGCAGACAAGATCAAAGAAAAGGGTCAAGACAGCCCAGGATTGTCAGAAGAGACGCCAAGACCTTGAGTTCACCGTAAGTGGCAAAGTATTTTTGAAGATGTCACTTATGCGTGGTTTGAAACGGTGTGGTAAGAATAGGAAGTTATGTCAGAGTTATAAAAATTTTAGAGAAACGTAGAAAAGTTGCATATCAACTAGCTTTACCGTCATCCATGTCTAGTGTGCACAATGTATTTTGAGTGTCTTTATTGAAGAAGTACGTTAGAGATCCATCACAGGTATTGACTACGGATCCACCGGATGTGATAGCAGACTTAACTCTTGAAATGGTGCCAATCGAACTTATTAGTCGGAGGGTACATCATGTAAGACCCGTGTCAATCTAACCCGGTCTTACCACCTTGAACCAGGTTTACCCATCATGGTCGAGTCAAATGGACCAAGGGCGTGAAGAAGATCAAGATCCCAGGTATCAAATCGACCCAAAAACACTTAATTTGATGGGAGGGTCGCATACCCAGCTAAGCAGGGTCAGACCTCCCAAGACAGAAAGTCAGACCCTCAATTTTGAAGGGAGGGTCGGACATCTTGAACCCTAGGGTCGACGGGATCATCGACCCTCCCATCGACCCTCGGTTGCCGTAAGAAAATAGAATTAGGAAATTTCCTAATTTTCGATTGAGATTCTTTCCTAATCTCAAAGGGACTTATTTTAGGATGTTCCTACTCTATTTAAAGGACGTCCCTAAGCCACTTTCTGTAAGACCCGTGTCAATCTAACCCGGTCTTACCACCTTGAACCAGGTTTACCCATCATGGTCGAGTCAAATGGACCAAGGGCATGAGGGAGATCGAGATCCGTGTATGAAATCGACCCAAAAACACTTAATTCTAGGGGAGGGTTGCACACCCAGCCTAAGCGGGGTCGGACCTCCCAAACCCCGGAAAGATCGACCCTCGGTTTTGAGGGAGGGTCGGACAACTTAAAGACCCTAGGGTCGACGGGATCATCGACCCTCCCATCGACCCTCGGTTTCGACGAAACTGAAATTAGGAAATTTCCTAATTTTCGGTTGGGATTCTTTCCAAATCTCAATGGGATTATTATAGGACATTCCTAGTCTATTTAAAGGACGTCCCTAAGCCATATTCACTCCTTTCACAACCCTAATTGAATTGAGAGAAAGAGAGAGAAGGAAAGAGGAAGAAGGAGGCTAGGAAGAGGCTTAGCAAAAAGGAGAAGAAATTGCGGAGGAAAGTAATCTTCTCGGGTATGGATACTAATTCCATGAGTTTCTGCGGACCTTAGGTTAGATATGATTGAGTGTAGGATTTCGGAGAAACCCAAACCATCCATCCATGGTTAGGTTTTCATGGAAAACCATGGGAGGATGCACGAAAGCTATCTAGATGAATCATACATGGTTTTAGACCATGGAATGAATGTTGAGTGAATGTGGGAAGCAAGCCATAGGACCCCAAACACGAAGAATGGATTAAAAAGTGGAAATTGGACCAGAGTGCACCGAGGGTCGCACCGAGGGTCGATAGACCATCCGACCCTAGGTGTTTCTGACCATCGACCTGTAAGCACCCCATTTTTGCCATCCCAGCTAAACAAAGTCCTGCTGGTGTGTGGACAACAAAAGGAAGAAAGGTGATTGAAAGTTTGGATTCTTGACTGTGAATTTGAGGAAGTTTTCAATGGGTCTGTGAATTTGAGGAAGTTTTCAATGGGTCCACAGCAAGGTCATGGGTTATAATTTTGCATGGATGCATAGGTCATAGAATTATCTTCGAAACGAGACCAGAATTGCTCAATTTCGATATCAAATGAGGAAGATATGACCATTTTAGTCAGATGATACATATAAGGGAGGTTTATGAAATTATCCTAAGTTGGATTGTTTGAATTTCAAATCATCATATCTTGATCATCCGACATCGGATTCAGATGATTCCAAGGCCATTGTTCTTCATTTATGATGTCCTACAAAGTGGACGTGAAAAATCTCAGGTAAAAGTTTTCGGAGGGTCCCATGCAAAATTACATGTGGAAATGGTCATTTAATATTCAAAAATTCATATTTTGATCATCCTATATCCAAATCAGGTGATTCTTGTCTCATTATGTTCCATTTTTAGTGCTCCACAAAGTGAACGTAAAATATTTCCGGTAGAAGCTTCCGAAGGATCTCATGCGGAATGGTCGGCCAAATTATCGATAATTGGTCCAAGCTTAAACTTCAAAAATTCATAAGTTAACCATTTTTACTTCCAAATGAGGTGATTCCAGTTTCTATATTCCTCATTTTTAATGTTCTACAAAATGAACGCAAAAATTTGGAATAGAGGCCATCGGAAAATTTCATGCGGGATGACTGGAAATGACCCATGAAATGATAGAGAGAAAATCCAATTAATTCCAATCAATCCGGTCCAACTCAATTCAAGCCGGTTACTGGTCCAATTCGGCTCAACCCAAGCCGGTCTTGACCCAATCCAATTAATCCTTGTCAATCCGGACCAATTCATGTTGGTACATATGCATGTATTTCATTTATATATTATTATATAATGTATAATATATTATAATATATCATATAATATATACATATATCTTATATGTATACTATATTATATATATTAATATATTAATACATTATATAGTTATATATATGTTTTACATATAAAAAAAAAGGCAAATAAGATCCGAATAAAAAAGGGAGTAGGTAGAGATTGCCGAAGATGGAAAAATAAGTAAAAAAAAAAGAAAATAAAAGAAGAGGAGAAGATCGAGGAGATCTAGAAAATAAAAGAAAAAAAAGGAAAAGGAGGACCGAAAGAAGAAGGAGAGAGAGATCGGTGGAAGAATAAAAAAGGAAAAAAAAACAGAAAAGGAGAGAAGAGGAGAGAAGATGGGAGAGAGAGAGATCGGTAGGAAAAATAAAATAAGAAAAAAAAAACAGAAAAGGGAGGAAAGAAGAAGATCGGGAGAGAAGAGAGAGAGAGAGAGAGAGCGATTGAAGAAAAGATAAAATAAGAAAGAAAAAAACAGAAAAAGGAAGGAAAGAAGATCGAGAAGAGGAGGAGAGAGAGCGGGGGCGGTGAGAAAAAAAAAAAAAAGAGAAAGAACCGAGAGGAGAGGAAGGAAGAAGGAGGTAGGATTTTCTTTCCTAAAAGGTTGCTAGGTGGCTGAAAAACGAGAAAGTTTGGGTCGGTGATAAGGAAAGAAAAGGAGGGAAGATCGAGGGTGATTTTTTGGGTTTTGGGAAAGAAATATAATAAAGGGGATCGGTGGTCTAAAGAGGAGCTAAGAAAAAAAAAAGAATAAAAAAAGAAAGGGGGAACCGAGAAGGGAGAGAGAGAGAGAAGGAGGAGAGCTAAGAAAAAAAAAGAATAAAAAAAGAAGGGGGGAACCGAGAAGGGAGAGAGAGAGGGAGAAGGGGGAAGAGGAGAAGAAAAAAAGAATAAAATAAGAAGGGGGAACCGAGAAGGGAGAGAGAAGGAGAAGGGGGAAGAAAAAAAAAAAAGGGAAAACCGAAAAGAGAAGATCGGGAAGAGAGAAGAGGGATGAGGAGAAGAAAAAAAAAAGAGAATAAAATAAGAAAGGAAAAGATCGAGAAGAGGGGAGGGGGAAGAGGACGAAAAAAAAAAAAAAGAAGAATGTATACCGAAATAGAGAGGAGGAAGAAAAGGCGGGACCAATTGAGCAGGGAGAGAAAATAAAGATAGGTGAGAAGAAGAAGAAGAAAACAGCATAGATAGAGAAGGCTGCGAGCAAGCAAAGAAGAAAAAAAAAAGTCACAAATCGAATACGAAGAGAGGAGGTAAGCATGGCAATCATCTGCTGCACTCTTCTTTTTATATTTTTGTTTCTAATTGTTTCTCCGCCCTGCAATCCAACCTCCATTCTACTGTCCTACGGCTTTCAACTTCCTTGCACATCACCCAAACCCTGAACCTCTGTAGAGCCATACACCACTTGCCAATTCACTCACTTCCATCTCCAACACCTCACTCCACACCCACTTGGCCTTCCCAATCAAATCTTGTAGCCACCGTGAGCCACACCACCATTATCACATGTACAGCCAGCCTTGCACACCTCAACACCTACCACTAAATACTCATCCCCATCTCACAAACCAGTCCACATTACCAAAACCACCTGGTCATCAAGTAACACTACCACATCCCAAAACCACCTTCAATCATTCCTACATCTGCTACCCAACATCAATCTAAACTACTTGTTTCCCATCACCACATGTCTACCTTACAAACCACCACCACACCTAAGCACACCTAGCCATCTCTCCATCATCAATTATCAACTGAACCAATACCATCATCAAACCCAGCCGTGTAGTCTCCCTCACTTGTAAGCCACATCAAGACCCTTCATCTAGCATCTCATCATGACTTTAATCCTAACCACACATGTTTGTATTTGATGCTAATATTTTCCATATGATATGACAAGTTTTAATTGAATCCAAACATTAGAAAAAATATGATCACACATTGGTTCTTTTGATTTAAATTTTAATGTGATCAATTTACCCATTGGATGATTGAAATTATCATGAATTTGATCCCGTCAGATGTTTGGAATTTCTATCAAATTGATCCGACTATAGTTGGGATTTTATCGGTCTCATTGGATGCTTGGAATTTCTATGTGAATTAAATGGATCGATGTGGAATTTTTAATGTGAACTTTAGTATGGACATTTGATTTTAAGTTATTTCACATGATTTAATTATGACCTTTGATCTTGAGCCATTGATTGATAAATCTGATCCACTGAATGATCAATTGATTTCTAATGATGTGATCTGAACCATTGGATTTCATGTTGATATGTCCACCATCTTGATGCTTACATGATTCTTGTTGTTTTGGAATGCTACACATGCTTATTGCCATATTTGTCTGTTACACATGCTCACATGCCATATTGGATGATTACTGCCATGTTTGGATGCACACTTACCATGCTCGTATTGATTCACATGCTCACTTGCCATCTTTGACTGATTTGTTGCTAAATTTGAATATATTTCCAACATGCTATATTTGGATGCTTACACTGCTATATTTGGAATACTACCATTGATATAGTTGGAATATTTTCATTTGCCATATTTGTCTTGGAAAGAGAAAAAATAAAAAAATAGCAATTAGGGCAAGATACACCCTGAAATAGAAAGAATTGAACAATTAGGGTAGGAAACCCTAAGATGGAAAGAAAACAATAATTAGGGAAAGTGAAACCCTAAAAATAAAAAAATAACAATTGGGGCAAAATAAACCCTAGAATAAAGAGAATAATTAGGGTATGAAACCCTAAAAAAATGAAAATCACAATGAAAAGGGATAGGAAACCCTAAAAACCTAAGAATGGAAATATTAAAAATAGTAGGAATTTAGGTCTCATCCCTAGATCCTATTTGACAATGATAGAAAGAATTTGGTACACATCCCAAATAAAAATGGTAGGAATTTAGGTCTCATCCCTAGATCCTATTGACAAAGATAGAAAGAATTTGGTACACATCCCAAATAAAAATGATAGGAATCTAGGTCTCATCCCTAGATCCTGTTGACAAAAATGGAAGGATTTTGGTACACATTCCAAATCCGACTCTCATAAATTTTCGAACTACGTCGTACCTGATTTCTAGGGCACACCCTAGAATACGTAGGCAATTTGGGAATCCTAAATACGGTACAAAGCCACCCATCAACCATACATCCAGCATAAACTTCAACTTGAACAAAAAATCTAATTGAAGCACATGCATAAATCACTTCCATAATCATTAATCACACAAACCATTTTCGAACTACGTTTTTGGACTTGATTTCCAGGATTGAAAGACGTAGGCAGTTTGAGATGTTTTACACGTCTCAGATTCAGTCAAAGACCGAACCATCTTTGGTCCGGTTCACTGTATAATATTGTACATTACATTTGCTTGTTTATTTGCTTTAAAACATGATTGGCTGAACCCTAGGTTAGAATAACTTAGCAACTTGGTTTAGGACATCCCCTATTGAACCCTAGTCATCCAGTTGACCAAGCACAGTCAAAATTAGAATTTAAGGAAAGTTTAGGAGGCCGATATTGATCGGGCGGTTTGGGTGCCTAACACCTTCCCATAACCGTACCCTGAATACTTACCCGATCTCTTGCAGACCAAAGAACCGATACATTGGGTCAAGAGTCAATAGAAGTTTTACCTTAGGGTGAGGCTACATTTTTAGAAGTCCTAGACCTTAATCTAGGTGGCGACTCCAACAGAACAAATCGATCTTCATCGATTATAGGATACACATTTCCATCCCGAGGAGGATCACGTCGATTTTCCATTGCCTCACATGACCCTCAGCATTCGGGAAGTTCAGAATGCTAGGAGGGTCGATAGACCCATCGACCCTAGCATCGACCCTCAGTTGACAGAATGGTTTTAAATTCTGAATTAATTCTAATTAAATTCTATCGACTTTGTTAGGTTTGCTAGCAATATAATACCGTTATAACAGTGAATCGAAAGCTTGGAAAATATCTGTTAGCAAGCTAAGGTGAGGAACCTTAACCCCAAACTAAATTGGTTAATAATAAACTATTTTTTTTTCTTGAGTCCTATGTCATGTTTAATTCTATGCGAATATGATTGTAATGTGCATACAACATGCCATCCAATATTTCTATTACTTGTTCATGCATATTTACTTTACTGTTTATAACATGATGATGATGATGATGATAGGAATAGGCATGTGATTGTATGTGTGTGGTTGGTGTGTTTGATGCGAGAGAGTATCAGGAGGTGTGATGAGAACGTCAATAAACGTTAACCTTTGGCGGGTCTCAGCACTTTAGCTCTATCTCTAACTCAAGTCTTGTGCATTGACATCGGTCGGATCGCCATTACCTTAGCGGAACTATTATGTCGTAGAGTATCGGGAGGTGGTCTCGGTCCTTGTAGTCTCTCGACTCTACCGGGGGCCTTAGCTCTATCTCTATGGATGTTCGAGGGTTCTTGGGGTGAGGCCTTGGATACACTGTTTGGCATTAGAATTGGTTAGTAGCGAGCCCGGTTGCAAGCCCTCGCTAACAGGGGCTTACGTGTTGGTATAGCATTATATAGCAATAAACGTTAACCTTTGTTGTATAATGTTATGGTAGGGTGGATGGGGACGACATAAACGTTAACCTTCGGGCGGGCTTCCACAACCTGTGTATAGATGGAAGTTGGAGCTGAAGATGATACACACGACTCCTCTTGCGAGTGCAACTCGTGTGTATTTGATTAGATATTTTTTTGTAGTTTTCTTATTTGGATTTATAAGACATGTACTTGGTATTTAAATATTTATGTCTCAGTTAATCACAGAATAATTTGCTATTATTTATGGATATCATTCTAGTTCTCAGTTCATATTATTTATAAATTTTCCGCTATTGTGTATTACTCTGATTATGATTGTGGATGCGTGTAAAGTTTGGATAACGCGGGGATAGCCTATTAGAGATCCTGGTTGAGCCGTTGTTTGTTTAGCGGTTCATCACACCATTCTGAACAGTGTAGAATTGGGGTGTGACACTTTCACTCCTTTCACAACCCTAATTGAATTTAGAGAAAGAGAAGAGAAGGAAAAGAGGAAGAAGAGAAGCAAGGAAGAAAACTTAGCAAAAAGGAGAAGGCTTGCAGAGAAGGAGTAATCTTCTCAGGTATGGATACTAATTCCATGAGTTCCTACAAACCTTAGGATAGTTGTTGGTGAGAGTGTGATCTCGGAGAAACCCAAACCATCAATCTATGGTTAGGTTTTCATGGAAAATCATAGAAGAATGCATGAAAGCTATTTAGGTGGATGATTCATGGTTCTAGACCATGGAATGAATGTTGAATGGAATGTAGAAGCAAGCCATAGGACCCCAAACACAAAGAATGGATTAAAAAGAGGGAATTGGACCAAAGTGCACAGAGGGTCGCACCGAGGGTCGATGACCATCCGACCCTAGGTGATTCTGACCATCGACCCTCAGTGTTCGGGAAGTTCAGAATTTGGGGAGGGTCGCACCCAGGGTCAATCAGGACTCCGACCCTACCTCCGACCCTCAGTTAACAGAATGATTTTTAAATCTGGAATTAATTCTAATTAAATTCTATCGACTTTGTTAGGTCTTTTAGCAATATAATAACAATATAAAGGTGATTCTAAAGCTTGGAAAAGTATCTTTTAGCAAGCTAAGGTGAGGAAACAGAACTCTAAACTAATTGGTTAATAACAAACTGTTTTCTATTTTCTTGAGTCCAATGCCATGCTTGATTCTATGCGAATATGTTTGTAATGTGCATACAACATGCCATCCAATATTTTTATTACTTGTTCATACATATTTACTTTATTGTTTATAACATGATAATGATGATGATGGTAGGAATAGGCATGTGATTGTATGTGTGTGGTTGGTGTACTTGATGCGAGCGAGTATCAGGGGAGGTGTGATGAGAACATCAATAAACGTTAATCTTTGGCGGGTCTCAGCGCTTTAGCTCTATCTCTAACTCAAGTCTTGTGCATTGGCATCGTCGTATCGCCATTACTTTAGCAGAACTATTATGTCGTAGAGTATCAGGGGAGGTGGTCTCGGTCCTTGTAGTCTCTGACTCTATCGGGGGGCCTTAGCTCTATCTCTATGGACATTCTGAGGGATGCTGGGGTGAGACCTTGGATACACTTTTTGGCATTAGGATTGGTTAGTAGCGAGTCCAGTTTACAAGCCCTTACTAACAGGGGCTTACGTGTTGGTATAGCATTATATAGCAATAAACGTTAATATTTGTTGTATAATGTTATGGTAGGGTGGATGGGGACGGCGATAAACGTTAACCTTCGGGCGGACTTCCACACCCTGTGTATAGAGGCGGGGTCAATAAACGTTAACCTTTGACCACCCAACCTTTCTATTGCGCATTGCAAACTATAAACCAGACCAAAGATATGAATTGATTGCATGCATATTTATTGTTGCATTGTTTTGTCTACTCACTGAGCCGTGATGTGTGCTCACCCCCTCGACGTCGAATATTTTTAGTTGATGATGTAGGTTATACAGTTGAAGATTATATGAATGCTTCTGCGTACGGGAATGTAGCAGCGATGGAAGCTGAAGCTGAAGTGGATACACACGACTCCTCTTGCGAGTGCAACTCGTGTGTATTTGATTAGATGTTTTATAGGTTTCTTATTGTGGATTTATCAAGGACATGTATTTGATAATTATTTATGTCTCAGTGGAACCAGAATAATTTGTTATTAAATTATTAATATCACCAAAGTTTCTCAGTTCATTTATTTATAAGACTTCCGCTATTGTGTATTTACTCTGATTATGATTATGGATGTATGGGGGTTCAGATAACGCGGGGATAGCCTATTCGAGATCCTGGTTGAACCATTGGTTTATTAGCGGTTCATTACACCATTCTGAATAGTACAGAATTGGGGTGTGACACATCATCTTCGGAATTGGGATATCTACCTTGTTAAAGTGATCTGAAGAAACCAAAACGTGGAAGAGGTTGTATGGGAAGAGAAAAATGCCATGCAGAAACAATATTCCCACCTATTCAATTTTGAAGAACATTTAAATTTCGAGGACAATTTTTTTTTTAGGATGGGGGAGTTGTAAGATCCATGAGTGTAAATTTCAAGGACGAAATTTCTTTAAAGGGTGATGGAGTTGTAAGACCCGCACGCCACGAACCAGTCTAACCTTACGTTCTCATGTCGTGACCGATCTTCCTATCATAGTCGAATCGAGTGGACTAACCGTGTGAAGAAACCATAAGGCTAGGCAAGCAAATCGACCCAAAAACAGTAAAGTTTGAGTGTGTGGTCGACTACCTGAACTGGTATGATCGACCACACCATAAAAAAAGTGAGACTAGTAAAAAATAAACGTGTGGTCGAATTTTTGAGGGGTTTGGTCAAATGTGTGGATGATATGTGTGGTCGACCATGAGACCACACACATGAGACCACACACATGAAACCACAAGACATGTGGTCGCATATTTAGGACGTGTGGTCCACGGATTCTACGACCACACGTGAGACCGCACGATTTGAACCGACTCTGTGTTTAGAAAACTTTCCTAATTTGAGGAGGACTCTTTTCTAACTGAAAAATGACTCTATATTGAGGTTTTTTCTCTATGTAAAGGGCGTCCCTCTTCTCTATTTTACTCTTTTGAATCAATATCATACCCTAAACCTAAGAGAGAAAGAGAGAGGAAGAGAAGAAGAGGAAAGCTTCAGGAAAGATTTTGCAGAGAAATTTTTTATCTCTTTGCAGCAAGCTTAAGGTATGAACCTATCTTTGTAAAGCTAGATCAGATAGGATAGGTTCCTTCTCATCAAGTTGATGTGTTGAATCTAATGTAACAATTTCGGTTATGGAATTTCTAAGAAAAATCATAAGAGAATAAGTTGGATAATTGATAAGGATAAATTGTGATTAAAGACCCTAGAATGATCTTAACGTGAATCCCGTTGATAAGCCAAGAGGAGGAACTTGTATGAGAAGTAAAAATCAACCAAACTTCATATGGTCGTAGCTATGGTCGACCACAGGGTGACCAGAGAGTCGACAATAGCTATTCGTAAAGTTTTTCAGAATCATGTGGTCACATGCTGTGGTCACATGATGATATGCGACCATAGGGGTCGACTACATAGTGTGTGGTCGCATATACTGAGACCACAGGTTAGACCACACCTGTGACCACACGATAACAACAAGTATATTTTAAGGCCAGACAAGGTTTTCAACTACTGTAACTTGGTAAATTTGAATCATAACTTAAATACATTAATTGTTTAGGTTCCCAATAGATTCAAAGTAACTTCCAAAGCTTGGGAGAGGAACAAACATTAATCAAATGTGAGGGAACAAGACCTAAACTAATTGGATAATAACAAACTATTTTATTTTATTCGTTTAATGCAATAAATGCTTTAATGCTTATGTGCTTGTAATATGCATCTCACATGTCATCTAATATTACTGTTATATTATGCTTATGCATATCTATTTCTGTCTATTTATAACATGATTATGATGATGCTACGAATAGGCATGTGATTGTGTGTGTGGTTAGTGTGTTGGATGCGAGTGGAGCATCAAGGGGAGGACGTGGCATTGTGGTTCAACCTGGTCATCAGACTCTAGCTTTATCTCTACTCAAGTCTTGCCCACTGACATCGTCGTATCTCCATTATCTTAGCGAAACTATTACATCGTAGGGCATCAGGGGAGGTGGTCTTAGACCGTGTGGTATCTAACTCTGTCGGGAGGCCTTAGCTCTATCTCTATGGACGTATTGAAGGATGCTGGGGTGAGGTCTTGGATACATTAGATGGCATTAGGATTGATTAGTTGTGAGCCCAGTTTGCAAGCTCTTGCCAATAGGAGCTTACATGTTGGTATGAGTAGGGCATCAGGGGAAGTGTTGGCAGTGTGTGATCCAGACACTTTAGCTCTATCTTTATTCCATGGTGGGTGTATGTGGGACGACAATAGTATTTGATCCATTGGACGGATTCATACACTCCTGTATAGAGGTGCAGTGGCCACAAAACCTTTCTATGACACATTGCAAACTTAAAACTAGACCAAAGATATGAATTGAATGCATGCATATGTTTGTTGCATTATTTTGTTCACTCACTGAGTTCAAGTTGGAGAGTTGACCCTCGTTCGCAAAATTCTTTTTAGTTTTTATTGTTGTAGGTGTTACGGTTGATAACTACATGAATACGCCAACATATGGATATGTGGTGGCTATGGACGTGCAAGTTATGGATGACGAATATGACTCGTCAAACTAGTATTGCCACTGAGTTACGTTTAGTGTTCTATTTTTCATATTTGACTTATGGGTTTTGTAGTAGTTTGTTATATTTATATTTTAGTTCTTGAAGATGACTTGTTAAATATTTAATTATCACTGTAGACTCTCAGTTCATTATTAATAAGACTTTCACTATTTAATTATTATCTCTGATTATTACTGTGTAATGTATTTTGGTTTAACATGGTTGGCACGGTCTATACGAGATCTTGGTTTGAACAGTTGGTTCTTATGATGGTTCATTACACCACTGGTTAATCCAGAATTAGGGTGTGACAGTATCAATCCGTACCAATTGACACCATTAGTTTCAGGCTTGAGTCGCTTGACACATGCAACCCAAGACCAACTCGATAAGCTATCAAGTTGATAAACCTAAGACTTTTTTTTTTTTTGGTAAGAGAAGTCAGGACATTTTTATATTAATGAAAGAAGTAAAATACATAACCCCTAAATTAACTTTACCCCTCCTTCACCATTGCCATAAAATGAAATAGATCCAGTAAAATAATAAATCTAATCAAATCTAAATCGTGGGCTTTCAGATGCATCCCACACATACCTTGCTACACTAGTTGGACAGTGTGTCCATGTTCTCACCACTTGGCTGAGGGCAGCATTTTTAATTAGCTAACTCATCAATTACTGTATTTGCTTCTCAGAAACTATATGTGATCCACGCACTTCGTTTACTCAAATCATCTGATAACAACCGTTGTTTCCCATACCAAGGTAGTCTCATAAGCAGGCACTGCACAACTACATGAGAGTCACACTCCATCCAAACATGAGAACACCTTAGTGTTTATTATTCAAGTAAACACGTAAAGGCTTAATATGATTTCTTTTTTAAAACGTTTGTTTTTTTAACAACTCCTCTCTCTCTCTCTCTCTCTCTCTCTCTCTCTCTATATATATATATATATATATATATATATATATATATATATATATATATATATATATATATATATATATATATATATATATATATATGATGGGGAAGGTTTTGTTTCCTTTTTTCAGAGATTAGAAAAATCTGACAACATGGGATGGGAGGTGGTTAGTATTGAAACTTCATAATTCACTTGGATGGATTCGTGGGATTCATATCGTCTTCTTCCAGTGGTTCTGGGAGGACATGATAACTTATCTTGGATGACCACTACGTAGTTTTCAGGTGAATCCAAGACCCACGTCTGAGCCGACACCCCCTGTCGGTTCGGCTTGTCGGCTAGGTATCAGCTCGGACGTGGGTCTCGGATTCAACGAGAGTCACGTGACGGTCATCCAGGGCAGGTTGCCATTGTCCTCCCAGAACCACTGGGAGGAGAGGATGCAGATCCGGATTTGTGTCTTACCTGGGATTCTATCACTATCCATATCCAATGGGTCCCACACGTTAGATGTGGGTCCAACACCACATCGACAGTACTAGATGTACATGCAAATGATCCGAACTTATAATATCACAAGGTCTAGAACACACAAATTTTTTTTACTTCTTTCTTATTTTAGAAAGGTTATGTGTTTAGGTAAAAATAAGCTTTCATGATAAATACATATGTGAAATGATATAAATACGGGATAATCCCCCCCTCCGACCATAAACTCCCCCTCAAAGCTCCGAGATAGCCCCTACATCCTTCATACATCTCACCCACACCGTTCTTTTAACTTAACGTGGGGTCAATTTTTTAAGACAAATCCCTTCTAGTGCTTTTTGAAATGAAAGAATAATCACAAAAATTAATGATTGAAGTTTTGAGGTAAAGTTTTTTTAGCATCTAGAATTCCTTTTTTGTCTAGTCTTGTAGGGTTTTTTGTCTAAAGTTGCCTTCCCTTTAGTTAGTACGGTGTGGGTGAGTTGTTGTATGTTGTTGGGGTATTCGTAGCTTTTGTAAGCGAGTAGTTTATTTTTCTACAAGAGGAAGTGTCTGTGTAATTACCCTATAAATACATATGTGAAATGATACATATTACTTAGATAAAAAAGAAAAAATGTTATATTAAGAGGGAAAAAAATAATTACAAAGAAAATCTTATATATGATATGATCTATATTTAAAAATACAAGAGTGAAAACTCATTTCATAAATAGATCATATAAAAGAATGCAATATCATATTTAACAAGTAAGATGATCGATCCATGAGTGTATAACCCGTCTAATTATCACTGAATGCTTCATGTGCCCCAAAATGGTGAGCCTTCACTCATTTTGACCAAGCCCTGTGATGAGAGTTGACCTATGCTCACTGACAAAGTTGGGTCCCATTCATCCATGGCCCTTTCTCTCTCTCTTTTCCTCTCACTTTCCCAGTCCAGTTTCTCTTTCTAAGTCCTTCCATGCTTCCGACTTTGATGGTTTCTGAAACCATGCTTCCGACTTTGATGGTTTCTGAAACCTTGAACTTTCTGAGAAAAGATTGGACAGAAATTGGGTACAGATTCGGATTCCGAGTTGAATCCAATTCTGTCGGATTCCTTACAATGGAGTACGGAGTCTAGAGACTCTTGACCAGGCCCTGTTTCTTTCCAACTTGTTGCTCGTTTCTTCATAATTTCCTATGCGTGTATGGCCGGGCCCTTCATATTTTGGATTCGATGACACCCTTTTGAACGAAGCCATCTAAAACCGAGTAAAAAATCCAACTTTCTGAGAAAAGAGTAGTGGATTAAAATTGGGTTGTCAAAAATCCAACCTTCTAAGAAAAGAGTAGTGGATTAAAATTGGGTTGTCAAAAATCCAACTTTCTAAGAAAAGAGTAGTGGATAAAAATTGGGTTCAGAATCGGATTAGATTCTATTACAATGGAGTTTAGACCATAGTTAAAATGGAAACGAAAAGAAAAACCCGAAATGGGATGGTATGAGTTTTAAACGGAATGGAATAAGAATGCTATGATAAAAAAAAAATAAACAATCAAATATTTCAAGAATGAGAAAAACCTAAAACGGACAGAACGGATTTAAACAGATCAGAACTAGAAATAATACATTACGATGGAAAAAATGGCAATATATTCTCATAAATTGAAGATTTACATCCAATGCTCTCTTTGGTATAGTTTGTATTTATGTTTATGAATTATTTATAATAAATCATTTATGAGAAGAAATTATGAATCATAAATAATAACCATTTAAATACTATTAGACATAAATAAGTAATAATAGATTATCACAATAATGATAAACACCACCCCTAAAACACCAAATATACTTCTAGTGGGTATATATATTATGGTTTCTGTGGTTGGTTGCATGGGGAATTAGAGGAAAAAAGAAATCAGATTTTTATAATTTAAAAATGAAACTTTTTGTAATCATGATTATATAAATAACCCCAAATCATTTTATATTTAATTATTAATTTAAATATATTTTATTTTGCACCCAAATCCCTTGTATTTGAATAATAAAATAATTTTTACATCTTATAAGTAACAATACTAAATATATTTTTACCAAAAATAAATAAATATGTTGATAAATTTAAGTAGTTTACACAACCATATTGTGTCATGAAGTTTGAAACTTTACGTTTTCTTTCTTTTTAATTTCCTTTGCAACTCAACTGAACCTAATTGAAATATAGTTTTTTCCTATTTATTTTTCCTCGAAACTCATTATGTGATGTACCAAATCAAAAGTCCAAATGATTCATAAAACAAAGAAATGAAAAGCAGCAAACCATCTTATACATTTGTTATATATTTGAGGGGGAAAAAACCCCACAAACATAGTAGAAGTGCAATTACATTTATTACAAAAATAATCATCCATGTAACAATTGACTGTAATCCTTTTTTTTTTTTTTTTTTTTTTTCCCTATAGGTAAGTAGTGGCCCCAAAGAGAAAAAAACTCATGACCTCTTTTTTGAGGTTTTGGTCTTTTACCAATGAGCTGTAACCCTTGGGGTTGGCTAAGGACTTGCTTAAATATTTTTCTTCTGGTGCTTAAGCGGATTGATTTTTAGCAGGAACCTCTTCATTCTGTAAGTTCTTCCATGATGTTCTTGACAATGCTTTTTCCTGTTCTCCATGTAACACAAAAACTCTTCAGCTTGTTTCTGCAAAACTGTAGCTTTCTGCAGTATCTCACTCAATTCCTGGTCAGCATTTTCTTCTAACAGTTGATGGATGTTATCCTGTACGCCATCCAAAACTTCTTGTACTGAGCTAATGAACTTCATCTGTGCTTTCAAATCCTCCTCTTTGTTCTTCCATAATGATTTAACTCGTTTAGCAATGGATTTTAAAAAGATTTTTACTGTCTCCCATATGACTTCAAGAAGAGGGGATACCATGATCATGCCCGTCATTGAGATAACAAGGATCATATAGACGGTCAGAGAGACGACCACATAGGCAACCTGATAAAAAATGCTTAAGATTTTCCCCCAGAGCTTTGCAGATTTCAGCTTCTTATCAGCCTTGACTTTCAAAGACTCAAATTTCTGTGATATCTCATACAGTTTCTCCAGGTAGGTTTGTAAGTTCGTCTTAAGTGTTCCTACATACTTCTCCAAAGAATTTCTCTCTATCCGTCTGATGGGTATCCCCAAAAATTTTGTCTCTTTTTGCTGCAAATTTCTCCCTTCTAAATAAACCTTCTTCACGTGTGACACTAGGGTATCAGAGAGATCTATGGTCTCCATGACTAGTTTGCAGAGTTCACGGTTCTTGATGGGTTTTTCTTCCTTCTCTGACTGGATTGAATCAGGTTCATGGTTGCTCTCATCCCTCTCATAAGACTGGATGAACTCATCAGATAATAATACAAGTTGATCGTAAGATTGACTTTCTCCTTCTTTGCTGATACCTCCCCCCATTGCTGCATGCAAATTCAGAACCTGATTCAATTGGTCTGTGAGTGGAAATGCAGAATAAAGCTAACCATTTAAGATTATTCAAGATAGTCATTGAATAAGTTTCTTATATGGAGATTCTCTAACTCTTTAATGATCATCAAATTTGCTCTATAGAGGAACTCAATTTGAGCTACCAGTAAAAAGATTAAATCAATGGAATTAATAAAGAAATAATCAATAATTAAAATAATGAAAAAAAAAGAAAAAAAAATTAAAATCAGATTCAACAGAATTGGAACTTAACTCAGTCTATTTTCTTTGTAAGATCAGTTAATTGAGAAAAATCTTGAAAAGATAAAAAAAAAAAAAAAAAATTTAAAAATTAAAAAACTACATGGAAAAGAAGGAATAGCTAGCATACCTTGCTTGTATATTGATGGTATGTAAGACTGGTAGTGATCCGGCTGCTGGAGGATTTATTCTGGGTGAGGCCGTGAGGTGTTGCGGATCAGAACGTGGGAACGATGGTGGAACTATTTATTAGATGGAAATAGCCAGTTGTCACCGTAGCTGCCAAGATGGACCAGATAATGCTTGGTGTTGCGGATCAAAACGTGGGAACGATGGTGGGACTATTTATTAGATGGAAATTGCTAGTTGTCACCGTAGCTGCCAAGATGGACCAGGTAATGCTTGTTAATTTAACGTTGGGACGATGGTGGGACTATTTATTAGATGGAAATAGCTAGTTGTCACCGTAGCTGCCAAGATGGACCAGGTAATGCTTGTTAATTTTGTTTTCTTCGAAAAGCTCAGGTCCCGACAGGATGCAGCTTCTCTGAATATGATGGAGTTTATATATAATACTACATAATACTTTACTTTACATGTTTTTAATTTTGATGATTGAATATTTTAAAGACTATGGCAGTCATCCCATCCAAAGGATGCCCCATTCCTGAATCATTAAGGTGATTCAGAGGAGCCCGATTGTAGGTGCAGGTGGACATGATCAATCATTAATTTTTTTTATTATTATTTTTAGTTAAAAATCAAAACTTATATAATTAATGAAAAAATAAAATATATAATTCCTAGATTTATTTCACTCAACCTTTGATATTGTCATCCGCAGAGAGAATAAATCCAGTAAAATAATAAATCTAATCAAATCTAAATCATGAACCCTCAGATGCATCCCACATAACATCCCTTTCCACATTGACTGGACAGTGTGCCCATGTTCTAGCCACTTGGCAAAGGGCATAGCCTTTTTAGCTAATTCTTCTACTGTATTTACTTCTCTGAAAGAATATAGGAACCACAAGTTTCTTTTACCCAAATCATATGATATAGATAACCATTGCTGCTTCCCATACCAAGGTATCTGTCTCATAAGCAGGCAATGCACAACTGCATGAGAGTCACACTCCATCTGAACATGAGAACACCCGAGTGTTTATTATTCAAGTAAACATGTAAAAGCTTAATATGATATATCCATTAAAATATTTGTTTTTTCTGTTCACAACTTCCTCTATATATGATGGGGAAATTTTTTTTTTTTTTTTCGGGAGATTAGAAAAATTCGACGACATGGGATGAGAGGTGGTTGGTATTGAAACTTCATAGTTCACTTGCATGGACTTGTATCATATCTAGGATTCTATCACCATCCATATTCAATGAGTCCCACACGACATTAACAGTAGTATATATACATGTGGTGATCTGAACTCATAATATCATGAGGTTTTAGAATGTGAATTTTTTTTTTATTACTTTTTGTCTTTTTTTGAGTAAAAACTTCTTGTCAGCTATGGTAAAAATAAGTTTTCATGATAAATACACATGTAAAATGATAGATATTACCTTAGACCAAAAAAAAAAAAAAAAAAAAAAATTTATATCAAGAGGGGAAAAAAGAATTATAAAAAAAAAAAATCTTATATATGATATGATCTATACTTAAAAATACAAGAGTGAAAACTCAATTCATTAATAGATCATATAAAAGAATGTAATATCAAATTTGGCACGTAAGATAACCCATGAGTGTATATATGGCCCGTCTAATGATCACTTAATGCTTTCCCAAAATGGTGAGCCTTCATACATTTTGACCAAGTCATCCAGTGATAAGAGTTGCCCTAATGCTCACTGACACGTTGGATGCCATTCTTCTATGGCCCTTTCTCTCTCTTACCCAGTCCAGTTTCTCTTTCTAAGTCCTTCCATTTTCTAAAACCGGGAACTTTCCGAGAAAAGAATGGATAGAAAATGGGTCCAGATTTGGATTCAGATTCGAATCCAATTCTGTTAGATTCTAGTACAATGGAGTATGGAGTCCGAAGACTTGAACCATGTATAAAATGAAAACGATAAAAAAAAATTAAAAATAAAAATGAGACGGAATAGGTTTTAAATGAAGCTAAACATGGACGGTATAACAAAAAAAAGGTCAAACATTCCGAGAATGGAAAAAAAAAACTAAAACGAATGGTAAGGGTTTTCAACGGATCAGATATAATATGATATGGTGAAAAAAAATGCAATATACTTTCATAAATTGAAAAATTATACCTAAATCAATGGGAACAAATGACATTTACTATGTGTCTAGCTATAAAACAATTAGAATTATCATCTACAGTCATGTAGTTAATTAATGTTTTATGTTTGTCCAAGACTACAAGCATGAGAGAGAGAGAGAACACTCTATGGTGGCTTATAGTATAAATTTCTTATGACCTACAGTCCACAACCCACCTTAAGAAGCAATAAAGTAATGAGTTTAGAAACAATTATGAGGAAGTGACAGTCTTCGGTTACATGTAGAAGGCAATAAAAATATTAAACGATATGAGATTAATCGACTCATTATTCATTAAAGATACATGTTGAAATACGGATATGATACATTATGTTTATTAAATGCATTTTAAATGGCAAAGTTGGGAATATGAAGTATTTCAAAATATTTTTTAGGGTAAAAGACAGTTACCTCCCCTGTAACTTAGCATATTGACAGTTGACCCCCAAACGTTTCAAAAAATACAGTTACCTCCCCTAAATAATTATTAAAATCCAAATAGGTCTAATTTTTAACGGCGTTAAAGTTATTTTTTTATGGACAACTCTACCCTCAACCTTTTATCCATATTTTAAATCTTATTACTGTTAAAAGACGAATATAACCCTCTTATATCCAACTAAAATAAATCCAAATCTCATCTTCTTCTCATTTTACCTCACTCACCACGTTTCCTTAAGTAGTATTTGAAGCACTGGTTTGATCGAAAAGGACGAAGCTCAGAGGGAGAAGTCTTCGATTAAGCACTCGTTTTCCTCTCATTTTCCTTCTCTTCCATCGCTGACCTACTTCAGTCTTGAGGAATAGAAAGGTAAATTATTTTTAGGGTTTATTCAGTGGTTCCTCTTTATACGAACAATGTCGACATTAAACAATCCCAAAATTTGGGGATTTCGAAGATGAAGCATCCTACTACTTATTAAAAGCTACCTTAAACGATAATTAAAATACAATCCTTACAATATCAGTGCTTTATGCTTCGAACCAGTTTGTGCTTCAAGATTTGAAGAGGTTAAATCTCCCAACGATTTGCAGCAGTTTGTGCTTCAACATTTCGAAGGAACATGGAAACTTCAAGCCCCTTGCAGCGACAGGATGAAACTGCTTCAACATCTCAGCAAGAAAAATTTTGATGACTCCTTCAGCGGAAACATTTCAGCCATTTCGAATCATGAGCCACTTCAATGTTCATGGATTTGCAGCGGTGGAGAATGTGTTAGACGACGACGATTCTACGGCGATTCTAGGGTTTCGAAAATGGAATGACAGTGAGCGGTGAGCAAGCAAGGAATCGGGGGATCGTTCCTCTGCCAAATAGTAACCTTCCTAAGTAAAGGTAAAATGGGTAGTTCGGAACTCTAAAAGGGTAATTTGGGATTTAAAAAACTATTCAACTCCAACCATTACTATATAATGGAATATTCCTAACAGGTGGACTTATTTGGATTTTAATAATTAATTAAGGGAGGTAACTGTATTTTTTGAAATGTTTGAGGGTCAACTGTCAATATGCTAAGTTACAGGGGAGGTAATTGTCTTTTACCCCCAAATAATACTCATACTAAACAATAGAATCGATACAACCGTATAGTATATGTTAAAACGAGTTCTAATTAAGAGAGCTCTGGACCAGCTGTTTCTGCCCAACGTGTTGCTCATTTCTACGTAGTTTCCTAAGGGCCCTACATATTTTGGATTCGATGGCAAGAGTCAAAAATCGAACTTTCCGAGAAAAGCGTAGATAAAAATCGGGTCCAATCATAAAATAGTGTTGAGAAATGTCTTTCTTACAATTGTGTAGACGAAGGCTGTTTCTTTCTTACTTCCGGTGAAGCTTCTCTCTCTTAATTTTTTCATTTCTATATGGTTTTCTATTGAAGACGATCAATTAAAACTTCCAAGTTCTTTCTTATCAATGAACTAAGTCGTATCTCACAGCTTGACCACCGGATCCACATCCTCTCTCGTTTGAGCTTGGGCTGGAGACTTGGTGGCTTGGATGGATGACTGCCATCTGGTTTTCGGGTGGATCCGAGCCCTCCATCCTAGCCGACACCCTTGTTGGTTCAGTTTGTCCGCTCGGGTGTCGGCTCGGATCCACCCGAGAGCCAGGTGGTAGCCATTCATCTGGCCCGTCAAGTCTCCCACCCAAATTCAGGCGAGAAAGGATTTCTATACCATTAAGTATTCCATGATTGTATGACAACCGGAGAAACTATTTGGACAGAATGATTCCCTTTTATATAGGGAGAAACTATTCGGACCCCTTTTATCCCTTTTATCCTTTCAGGTGGTAAGTGATCTCTCTCTTTCTCTCTCTCTCTCTTTCTTTTATTTGAGTTTTACCAACTGAAAATCTCTCCGGTCATGTGTTTTAGGTTCTTGATAATTCAGGAAGTGAGGGATGTTTCGGTGGCCGGCCCCTGAGGCAACTTTTCTTCTGGCCTAACTCAAGTAGCCTTTTCCATAGTACCTCCTCTTTGAAACACTTGCATGTGAGTGAGTCAATGAAAACACCATTTAATACGATATTGAATCTCATCTCTCAAAACCAACTTATTAGAAGAAGAAGAAGAATTTTATGATCGATCTTCAGACTGATGAATATATAGTAATTAGTGTCTCTGGATTAAAGTATGACCACGTGGCAAGCATCCCATGGCCAATTGTCGTCTCCAATTGGCAATTGGAGACGATGTGGACGCTCATATGAGTCAAGTTATGATTCACAATTCTAAAAAGTAAAATTTTAGTCTCAGGGATAATAATATATAATTCTTGCTCCTGGAAAGAGTCTTGACTTTCTACAACCCAAAAAGTAAAATTTTAGTCTCAGGAATAATAATATATAATTCTTGCTCTAGGAAAGAGTCTTGACTTTCTACAACCTCATTTCACATTACTTCAATTTGCTTTTGATGATGTGGGTTGATTTTTTTTTTGGTTTACTTAGATGGACATATTACACCATCTATTGCTTTCGGCTGCTTTTTTTTTTTTTTTTTTTTCACAAATCCTATATTACGATGTGCAATCTTCATGCATGCGCCTGTGAGACAATCAATCAATTGAAGAGACAGTTGTCTTCATTACCCGTTACTTGGAATTATAAAAGATTATTTAATCAGTTCTCGTTTTATTCAAATGTATCCTCTAACAAGTGTCGCTCCACATAAATTGTAGGATCCATCTCAATCAGCCATCCTATAATCAAGGATTTTCGTATCCTAACTAGATAATCTTGTATATGTTTTATCAATTACTTGTAACACTTTAGTTAGTACCCAATCTCTATATATTTAAATATACAACCGTTTCGTACTTGTGAGAGTGAGACCTGATAATTCAAATTGCTTTCATGGTATCAAAGTCTCGCTAATTATTAGCAATCAGTATTTTTTTTTTCTCCCTCTTATCATCTAATGGCGACATCTTCTTCCATGTCCACTCTTGCAATTTCGTTTGCCTTTGGAGTAAATGTCTCCCTTGTTCTGAATATCAAACTTGATTACAACAATTATCTATTTTGGTGTGCCCAGATCGTCCTCCTTTTTCAGCTTCATGGTTACAAGGGTTTTATTGATGAGACTCACCCATGTCCATCAGCTGTGCCATCCATTGGCTCATCAACGGTGGAGAACACAACTTCTTCTGGAGTCACCCTCACTGTTGACAAAGCCAATCTTGACTCACAGCAACAAGACCAAGTGATCCTATGTTGCATCCTATAACCACTCACCAAACAGGTATTCTCCCTAAGGCAGGAAAAAAACTAAAAATCACAAGAGATTCTTGTACCCGCAATAATGCTTGCAGGAAAAATAAAGTTAATAAATTCTTTTAAAGCTATGCCATTTTTATTTGTATTGGTACCTATAAAAATTTCAAGCAACTAACCAATGGTGATTATTCGGTTAAAGTGATCCATTGCAAAACAATTTAGCTCAAAGGTATTTGTGGATGGTGATTTATTTTGGTATGAAGTTGATAATATACATTTACTTATAACTTATAAGGGCCATTTTGTCAACATACATTTTTAAGAGTCATGATAGAATAGACCAAGGTCTACACCAAGGGATTCCAACTATTGATTGCTTTGCAAATTTTTTTTAGACACATCTTCACTAATAGATGAATGAATATTTTTTTTACCTTAAAAAAAAATGAATGAGTGCTTATTTTCTATGATATGGTCGGTTGGATGGAATCGAAAATTTGGGATTCAATAGACCCTAAAATGTTCTATTCAAATGTCAAGTTTCAATTCAAAAAAGAGTTAATCAAGTAGCACAAAAATGCACACGGAGATATAAAAGAGGATAAATAACTAAATTCGGGAGTTGAATTATACACATGGTCAATACAAATCATTCCTTACAATCCAATGGTCAAAATAGTGGTGGACACAGCCTCCCATGTGGCACAATTAACTCATTTACAATAAAATATGGGAATGGAATTTAGAATTGTGGTGTAAGCCAATCGAGGCTTCTCAAAAGAACGGATCGAGAGAGTAATCTCACACAAACTCAAGAGCAATCACAAGTTGGGCAAAAATTGACAGATTTGCATGACTTTAGAGAAATAGTTGTAACTTCCTTGATACAAATCGGATTGATCTAATTCTTGTGGCAAACAAAAGATACGTCAAGGGGATACATGTTTCGTAAATGTTTTCTCAGATTTTGAGCAAAAGTTGTCCAAAAATGCACTAAAAGATACGTGAATTGCAAGAACAGATTTCAGAAAAAATTTTAGGATGCAAGAATAAGAAAATAATCTTTGATGGAGTAAAGGTATGGTAACTTCTCTTCTAGGATGAAAATCGATTCCAAAAGTGGCCTACAACTCTTTTAGGATGTAGGTGAAGAATAAAATTCCAACTCTTCTAGGATAAAATGAAACTTCTTCAATGTTTCAATGGAAAACTCTTTTAAGTTCAAGGTATTACGCTTAGGCAAATTTCATTCATATAAATCATTTGAATTTTTTTACCTTAGAAGTTAACTTGAGTGACTTTTTATAAGCATTATAGAGCAATTAAAAAGACAGCCATACCCTTACAATCTAAGAACTGAAAATACTAACTTGAAGCTTAAGATAGAAAGCTCTAGTTAAATAAATAAGGAACTCTTCCGATGTAAGGGGTTGTTCCAATTTTGTCTTGATGCAAGATCCAAGGTCTTGATGTAAGTTCCAAAGTCTTGATGCGAGCTCAAATGTCTTGATGCAAGCTCCAATTTAGAATTCTCTAGACTCTTTAAATATAATCTGTCATCTCATCATCTACTATGGACTTGAAAGATCACAAAAAAAGGACTGGCCAAGTTCTTTGTTGTTATTTTGTGCTTTGGTTAACAATATTGTTGGTGCTTCATCATGCTTTGGTCTAGCGCCAAATGGGCTTTGTCAGCTTGGGTCTTGATGTGTGCCGAATGGGCTTTGTCCACAATGTTTTAATTGTTGAACTTGGATACAATTGGATTGCATCAGATTAAAAATTATATAAAAAGTTTCAATTCGACTCCGTTTGTTTCAAAGTAAAATTTTATAATAAAAATTAATAAAATCTTTTAAAGCTGTGCCATTTTTTTTTTCTTAGTATCTATAAAAATTTCAAGCAGTTAACCAATGGTTATAATTCAACTAAAGCAAACCCTTGCCAAAGACTAATTCAGTCAATGGTATCTATGGACGGTGATTTACTTTCGTATGAAGTAGATTATATATATTTATTTATAACTTATAAGGGGCATTTTGTCAATATATAATTTTAAGAGTCATGATAAAATAGACTTAGGTCCATTCCAAGGGATTCCAGCTATTGACAACTTTTTAGAATTTTTTTGGACACATCTTCTCTAATAGGTGAATGAATACTTTTTTACTGCCAAAAAAGAGAGAAAGAAAGTGAATGAAGACTTCTTGTCTATGATATAGTTGGTTGGAAGGAATTGAAACTTTCGTATACAGGCAGACCCTAAAATTTTCTATTCTAATGTCAAGTTTCAATTCAAAAAGAGTTAATAACTACAACATTTTTTACTTTTTATGACGGTTTTTTTTCGTTGTAAAAGGTTTTTCCCGTCACAAATAACATTTTGCACGGTTAAAACCCGTCATATATAATGGCATTACCGTCGTATATGTAGCCGTCGTAAATGTTAACGACGGGAATTGCGTGGCTTCTGGAAAAGCATATTAACGACGGTAGTTTAAAACCGTCGTAAAGGATAAGATATATAAGACGGAATTTAATTTCCGTCGTATATAAGTATGTATGACGGATAAATTCCGTCGTAATAAAAAGTATTTACTTCCGTAAATTACATTGTTATTTTAATTTTAACGACGGTTTATTATAACCGTCGTTAAAAAGGTTGTTTTTTATTTTAATATTAAAGAAACATAAAATTGATTTGGAAGTTTTTTCACTTATAATTCACATTTACATACATTCCCTGTACCATGTTCCACACCAAAAAGAACATATGAACTTTAACAATCATGATCAATACATTGCCATTAATTAATAGTTCTTAAAATTTGAATAATTATTTTTACATGATCTATTTAACAGTAGAAACCCGAAGCACGCTACAAGCTCCCTTGTATGAATGGTGGGCCTGTGTAAGTGGCAGCATCTGGATCCTGCATTTCTGTCCCGTTTATCAATGGATAAAACAAAATCTGCAGCAACCGTAGATGGAAGAGGTTATAAATTAATTTCAACAAGCCATAAAAGGGGTTTAGATGATGCTATTGCACGCCTGAAAGTTGAAGTATCTAAATTACCTGTCTTGTTTGACATCGTATTACTTCTCCAGCCCCTGTTTCTCCCGGATTGCCTAACGCACACCCACCAGTATTCAGTTTATACCATAGACCCCTTGGTGCATACCACTGAACCTGACTAGTTTTTCTGTTTTTTGCTAAGCTTCGTGAGCAACACAAGTTGTCTCACCACCTCCATATCCGCCTAGTAATGAATCCTTGCAGGTTTTCCTCACTGATAGGTTTTGGCATGCTCTTTTGAAAGTCACCATGGTGCTGGTAAATTTTGGTTTCAAATTTTCATTGCAGCATGCATTTGGGTTTGTCATATCAGCAACAAACCTGTATAGCAGGCATCCACAACTACCGGATCGCTGCCACTCCCCTCTTTCTTCTCTTTCTTGTCCTTGGGTGCATTGCTTTGTCCTTCATGTCACCTGCCCATACCGATATATCTCCATGATGTCTCAATGACTCAGTTTGTCCCACACCGACACCATTGTAAAATTTCCTGTGATTGAATCAGTCCATACTATTGCACTATTGCACCATGACTCAGTTTGATAACTGAATTTCCACTGCATCCGCCCACACCTTTATTAACGCATCTGACCTCACCGGCAGTAAACACTGGCAACCATACTTGATTAAAGTTGATAACTTGGTGTTCTTCCTGTCAAAAATAGACACATCCAACTCAAGAGTTTCTCTCAATGTGTATTCAAATGTCAAGTTACAGCATTACTTTCACTCATCACTACATTACATTCAATACTACATTACACGTCCATCTAGTATAGGAACAAAAAAAATATTTTATAAAAAGTGAATTTGGGTAAAAAAATCAGATTGCAAATGCATTTCTAATTGAAGAGAACTACAAAACCACTTATCATTTTGTGAAGATATTCTCATGCACTGTATTATACCTTTTAGTTTCTTCAAGTAATTTATTGAGTTCTTTTGACATCTCTTCCTGCAAGTCATATTAAAAGAAGATTTCAAAACAATAAACATAAATTGAAGTATAGAACAACAAATGATTTCCACCATTAATCTAGCAAAGGTAAGAGTGAAAGATCATTTGCAGATATATTATGTATGACCATACCATCTTTTCTTTTGAATTCATGTCCACATGAGTTCCATCCTTCCTGGTGTGTGCATGTAGAAAAGGGTTCAAAGAAACATGGTGAAGACTCTCAATGCAGTAAGAAAGGCAAAGAAGTCGTCCCAAGTACTTCAAATGATGTAGATAATACACTACTGCTTATGCATTATTTTCAGAAAAGCAAAGGATTTTGGTGGTGGAGTGTTCTCACTTGCAGCAACTGTGATGAACGATCTCATTCACAAAGATCCTACTTGTTTTTGGGTGACAGCATCATTACTGCAACCAAACGTCTTGTGGTGACGTGGTCCTTTGGTTTTTGTCCCTTCCACTAGATAATTACTGTTCAAAAGAAAAAAATTAGATTGCAAATGCATTTCTAATTGAAGAGAACTACAAAACCACTTATGATAGAGCCAAAGAAAAATTAAGGTAGCAAAAATTTACTA
The DNA here is from genome assembly GCA_028583415.1 of Protea cynaroides. Classification (NCBI taxonomy): domain Eukaryota; kingdom Viridiplantae; phylum Streptophyta; class Magnoliopsida; order Proteales; family Proteaceae; genus Protea; species Protea cynaroides. The sequence continues at coordinate 53,866,787 of CM053267.1, read as the reverse complement.
AATAGGGATCAAATACTAGAATTAATCCTCAAAATCACAACAAAAACAAAAAAGTGTATAATATGATCCTAAAAGCATACTAGAAATGGATAAACCACTTATTGATAAAGGATTGCCTCTAAACTGTTGGAATGCAAAATGCCATCTGTCGAATTAGTTCTAAGTTTGACAATGATACAGCAGAAAAAAGAAGTGGTTTCCAAACTGAAACAAGCATATAAGAAGAGCTTGTTGATGTTTGTATAGGTGGTGAAGGTGAATAAAACTATACAGGGTTGTTCCTCTTAACCCCCTTAATAGTCGGATCGATTCGTCTACATGGATGCTATAATGGGGGGCATTATTATTATTTTTTTTTGGTAGCTTGTCTGCAAGGCGATCCATGGAGTTTGATGCAGAGGGGAAGAGTGGTTCAGGACGTGTTCCTGATTTTGGTGCAATCTTCATTTCTAACTGTTCGACGAAGAAAGAATGTCTTAGAAAAAAAGTATTTGGGCTTCCATCTAATCAAGCTAGCTTTGTAAAGCACGTGAGTGATGGAACATTCTTGTTTCTTTTTGAGTATGAAAAAAGAGAATTGTATGGAGTATTTCAGGCATCTTGTGATGGGGCAATGAATATTGTGCCGGATGCATTTAAGTCAGTAGGCAAACATTTCCCAGCACAGGTAATGTTCCTAAACTTCTTGTCATCTGTGTTTCTTCTCCACCTCAAATCCTTTCCTTTCCTTTCAGCAATTTTTAGACTGTGTAACTTATGTTTTTGTTATTTTCTATCTTCCGAAAGTTGATGTCTGTTGATCTTTTTTATTCAGATTTGTTTCAGAACTATCTGGATCTGTGATCCACTTCCGGAGTATGATTTTCGTGATGCTATTAAGGATAACTACTACAGTAAATACAAATTCAACTTTGGTCTATCTGAAGATCAGGTATTCTCTTTCCTTTACATGTCATCAGTTCAGCTGTCGATGGAATGGCAAGTAGCAGCTAATCGTGTTTTTTTTTTTTTTTTTTCTTCTTTTTGTTTTTCCTTTTCTCCTTTCCTGTACTTGTAGGTTGACCGGCTTCTATGGTTGTTTAAGCCAAGAATTCTGAAAGACTTGCGAACTCCAATTCTAGTGACAAGAACTAAAATCAGTAAACATTTTAAGATATCCAATTGGGATTCCAGATTTTTGAAAACCTATAGAGAAGAAAATAATCTTAACATGGACTGGCATTGAGCCATATGATGTGGCTAGGAAACATGGTAATTGTCCATGTAAATAGAAGACATGCTTGACAGATGTATTAAACTATTAAAAAGGAAAAGACAAGAATGATCCTACCAAGCAAGCATGCCTAGTTTTAAATGGGTTATTTCCAGCTGTAGTTCGGCAGTTGCTACCAGACTGCCAGAGGGTTTGGATGAACCAACCATCCAAATCATACTGTGATCTTGTCTACAGATAATTGTCTTCTCTTCTACTCAGGGACAAGGATTAATCACATATAGAATAGAATGCCTGCCATTGAGCAAGCATGTCCAGTTGTGCATGTTAGCTTGTCAAAAGATAGCAATACCCGACCATAAGCTAATGTCTCAGCAGCAGGTGCTGCAGTGATGTTATCACTATCGACCCCACTCCCCCCACCCAAAAAAAAATGAATATCTAAACAACCAGCAACATCCAGTCCTCACCCATGAATTTCTTCCACGTTATGGAATTTCAAGGTTCTTGAGGTACGATGTGCTTTACTAGATGCATCTAAGAATACAAGCATGTAGGACCCAATGATGCTGTGAAAGAAAAGATAGTAAGACCTGTTGATAAAATTAGATTTTGAAGCAAGGGCGATGAGGTCCATGTTTCTGGGAGAGAATTCCATTATTTCTCTAATGGCCGCTTCTTACCACATTAAGTAGTTTTCAAATTTATCAATTTTAGGAAATTATTTTGAAGTTAATTCAATTAGACATCAAAGATCACATGATTCTGACTTGAATAGATAAATATAGGAACAAACAAGTGTTTTGATTCATTAAAATTAAATAAGGCATTTCCCTGGTCTAAAGCATTAAGCATGGGTCTGCAGCATGGAATCTAAGCCTCAGAATGATCAAATACTTTTCAAATAAACAAGACAACTATAGAATCAGTAAAGGCAATGAATTAAAAAAATTAGCAAAAACATGCAAGGAAAATAAAACTAGCACATTACAAAAGGATATCACCAATATTTAAATTTTTATAGGAGGAATTAATGATACTTAAAAAACTAAATGCTAAAGGTACTCAAAGAATTAGGTTATCAGAAGTTAAAGATGACACTGGAAAATATAAAGACACAGGACAAGTATAAATGGGGCTTTCTTGTTTCTCTTTATTGGCTAAACACTGAAGCTGGAACTCGAACTAGAAAACCAGGAAACTAAACTGAAGCTAATTAGTGCAGACGTCTATTCAGCAGAACATCAATCATTAGAGAGACTTAGAGTAAACAAAATTAAGGGGAGAAAACTTGCAGCCTCAAGATAAGGAAAGGTTTTCAGAAAACAAATACAACAATTGGAACCAAACAGTCAAACACCAAATTCGAATAAAAAATAGAAAATCAAAAGTCAAAATCGAACCAACCAGACCTTACTTTTCAGTTCGTTAAAGAAGACAAAGGAAGTTACCCTTCTAGCGCTCCTCGTCCTCACTGTCGTACTCACCGTCGTCCTCGTCATCATTCTCGTCGTCAAACTCAAGAATCTCCGTCCAATACGTCGGAATCACCAACACTCAGAGGAACCCCATTGCTCCGGCGACCATTGCTTCTCTTTCTCTTAGCATTAGAATGCTCAACCCATCGTCGATGCCCCTTTTTTTATTCTTCTTCATTCTTATTTTTTAGGGTTTCGTAGGGGATGATCGACGGAGATACTGCAGCGGCGGATGACGGGGACAATGGTAGTCTCTAGCTAGCTTCTTTCAAACGATCAGCTTCAATTCGATTTAGGGTTTGCGGGAGGGAACAAGCACAGAGATGAAATCGTGGGCAGTTATGAGTACTCTGTTCGCGGGAAGAGAAGGAGGAAATAGAAATTGGGAAAATACGGATTTTATTATAAACTAAAAATATATTAGATTTTATACGAGAATACACAGCCATACGACGGGTTTCTGATACCCCGTTGAAAATACTAGATGTACACGACGGAATACAAATTCCGTCGTATAAAACCTATTAAAACCTACGGTATTCAACTACCGTCATATTAGATAAATTGTATACGACGCTCTGTTTTACCCGTCGTTAATGACTCTCTTTTGCGACGGTACAAATTTACCGCCGTAAAATTACGTCACAAAAAACCCATTTTGTTGTAGTTTAATCAAGCAGTAAAGAGATGCACAAAAGATACAAAAGAAAATAAATAACTGAATTTGGGAGTAGAATTAAATATATGGTCAATTCAAAGCATTCCTTACAATCCAATGGTTAAAATGGCTGTTGACTCAGCCTCCCCATGTGGCACAATTAAGTCGTTTATAGTAAAATGTGGGAATGAAATTTAGGATTGTGTTGTAAGCCATCCAAGGCTTCCCAAAAGAACGGATTGGGAGAGTGAGTTTACACAAACTCAAGAGCAATCACAAGTTGGGAAAAAATTGATAGATTTACACGACTTCAGAGAAATGGCTATAACTTCATTGATATATATATCAGATTAATCTAATACCAGTGGCAAATAAAAGATACGTCACAGGAATATGAGTTTCATTGTCTAAAAATGTGCAAAAAGAGACATGAAGTGCAATAGCAGATTTTCGGAAAAATTTCAGGATGCAAGAATAAGAAAATAATTTTTGATGGAATGAAGGTAAGGTAATTTCTTTTCAAGGATGTAAATTAACTCCAAAGGCGGCCTATAACTCTTCTACGATGTAGGTAAACAATAAAATTCCAACTCTCCTATAATGAAATGTAATTCTTCAAGATTTCATAGTGAACTCTTTTAGGTTCAATGTAATGCACTTAGAAAAATTTCATTCATTAAAATCACTTCAATTTTCTGCCTTACAAGTTAATTTGAGTGGCCTTTTATAGGTATTATAGAGCAATTAAACAGATAATCATTTGTAATTCAAAATTTAAATATACAAACTTGAAGCTTAAGATAAAAAATGCTAGTTAAATAAATATGGAAATCTTCTAATGCAAGGGGTTGTTCCAATTTGCCTTGATGCAAGATCTAAGGTCTTGAGGTAAGTATAAGAATTTATTTTGCCTCTTCAGGATTTTCAATCAATCCATTACAAGAACATATCCTGATACAATTTCAGTTAACCCTAATTATCTCTATACAGTCAGTCCATAGAAAACAATGAGAAATTATATAATCAATGTAAAACATATCTAATCGTAGAGATTGATTTTCGTCTGATTCCAAGCTTTGGCTTGAGTCTTTCACAGCCCTCAGGAGTCCTTTCAATCTCTCCAATATGGGAGTGGAAATGAATTGAAAACATAGATAAATACATCAATATAGGAGTCTAAACACAGTATCACACAACAAAAAACGCATACACACCATTTACCTGCACTCGCAATATCAAACACATATGCAAATAAAATTTCTTTACAAAAGTTAAACCAACTACACATCATCCTTTGGGACAAATATGTAGTGGTTTCTTCGGTGTATGTGCAGTGGTTACAAAGGAATAATGACTTTCAAAAATCCTGCTACATTTGGGTTAATAATGATCCTAAAGCCAAAATCTTTTAATTCATGTGAAGGAACGTACCTTTAAATAATTTGACATTGTCAGCCTTGAGTTAATACTGTCATTTTTAGTTGCTTTTTATATTTGGGAGAATAATGTATCTAATAATTTATCTTTTTACTATATCCATAAATGCATAAATTTGGGGTTTGAGAATATCATGTTGTAACTTAGTGTGCTATTTTGGTGGGTTCTATCCAATCCTCATATGACACTTACAAATCTTAATTTGAATAAAACTTGACAATATTATATTTGGGTATACATTGTCTTTCCATAAGCAATTATAAATACATAAAACTTGAATTTGAAGACATCATGATGAAACTAAGTGTGCTACTTTGGCGGGTTCCACCTAATTCCATCATGATATCATCAAACCCTATTTTGCAGAACTTTGTGGGTTAAAAATAAAAAATTTTTATACACATTTAACCTTTTCCACGTATCTGGTACAAAACCATCTAACTAACACAGAAAAACTGCAAAAAGAATTCCCTTGGGCTACTTTTGGTAAAAAAAAATGCAATTCCCAAGACACCGAAGTATGTCAAATAACATACTAATTTGTAGAGCACGAAAAAACGGATGCAACGCAAAAAATCGGAGCTCAATCAGAGCTCTTACGTGCCATTTAAAGTAGGTGTGTGAACCTACTCTCGTAGAATCGATTTTGACCGGTTCATTTTGGTCTAGTTTGGTATTGCCTGGTCTGGGCTGGTTCCGTTTGGATTGAACCAATAGGTTTTTGGTTGTTTTGCCTTAGACGAACCGACTTGAATTTGATTCATATTTAAACCGCCGATCTGGGTCAAAGGTTTAATATCGATCCAACCGGGTTCAACCAAACAGATTATTGGGTCAGAAACTCAGGTAATCGGATTAAAAATTCGGGTATCCGAGTCAAGAATTTGGTCTAACAAATTGGGTTACTGGTTCAAAGTGCCGGATCGATGTGTCGGGTTGCTAGGTCACAAACCCGGTTACTTATTTGGACTCTAGTTTATGGATCTCGGGCTGGTTCATTTGACCCATGGATCCAGGTCAACACCTTCGGGTTGGGCCAATCCACACGATGCCCAAACACTGGGTTGACCAATTCGGATTAGGTTTTTGAGTCGTCTCCGGGTTAACCAAGCGACAAATCGGTGCTGTCCTAATTTTTCCTTTTTTTTTTTTTGTTGAAAATAACTGTTGGTGCATGGTTCTAACACGCTTTTTCCAGGGGCGCGTGGTGGCGGTTCTGGCCGCTGCCAGCGATGAAATTTATATCTTCCGACTCTTTTTTCCTAGATCTTCACATTGGCATAATTTATTTTAAGTTTTACTGGTTCAAAAAATTTTGAAGGGTACGAACCCTTGGCAGGTTTGTACAAAGAATTTTGGAGGAAAAACTCGACATTTTTAATTTCATCAATCATACTGTTAGGGGAAAATATGACCGATTCGATCTTAGCTGGTTAAAAGGGATATCACAAAGGAGCTGTTAAAAGCGTATACGTGGCATCAATCTGAAGGTAGGATGATTTTATCTGAAAAATGAAATATCCCACCTAATGATATTTGAAAGAGATATCATTCAACTCCCCTAGAACTCTAATGGCAAAGAGACAGAATGAATGGTGGGTATTAAATGTGCAACCATTAATGCTCATTAATGTCGATAAGAGCAATAAATGCGGAACATGTTGATCTGACACGCCCCAAAGCTATGTTTTAGATCAATATTAGTTAAAGAGATACGAGATCCACTCGGATATCAGGAAATGGTAGGCGCCTGTGGCAAGATAAGACAGTGACATGGACCTTCAAAGGGGTCGAAAAGGGTAGATCCCGATAGATATGTGCCACCCTTGGGGTCGTAGCTCTCTTACTCTATATTGTCCTATTGACGTGGGGATGGAGATGGCGGTAGGTGAGGAAGGGAAGCTTGCTTAACAAGCCTCTTCTTTGTTCTATAAATAGCAAGAAGGTATCGCTTACAAGCATCCGAATTCTCATTTACACAAGGTAGCCATACTTTGTCAAATTCTCCGTAGAATCGTTTGCTCGTCCATTTTGCAATATTGCTTTGTGTGTTCATCCATTTATCTCGTTACCATGATGAACTGAGGGGAAAATGCTCTAGGGAACTCTGTATCTCAATCCCTTCTCTCTAAGGAACTTGGGTATCTTATCCCTGAGTTTCATTCTGTTTATCCTAGACCAATACTGACTTAGGCATCGGAGTGGTCACGAGGTAAAACCCACCACCTCATTGCGTGCTCTTGATCTGTAGATATGTGGTAGCATCTTGTGCACAAGGTGAAATCCAGCGACAACACATACAGTCTCAAAAAATCGTTAACTACCAATCCTAGATCTGTATGAGAAGCTCTGATACCAATTGTAAGAATTTATTTTGTGTCTTTAGAGTTTTCAATCAACCTGTTACAAGAACATATTCTAATAGGATTTGAATTAACCCTAATGGTCTTCATACAATCCCTAGAAAACAATGGAAAATTTTATAATCAATGTAAAAAAAAAAAAAAAAAACTGATTGTAGAGATTGATTTTCGTTGATTCCACACTTTGGTTTGAGTCTTCCACAGCCCTCAAGAGATCCTCTTTCAATATCTTTACGTATGAGAGTAGAAAGAGGAATTAATAACTTGGACTGTAAGGACTCTAACTCTAGTATTTATAATACTATCCCAACCCTGGACCCCCCCACCACCACAATGGATCAAGTTGGTTTATTTCAAACCCGTGATGAACCAGATCAAGATTTGTTAAACTCCATAATGCGAACTCCCACTAGTCAATGAGCCTAGTAATTAATCAAGCTCATAATAATATTTCATATAGTACGTTCTAAAGTCATGATGCAAGCTCCAATGTCTTGATGTAAGCTCCAACGTAGAAGAGTCTATACTCATTGAATAGAAATAAATAGTCACCTCATTCCCCAGTATGGACTTGAAAGATCACAAAAAAAAGGATTGATTTTAAGAGTTCTAGGACTAGGTTCTTTGGTGTTGTTTTGTGCCTTGGTTAACAATATTGTTGGTGCATAGTCATGCCTTGGTGCAGCGCAAAGTGGGCTTTGTCGACTTGGGCCTCGATGTTAGTAGAACTCCATAATATCTTAATTATTGAACTTGGATGCAATTGGACTACATCAGTTTAATAATTACGTAAAACATTTCACTTCGGCTCCGTTTGTTTTGATGTAAAATCTTATAGTAAAAATTAATAAAATCTTTTAAAGTTGTGCCCTTTTTAATTTGTCCTTGTACCTATACAAATTTCAAGCAGCTAACCAATGGTGATAATTCAACTAAAGCAAACCATTGTTAAAGACTAATTCAGTCAATGATATCTATGAACGGTGATTTACTTTCGCACAAAGTAGATTATATATATTTACTCTTAACTTATAATGGCTATTTTGTCAACATATATTTGTAAGAGTAATGATAGAATAGATGTAGGTCCATTCAAAGGGCGGGATTCCAACTATTGACCACTTTGTAAATTTTTTTAGACACATATTCTCTAATAGGTGAATGACTACTTCTTCACAGCCCAAAAAAAAAAAAAGTGAATGAGTACTTATTTTCTATGATATAGTTAGTCAGATGGAATTGAAAATTTTGTATAGAGATAGACCCTAAAATGTTCTATTCTATGTCAAGTTTCAATAAAAAAGAGTTAATCAAGTAGCAAAGAGATACACACAAAGATAAACAACAGAACAAATAATGAATTTGAGAGTAAAATTAAATACATGGTCAATTCAAAGTATGTCTTACATTCCAAAGGTCATAATGGTGGTTGACGTAGCCACCAATATGGCACAATTAAGTTGTTTACAATAAAATATGATAATAGAATTTAGGATTATTGTGTAAACCAATTGTGGCTTCCCAAAAGAACGGATCAGGGAGTGAGCTTATACAAACTCAAAAACAATCACAAGTTTGGCAGAAATTGATAGATTTGCACGACTTCAGAGAAATGACTATACTTTCCTTGATACAAATAGGATTGCTCTAATTCTAGTGGCAAATAAGAGATATGTCATGGGGATATAGGTTTCGTAAATGTATTCTCAGATTCTGAGTAAAAGTTGTCAAAAAATATGCTAAAAGAGATGTGAAGTGCAAGAACAGATTTTTGAAAAATTTTCAAGATGCAAGAACAAGAAAATAATATTTTTGATGGAGTCAAGCTATGATGACTTCTTTTCTAAGATGTATATCAATTCCAAAGGTAGGCTACAACTCTTCTATGATGCAAGTGAAGAATAACTTTACAACTCTTGTAGGATGGAACGAAACTTCTTCAAACTTTCAAAGGAGAACTCTTCTAGGGTTAAAATATTGCAGTTAGGCAAATTTCATTAATAAAAATCACTCAATTTTTTTCCTTATAAGTTAATTTGAGTGACCTTTTATAGGCATTATAGAGTAATTAAAAAGACAATCATATCCTTACAATCCTAGATTTGAAGATACAAACTTGAAGCTAAGATAGAAAACTCTAGTTAATTAAATATGCAACTCCTCCAATGCAAGGGGTTGTCCCAATTTACCTTGTTGCATGATCCAAGATCTTGATGTAAGTTCCAAAGTCTTGATGCGAGCTTCAATATCTTGATGCAAGCTTCAATATAGAAGATTCTAGACTCATTGAATAGAAACAGTCATCTCATTCTCCAATATGGACTTGAAAGATCACTAAAAGGGGACTAGTTTCCAGGTTCTTTGATGTTGTTTTGTGCCTTAGTTAACAATATTGCTGGTGTGTGGTCGTGCCTTGGTCCAACACCAAATGGGTTTTGTTGGCTTGGACCTTGATGTTGGTAGAACTTGAATGTCTTAGTTGTTGAATTGGATGCAACATCGGATTAATAATTACGTAAAAAATTTCACTTCGGCTCCTCCGTTTGTTTAGACGAAAATTTTATAGTAAAAATTAATAAAATCTTTTAAAATTGTGCCTTTTTTCATTTGTCCTTGTACCTCTAAAAATTTCAAGCAATTAGCCAATAGTGATAATCTAACTAAATCAAACCATTGCCAAACAATAATTCAGTCAATGGTATCTATGGATGGTGATTTACTTTAGCACAAAGTAGATTATATATATTTACTCTTAACTTATAAGGGTCATTTTGTCAACATATATTTTTAAGAGTCATGATATAATAGACGTAGGTCCACTCAAAATGATTCCAACTATTGACCACTTTGTAGAATTTTTTTTAGACACACCTTCTCTAATAGGTGAATGACTACTTTTTTGCAGCCCATAAAAAAAAGTAAATGAGTACTTATTTTCTATGATATAGTTTGTCGGATGGAGTTGAATATTTTGTATACAGGCAGACCCTAAAATATTCTATTCTAATGTCAAGTTCCAATAAAAAAGAGTTAATGTATTAGCAAAGTTATGGACAAAAAGATATAGATGAAAATAAATAAAATTTGGGAGTAGAATTCAACACATAACCAATTCAAAGCATTCCTTACAATCCAACGGTCATAATGGCGGTTACTCTGCCTCCCATGTGGCACAATTAAGTCGTTTACAATAAAATGTGGGAACGAAATTTAGGATTGATAATGTGAAAATTTTCACATTGGCTCTGTTTGTTTTGACGTAAATTTTTCTGTAAAATTTACTGAACTCTTTTCTAATTGTACCAGTTTTTATTTGTCTTAATATCTATTAAAATTTCAAGCAGTTAACTAATGGTGATCATCTAATTAAAGTAATATTGCCACAAACTAATTTAGGTCAATGGAATCTATGACAGTGATTTACTTTCGCATGAAGTACATAATAGTTATTTACTAATAATGTATAAGAGACATTTTGTCAACATACATTTTTAAGAGTCATGATAGAATGGACCTAGGTCCACACCAAGGGAATCTAACCATTGACCACTTTGAGTATATAAAGGCTTAGGGAATTGAAACACATCAACATAGAAACACTTATAATATTAATTTCCTAAGAGTATTCACCCATATAAATGGTATAATAATTAGGTCACCTTCATAATAGATGCGACCACCAATCCCAAAATTAACAAGATCCAAACAAGTGCAATACCAATAACAAGCTTCATGGTAAGAATCTTGCAAGTGAAACTTCTATGCCAAACAAATAGTATCAATAGCCCTAAACCAAATAAGAAACACAATGTGATTGATATCACGCAGGATTTTAAGAGAAACATTTTTTTCCTATGATCAATTTGGTTTCCCAAAACCACTTGCAGGACTTTAAGAGAAATATTTCTTTCCTATGATCAATTTGGTTTCCCAAAACCACTTGCCAAACAGTAAGAATTGCTGCTGTAGAGACCGCAATCACCAAACTTGCAACCTTCATCCCAGCTTTTTGAAGAAAATATAGATTTTCTTGTGTTTGGTGTCCCATTGCAGGGTGACGTGTAATAACCTATGTTCACATTAATGATTTAGTGTAAGTGAAATTCTTTCGTAAGTAAATCAAGAATTGACCATAGATAGAATATAAGAAAATTATTACGATTCTATATTAGCCTTACAGAGGTGTTACCATGGATACCACTGATATGAACTTTCAAAAAACTGATTCTTAAAAGTCAGATTGTAAGGTGAGGGTCCCAAGACCATATCAACCTACACCGAATCCCTTACAAGATCAATGTGGAATTAACCCCTCATAACTTTAATGTGGGATTGTGACAAAAATAAAATGTAACACGATATGAGCTTTCTTGCATTGGATCCAAGAGGATTGGTCTCGAGTTAGTCCTAACCTTCGTGGGTATGATCTAGAAGTACAATAAAGAGAGGAGACAGGGGGGAAGCCTAAAGAAACTTTGTCCACACTGATTATGTTATCAAATCTTTTCTAGCATTCTGGGTTCTCAGGTATCCAAATAGAGCTTGTAGTTGAACATTTGATTCATTGAATCGCGGAAGAAGTATCATAAGTTCAGTTGTTGAATAGTATTGTTGAGTTGATTCAAAAGCTTTTAGTAGAAGTCTAACTTACACGGGGGCAATTCGGGTTCTCACCTACCGTCTGAGATCAGAGGATCCAAGTTATAAAGTTTGTGATGCTACATGTGCCCCTCAATCAAATTCAACGTCAGAAACATCACAACATCTTGGTGATGTTTAAAACCACTACATACAATTCGTAAGTCTTTAGAAAGTGATTTGTCAATTTCTATAATTTTCTTTACAGACAATCAATTCAGTGCTGCTAATGGGCTGGTAGAATTTCTTGACCAGTCCAGCCCAGCCCAGCAAGGTTCAATTGCACCCCAGAAGGCCATCCTAAAGGGCAGTGGGCTTTATATTTGCCCCATGACTCTAAAGTTCAAATGGTGGTAATTTCAAGGTATGGGCCTTGCGAACTAACGGTGTCAATTGGGTACTAAAAACCGTATACAGAAATCAAACATTTAAAACCGTATCGAATCAGACTAAAGTAGAATCAGCATCGTAACAGTACCAAAAGCAGAAATTTTATTTAGTGCAGTTTTGTTTCAGTATTATGTGTTAGGGATAATTCTATCCTTTAAATTCAAATATTCAAACACTGGACTTACTCGAGATAAATTCAGATATTCAAACATTGGATGTTATATTTGAATTCAAATATTCAAATGTCCAGCAATGTTGTTCGTTTCTACCAGATTCCTAAAATTCAGTAAATGGAAATTGAGTCACATACAAAATCTCCAAAATGTGGAGGACGTTCAACAGCTGCAACCGTTACTTCACAATAGTCATTTCATGATAAAGCTAGGTACCACCATTTTGCCTTTTGTACCGAATCAAAACCTTACTGGATGGGTTTTGGAGAGGATAGGTTTCTGGGCTTGTTTTATTGGATGGGTTCAAGTTTGCATCAATTTTTTAATGATCTCTATTCTGATTAATGAAAGTCACGTAGGGTTTTTTCAAGGAGGTGGAGGAATTAGACAAGGTGATCCTATCTCCGCTTATTTATTCACTCTGACCATGGAAGTGTTCTCGTTATTGATGAATGAGGCTACCAGAAATAATTCCATCCTTCTTGTTGCAAACCGCTGGGAATTTCTCATTTAATTTTCGCGGATGACATTATGATAGTTGTGAAAGCAGACTCTCAATCTATTTCTATGAGTTTGGAGGTTCTGAACTTGTTCACTTCATTTCAGGTTTGCATCTTAATACCAATAATATATATATATATATATATATATATATATATATATATAGTTTTGGGGGGTGGATTTCCTCGGATCAAAAGCAAGCTTTGATTGCTCTATCTCAGTTTTCTGAAACAAAGCTTCCAGTTAAATATTTGGGTATGCTGTTGATCGTGGGTAGGCTATGTCATGCTGATATTGTCTCCATATTGTTGAGAAGGTGAGAAAGAGCATTGAAGAACGGATGGTTAGATTTTTATCCTTTGCTGGAAGATTACAATTGATTCTCTGCTTCTGTTAAAATAGTTAGAAGTGACAATTTTCTCTCCTCATCTATGCAACATCTCTTTAAATCTTTGGATATTATTCATCAACTTACGTGTGTCTACACTCTTCAACAAAATAGAGCGGTAGAAAGGAAACACCGGCATCTACTTCAGGTGGCCTGAGCCTTTCGTTTTCAGGCTAATTTGCCTTTACAGTTTTGGGGGGAATGTGTACTTACAACTTGCTGCTATTTGATAAAGAGACTTCTTACTCCAATTTTGTCAGGTAAGTCCCCATATGAAATTCTGTTTCATAAATCCCCTTCTTATACACATTTGGCTCTCTGTGTTTTGCTCGAAACTCTTCCCCTCACAAAAATAAAATCTCTCCTCTTTCGTTTCCTTGTATATTTGTTGGGTACCCATTTAATCAATGAGGATAGAGTCTTTGATCTTTCTTCTCAGTCTATTTTCAGTAGCAGGGATGTATTATTTTTTGAATCTGTCTTTCCTTTAACTACCTCTGGTCAGTGTATCTTACCTTCTAATGATTCTGGTCCACCAGTTGTCCATCCTCTTCCTACTACTGAACCCATCTCTTCTTCTCCAACAATTGAGCCTATTGTTCCAGTCCAACATAGCCCAGCTTCTGATGGTGATGGGCTGTCTCCTGTATCCTCCTCAACTACTTCACCTGAAGCTGATCAATTAAACACTTTATCACCAGTGGTCAATCCCTCGGCTCAGCTACATCCTGCTTCTCTTCCTTAAGTAGATCCACTAGGATTGGTCACCCCTCTATTATATCAAATGATTATGTTTGTAATACTATTACATTGTAGCCCATGACAGCCTCATCTCCCGTAGGAACAGGTATATCATGCCCAATATAGGCCCATTTATCTTTCTTTTCCGCTAAGGAGTATCAAATCCCTTTGACTTCATAGGCCTAGTTTGCATTAATGCAACAGATTCGCATCAGGATATGTTCTATTGTATAAATTCACAAATAAAACATAAAACCGAACTATAAAATTGTATATTATATTGGAAAGTTGTTTTAAGTATATATAGTATGTGTTGGCCTACATATTGTAATTGTTGGACTAACTGGGTCAAGGTTGATGAGAGAGAGTGTCTGCGGATCCTACAGGTGATATGGCAGTGAAACAGGTATTGCGGCTTTGTTACAGGTACTGTGAAGCATGAAGCATGAAAGAGGAGAGAGAATTAGAAGAAAGAGAAAGAGGAGAGAGAAAGTGAGACCCAGGAGAGAGAAAGTGGGACCCACCAAGGTGGCATGCCACCAAGACAGCCAACCTGGCTGAGCACCAAGGCAGCCAGCCAGCAGGCCAGCCGCATGGCACCACAAAGAAGGCACCACAGCAAGCGGGCCCATGGCACGGCCGGTCGGCACCACTAGCCGCCAGCCCGGCTACGCTGGCTAGCCAGGCCAGCACCGCAGGCCAGAAGCAAGACAAGAGGCCCGCAAGCAAGAGCCGGCCAGCCGCAAAGAAGATGGCACTGCCCGCAAAGCCCGCACGTGCATAAGCCCACTCATGCCTATCAGCTGTTCGACTGATTTCCAGGAGAGAGAAAAGCTCTCTGGAAATCAGTCTCTGGCGCAAGTTTAACAAATGGCAAAAGTTACAGAGGCCATTGTCAGATTTGTCAAGGGCAATATGGTCTTTTTACTCCTGAGAATATCTCATATCAACGGCCCAGACGAAGCCGTGTATACAAGATTCAAATCGGATTGCCCAGAAGAATGCAGGATTGCATACATCAGAGTCGTCAGCGTCAGATTCTATCGCGACTATTTTTATTGGTCAGATGCAGCTTAATAAGTTGCACCGCATTACATTGAAGCGGAACCTTGATTCTGTGTGACGCGTAGATGGTACAGCGTGCGAGTGATCTAGATCGTATGGTTTGGATTAACTCCGAGGTTCGTTGACGCAACAAATTCAGATCCAGCGGCGTAAACTTGATCCCGCCTTTTTAAGTGAGATTCGACGACCGATTTCACAGATGCTCTCTTCAGCCTATCAGAGCGTGACACCTAGATGGCGGGCGCGGCTACGGTGCGTCGCAAGCGCACCAAATGGAATTAAAAGATTCCATTTGGAATTTTTTGAATGGCTAAACTTGTTTATGCCATAACTTGATCATCCGGAGGCCAAATCCGACGATCCAAATTGCACCGAGCTAGGGTTTTCATGCTCTTTCTATTGAGAATGGTTATAGAGACCAGTGGCCGCGAAAAACAGACTGGAGGAAGGTTTTTTGAAGAAAAAGGGGAGAACTTTATGGATTTTGATCTTTCTTGCTCTGGAAATTGAAGACAGTCTTTCTCTATCTCTTTTCATGCTGATGCCGATACACTGATGTATCTTTGAAGGCTGGTAAAGCTTGGTTGCATATGGCAAGGGATTGTTTGATTACCAGAAGAAGAGGAACATCGTCAATTATCAGAAAAAATTGGTTGTGAGATTTTCTCAACTCCCTTACTGTTTATTGAATCAATGCATTGTATGTTAAAGTAGGTTGATAATGTTGAATGCCTACGTTGTATGAAAATTTAATGTATGCTAGCATTAGGCAAAGAAAAAGAGAAGAAAATATTGAATGCCTTGCTAGATTGGGATTTTATTGTAGGGCATCATTATAAGCCCCAAAAATTGTACTTGTTGTGGTGTGTTCAGTGGGTGCTGGACACTGGCTTTATGCCTGAATTTTGACGTTGTTACGTCCTCTCAGTTTTATGCTGGGAAAATTTAGGGTGAGCATCTTTGTCCTGTAAAGGGCTAAAAGTTGAGTATTGAGTAAATACGAAGTCCATTGGGCATTACTCCGTGGATTAGCCATCACTCCCTGTGGTGGTGAACCACGTAATCTTTCTGTGTTGTGGTTTGTTTAATTATGTACTTTGTGAAGTGCGTGGAATGAATTACAGGATGGGTGTGCAAATCTGATAGACCTGGCCACTGAGTGGTTGCGAGGTAGATTTGCATACGATTGTGTATGAGGCAGTTTTGTTCATCATAAGCATTGGGCAGCAAAGAAATATCAGGGAAAAAGTATTCACACTGATTTACCCCCCCCTCTCAGTGTCATTCAAGGTCCATCAATTGGTATCAGAGCACTAGGCTCAGTGAAAGTTAAATCAGCATTTGAGAGATCAGAGGGTAGCAATGGCACCAGGGGAAGGTTCACATAAACCTCCATTGTTCGATGGTACAGACTTTGTTTTTTGGAAAAGACGAATGGAGATATATGTGGGATCACTTGGATTTGATGTTTGGGCTGCAGTTGAATTTGGCTACACTCCACATGATAGAGTTGCTCCTAGTGCAATAGACAAAAAGAATTTTGAAAATAACAGAAAGGCACTCAATGCCATTCAAGGTGGTCTGACCAACAGTGAATTGTCCAAGGTCATGGATTGCAAGACTGCAAAGGAAGTCTGGGATAGATTAATAAACATCTATGAAGGAGATAAGAAAATCAAGACTGTCAAGCTGCAGACATTCAGAGGTCAGTTTGAGAATCTGAAGATGAATGAAGATGAGACCATTGATCAATGCATGAACATGGTTAATGAAGTGGTCAATTCTATTAGAGGACTTGGTGAAGATTTGAAAGGTCATATTGTTTGTCAGAAGATTTTGAGGTCTCTCACTCCAAAATTTGAGTCAAAGGTATCTGCTCTTGAAGAAACCAAGGACTTGGAACAGGTTACTATTGATGAAATTCATGGAGCTTTAACAGCTTTTGAGATGAGGATTGATCTAGGAACCACTAGTGACAAGCAGGTAGCCTTCAAGGCTATGAAGAAGCTGAAGATTTCTGAAAAACAAAATGAGAAAGAAAGTGAAGATGCAGTCACAGCTCATTTCACTAGAAAATTAAAGAAGGGTATAGGTAAATACAAGAACAAGCTTCCTTTCAAATGTTTCAACTATGGCAAGGTTGGACATTTTGCTGCAAAATGCCCCATAAAGAGTAAGTTTGACAGTGATGATGAAGAAGACAGAAAAAGCAAGTTTAAAGGAAAGAAAAATTATAACTTCAAGAAAAACAAGTCCAGCAAAAGGAATTTTATCTCTAAGAGAAGCACTGAAACTTCAGATGATGACTCTGATCTCTGAAGATGAGCCTAGTGAGGCTTTGTTTATGGTTTACATTGAAGCTCAAGAGAAGATCACAGAAAAAGGAAAAATTATGAATTCTATCTCAAGTGGTGATGAAGAGAGAGACATGGAAGATAATTTTTCAAGCAGTGATGAAGAGGGTGAGATAAATTTTGAGGAAGAACTTGTTGCGGCCATGAAGGAGCTTAAGAAGGAAAGAAAGCATAACAAACTTGCCTCTCAAGAAGTCAAAAAGCAAAAGCAAGTAATTCAAGATCTGAAAGCTCAATATGAAGAGTCCAAGAAAATTATAGAAAATCTCAATACTCAGCTTAAACAGGCATCTGTAGATTACACCATGGTGTTGAATGAGAATGCAAGTTTGAAAATTCAACTTGAAGAACAACTTCCTATGGTTGAACGATTTGAAGAATTTAAAAATGATTTTACTCTTCTGAAGACAAAAGTAGCAGAGTATGAAAAAGAAGAGGTTGAGAGACAACAAAAATTATCTCAACATGATGATTTAAATAAGTCTACTTCAATGCATCCAAGTAGTAACAAACTTGACAGGATTATCAATGCTCAAAGACCTTCTCACATCAAGTTTGGCCTTGGTTTTGATAAAGGACAGACATCAAAAATTGCAAATTCAAAGGGAAAAGAGACCATATCTTTTGTGAAGGAAAATGAAAAGGGTAAGGACTCTATAGTTCATTGTCAAGGTGGAAACAATATTTCTCTTCCTAAGACTAACTATGCAAGGCCAAGACAAAATATATGGCAAGGAAAGAGAATGGAGTATGATAATTTCTACAGAGAAAACTATCCCAGTGCATCACAGAGACAGATGAGATACATGAAAACTGCAAGGTCAAGACCTTATTTTCAGGGTTACTGCTACAGATGCAACAATTTTGGACATAAAATTGCTACCTGCAAATTTAACATGAGAGATGTAAAATTTGAAAGTAGAAATCAATTTGCTCCCCTTGAAGAGAACTTTGTAGAATGTTACAATTGTAATAACTTTGGGCATGTAGCAAGGAACTGTAGAACCATTTTTCCCTCTATGTCACATTTACAGAGACAGCATGTCAGGACAAGAAGAGAGGCTCCAAGACAGAAACATGTTGAGAAGGCATCATCACAGAAGAAAGTTTGGGTTCAGAGGGACAGAACAGAAAGAGACAACTCTTTGGTTGTGCAGACAGCTTTTAAAGCACAAGACAGCTCTACACCATGGATTCTTAACAGTGGGTGTTCTAGTCACATGACTGGAGACAGTAAAAGATTTCAGAAGCTTCAGAGTTATGAAGGAGGTTCAGTTAAATTTGGCAACAATGATGGTGCCAAGATAGTTGGAAAGGGAAGCATCAGCCTCATTAATGGAAATATAAAATCTCATGATGTTCTCTATGTTTCAGGTTTGAAACATAACTTATTGAGTGTCAGCCAGATTTGTGATAGGGGTCACAAAGTGATTTTTAATGATCAAGGATGTGAGATCCGTAAGTCTGACAGTGGAAAGTTAATGGCATCAGGAAAAAGAACTTCTAGAAATCTCTATATTCTGTCTGAAGAGTTTGAAGAGAATTGTATGATGAGTCAAGAAGAGGAAACATGGCTTTGGCATAGAAGATTGGGACATATTGGCTTTGAAAATCTGTCCAAAATATCTAACAAAAATGCTGTGAGAGACATTCCTTCATTGAAAAAGCCTTCAAATGATATCTGTGCATCTTGTCAGAAGGGGAAGCAGACAAGAACATCATTCAAGCCTAAGGAATACCACACTACTCAACCATTGGAGATAATTCATACAGATTTATGTGGGCCAGTGAGAACACAAAGCATTGCAGGAGAAAGGTACTTCATTCTTTTTATAGATGACTACTCTAGAATGACTTGGGTAATGTTTCTGAAACATAAGTCAGAAGCTTTGGCTAGATTCAAGATCTTCAAGACTCAAGTTGAAAATGAGACAGGGAAGAAAATCAAGTGTCTGAGATCTGACAGGGGAGGAGAGTACACCTGGATTGACTTTGCAGAATATTGTTCTGAGAACGGCATTAAGAGACAGACTTCAGCTCCTAGAACACCACAACAAAATGGTGTTGCAGAAAGAAAGAATAGAACTGTTCAAGAGATGGCCAGAACTATGCTAACTGAAAATGACATGGGGAATAAATTCTGGAGAGAAGCAGTGCATACAACAATATATGTTCAGAATAGGTGTATGTTGAGGCCACATGAAGACAAGACACCCTATGAACTATGGTTTGGTAAGAAGGCCACAGCAAAGCACTTCAAGGTGTTTGGTAGTAAGTGTTATATCAAGAACACCAGTCATGGTCTAGGAAAGTTTGATGATATGGCTGATGAAGGAATATTTCTTGGCTACTCTACCTCCAGCAAAGCTTACAAATGCTACAATAAAAAACTTGGTAAAATTGTTGAAAGTGTAGATGTGAGAGTTGATGAGCACCAGAATTCTCCTACAGGATCAAATAATGAAGTTCCTATTTTTGAAGACCTGGACACTGATCAGAATGACAATGAAACAGAAAAGGAGCAGGATGTTACAAATGTGCCAAGACAGAGAGCTGTGGTTGAGACAGAAGAAAGAGAAGAGCAGTCTGATTCAGAGGCAGATAGGCAGAATAAAAGTGGCTCAAGAAGGGTAAAAAATAATCATCCTGAGCAATTAATTCTTGGTGATCCATCTGCTGGGATGCAAACAAGAAAGGTGAGACAACCAAAACAAATGTTTTCTTTACTATCTCATATTGAACCAAAATCAGTTGCAGAGGCATGTGAAGATGCTAGTTGGCTCAAGGCAATGAATGAAGAGTTGGATCAAATAGAAAAAAATAAAACTTGGGAATTGGTGCCAAGGCCTACAGATAAGAATGTTATTGGCACTAAATGGGTCTATAGGAACAAGCTCAATGAAGATGGCAAAATTGTAAGAAACAAGGCCAGATTAGTTTGTAAAGGATATGCTCAGGTAGAGGGCATTGACTTTGAAGAAACATTTGCTCCTGTGGCTCGGTTGGAAGCTATCAGGATGTTTCTTGCTTTTGCAGTGCACAAGAACTTCAAAGTTTATCAGATGGATGTCAAGTTAGCTTTTCTGAATGGTGACTTGGAAGAAGAGGTGTATATAGAGCAACCAGATGGATTTCAACTGAGTGAGGACCCTGCACTTGTTTGTAAACTGAAGAAAGCATTGTATGGGTTGAAGCAAGCACCAAGAGCATGGTATTCAAGACTGGATACTTATCTCTGTAAGTTGGGTTTCAAGAAAGGTTTGGTTGATAGTAATTTGTATGTTAAATCTATGGATGGCAATCAGACAGTTGTGGTTGTATATGTAGATGATATCATCTTTGCAGGCCAAAATGTTGAATTATGTCAAGACTTTGCTAAGAGAATGCAAGATGAGTTTGAGATGTCTATGATTGGAGAGTTATCTTATTTTTTAGGTCTTCAGATCAGCCAGTTAAAGAATGGATTCTTTTTATCTCAGACCAAATATGTAAAGGAAATGTTGAAGAAATTCACAATGGAAGACTGTACACCAATGAGCACTCCAATGATGACAAGTTGTAAGCTAAGTAAAGAGGATGACTCTCCCTCAGTTGATAATACTATGTACAGGTCAATGATAGGAAGTCTTCTTTACTTGACTGCTACTAGACCAGATATTCTTCAGTCTGTGTGCATGGTAGCTAGATTTCAAGCTGGCCCGAAGGAGACACATGTGGTAGCTGTGAAGAGGATCTTCAAATACCTGAAGGGGACAATGGAGTATGGTCTCTGGTACGTAAAAAGCAAGGATCTAGTCTTGTCATCCTACTCTGATGCAGATTGGGCAGTTTGTGTTGATGATAGGAAGAGCACTAGTGGAGGTGCCTTCTATCTTGGTAGAAATTTGGTGGCTTGGCATAGTAAAAAGCAAGAGTCAGTCTCATTGTCTACAACAGAAGCAGAATATATTGCAGCCACCTCTTGTTGTACACAGGTTTTGTGGATGAAACAAATGTTGAAGGATTTAGGCATTGAGTCAGACAAGCCTATTTCAATGTTTTGTGACAACACAAGTGCTATTAATATCTCTAAAAATCCAGTTATGCACTCTAGGACGAAGCACATAGCCATTCGGTATCACTTCTTGAGAGAAAAGGTCTTGGAATGAGAAGTTCAGTTAGAGTTCATTCCTACAATAGAGCAGATTGCAGATATCCTCACAAAGCCACTTCCTAGAGATCAGTTTGACTACTTGCGACAGAAATTGGGAGTGATTATCTTCCCCAAGCATTGAGGAGCTTGGAGTGAGGGGGAGCAGGGTTTGCTTGTTCTATTTTTTTTGCTCCCTATGTAGGACTCAGGGGGAGTCTGTTGGTATTTTTTTTGTGTTGCTATGGTGATAAGTTTATGTTTTGGAGCGCCCATAGGATTGGGAAGATACGGTGGGCACTTCCATGTGAGAAATCCCTTTGTTCTTGTTGTCAAAGGGGGAGAAATGTCTGTGGATTGAGCAGTTGCCAACAATTCCAAAGGGGGGGATTGTTGGCCTACATATTGTAATTGTTGGGCTAACTGGGTCAAGGTTGATGAGAGAGAGTGTCTGCGGATCCTACAGGTGATATGGCAGTGAAACAGGTATTGCGGCTTTGTTACAGGTACTGTGAAGCATGAAGCATGAAAGAGGAGAGAGAATTAGAAGAAAGAGAAAGAGGAGAGAGAAAGAGGAGAGAGAAAGTGGGACCCAGGAGAGAGAAAGTGGGACCCACCAAGGTGGCATGCCACCAAGACAGCCAACCTGGCCGAGCACCAAGGCAGCCAGCCAGCAGGCCAGCCGCATGGCACCACAGCAAGGCACCACAGCAAGCAGGCCCGCATGGCACAACCACTTGGCACCACTAGCCGGCCAGCAGCACAGCAGGCTAGCCAGCCAGCAGCACCGCAGGCCAGCAAGCAGCACAGCAGGCCCGCAAGCAGTAGCCAGCCGCAAGCAGCAGCATGGCACTGCCCGCAAAGCCCGCACGCGCATAAGCCCACTCATGCCTATCAGCTGTTCGACTGATTTCTAGGAGAGAGAAAAGCTCTCTGGAAATCAGTCTCTGGTGCAAGTTTAACAAATGGCAAAAGTTACAGAGGCCATTGTCAGATTTGTCAAGGGTAATATGGTCTTTTTACTCCTGAGAATATCTCATATCAACGGCCCAAATGAAGCCGCGTATACAAGATTCAAATCGGATGGCCCAGAAGAATGCGGGATTGCATACATCAGAGTCGTCAGCGTCAGATTCTATCGCGACTGTTTTTATTGGTCAGATGCAGCTTAATAAGTTGCACCGCATTACATTGAAGCGGAACCTTGATTCTGTGTGACGCGTAGATGGTACAGCGTGCGAGTGATCCAGATCGTATGGTTTGGATTAACTCTGAGGTTCGTTGACGCAACAGATTCAGATCCAGCGGCGCAAACTTGATCCCGCCTTTTTAAGTGAGATCCGACGGCCGATTTCACAGATGCTCTCTTCAGCCTATCAGAGCGTGACACCTAGATGGCGGGCGCGGCTACGGTGCGTCGCAGGCGCACCAAATGGAATTAAAAGATTCCATTTGGAATTTTTTGAATGGCCAAACTTGTTTATGCCATAACTTGATCATCCGGAGGCCAAATCCGACGATCCAAATTGCACCGAGCTAGGTTTTTCATGCTCTTTCTATTGAGAATGGTTATAGAGACCAGTGGCCACGAAAAATAGACTGGAGGAAGGTTTTTTGAAGAAAAAGGGGAGAACTTCATGGATTTTGATCTTTCTTGCTCTGGAAATTGAAGACAGTCTTTCTCCATCTCTTTTCATGCTGATGCCGATACACTGATGTATCTTTGAAGGCTGGTAAAGCTTGGTTGCATATGGCAAGGGATTGTTTGATTACCAGAAGAAGAGGAACATCGTCAATTATCAGAAAAAATTGGTTGTGAGATTTTCTCAACTCCCTTACTGTTTATTGAATCAATGCATTGTATGTTAAAGTAGGTTGATAATGTTGAATGCCTACGTTGTATGGGAATTTAATGTATGCTAGCATTAGGCAAAGAAAAAGAGAAGAAAATATTGAATGCCTTGCTAGATTGGGAATTTATTGTAGGGCATCATTATAAGCCCCAAAAATTGTACTTGTTGTGGTGTGTTCAGTGGGTGCTGGACACTGGATTTATGCCTGAATTTTGGCGTTGTTACGCCCTCTCAGTTTTATGCTGGAAAAATTTAGGGTGAGCATCCTTGTCCTGTAAAGGGTTAAAAGTTGAGTATTGAGTAAATACGAAGCCCATTGGGCATTACTCCGTGGATTAGCCATCACTCCCTGTGGTGGTGAACCACGTAATCTTTCTGTGTTGTGGTTTGTTTAATTATGTACTTTGTGAAGTGCGTGGAATGAATTGCAGGATGGGTGTGCAAATCTAGTAGACCTGGCCGCTGAGTGGTTGCGAGGTAGATTTGCATACGATTGTGTATGGGGCAGTTTTGTTCATCATAAGCATTGGACAGTAAAGAAATATCAGGGAAAAAGTATTCACACTGATTCACCCCCCCCTCTCAGTGTCATTCAAGGTCCATCAGTATGGTGTAGAAATCCATTCCCGTCCACCTGCTGCCTGCCAAGGGTGGGATTTCAGTCGGCCCACCTCCCCATGTATTGATAGGCGGGTCAACTGATCTTCAACCCTTGGATCAGCGACATGAACCTCCTGCCGCGGGAGAGGATTTCTTTCCTATAATATGGTCTTCAGTTCATTTTCTAAGCAGGATATATCCGTATTATATTTACAAACCCATATGTTTGTATAAATTACATAATGCATTTCCAACCTCTCTCTTACCAGAGATGCTCAATTTTCATCGTTCAGTTTGTAGTGCCCAACCCCTTTTTTTAGATCTCTTTTCCTTTTCTTATTCTTCTTAACTACATACTATAGTGCTTCAATAACATTTTATCTCTTCTACCAATTTTTCATGTTTATTATTCAATTTACAGTAGATTTCTGCTTATTGTTGTTGTTCACCATGGCAAAGCACTAGAATAAGGTACCTATAATTATTAAAATCAGGTATCATGACTGTCAGCATGGGTGGAGATAAAGACTACTCTAACCTTTAGCATGTCTAAGTCTATCCTAAAGACCAAAATCTAAAAATCACCGTATAAAACAAATATGAAAGACATTTGTGCATGGATCAATTGACTAGGTGAAGATCTTGCAGTAAAGATTTATGGATGTCTAGGCTTCTTTAATGGAATGGACATCAGTTATTCCTTTTACTGTTTTATGGAGTAGACAATAGACATTGCAAAGAATTTTTATCATATTGATCTGTATCATATACAATGAATTATCATAATTAATTCAAAGCTAATGGAACCAAAACCTTAACATTAGTATTTCCTATTTCAATTGTGAATACAAAAAGGAAGAAATTAAAAAAAAAAAATTGAATCGGATCTCACAAAGGGAAAAGCAATCATGGGAATTAAATAGGGATGAACACTCTATTGAGAATAGTCTAGATTGCTAATGAGATTGGAATCTTGTGGTCTTATATATGGAGAGTCCCTCTAATTACTAGTTCGAACTTTTGAGTTGAAAACTTAACATGGTATTAGAGCTCTAGGATCCCTCTCATAATAATCCTAAAAAAGGGCCAAGTCACTAAAAAAGGGACAGAAAATGCACAAAAGAGGGACTATGATCATCCAAAGAGGGACGGTCACCCAAAAGAGGGACTATATGTCACCCAAAAAGAGGGACCAGTCACCTAAAAAAAGGACGATTATCCAAAAGAGGGACTATATATCAATCAAAAAGATGGATCAATCAACCAAAAAGAGGGATCAGTCCACCAAAAAGAGGGACTAGTTATCCAAAAAGTACGATGTTTTGCCACATATACTACCACATATACATCATCTAACGGTGGGGTTACATGTGAGGGAGAGTATGTTGGCCTTCGTATTTTAATTGTTGGAAAATTGGGCTAACTGGGCCAAGTTTGATGAGAGAGAGTGTCTGCGGACCCTACAGGCTATATGGCAGTGAAACAGGCGATGCAGCTTTGTTACCGGTGATGTAAAGCATGAAAAATGGAGGGAGTTTGTAGAGAGAGAAATGTGGGTGGGACCCACATGTGGGTGGGACCCACTATACCTAGGTGGCATGCCAGCATGGCAGCCAGCATGGCCGAGGCCGCGGCACCATAGTGGCAGCCAGCCAGATGGCCAGCCGCATGGCACCACAGGCGAGCAGCAGCAATGGCACACAGGCGAGCAGCAGCATGGCACCACAAGCATGCAGCCATGGCACACGCACTCAGCTGTTGTGCGCAAGCCATGCCGCAAGGCAGCACAGCCACGCGTACAGGGCCATGGTGCATGGGCCGAAGCTGTTCGACGAATTGCTTAGAGAGAGAAAGGTAAGGTTCTAGAGTGATTTCTTCTCGGGAAGAAATCACTCGTACAGGGAGTTTTTGAAGAAAAAATGGTTACAGACGCCATTTTATATGTTCTCAGGGGCATTTTAGGAAGAAAATTATGGAAAAGATGCGAGATCGGCCGCCCAAATGAAGCCACGCATGCCAGATTCCAGATCGATGATTCTGGCGAAGGCGGGCTACTGTGTATCGCTGACGCTGTGCCTAGATACTCCCGTGCAGTTCGTGATTGGCCAGACGCAATTTAAAGAAATGCACCGCGTCACATGGAAGCAGAGCAGTGATCCAGTGTGATGCGCCTACGGTGCAGCGGCGCTATTGATCCAGATCCTGCACTCAATATTGGATCCGAGGTTCGCTGGTGCGGTTTATTCGGATCCGATGTGCATCAGACGATCCCGCCTTTTCTTGTCAGATTCGACGGCGAAATGCATTGATTCTCTCTTCAGCCAATCAGAACGCGACAGCTAAGCGGCACGGCGCGGCTACGGTGCGGTGCGGGTACGTGTTTATATAAGGAAAGATTCTCTTTCCTTATCTGTGATTCGCCGATCTTCAAATTGCCATATCTTCTTCATCCGAGCTCCAAATCGGTCCGTTCAAATTGCAACTTTCATATTTTTGGATGCCCTACCTATTGGGTGCCGTTGGGAGTCATGAATGTGTTGAGAAAAATTAAAAAGAGGGTTTTGAAGATACAGAAAAGGTTTTTCTTGGTTTTTGTGCCCTGTGAGATGATTCATCACCATCTACCTCTTCTCTATGCATCAACGGATTGCTGAATCCCTGAGAGAAATTGGTAGGCTGTGTATTGTCATTCATGGTGATTTTGGAGGAGATGGGAACCCTATGATCAAGACGAGCTCTATGGTTCAAGATTTACTATCATTGAAGGCTGTTCAGAGTTTCTCAAGGAAGTGTGGAGCATCAAAATTATTGCTGGCAATTCAAGAATATAGGTTGTGAGATTTTCTCATTCTCTATCTCTTTAAATAATTTTTATGCACTGTATGCTAGTATAGGTGAAAGAAAAATATTAGAATACCTATCTAGCTTGTGGGTTTCATTGTAGGGCAATTCTTATAAGCCCCAAAATATTTTATTTGTGGCGTGTTCAGTGGGTGCTGGACACTGGCTTTATGCCTGAATTCTGACGTTGTTACGCCCTCTCAGTTTTATGCTGGGAAAATCTAGGATTAGTATCCTTGTCTGTAAGAGACTAAAAGTTGAGTATTGAGTAAGTACGGAGCCCGTGGGGCATTACTCCGCGGATTAGCCATCACATACTATGGTGGTGAACCACGTAATATCTTTGTGTTCTGTGTGTTTGTCTTTCTGGTATATTTTGGAGTGTGTGGAATGGTTTACAGAATGGGTGTGCAAATCTAGTAGACCTGACCACTGAGTGGTAGCGAGGTGGATTTGCATACGATTGTGTGTATTGACAAATCAGATATCCAACAGCTCTGGGCAACATTGAATTTATAAGGAAAAAGTTTCAGACACTGATTCACCCCCCCTCTTAGTGCCATATCAAGTTCATCAATTGGTATCAGAGCACCAGGTTCAGTGACAGCTTAATCAGCAAATGAGAAGATCAGAATAAAAGATATGGCACCAAGAGAAGGTTCAAACAAGCCCCCATTGTTTGATGGGACGGATTTTGTCTTTTAGAAAAGAAAAATGGATGTCTATGTAGGATCTCTTGGTTATGATGTTTGGGCTTCTGTAGAAAATGGCTACACTCCACATGACACAAATGCTCCCACAGTTGTAGACAAGAAGAATTTTGATAATAATAGAAAGGCTCTCAATGCCATTCAAGGGGGACTGACAAATAGTGAACTGGCTAAAATCATGGACTGCAAGACATCAAAAGAAGTATGAGATAGACTGATCAACATATACGAAGGAGATAAGAAGATGAAAACCATCAAGCTGCAAACATTCAGAGGTCAGTTTGAGAATCTGAAGATGAATGAGGATGACACCATTGATCAATACATGAACAGGGTTAATGAAGTGGTCAATTCCATTAGAGGACTTGGTGAAGACTTAAAAGGTCATATTGTTTGTCAGAAAATTTTGAGGTCTTTCACTCCAAAATTTGAGTCAAAAGTATCAGCTCTTGAAGAAACCAAGGACTTAGAACAGGTTACTATTGATGAGATTCATGGAGCTTTAACAGCTTTTGAGATGAGGGTTGATCCAGGAACCACTAGTGACAAGCAGGTAGCTTTCAAGGCTATGAAGAAGCTGAAGATTTCTGAAAAACAAAATGAGGAAGAAAGTGAAGATGAAGCCACAGCTTATTTCACTAGGAAATTGAAAAAGGGTACAGAAAAGTATAAAAACAAGCTTCCATTCAAATGCTTCAATTGTGATAAAATTGGACACTTCGCTACAAAGTGCCCAATGAAGAGTAAGTTTGGCAGTGATGATGAAGATGATAGGAAAAGCAAGTTTAAGGGAAAGAAAAACTACAACTTCAAGAAAAATAGGTCAAACAAAAAGAGTTTTATCTCTAAGAGAAGTACTGAAACCTCAGATGATGACTCTGATGAAATCTCAGAAGATGAGCCTAGTGAGGCTTTGTTCATGGTTTACATTGAAGATCAAGAGAAGAACACAGATAAAGAAAAATTCTCCTCAAAAAGCAATGAAAAAGGCATTGTGGAATCTATCTCTAGTAGTGAACAAGAAAAAGGGAATGGAATTTCAAGCTCTGGTGATGGTGAAGAAGGTGAGGTGAATTTCGAAGAAGAGTTTGCTGCAGCTATGAAGGAACTCAAGAAAGAAAGGAAATATAACAAGCTTGCCTCACAAGAAGTTAAAAAATAGAAAAAGGTAATTCAAGATTTGAGAATTCAAGTTGTAGAATCCAAGAAAATTATTGAAGATCTCAAGACTCAGCTTGGACAGGTATCTACAGACCACTCCAAACTAAAGACTGAGAATACAGGTTTGAGAGCTCAACTTGAAATACAAGCCCCTGTGATGAGTAAATTTGAAGAGCTTGAGAAGGAATTTATTTTGTTAAAAGCAAAGGTGAATGAATATGAAATAGAAGAGTTTGAAAAACAACAAAAATTGAACAAATCTGATGAGCCAAGCAACACAACAATACACCCTAGTAGCAGCAAGCTAGATGGGATTATAAATTTTCAAAGACCTTTCAATGTAAAATTTGGTCTTGGTTTTGATAAGGGAGAGACTTCTAATAATGCAAACTCAAATAGAAAAGGTCCCATCTCTTTCGTAAAAGAGAGTAGAAAGGGCAAGACTGCTATGATTTATGATCAAGAAGAAAATCATGCTCCTACTCTACTGACAAATAATGCAAGGCAATGTATGGGAGTGGAGAAGAGCAACATCTATGGAAGAAATTATCCCAGTGCATCGCAGAGAAAGATGAGGTACATGGCTCCTTCTAGGTCAAGATCTTATTTTCAGGGTTACTGTTATAAATGCAATACTTATGGTCACAAAATAGCTACTTGCAAATTCAATATGAGAGAAGTTAGATTTAAAAGTAGAAATCAATTTGCTCCCCTTGAAGAAAATTTTGTTGAGTGTTATAACTGTAACAATTTTGGACATATAACAAGGAACTGCAGAACCATCTTTTCCCCTATGCCACCATCACAGAGACAGTATGACAGAATTAGAAGCAAGATTTCAAGACAGAAGCAAGATGAAATATCAAAATCAAATAAGAGAGTTTGGATTCAGAAAAATAGCTCTTTGGTTGTACAGACAGCTTTCAAGGCACAAAATAGTTTTACACCATGGATTCTTGATAGTGGATGTTCGAGTCACATGACAGGAGATAATAAGAGGCTTCAGAAGCTTCAACATTATGAAGGAGGCTCAGTCAAGTTTGGTAATGATATTTGTGCAAAGATTATTGAGAAATGAAGTATTAGTCTCAACAATGGGAAGGTAAAATCTTATGATGTTCTCTATGTTTCAGGTTTGAAACATAATCTATTGAGTGCCAGTCAGCTTTGTGATAGAGACCACAAATTAATTTTCAGTGATCAAGGATGTGAGATTCGAAGAACTGACAGTGGTAAATTGATGGCAACTGGAAAGAGAACGTCAGAAAATCTTTATACATTGTCTGAAGATTTTCAAGAAAATTACATGTTGAGCCAAGAAGAAGAAACATGGCTATGGCACAAAAGACTGGGGCATATTGGATTTGAAAATTTAATAAAGATTTCTAATAAAAATGCTGTGAGAGATATCCCTTCTTTAAAGAAGCCCACCAATGGCATATGTGCAGAAAGGGAAACAGACAAGAGTATCATTTAAACCAAAAGATTACCATACTACTCAACCACTTGAGATTGTCCATACGGATATATGTGGGCCAGTGAGAACACAGAGCATCTCAGGAGAGAGGTATTTTATTTTATTCATAGATGACTACTCCAGGATGACTTGGGTGATGTTCTTGAAAAATAAGTCAGAGGCTCTTGCAAAGTTTTAAATCTTCAAAGCTCAAGTTGAGAATGAGACAGGAAAGAAAATTAAGTGTTTGAGGTCTGACAGGGGAGGAGAATACACCTGGATTAATTTTGCAGATTTTTTATTCTGAGAATGGCATCAAGAGACAGACTTCAGCTCCTAGAACACCACAGCAGAATGGTGTTGCAGAAAGAAAGAATAGAACTGTTCAAGAGATGACCAGGACTATGTTGACAGAAAATGACATGGGGAATAAATTCTGGAGAGAAGCAGTGCATATAGCAGTCTATGTTCAGAAGTGGTGTATGTTGAGACAACATGAAGACAAAACTCCTTATGAATTATGGTTTGGTAAAAAGGCCATAGCAAAGCACTTCAAGGTGTTTGGTAGTAAATGTTATATCAAAAACACCAATCATGATTTAGGGAAGTTTGATGATCGGGCAGATGAATGAATTTTTCTTGGCTACTCTACCTCGAGCAAAGCATATAAATGTTACAACAAGAAGCTTGGTAAAATTGTTGAGAGTGCAGTTGTGAGAGTTGATGAGTACAAAAAATCAACTATAGAGTCAAACAGTGATCCTTCTATTTTTGAAGATTTGGATAGTGAGAAAAATGACAGTGAAATAGAAAAAGAGCAAGATGTGACAAATGTGCCAGAACAGAGAGCAGTGGTTGATGCAGAAGAAAGAGAGGAGCAGTTAGATTCAGAAGCAGATAGGCAGAATAAAAGTGGCTCAAGCAGAGTAAAAAAGAATCATCCTAACCAATTAATTCTTGGTGATCCATCAGCTGGTATGCAAACAAGGAAGGTGAGACAACCAAAACAAATGTTTTTTTTATTATCTCACATTGAACCAAAATCAGTTGCAGAGGCATGTGAAGATGCTAGTTGGCTCAAGGCAATGAATGAAGAGTTGGATCAAATAGAGAAAAATAAAACTTGGGAATTGGTGCCAAGGCCTACAGGTAAGAATGTTATTGGCACTAAATGGGTCTACAGGAACAAACTCAATGAAGATGGAAAAATTGTAAGGAACAAGGCCAGATTGGTTTGTAAAGGATATGCTCAGGTTGAGGGCATTGATTTTGAAGAAACATTTGCTCCTGTGGCTAGGTTGGAAGTCATCAGGATGTTTCTTGCTTTTGCAGTGCACAAGAACTTCAAAGTTTATCAGATTGATGTAAAGTCAGCTTTCTTAAATGGTGACTTGGAAGAGGAGGTATACATTGAGCAACCAGATGGATTTCAACTGAGTGAGGACCCTACACTTGTTTGTAAACTGAAGAAAGCATTGTATGGGTTGAAGCAAGCACCAAGAGCATGGTATTCAAGACTGGATACTTATCTCTGTAAGTTGGGTTTCAAAAAGGGTTTGGTTGATAGCAATTTATATGTTAAATCTATTGATGGTAGTCAGACAGTTGTGGTTGTATATGTAGATGATATCATTTTTGTAGGCCAAAAGGATGAATTATGTCAGGACTTTGCTCAGAGAATGCAAGATGAGTTTGAGATGTCAATGATTGGGGAACTATCTTATTTTTTAGGTCTGCAGATCAGTCAGTTAAAGAATGGTTTCTTTTTATCTCAGACTAAATACGTGAAAGAAATATTGAAGAAATTCACAATGGAAGAATGTACACCAATGGGCACTCCAATGATGACAAGCTGTAAGCTAAGCAAAGAGGATGACTCTCCATCAGTTGACCACACTATGTATAGGTCAATGATTGGAAGTCTGCTTTACTTAACTGCTACAAGGCCAGATATTCTACAGTCTGTTTGCATGGTAGCTAGATATCAAGCTAGCCCAAAAGAGACACACGTTGTAGCTGTGAAGAGAATTTTCAGATATCTAAAGGGGACTATGGACTATGGTCTTTGGTATACAAAAAGCAAGGATCTGGAATTATCTTCTTACTCAAATGCAGATTGGGCAGGATGTGTTGATGATAGGAAGAGCACTAGTGGAGGTGCTTTTTATCTTGGTAGAAATTTAGTGGCTTGGCACAGTAAGAAGCAGGAGTCAGTATCATTATCTACGGCAGAGGCAGAATACATTGCAGCTACCTCATGTTGCACACAGGTATTATGGATGAAGCAGATGTTGAAGGATCTTGGCATTGAGTCAGAGAAACCTATTTCTATGTTTTGTGATAACACTAGTGCCATAAATATATCTAAAAATCCAGTTATGCACTCCAGGACGAAGCACATAGCCATTCGATATCACTTCTTGAGAGATAAGGTTCTCGAAGGAAAAGTTCAGTTAGAGTTCATTCCCACAGCAGAGCAGATTGCAAATATCTTCACAAAGCCACTTCCCAGAGAACAGTTTGATTACTTGAGATAGAAGCTGGGAGTGGTTATCCTCCCTAAGCATTGAGGAGCTTGGAGTGAGGGGGAGCAGTGTATGGTTATTCTATTTTTTTTGCTCCCTATGTAGGACTCAGGGGGAGTCCATTGGTAGTTTTCTGTGTTACTATGGTGTTAAGTTTATGTTTTGGAGCGTCCATAGGATTGAGAAGATGCGGTGGGCACTCCTATGTGGCACATCCCTTTGTCCTTGTTGTCAAAGGGGGAGAAATGTCTCATGATGGATTAAGTAGTTGCTAACAATTCCAAAGGGGGAGATTGTTGGTCTTCGTATTGTAATTGTTGGCAAATTGGGCTAACTGGGCCGAGTTTGATGAGAGAGAGTGTCTGCGGACCCTACAGACTATATGGCAGTGAAACAGGCGATGCGGCTTTGTTACAGGTGATGTAAAGCATGAAAAATGGAGGGAGTTTGTAGAGAGAGAAATGTGGGTGGGACCCACATGTGGGTGGGACCCACTATACCTAGGTGGCATGCCACCATGGCAGCCAGCATGGCCGAGGCTGCTGCACCATAGCGGAAGCCAGCCAGATGGCCAGTCGTATGGCACCACAGGCGAGCAGCAGCAATGGCACACAGGCGAGCAGCAGCATGGCACCACAAGCATGCAGCCATGGCACACGCACACAGCTGCTGTGCGCAAGCCATGCGGCAAGGCAGCACAGCCGCGCGCACAGGGCCATGGTGCATGCGCCGAAGCTATTCGACGAATTGCTTAGAGAGAGAAAGGTAAGGTTCTAGAGTTCTTTTCGGGAAGAAATCACTCGTACAGGGTGTTTTTGAAGAAAAAATGGTTACAGACGCCATTTTATATGTTCTCAGGGGCATTTTAGGAAGAAAATTATGGAAAAGATGCGAGATCGGCCTCCCAAATGAAGCCACACATGCCAGATTCCAGATCGATGATTCTGGCGAAGGCGGGCTACTGTTTATCGCTGACGCTGCGCCTAGATACTCCCGCGCGGTTCGTGATTGGCCAGACGCAATTTAAAGAAATGCGCCGCGTCACATGGAAGCAGTGCAGTGATCCAGTGTGACGTGCCTACGGTGCAGCGGCGCTATTGATCCAGATCCTGCGCTCAATATTGGATCCGAAGTTCGCTGACGTGGTTTATTCGGATCCGACGGGCATCAGACGATCCCGCCTTTTCTTCTCAGATCCGACGGCGAAATGCATTGATTCTCTCCTCAGCCAATCAGAACGCGACAGCTAAGCGGCGCGACGCGGCTACGGTGCGGCGCGGGTACGTGTTTATATAAGGAAAGATTCTCTTTCCTTATCTGTGATTTGTCGATCTTCAAATTGCCATATCTTCTTCATCTGAGCTCCAAATCGGTCCGTTCGAATTGCAACTTTCATATTTTTGGATGCCCTACCTATTGGGTGCCGTTGGGAGTTGTGAATGTGTTGAGAAAAATAAAAAAGAGGGTTTTGAAGATACAGAAAAGGTTTTTCTTGGTTTTTGTGCCCTGTGAGATGATTCATCACCATCTACCTCTTCTCTGTGCATCAACGGATTGTTGAATCCCTGAGAGAAGTTGGTAGGCTGTGTATTGTTCATTCATGGTGGTTTTGGAGGAGATGGGAAGCCTATGATCAAGACAAGCTCTATGGTTCAAGATTTACTATCATTGAAGGCTGTTCAGAGTTTCTCAAGGCAGTGTGGAGCGTCAAAATTATTGCTGGCAATTCAAGAATATTGGTTGTGAGATTTTCTCATTCCCTATCTCTTTAAATAATTTTTATGCACTGTATGCTTGTATAGGTGAAAGAAAAATATTAGAATACTTATCTAGCTTGTGGGTTTCATTGTAGGGCAATTCTTATAAGCCCCAAAATATTTTATTTGTGGTGTGTTCAGTGGGTGCTGGACACTGACTTTATGCCTGAATTCTGGCATTGTTACGCCCTCTCAGTTTTATGCTGGGAAAATCTAGGGTTAGTATCCTTGTCTGTAAGAGACTAAAAGTTGAGTATTGAGTAAGTACGGAGCCCGTGGGGCATTACTTCGTGGATTAGCCATCACATACTGTGGTGGTGAACCACGTAATATCTTTGTGTTCTGTGTCTTTGTCTTTCTGGTATATTTTGGAGTGTGTGGAATGGTTTGCAGAATGGTTGTGCAAATCTGGTAGACCTGACCACTGAGTGGTAGCGAGGTGGATTTGCATACGATTGTGTGTATTGACAAATCAGATATCCAACAGCTCTGGGCAGCATTGAACTTATAAGGAAAAAGTTTCAGACACTGATTCACCCCCCTTCTCAGTGTCATATCAAGTTCATCAGAGTATTGGGAATAGTCCCACATTGCTAATGAGATTAGATTCTTAGAGTCTTATATATGGAGAGTCCCTCCACTTATTAGTTCAAACTTTTGAGTTGGAAGCTTGACACACTGCTCATGGATGATGGATCTCCAACTGTAAGCACCTCAAGAGACTAAAACAAGGGATTTATATGTAAAATGAGTTACTTGTATATGGCAAATACTTGCGAGCTACTTGATGAAGTGATACAACCCCATAACAGAATTTCTTTTTTTGTGAATCACAACACACAGCTTAATAATAGTATCTGGAAACTATATGCAATTAGAAAACATATCATCAAGCATCTTGCAAATAATACTCTTTACAATCTACTTGTAAAGTTAAAGGATCTACTCTCTTAGATTAGATCACCCTTCCTATGAATAAGAGTTCTTAGAAGTTTTTAGGCCAACTTATTAACAAGAATAGAAGTTTTATTTTCTTCGGTGACTTGAGCATTCAAAAGAAGAGGTGGATTGCCACCTTGATGGAGTTCTCAAAATGTAAGTATCCTACAAATTGCCTCACCATTGAAGTATTTCAAGGCAATCTAAAAAAACAGTACCTCCTTCCACTGCTCAACTGCTTTAAAGAAAAATTCTGGTTGGTACGGTAAGCTTTTATCAATGGCTGGTCGTGTAGAACTGGTAAGGTCTGTCCTGTCAAATGTTTTTGTTCGTAACTTTGTGATATAGTATTGGCCATCGTCGACAATTAAAATGGTTGAGACCTGGATGCAAAATTTCATCTGGAATGGGGATCTAGATAAGAAGAAATCAATGATGGTTCGATCGGCTGTGGTCTGCAGACCCAAAGATGTTGGCAGTTTAGGCATTTGACGTTGCAAGATGTGAATGTGGCAATGTTTGCTAGACAGTGTTGGTTGATCAAATCAACAAACTCTGAGGTGGCTAGGTATTTCCTTGGGAGGCATTTAAAAGAGGGTGCTTTGAGGTAGGGAGGTTTCACCACGGGAGTTTGGATGAGCCTCTGTAGGGTTTGGCCTTGGGTTTAGAGAAATGTCAAAGGTTGATTGGAAATGGGATGAAGATTGACTTTTGGAGATATAATTCGCTTGGCGAAGGGTTCGTTACCGAGGCTTTTGGATTGGGGCTGGACTTTTTTTCGGGGGGGCTTCTATGTGTAGTGTTTTCCCTCTAGGTCATCCTTTTCGTGGTTTGAAAAAAGTCCTTGGATTCTGATGAAAACACTGGAATTTGTTCCTAAGCTTTCGCCTTTTGATTATGTCCATGTACAATATTGATGGACCTAAATAATAGGCTCTTACCTTTTGATTTTGTCCATCTACATTGATGGACGTAAATAATCTATAATCACCACTTAGATTAAGGTCTAGGGCTTATAATATTGTTTTCTCATAAGAAGACACTAGTGACTCATACCCCATGAAGTAAAGATTGGATAAATGTCCAGGTTATAGTCTAAAAAGTGTTAGGTACCCAAATTGTGCAATCTGGAAATTTGTCTCATATATCCTTTCATATACTCTAATGTTCAACATTCATGTTCTATTGATGATTGGGTTTTAAGATTATAAACCAAGTTGTTAGGTTTTTCTAATCTAGGTTTTGCCAAGCATGTCTTGAAATAAAAAAAGCAAATATTGTGGGAATCAAATAATAATTAGATGACGACCCAATCAGTCAATCTGACGAGTTTGATGAATCCTAAACAATCATGCTACTAGATTTCATATACATTCACAAATCTCTCAAACGGGTCAAAACCCACTCTCACTCAAATGTAAGAAAACACATAAACACACTAAACTAAGATCATTAAAGTCGATGAACCAAATTTGGTTCCATCCAGACTATGTATCCAGAACTGTTCTGAGAATTACATTCCTCACATGGTTTGAGATGAGAGATCAACAAACGATTGAAAACCAGTTAACGTCATGATTAAATGATTGAAACCAAGACAACTAAATTATGGACAAAATTTGGGACGTTTATCCCAAATTGCCTATGTATCTCGGGATTGTTTTGGGAATCAAGTCAAAATTGTAATTTGAGTACAATTTTGTGCCCAAAGCCACTAATCAAGCATATGGCCCATCAAACCAACAAAACATGAGTTCTATTGCTACTAATCAAGAAAATAGACCACCCAAAGCAAGCTTGAGAAACTTAAAAAAAAAATAAAGTTCTTCAGTATATAGGATGGGCTTAGAAAATTGAAACACGTCAACATAGAAACACTTATAATAATAATAATTTCATAAGAGTATTCACCCATATAAAGTACAATAATTAGGTCACCTTAAGAATGTATGTGACCACCAATCCCATAATTAACAAGATCCAAACAATTAGAATACCAATAACAAGCTTCATGGTAAGAATCTTACAAATCAAACTTGTACGCAAAACAATTATTGTCAATAGCCCTAAACCAAACAAGAAACATAGTGACATTGATATCAGGCAGGACTTTAAGAGAAACATTTCTTTCCCATCACCAAATTGGTTCCCAAAGCCACTTGCCAAATAGTAAGAATTGCTGCTGCAGAGACCGAAATCACCAAACTTGCAACCTTCATACCAGCTCTTTGAAGAACATTTATAGTTTCTTGTGTTTGGTGTCCCATTGTAGGGTGATGTGTGATATCCTATGTTCATATAAATGATTTAGTGTAACTGAAATATTTTTAGAAGCAAATCAAGAATTGACCAATAGATAAAATACAAGGAAATTATTACGATCTCATATTAGCCTTATTGAGGCACTACCACGGATACCATTGATACGATGTTTGGGAAAACTCAACCCTAAAAGCTAGTTTGTAAGGTGAGGGAATCCAAAAACATATCAACCTACACCAAATCTCTTATGGGACTAATGTGGAATTAACTCCTCGTAACGCTAATGTAGGATTATGATAGAAATGAAATTTAACACGGTACAAACTCACTTGCGCTGGATCCGAGAGGATTGGACTTGAGTTAATCCTAACCTTCATGGGTATGATCCAAAAGTACAGTAAAGAGAGGAGACAGAGGGAAGCCTCAAGAAACTGCAATGCACACTGTTTATGTTCTTAAATCTTTTCTAACCGTTTGGGTTCTCAAGTATCCAAACAGTGCTTAGTAGTTGAACATTTGAGATACTGAAGAAAATTAGGTGAAACCATTACATACAATTCTAAAGTCCTATGGAATTAATTTGTCAATGTCTAAGATTTTTCTTAACATACAAGCAATTTAGTAATGCTAATGGGCTAGTAGAATTTCTTGACCAGTCCAGCCCGGCTAAGTTCAAGTGCACCCCAGAAGGCCATCCTAAAGGGCAATGGGCTTCATATTTGCCCCAGGATTCTACAGTTCGAACTGTTGTATTTCAAGATTTTGTATGGGCCTTGTGGAAGCACTCAGAGCTAACGGTGTCAATATGGTACTGAAACTGTATACCGAAATTGAAACTGATCGTTTAAAACCATATCAAATTGAACCAAAGTCGAATCAGCATAGTAACGGTAGAAAAAACAGAAATTTAATTCAGTATGGTACGGTATCAGTATATGTATTAGAGATAGGACTACGGTATAGATTCAAATATTCAAAAAGTGGACTAGCTCGATATAAGGTTATGGTTAATTTGAATTCAGATATACAAAAATTGAATAAGTTATATTTGAATTCAAATATTCAAATGTCAAGCAATGTGGTCCATCTGCATTAGAATTAGTAGATGTACATCGAGTCACGTATGAACTCTCCAAAACTTGCACACCTGGAAATGAAGAAGGAAGACTGAGATGGGGTAGTTTTGTCATTAAAGAATAGCCTTCAATTCTCCTGCGAGTTCAACACAGGGATTTCACCAAAGAAGAAGAGGAAGAAGGAAGAAAAAGAAGAAAGGAATGGAATATTTAAAATTAAAAGGTAAAATGATAGGTTAACATATTGATGGAGTAGTATTTCCATTAACAAACTTTAGACAGTGACATGTCATCGATTAACGGCCGTGACCTAACGTAGGGGGTCTGACTGAACCATGTTTTCAAAACTAGGGGGTGTTAGTGATATCATTGCGAAAAAAAGTGGACGCATGCTGCTAAGCTATACTATAGGGGGTGTGGTGGAAAATTTCCCTAGAGCTTTTATAAATACAAAAAGTACATGACAGATAAGGTACATGGTTAACAACCAAAATCACAAATTTGATTTTTCACATTACAGACCAAATTGGTGGTATGTACACCGGTATAAATTTCTAATATTTTTCCCTCTTTTACATCAGCTTCTATATGAAACTGTACATATACCGGTTACGAAATCATATATATATTGAATAAAAACCCTATCGAAACTGTACCAAGCCGGTACAATAATGATATGGAAAATACGAATCAAAACTGGTACGGTATGATAACGGTATCACCCTTTTGCCTTCTTACTAAATCAATACCTTACTGAATTACTAATATCGAACCAATTGATGCTCTTACCCATAGCATTGTAGTGGCTGCCAACTTGTGAAGTTTGGTGTAAATCC
This sequence comes from Protea cynaroides, assembly GCA_028583415.1. Classification (NCBI taxonomy): domain Eukaryota; kingdom Viridiplantae; phylum Streptophyta; class Magnoliopsida; order Proteales; family Proteaceae; genus Protea; species Protea cynaroides. Next base: position 53,827,243 of record CM053267.1, on the reverse strand, counting down.
AAGGAGTGGTGTACTTGACTGGTACCCCACCGTGTCTATGCACTTAATTCTCTATCATTTCTAAACCGACCTCCCCTTGCCCAGGGCACCCAATCCCCATTCGGGCTACCATAATGGTGGTCCCACCTAGCTCCAAATAAAAAATATATTGTATGGGCGTAGAATGCCAACTACCAGATAATGCTTATATGTAAAAAAGAAATTTTAATTTTGAATGTTTGTGGATCCTTTTCTCTATTTCAACTTGGTTTAAGCATCCATGGTTCCCTCCTCTCTAAGCTAATGCTCCCCCTCCCCCTCTCCCTCCCTCCTGCCAGTTGGCTGGTCGAAATCTTCCATAAAGGAAGCTATCCTTCATGACCTTATTGAGTTCTCTTCCCTCTCTTCTGTCCCTGTTCCTCTGACCTCGGATTCGTCCTCCTTTCTCCCTCCCTCGGATGGTTCCCTCTGTCCTGAGGTTACGGTTCCATCCCTCCCGGTAGTATCCGAGTCAATTTCTTTTGGAGTTGCTGTTCTTGGTGATGGGTTGCTGGTCTCCTTGCCTTTGAATGGAGGTCCTTTGTTGGCCTCAGTTCCCTACTCAAGTTCGTTCATTGGAATCTCCTCGAAGGTGATGCCCTCTTCCTCCCTTCGGTTCACCCCCCCCCCCCCCAGAAATGGGAAAAAAATTGGTAAATGTGCTTCAGGAAGTGTGTGCCTGAAGACCTAGTTGATCTTGGGAGCATCTTGGTTGGAATTTTCTAGTGACAAGGATCAAGCTTCACCTTTGCTAAGAATGCATTGGAAAAATAATGGAAGGCCAAAAGGGTTGGCCGAATACTACTTTTTGTTGCATGGAGGTTATGCTTTTAAATTCACATGAAAAGAAGATAAAGTTAGAATTCTGAATCAAAGTGTCTTCTATGTTGGTAAAAGACCTATGTTCATCAGGAAATAGGAGATGAATATTCATTCTAGCATCTTTGGGTTGAAGGCCATCCTTCTATGGGTTTCTCTCCTTGGCTTGCCCTTGCATCTGTAGGGGAATGAAGCTTTGAGCCCAATCTGCTCGATTTTGGAGAAGCCTTTGTATGTAGATAAGACAACCATTGCCAAAGCTTGTCTCTCATTTGCCCAAGTATGCATTGAATTTGATAGTTCTTCACCCATAGAGGACTTTACTACGATTGAGGATAATAATGGTTTTATGTTTTCTTAGCCAATAACTTATGACTGGCGGCCTCCCCATTTTTTAAACTATTGCATATTTGGACATTCTGAAAAGGGATGCCCATTTAGAGTTGCAGACTAGCTTCAGGGGTTGGGTAAGCTTCTGGTTCGGTCGGAAGTAGAGGTCTCTAGGGTGAAGGTTGTTTCTACCCAGGCGGAGTTGGGTGGGCTTTCTTCTAAGCGTCCAGTTCAGTTGCCGAATGTTTTGGAGGAAGTTAGGGAAGACCGAGGGTAGAAGGCATTTCCCTTGTAGGTTTCAAGGACTAGGGTGGTGGCTCCCGGAGTGGACAAAGACTAAGGCCCTCGGAGATCTCGTATGGCCAGGAAAATTGCAGCGGCACGTAGTTGCGTAGATGAAAGCCGGTTGTGACGAGGCTTCATCTCCTTCGTTAGAATCCCCCTAACCATAATCCAAGTAGCAGGGTTTCCCAATAGTCTGCTGAGGTGGAGACCCTATCCTAGGGAGTTGACTTTCGCCCATTAAAAAACCCTACTGCCCCTATAAACCCTCTGTCAACTCCTTCCCATTTTGATGTTTTTATGCATCTCACCTGCTTGGTCCCCCGTGCCTCCTTTCCAATCCCAGCTATGGTTGTTGCTTCCTCAACTGTCGTTCCCTTTTCTAGCTTGCTGGGTAGCCTGCTTTTGCATCCCTCACCAACCCCCAGTCTTGCTATGCCTTCTGAATTTAGCCATTCTAAACTTCCCTCCTCCCAGACTGTTCTCCCTCCACCTTTAATATCTGCCCCTTTAGTCTCCTATGCTAGGACTGGTTCCTCGGTCCCTATCACATTTTCTTTAGCTTCTAGGGGTTTCAACCTCATCCCCCCCCCCTCCTTGGCCTTAGCTCTTGATTGCGGGGTTGACTACATCAGCCCCATTTGTTTTTAGCCTTTCAGCAAGCTCTCTTGCCACTTCATCAGCTGATTCTCTCTCTAGATCAACCCCTCCGTTTAGGAATTCCTCTGGTCAAACTGTGGCTTACAAATCCCCTAGCTTGATAATGCCAGCCTGGCCATCTCCTACCAACCCAAATCCGGATCATTGGTATTGGATGTATCGTTAGGTTGTGCCGAGTCAAATCTACTCCGCTTCTTTTCCATTGCAGAAAAGAGATCCCTTCCCCTCGCTTTCAAAAATGATGAATATGAAGTCCGGAAGGCTGCATGTACTATGGATCATCTGACTCCCAATCAGGTTGCCTTCTCGGGGCTCGCCGGTGTTGCCTGTAGGTCGTGATGTGCCTCGAGATGTTGTATCCTGTCCCCCTGCCGATGGGGAATCCACTCCATGGTCGTCGCTCTGCTGTGTCTAGCCTATCCTCTAGGCGCCTTTGGAAGGCAGGGATTGTGACAACGTACATGCTTCCGCTGATTCCAAATCCCACAATCTGACCCAAACCATTACTTCCTCTATTGTGCCTCAATATGTGGTCCCTTCCCAACCTTATTCCTTGCGTCTTAACCGTGGCTCTTTGCAGCCCAATCCAGTGGGCCATTCCAAATATTCTCCCAAATTGGCAGTAATGGGATCCATGGTAAAGCCTACCGCTAATATTAACAAAATGAAAAAATTCTACCGGCTCTTATGGAAGAGCCGATGGGCATCCATGTAGAGGATCCATCGGGCATCAATCTTATAATGGACTAGGATGGGGTTTCTAGCTTAGAGGAAGAAGTTCTTAAGATGTAGTTCTAGCTTATGAAGTTCTTGTGGCCTGGTTCGGTTTGTTTTCTCATTCTTATTCAAAGATGGGATCTTGATGTTACTTAGTTTGTGTCTTTGGTAGAGGGAAGTCTATTCCCTCTGTTCTGGAGTTTGGCCCTGGGCCTTGTTTCTTTCTTTCCAATCCTCCTCTAGGGGTTTTTTTCCCTCTCTTTTCTCTTTTCATTTTAATAAAATATCTACTTAATCTAACCCTGCCCCGCCGCCCCCCCCCCCCCCACCCAAAAAAACTTTGTTTAAGTATAAAAACTATGTTATAATCAGTTGAGAAAAGAAGAAGCACTATGAACCACCTTTGTTCTGTTTCATTCTTACCTTTGTAATTCCATTTTCAAAAGCATTAAAAGCTTCACAATTTTTCAATTTTTCGATATTATTCGACTGAGGGCATTTATTGCTCGATTCGTTCATTTCAATTTCTGATCCTTTCTCAAGATCTATGGTTTCCTGCATGATAAAGAAGAAAATGGTTTAAATCTCAGCTTATGTTGAAGAAGAAACTCTATATTACCAAAACAATTAATTATCAACATTGCAAATTGGAAACTTTGGATTCAAACCACATGCATTAAACAACCATGAAACAATACAAACAAAGGTAAATTCTATTGGAAAATATTTTTATGTGCGGTAATAAAATCTATGTATGATTGTGCATGTGGACGGTCCGGCATAGAACCGTCAGATCAACAATACTTCCCCCTCTCAATACCAAAAACCCACTTTTACAAAATGAACCAATCTATTTTCTATTTCCGTAAGGCCATTGTACATCAATCTCATGATCCGCTAAAGGAAGGGGGGGGGGGGGGTTCAATGTCTATCTTCCTCGAAGTGGTATAAAGTGTTGGGAGTTGGATGTTTTATTTCCATCGCATGAGTTTGTGAGCTAACTCCATAAGGCCGTTAAATAAACCCGAAGAGCTTGAAACCCTGAAAACATAGTATTGCACAGACCACATTTAGTCACTATTTCACATAATAATATACCAACCATTTGAGGAGATTCAATAACCACTTCACTTCCAGATTGTTCAACATCAAAGCGTCCACGCTGCATGAAAAAAATAATTTAGAATCTCTCTTGAAAGTAAAGAAAATAAGAAAACCATATTACAATTTATTTTCTAGTTTCACCTGTTGATATTGGTGATATCGAAATATAGAACCAAGGATCATTGAGGACACTGGAAAATATATATTGAACATAGTCATTACTTTAAGTTGAAGACGTTTTCAATGCAAGTACCTAATATATCATTGAGAAACCAAAATCCAATTTAGTATTTAAAATCGAGAGAAGGCATCTAAGATGTAATTTTTAATTGCTCATTTTTTTTTTTCACTAATAGTTAGCAAAGAATATATTAAGGGGAAAAGAATCTATATGATTAATGTCTAAGCATATCGAGAGGAATAATCTCGCCAAACAACATAACTGAAACTCCACCTTCGACATTGCTATCGATAGAGGAACAGGAATCAAAGAAACAAGCAATGAAGAACACTAAGAAATCCTATTTCAATTGTCCTTTTCATAGTTATCATATTTTTCATGATATGTTAGCTTAAATGCTGGAATCTTATTTTCAATTTATACATTTTCTTCTCAAGGGAGTTAATATATAAACTTTGGGTATATTGAATGCATTCTATAATGAGTAACTAAATGTATTCGAGATGATAAAACTTGCATGATAACAAACAAACTTACTGCCACCTTAGTTTGCGTCAAGACTTCTAATCCTTGAAAACATGTGGTTTTCCAAAGGTATCCAACTTTTGTTGTTCATATCAACCACCTAGGATTATAGATGGAGACATCTTTGAAGTCATATACAAGGGAACATGTTCGGCTTCATTAAAGGGAAACGTTACAAAAAGTGAGTTTTATAATGGCTTTGTATATTTTGACAAAAATTTTACTACGTAAAGAAAAAAATTCAATGTCTGTTTCCAACAAAAAAAAAAAAAGAGAGACAAAAATTTACATATAAATTTTTACACGTAACATTTTACAGAATTATACGTCAAAACAAATATAGCCAATGGAAAACTGATCACATTTGAAGTACCAAAACAAAATAACTTCATGAAATGAAGGAACCAATCTTATAAGAGTAACATCCCAGGCAATAATGAGAATACAAAAGCTTGGAGTTTGATGTACCTGGCAAAATAATTATCTCTGTGTTCATGCAATCTTGGCAATCTTCTTCTTCTTCTTCTTTCTTTCTTGTTTTTCTTCTCTTCCACTTGTTCTTCTTTATGACTTTTATCTTTTATTCTCTTGGAGAGGATGGCTATTTATATTCATATTCCCTAACGAGATCCACAAACAATTCAAAATTAATGAATAAAAAATAAACTAAGCTCGATCACAATAGTGATTTCAAACTCCTATTCAACAAGAAAGGTGTTAGACTAACCGTACCATTTGATACTTTCTAATTTCTTTGACTGGCTGATGTAGAGATAGGTCATAGCGTAACAAAAACGGTAAATGGTTCAATAAGAACATAGTAAGGCTCTATCAACCGTTTCACATCATGGATTGAGACTTAAAGGCCATTTTATTTCATTGTGAGGGGAGTAGAGATTCAAATTGTTCTTGGGAAAGATTAAGAATTAAAGGCCATTTAATTTTATATTGTGCACCCACTAAGGATTTCCAGAATAACTTTTATACAGTCGCATGAAGATGAGCTTGCTTTCAAATGTACAGTCCAGCTATTTAGCCTACATGGGAATATTGATCTTCCAATTCGATTGTTGGATAGATGTGGTTCACCTTTTGAGTGGTCACATGTGGCTTGTTCCAAAATCTGATATAGTTAATTTTTGAACATTTTCTGAACATCATATCACCTCTTGGCAAAACCCATCCGACTTCCAAACAGGCAAACACCGCCTACACTTATCTTAAGGAATGAATTTCCACCACACACTAATTACCTATTGGTACTAAAGGTAGGACTCAATTATATATATATATATATATATATATATATATATATATATATATATATATATATATATATATATATATATATATATATATATATATATATATATATATATAGCATTAGTTAAACTTCCAGCCAATTTATCACCAACTCATGGGTATATGAATGTATTAAAGTAACGAATGATAATGATTTCAACAAGAATTATAAAATTAAATAAAGAGTCTAATGGATTATATGATTGAAATGAGCTATGAAATTTAATAAGAAAATTCTAAAAATAAAATGCATAAAAAGATTGGTTGCTGACAGCAGATGGGACTTAGCTATCTATTTGGGGATCATATGAGTCAAGACATAATTGACAAATCCAAAAAATAAAATCTTAGTCGTACGAATAATAATAATTCTTCCATATATTACAACTCAAAGTGGAAGATGCCTAAACATTCTTGCTCTTGGGTCCTGACTTTCTACAACCCCAGTTCACTTTAATTTGCTTTTGATGATGTGTCATATTTTTATTGGTTTACTTTGATTGATATATCAAACCACCTAATACTTATGATTTACTTTGGTCTTATTCATCTTATAGTAAGATGTGCAATCTTTTATGATCTTCTTGCACACTTTACTGTGAGACAACCAACTAATAGCAGACAGTTGTCTTCAATACCCTCCACTTATAATAATAAAAAAAAATATTTCGGCTTTCATTTTATTCAGATTCCATGGATCCTCTTAACAAAAGTGCCTCCACAAAAATTTTAGGACCCTTGTGTGACAGAAACTCTTCTAACGTGGTTCATGTATGTGGCAAAGTGACTTCAATTAAAAATAAATGGAAGTCCCAGACTGCTTATCAAACTATTGTTTATGGGTTTTCAAAATCAACTTCTAGGATTTTGTATTGGCTTAGAAACTTTGTGGCCTCCAAGTCAGATCGGTTAGGATCGGTTGATCTCCTGCAGAAACTAAGTCGCCTAAGGTCACAAGGACCAGTCCCATGTTCGATTCTGTGGTTTGAAACTTTGCCTATAATCCACCCTTCTTCTTAAACTTCTTGGGTTGGTGGCAAAAAAGATTTCAAATCAAATCCGTTCATTTTTTATTTTTATATTTTTAGTATGAACAGGAACGACGCTTGTTAATATCAAAAGAGTTCACCTGTAGAAAACTAAGATCTCTTTAGGGTTTCCAGTAAACCCATTAGGTTTCGATCAACCCTAAAATTCACACAATATCTAGAACACAATGGGAAAACACAGTAAACAATATAAATCTCATACATGTACGTTGAAGATTGTTTTCCGCCGTTCCTCTGTAGTACACTTGGGTTTGAGTCTTCCACAGCCTTCCGGGGATCCCTTGAACTCTCTCTGCGTATGGGAACATGAGAAGAATAACCGTGACTGCGGGGACCCTAACCATTGGTATATATAATACCACCCCAACCCTGGACCAGTCTCACAGTGGACCAGGTTGGTCCATCTCTAATCATACTTAAACTGGTCTACCTGTAACCAGACTCCCACTGAACCAACTAACCGTATAATTAATTTAGCTCACACTAATATTCTTACACACCAACCCATAACGTCACAGAACGTCATATATTCAGGGAATCAACACACTTCATTGGATCAGCCTCTTTGCTTAGTGAAGTTAATTTTATAAAGTCTATAAACTTAATAAACTTACTCAAATATTCCCTTAATATATAATGGCAATAAGATAAAGAAATATGAAAAAGAAAAATAAAGGATCTGATCTCTTAGATTATATCACTCTTCCTTTTGACAGTATTCCCTACAACCTTCACACACCCTTTCTCCCATCTATAAAAATAAAAAATAAAAAAAATAAAAAACTAACTTTCTTTTGTGTGTGAATGAATGTGAAAGGCAGAAAAAACTAGTCTCCTGCTCTAATATGGAAAAATTAGAAGAGATACTTCAATGTTCCCCACAATAACGTTTGCAAGAAAAAAAATAATATAATCTTTTAAAGCTGTGCCATTTTTTATTTGTCTTGCTGCCTATAAAAATTTCAAACAGGTAACCAATGGTGATCATTCAGCTAAAGTGATCCATTGCCGAAGACTAATTTAGGTCAATAGTATTTATGGACGGTGATTTATTTTCATACGAAGTAGATAATATATATTTAGTTATAAGGGTCATTTTGTCAACAAACATAGTAAGAGTCATGATAGAATAGACCTAGATACACACGAAAGGATTCCCAACTATTTACCATTTTGTAGAATTTTTTTTTAGATACATATTCAGTTATATGTGAATGACTACTATCTTTTACCAAAAAAAAAATGAATGAACACTTATTTTCTATGATATGGTTGTTGGATCGAATTGAAAACTATGTGCAGGTAGACCCTAAAATGTGTCTACTCTAATGCCAAGTTTCAGTTAAAAAAAAAAAAATCAAGTATCAAAGAACTGCAGGAATATGCAAGAGGATAAATAACTAGATTTGGAACAAGAATTATAACATGAAGCATTTCCTACAATCCAATGGCCAAAATGACGATTGAGTCAGCCTCACATGCATGTGACACAATTAAGTTGTTTAAAATAAAATATGAAAATAGAGTTTCGGATTGATAATGTAAAAAGTTTTACTTCAGCATCGTTTGTTTTGATGGTGGAAGTTATGGACATTGTGTTCACAAGTGAATCAATATCATATTAAAGATGTGATACCTAATGACAATTCGACGTTAGTATTGATCCTAGACCGTTTGGTTGAGAAAATGGAGGGAGCTGGAAAGCTTCGCCTGTTTGGAATCTGCTTAAACCGTGTTTATTGAGATCAGCCCATGATTGGGCCATGGATACACTTTGGTGGATCTTCATGGATGGAACCTACGATCAGTGTAAGCCATTGACTCAAGCCATAGCGAAAGCAAGTCTTCATAGGGCAATTGTCAATACTTATGGACCCGAACCTTTAGAAAAATCATTTGACTTATGAACCCGAACTTTAGAAAAATCATTTTCGTTTTTGAGAATTTCACTTTCTTTGAGAAAAAAAGCAATAAAAAAAAGAGTGGTCAATATATCCAATCTTGCATTTCAACAAAGACGGCTAGCAATTGAGGATAAAGAGAACATGACTTCTAGTCACATTTGTATGTATGGCTTTTGACATTAAATCCCTAACCTTCAGTCCCTCATATACCGACTTCTCTTAGAGCCCGAGTCACTATGATCTCTTCGCCGGAAGAAAAGCTCAGAAACTGATCCCTCTCTCTCTCTCTCTCTCTCTCTCTCTCTCTCTCTCTCTCTCTCTCTCTCTTGTTTTAGCAACTGAGAGTCTCTCCCACCAGGTGTTTTAGGCTCTTGATAATTCGGGTTAATATTAACAGCAAGTCAGCAACCCTCTTTTGATAGATCTGCTTTCCTTGGTGTTTGATGATCTTGATATCTCCAAAATCAAAACCAGTTGTTGATTCACCCAAGTGCCAGAAAATTAAGGAATCAGATATCTGGATATTTGACGATAGGATGGTGGTAGAGGTGTATAAATAGAGAGGATTTAGTGGAAAGAGTTGCAGAGAATTTTAAAAAGAATAATATAGCAGAAGAAGATAACCTAGGCAAACAACAGACCCACAGTTTAAGGCTATCATGCCCTAGAACTCACACTTCAACGCATAAGCAGATGAAATTAGAAAATACCCGGAGAGAGGGTGATGGAGGAAATTTCTGCGGCGCCTGCCCTGCTGCGCATCGATCATTCATTAAGTGCTTCTCTTGTAGTGTCCGCTTTTGTAGAAGCTAGTTGATTTCTTTTGGCCAAGTCCTTAGAGTGGTAATGAGGTTTTTCATTCATTGATGAGTTATTTGAGCCGCCTTTATTTGAGCTTGGCTTTGTTATTGGATCAGCTATGTGTCGGTCAGTCTTTCGTATGTTTTTTTTGTTTTGGTTCTCATATTTTGATGGTCTAATTTATTTATATATAGATTTTTTTTTTAAATTCAATAAAATAACTACTTATCCCAAAAGTACGTGTAATGTTTTCTTTGTATATGTAAATAATTTTTATTAAAAAAATGAAAAATGATACAAAGCTTATAGGAGATCAAAGATCAGAAGAATAAATTTAACCTAAAAAGGGAAAGGAAGCTCCCTAAAATAAGCAACATAGGAAATAAAGGAAGGCAAGGAGAAAGCAAAACTCGCCAAAAAAAAAAAAAAAAGAAACACATCTAAGCTAATGCTTCGGGCTACTTGCATAGAGGCAAAACCAAGCTAGGTCCATCTGAGATGCCCTCTAATGCACGGAGTGGAGTTGAAGGCACTCGAACGTGGTAACTCCTTCGTTGAGAAGATGGACAGAATGCATATGTGGACATATTGCTTCTTTTTATTGTATCATATTTACTAATCTAAACGCTTAAACCGGATTTTTTCCATTTCCATTTTTTTTTTTTGTCGTTTTCGAAACGTTGAATTTGTGGTTATTTTTTATTTTATTCAAATCTTGAACAGTATTGAAAATGCTTATAGAGCACACCGTTTCTTTACCACCATAGTACTTAAAGTGTCAAGACACCGTTTCTTCATATTTTCGAAACATCACATTCAATTGATACATTGACAAATGATATATCTATTCCAACCATTAGATATATAGAGAACATGATCTAGATTAGCCACAAGTTGATTTTTAGTTTCTAATTCAATTAAAAATACCTCTTTTGTATTAGCATATATTTCGTTTATGTCCATGCATGTATACCAGTTTTCTAAATATTACTATGCACGCTTCCAACTCTAAATGGTTTAGATTAATAGAACCCGTAAAAATGAATAGCTCATATTTGTCTTCAAATTTTCAAAACATCACATACTTTTTTCGTTCTTTCTTTTTTTGGATAAAAAAAAAAAACCCATCACATTCAATTGCTACATGGATAATTATCCTTAATTTTATATTCTAAAAATCCTTCTATGAAGAAAACATATTTTGTAAGTGTATCCCCTCTTGAAGCTTTTAATGCCAATCATTGAGATTATGAGGATCATAGAGAATTTATCTACTAGGGTGAATTGTGACAATGTTAATCATTGTAGGACTTCATCGATTATTTCATGTTATATTGATTTTTTTATATTTTAGTTTTAAGCAAAATAGTAATGACACATGAGTTTGACATATGAGTAGGGATGTAAAGGATAATAAAAAATCTAGATTCAATTGGCATTCGTATCTGGTCAAGTGCCATTTGTATTTGAACTCAAAAAATATTCTTGAACATAACTTATTTGTCATATCCGATTTAAATAGATAACCAACTAATAATAAAAAAATTAAGCAATTAATGATCTTGAGAGTTTAACCTTGATAGAGGCGGAGATCCACACACACTTAGGCTGTATTGGGATATCATGAAATGAAAAAAAAAAAGCGCTTGTTATTGAGTATATAGGCTGAGCTTAGGGAATTGAAACACTTCTAATGATAATTTCCTAAGAATATTCACTCATATAAATGGTACAATAATTAGGTCACCTTCAGAATAGATGCGACCACCAATCCCATAATGAACAAGATCCAAACAATTGCAGTACCAATAACAAGCTTCATGATAAGAATCTTGCAAATGAAACTTGTACGCCAAACAGATAGTATCAATAGCCCTAAACCAAACAAGAAACACAGTGACATTGATATCACACAGGACTTCATGAGAAACATTTCTTTTCTATGACCAAAAGGGTTTGCCAAAACCACTTGCCAAACAGTAAGAATTGCCGCTGCAGAGACCGAAATCACCAAACTTGCAACCTTCATCCCAACTCTTTGAAGAAAATTTAGAGTTTCTTGTGTTTGGTGTCCCATTTTAGGGTGATGTGTAATAACCTACGTTCACATCAATGATTTAGTGGAAGTAAAATTCTTTCATAAGAAAATGAAGAATTGACCATAGATAAAGGAAATTGTTACGATCCCATATTAACCTTACAGAGTTGCTACCGCGGATACTCTTGATACGAACTTTGGGAGAACTCACCCCTAAAAGACAACTTGTAAGGTGAAGGAATCAAATACCATATCAATTTATATACACCAAATCCCTTATGGGACCAATGTGGAATTAATGCCCCATAATTCTAATGTGAAATTGAGTCAGAAATGTAACATGGTACGAGCCTGCTTGTGCTGGGGCCAGGAGTATTCTCGAGTTTGTTCTAACCTTTATGGGTATGTCCAAAGTAAAGAGAGCAGACAGGGGGAAGCCTCAAGAAATTTTGATCCACACTGATCATGTTATCAAATCTTTCAAACAGTCTGGGTTCTCAAGTATCCAAATAGAGCCTAGTATAGTTGAACATTTGAGATACTGAATAAAATTAGGTAAAAACATTACAAGGAGCTCATAGGAATGCCATCAAATTCAAGAGTCCTAAGAAAGTTATTTGTCAATCTCTAAGATTTTTGTTAACATCCAATCAATTTAGTGCTGCTAATGGGCTGATAGAATTTCTAGACCAGTCCAGCCCGGCTAGGTTCAAGTGCACCTCAAAGGCCATCCTAAAGGGCAATGGGCTTCATATTTGCCCCAGGATTCTAAAGTTCAAATTGTTGGTATTTCAAGATTTTGTATGGGCCTTGATGAAGTGCTCTGAGCTTAGGGTGTCAATATGTTACAAAAGCCGAAACCCAACTTCTAAAACCGTATCGAATGGAACCAAAGTAAAAGCAGCATGGTCACTATACAAAAACAGAAATTTTATTTGGTGTGGTACGGTATCGATATTATGGACCAAACCGGGGGTACATATTGAATCATATCGAATATATACCAGTATATAATTATGATAATTTTACCCTCTTGTACACCCAGTTCTATATGAAACCGTATATATACTGAACAAAAAATCATATATATATATATATATATATATATATATATATATATATATATATATATATATATATATATATACGGAATTTATATATACGGAATAAAAGCATACCATAAAAAATTGAACCGAGCCAGTACGGTAATGATATTGAAAATGCAAACCAAAACTAGTACGGTAATGGTATCACCCTTTTGCCTTTCCTTACTGAATTACTGATTCCGAACCGATTAAATGATACCCTTACCCACAGCACTGTACCGGTTGCCGACTTGTGAATTGTCTAGAGTAAATCTAGGGAGTGATGTTGGAATCGTACCCCCACCGTGTCTATGCACTTAATTTCTCTATCATTTCTAGTCCCACTTCCCCCGGCCGCTAGGCACCCAATCTCCCTCTAGGTCACCATAGTGGTGGGCCCACCTAGCACCCAAACAAAAAAAAAAAAGGTTTTGTGTGGGCCGTAACATGCCAACCAGCAAACACTACTTGTATGTAAACGAAAATATTTAATTTTGAATGTTTGTGGATTTTTCTAAGTTTCAACTTGGTTTTAAGCATAAAAATATGTTATAAACAATTGACAAAACAAGAAGCACTATGAACCACCTTGGATCTCTTTCATTCTTACCTTTGTGATTCCTTTTTCAAAAGCATTATAAGCTTCACAATTTTCCATGTCCAATTCTCTTGTATTACTCAGAGTAGATTTACTACTCGATTCATTTATTTCAGTTTCTGATCCTTTCTCAAGATCTATGGTTTCCTGCATGATAAATAAGAAATTGGTTTAAATCTCTACTTATGTTGAAGAAGAAACTCTGTATTATTAAAACAATTAATTTGCAACATTGTAAATAACGGTTTTTGGGGGGAAAGTTCGAGGTTCCCTCGTTATGATCATCCAAAAAAAGAGGGACCATGGTCACCCAAAGTGAGAACACATTGTCACGAGTAATGCCACAAAAAAGAGGGGCAACAAGTAAAGGGAGTATTGGGAATAGTCTCCCATTGGTTAAGACTAAAACCTCTTATGTGCCTTATATATGTGAAAGTCTCATACCTTACTTAGTTCGAACTTTTGAAATGAAAAATTAATAAAAAAAATGATGTATTGCATGTGAATGGTCCTACATTGAACCATCATATCAACAATACTTCCCCCTCTCAACACCAAAAACACCCCTTTATAAAATGAACCAATCTGTTGTCGTAAGGCCATTGTACATGAATCCCAATCCCTAAAAAGGAAGGTATAAAGCGTTGGGAGTAGAATATCTTGTATTCCTTTGCATGAGTTTGTGAGCTAACTCCAAAAAACCATTAAAAACCCAAAGAGATTGAAACCTGAACACAGTATTGGAAAGACCACATTAATATCTATTTCACATAATAATATACCAACCATTTGTGGAGGTTCAGTAGCCACTTCACTTCCAGATTGTCCAGCATCAAAACGTCCACGCTGCATGAAAAGAAAAAGTCAGAATCTCTCAAAGTAAAGAAAATAGGAAAACTATATTGTAGTTTATTTTCCAGTTTCACCTGTTGATATTTGCTATATCGAAATATAGAACTAAGGATCATCGAGGACAATGGAAAATATATATGGAACATAGTCATTACTTTAAGTTGAAGACCCTTTCAATCCAAGTACCTAATATATAATTGAGAAACCAAAATCCAATTCAGTATTTAAAACCAAGAGAAAGCATCTAAGATGTAAAGATTAATGAAAAAAGAATGTACATGATTAATGTCTAGATATCTTAGAGAAACAAAACCACGTAACAACGGGGGCTGAAACTCTACTTTCAGCATTCCCATCAACAGAGGAACAGACCCCCAAAGAAACAAGCAAACAAGAACACTAGGAATCCTATTTCAATTATCATGTTTTTTATTTCATGGTTATCAAGTTTTTAATAATGTGTTAGCATAAATGCTGGAAATAGAATTTTTTTTATCATCCTATAGTTTTGTTGTTAGATAGATCCAGCACCCCATTGGATTGTTAATATATCAAATGTCAAATCCGTTCTCAACTATGTAGCCTAATTTCTAAAGATTTTCTCACATCTAACCAAAAAGAGCCTATATATCTTGCATGATATGGGCCAACTCCTTTGTACAATCTGCACTTTCTTCTTTCCAAAACAATATTTTCTAGTGTCTACAGTATTATATTTGTGATTGGTTCACCTCTTATTTGGATATGGATTTACTATTAAAGCCCAAGGCTTTACAAAAAGAACAAAATTAAAGTAATTAGGGGGTCCCCTCAATGTTTTCTTATTATAAGATTCTTATAGTGAGGCATTGGATTGTCTGGTATTTAAAAAATAACAATTAGAGGCAAAATAATTCAGGGGTTTCGGAAGGGCTGAAATTTGCTCGTACCACTTTGGAGAATAATTCTATATTGGAAAATGTTGGGAATTTAAATGTTTTTATATATTAATTAATTTCTTCAGCTAATAATTTAAGGTTTTGGATTAGATACCTTGAAAAGCAAATCATGTAGATTCCTTGTAGATCACAATTTCTTTTTGGTTGATACAAGGCTGGCTTATGCAGGCCGTGGCCGCCACCTTAGTTAGCGTCAAAACTTCTAATCCCTCAAAACATGTGGTTTTCCAAAGCTACTTGACATTTTTTTATTCATATCAACCATTATTAGGGATAATGGCCCCATCAATCGGACGACACTTGCCAAGCCGCATGTCTCAACCTCAAGAAGACACATGGCTTATCACTTGCAAGCACATAAGACTTCCACCTCAAAGGTTGGATACAACAGGATCTGATCGTGAATATCTCATAATAGTGATCATGGGTCTGTGCAAATCGCCTACGTCTCCCCACTCCCAACATAGCCTGCTGATGACGTCATCCCTGAGCAAAGATCTCCGATCCACAATCAAAAGACTCCCCTAAGATCACCATCCAACGGTTGTCAGTCCATCTGCCTACAATTGACCACGATATATCCGGGAATGAATTGCAAACTCGCACCCACTCTCCTTACCTGTTCCATAACTCCAACCCACATGGCAACTCACATCTCGCTCAGTTGGGCAAAGAGTTCGGGATAGAGTTAACAACTACAACAAGACAGTAGATCGTGCCAGATCCCTCATAAGGAGTTTGGATCACCTGCATATACATGTACTCTTCATGGGATCCCATCACCGTCGATGTGGTGTGAGACCCACCTCTAGAGTATGGGACCCACTGAATATGGATGGTGATGGAATCTCAAGGAGAATACAAGTACATGCAAATAAATTATTCTCCCTCATGAACAAATAAGAACTTACGCTGTGCATCTCCTATAAATACAACACTCCTCAGGTAAAGGGATCAAGTCTCTCTCTCTCTCTCTCTCTCTCTCTCTCTCTCTCTCTCTCTCTCTCTCTATGTGTTTGTGTGTGTGTTAAACCCACGTTTTAAGAGCTCATATTTTCATACCGAGCTTCACACTACTTGTATTCTGTTCTAACTGATACATCAGAGTGGCCTCAGGGTTTTCAAACTCGTCCTCACTTGCATATTTACTTCCTCCCTCATAGATCCGACCAGTCAAAGGAAGCTCGAATGATTACAGATAGCAACAACCATCTAAGAATATCTTTATATAATTAAAATCGCGGTACAATATTGTCTAGGCTTATAGGTGGAGACATCTTCGAAGATGTTGGGTTGTCCCGACATGTTACTTCAAAGGTAAACGTTACAAAAAGTGAGTTTTAAAATGGAAAACTTATCACATTTGAAGAACCAAAACAAAAAAACTTCATGAAATAAAGGAAAGAGTAACATCACATGCTATAATGAGAATGCAAAGTTTGGAGTTTGATGTACCAGGCAAAATAATTACTCTGTGTTCATGCAAGCTTGGCAATCTTCTTCTTCTTTCTTGTTCTTCCTCTCCTTATTCTTTATGACTATTTTCTTTTGTTCTCTTGGAAAGGATTGCTATTTATATTTCATATTCCCTAACGAGTTCCACGAAGATTTACAAATTAATGAATAAAAAACAAAGTTACATCACAAATAATGATTTGAAAGTTGAAACTCCTGTTGAACAAGAAAAGTGTTAGGTTCAAAATCTTGTCATTTGATACTTTCCGACTTTTGTGATCCGCAGATGTAAAACATCATATAGGTCATCACAAAGAATTCACGCCTAACAAAAAGTGGAAATGGTTCGATAAGACCTTGGTAAGGTTCTATCAACCGTGTCGCATCATGGATTGTTATTAATTTAAAGGCCATTTAATATTCACTGTGAGGGGATTAGAGACTAGAGATTCAAATTGTTGCACACCTCCTTTTTTTTTGGGTGTGTATATGTGTGTAAGTAAAACATCTATTGATTAAAGAAACAGGGAATAGATTAATGAGCCACGGAATGGAGTTGGGCCATATCATAAATTGTGGCACATCAATCGCACCCATGTAAGTCAATAAGACCGAATGGCATTGTTTGGGCCAATATTAGTCTCCGAAATAGAATCTTTTTGTCTGGAGTCTGATTGATGCCCGATTAGTCTATAGAGATTCGTCTGAATTATGCACATAACACTCGTATATGTCAATAAACATGAACACGATGTTTTACTGCCCAGATACCATCGACCATTCTCGGCCCCGGAAACAAAATCTTTTTTAATGGAGTTCAATTGACGCCCAGTCTCTCTTTGGAGTCGTCTCATCATGCACATCACCCCTGTATATGTTGATAGGCAAGAACACGATGTTTTGCTGCCCAAAGTCCATCGATCGGCTAATTTTTCCCCGGAAACAGAATCTTTTTACCAGGTCCAATTAATGCTCGATGAGTCTCTTTGGACTCATCTCATTGTCTACTTCACACCCGTATATGTCGATAAGCACGAACGCACTGTTTTACTGCCTGAATTCCATTGACCAATATCGTCCCAAAACATTATCTTTTAAAAGGCATGAGGGAATGAACAAGAAAATATTGTAACCCCCAAAAAAGAAAAGTTTCTTAACATTACAAAATTGTAAAGAGAGTAGCAACAAGAAAGTATGAAATGGTATGGGCTGAACTTTTCTGATTGCTTCAAGTGGAGTGTAAGGTACTCTATACATAGATTTGCTCAAATTCCCTCTTGTGGGAATGTCATGGGATCAAATGAATCAAACATAAAATTGACAAATCAAAAAAGTAAAATCTTAGTCTCATGAATACATTTTCCCATATATTAAAACTCAAAGTGGAAGACGCCCAAAACATTCTTGCTCTTGGAAAGCGTCTTGACCTTTTACAATCTCATTTCACTGTAATTTCTTTTGATGTTGTCTCATTATTTTCATTGGATACTTAGATTGACATATTATAGCACCTTCTGCTTTCGGTTTGCTTTTCAAATTATAGTTGGTGGTCTTTATTGCATTTTTTTTTTCAGTCATCTTATATTATGATACGCGACCTTTCTGTACTCTATTGTGAGACAACCGACCAACTGAGCAGACTTAGAATAATAAAAAAAAATCATCCCCACTAAATGGGCCATGATAGAAAGTCGTCACTAGTTCAGGTGGGTGGCAAAGTGATTTCAATTAAAAATAAATGGAGGTCTCAGACTGCTTATCAAACTATTGTTTATGGGTTTTTAGCATCGACTTCTAAGATTGCGTATTGGTTTGGAATCTTTGTGGCCTCCAAGGCCATAATCAGTGATTTGAGGGATCGGATTTGGTAGGATGGGGGCTGATCTCAGAAACCAAGCCACCAAAGGCTGGAAGAACCAATTCCATGTCGGATTCCATGCTCTGAATCCAAACCTATAACCCACTTTTTCTTGTAATCAAATCGTTTCTTGTCGATCTGTCATCTGCTAAGGGCGGAATTTCAGTCGGCCCATCTCCTCATGTATTGATAAGCGTAGACCGACTGATCTCCAATCCCTTAGATCAACCACAAGACCCTCCGCAAGAGAGGATTTGGATCCCCTTTTCTTAACTTCCTGAGCTAAAGGCAGAAAGATATCAAATCAACACACACCATTTTTTTTTATTAGTATCTATAAAAATTTCAAGCAGCTAGCCAATGATTATCTTTCAGTTAAAGTGATCCATTGCCAAAGACTAATTTATGTCAATACCATTTACGGACGGTGGTTTACTTTCGGAAGAAGTAGATAATATATATTAATTAGTTATAAGGTTCATTTTGTCAACATACATTTTTAATAGTCATGATTAAATAGACTTCCACCCCAAAGAATTCCAACTATTTACCATTTTGTAGAATTTTTTTTTTCCCTTTAGATCACACATCTTCATTAATAGGTGAATGACTATTTTTTTTAACACCCCTCACCCAAAAAAAAAAAAAAAAAGAAAGAAAGAAAAAAAAGAGAGGAAGTGCATGATTATTTATTTTCTATGATATGGTTGGTTGGATGGAATTAATATTTTGTATACAGGCAAACCTTAAAACCTTCTATTCTTCTAATGTCAAGTTCCAATTCAAAAAAAAATAATCAAATAGCAAAGAGTTGCAGAGAGAGATATACTAGAGGTAAAATAACTGGATTTGTGACTAGAATTATACTTATGGTTAATTCAAAGCATTCCTTGCAATCCAATGGTCAAAATTGCGGTTGATTCGGATTCCCATGTGGCACAATTAAGTCATTTATAATAAAATGTGGGAATGAAATTTTGGATTGATTATGTAAAAAATTTCACTTTGGTTCCATTTGTTTTGATGTATAATTTTACATGTAACATTTTATATGTAAAAAAATTCCAATGCTTGTTTAATAGGCAAAAGAAAGATCAAGTCTCTATTCTCTCCTCCTTAAAAATTACTATATTTTATCTTTTGAAAACAAACATTGAAAAAAAAAATTACAGTTCAATTTTAAGTGTCTTCGAGAAAAAAAAATTCACTCCATGATGAAATTATAGACTGCATTTACGGTATGATATGGTCATTGTCTGGGTTAATTCAAAATATTATTCTTTACTTTTTTAAATGTTTGTTAAATAATTGTTTTTTCCAAATAGAGACTCAAGTGATCAATATCTGTGATTATTAAAAAACATGACTGAATGATCAACAAACATGCATATTTTAAAGAAAATTTATGGCTTTTGAGCATATTTATTGGAGATATTTGATGGTATCTGTTTTTTTTTTTTTTTTCTCCTTATAAATATAAAGAGGAGTTTCAACCCATTTCTCTAATAGTTATTCGATACAATCTCAACTGTTGTTTTTATTTTCTTTATCTTTCTTCTAGTTTTGAGTTGTTTCCAATTCAGCCCAACTTTGAAATGCATGAAGGGACAACTACAAAATGGATGCCATTATGACTGTTTTATATTGGAGTTAGATTCATAAAATTCAGAATTGCACCATAGAGGCACTACTCGGCCCAACCATTTTCTTAGGTTCAGTTTAAATGCAAGGAAAATTAAAAGCATTGGAAGTGAATTTTTTAAACTTAAAAATAAAATTTTTATAAGTTATTACCTAACATGATTATATAAATTAAATCACCTAAATTTCTTAATGATACTTTTTAGATGTAATTTTTATTTTACTTTTGAAATGTAAGGAATTCGGATGCAAATAAAAGTATAAGTTAATAATTAAATATGAAATAATTTAGAGTTAATTACAGTTATGTGATAGCATTTGCTATATTCACGATTGCCAACATACTTAGGGATATGGTACATATAAATTTTCTTCCCATTTATCTTTAGTTTTGAATATTTTCCAACAGTGCCATATTCAAAAACACCCTAACAGGCCGAAGAGAGAGAAACCACCACTTCCTAACTACATCAAGAACAAGCCTTCAGGGACCAGCCGTTGGATGGATAATATAAAACTGCTAATTAACCACCCGTGAAATTTGGATATCGCATCTCAATTGTATGGTCACAATTTATTGGTCTTTTTCCCTTAAATTTCTAGTCTGAATGGGTTAAAACTTACCCGATGTCTTAGGATTAGAACTGGTGTATAAATTTAAACACTAATGACAGTTAAATCCACCTCTTAAAAACTGTTAAGGGAAAATTTTTTTTATCTGTCTCCCGCCTTGTCACATGAGACCACACAATTGAGATGTGATCCAAATTTCGACCATACCACTGAGTACTTCCGTTAAACCCAACCCATATCATGATCTCTCTCTCTCTCTCTTTCTCTCTCTCTCTCTCTCTATCTCTTAGGGAAAAATCACTCCCACACCTGATCGAACTTATGAGAAGATAACAAGTATATCACAAAAATATTTTCAGCCCTAACAATATGTGCAAATAATGAATATAAATCAACCACCCATGAGACACAAGAATTTAACGTGGAAAAACTTCTTCAAATCGAAGAGTAAAAAACCACGGGACTCTAAAGCCCAAATCGAAACTTCACTATTATCAATAGAGGTTACAAAACCTAGTTCCAATTCTTCCAATGGGTATACAACCCCAATAGCAACAAAAAGTAAAACTACTACTCGAAGAAACAAAGAGATGCAGAAATTTCACCCAAAGAAACAGAGGCTTCTGTACGGAGCGAATAACTTGACTTAGAAAACTCCAATAAAAAATCTGACCGTACAGATTGACGAACTATGTGTCCTCTACCTTCTGTCCAAAACTCAGCCCAATCGGACCAAGGATGACCTCCCGATCGTCGGCTTGATCACGGCTACACAAATCACCTACGCCCAGAAAAACTGCTGCTCTCTTTCTCTTCTTCTTATGATGCTAAATCCTAACCCTAATTCGTTTTTGCCCTATTTAAAAGATTAAATACAAGGTAAAAAGAATAGTCTTAAATGGGCTTAAAACATACAAAGGTTTGGGCCTTTTTCCACATAGGAAGGGAGCCCAAAAACCCAACAAATCTCCCCCTCCCAACTATGTGGAGGAACTCGCCAAACCGGCGATCAAGCAACAAGTTTCAAACTTATCTCTTGGTAA
Source organism: Protea cynaroides (assembly GCA_028583415.1). NCBI lineage: Eukaryota > Viridiplantae > Streptophyta > Magnoliopsida > Proteales > Proteaceae > Protea > Protea cynaroides. The sequence goes on along the minus strand of CM053267.1, from coordinate 53,805,470 downwards.
AGACTTTGTCAACATATCAGCACTATTATCATCCGTATGAACCTTCTCAAGTTCTAACAATTTATCATCCAAAGCATCGCGTATCCAATGATACCTCACATCAATATGTTTGGACCTAGAATGAAAGGTTGAATTCTTACCAAGATGAATAGCACTCTGACTATCACATAACAACACATACCTCTCTTATGTAAAACCAAGTTCTTGTAGAAACTTTCGCATCCATATTAACTCTTTACTTGCTTCAGTAGCAGCAATGAATTCTGCCTCCGTAGTAGACAGCAACAACACATTTTTGCAACCTAGATTGCCAAGCCACCGCCCCCTGCAAAGTTGATCGAGTAACCAGAAGTAGACCTCCTTGAGTCAACATCCCCTGCCATATCTGAATCTGTATAACCAGTGAGAATTGGTTTCTCACTTCCAAAACAAAGCTTCAAATTGGAGGTGTCACAAAGATATCTCATAATCCACTTCACTGCATTCCAATGCTCTTTTCCTGGATTAGAAAGATATCGACTGACTATGCCAACGGCATGAGCAATATCTGGCCTAGTGCATACCATTGCATACATCAAACTACCCACTGCTGATGCATAAGGAACCTTTTACATATATTCTTTTCCTTCTTCAGTAGAAGGACTATGCTTGATACTTAATCTAAAGTGTGGAGGAAGAGGAGTACTCACCACTTTAGCATTATTCATATTGAATCTTTTAAGTACCTTTTCAATATACTCCTCTTGTGATAGTCATAACTTCTTAGCCTTTCTATCACGTACAATCTTTATGCCAATAATCTGTTTTGCTGGCCCCAAATCTTTCATAGAAAAAGATTTGCTCAAATCATGCTTCAACCTGTCAATCCTAGAAGCATCCTGGCCAATAATAAGCATGTCATCAACATAAAGCAACAAGATAATAAAATCATCATCAGAGAATTTACGAAAAAATACACAATGATCAGAAGTAGTCTTTTATAGCCATGCTCCCCATACAGACTCAAACTTCTTATACCACTGCCTCGGTGCTTGTTTCAAACCATACAAGTTTTTCTTCAACTTGCACACAAGTTCCTCTTTTCCTTTTTCTCTGAAACCCTCTGGCTGCTCCATGTAGATTTCTTCTTCTAAATCACCATGAAGAAAAGCAGTTTTCACATCCATCTGCTCAACTTCCAAATCAAGACTGGCGGTTAAGCCAAGAATAACTCAGATAGAAGACATCTTCACAACTGGAGAAAAAATTTCCTCAAAGTTTATCCCCTTTTTCTGACTAAAGCCCTTAACAACCAACCTAGCTTTATATCGTGGGTGTGAAGAACTATCATCTTGCTTCAACCTATAAACCCATCGATTCTTTAAAGCCCTTTTTCCTTCTGGTAACTCTACCAACTCAAAGGTGTGGTTGTCATGCAAAGATTTCATCTCATCTTCCATAGCATCAACCCATTTAGTCTTGTCTTCAATTTTCATAGCTTGCTCATAGCATTCAGGCTCTCCCCCATCAGTCAAGAGTACATAATTAAGTACATACTCATTTGGAGAATACCTTGTAGAATGTTGATGAACTCTTTCAGACCTTCTTTGTGGAACCACTGGTGGAACTGTAGGTACATGCTGTTGATCATCAACATTATCATCAGAGGGAACATCTACATCACCTACATCCTCTACATTATCACTAGCAAGTTGACCACCATGAGTATCAATCTATGTATCATCATGAACTGGATTTGGCATACCCAAGGTAATTGTATCTGAATTAGTCAAGTCACCACTATCAGTAGACATAGTTTTCTTGGCCTTTTCAATATCATTAATTGTTTGATCCTCACAGAACACCACATCACGGCTTCTAATAAGTTTCTTCTCAACTGGATCATACAACCTATAACCAAGGTCATCTAGACCGTAACCAAGAAAGATACATTGTCGTGTCTTAGCATCTAGCTTTGACCTCTTGTCTTTAGGAATATGCACAAATGCCTTACAGCCAAAAATCTTCAAGTGATCATATGATACATCTTTGCCAGACCAAACTCTGTCAGGAACATCACCATCCAAAATAACAGTAGGAGATAAGTTAATAACATGTGTTGCAGTAAGCAAAGCCTCACCCCAAAATGATTTAGGTAAGTGTGCATCTAAAAGCAAACATGCCACTCTCTCAATCAAAGTTCTGTTCATCCTCTCAGCAACACCATTCAACTGAGGAGTCTTTGGAGGAGTTGTTTGATGTCTAATACCATGTTGTCTGCAATACTCATCAAATGGTCCACGGTACTCACCACCATTGTCTGATCGAATACACTTCAACTTTTTCCCAGTTTGTCTTTCTACTAATGCATGAAACTCTTTGAACACACCAAGCACTTGATCTTTGGTCTTCAAAGTATAAACCCAGAGTTTTCTAGAATGATCATCAATAAAGGTCACAAAATAGATAGCACCACTATGAGAATGTACCTTCAAGGGGGCCACAAACATCAGAATGCACCAACTCTAATAGATCTGATTTTCTTGAAGGAGGATGACTCTTGAACGAAACTCTATGTTGTTTTCCAGCCAACAATGAGAACACCTTTTCAACTTTACATTCTTTAATCCACAAAGCAAATTCTTTTTGGCCAAAAGATTAAGTCATTTCTCACTTATGTGACTAAGCCTCTTGTGCCATAACTCGGTGACATGATCTTCTTCCACCACAGTAATTGCATCATTAGAAAGTTTAGCTTCCATTACATACAAGCTGGAATACTTCTTACCATGAGCTACAATCATAGAGCCTTTTGTGAGCTTCCATTTTCCATTACCAAAGGTGTTGATATAACCCTCATCATCAAGCTTCCCCGCTGATATCAAGTTCAGTCGAACATCAGGAACATTTCTCACATCTTTTAATAACAAAGTTGTTCCATTGTTAGTCATCAAAGAAACATCTCCAAAACCAATAACCTTTGACAAGCCATCATTACCCATCTTCAAGATACCAAAATCACCAGAATTGTAAGAAGTAAAGAACTCCTTCCTTGAAGTAACATGATGCGAAGCTCCACTGTCAACAATCCAACTTGTCTCATGGCATGCTAAGTTGATAAAATTCTCATCACAAACAATGACAAGATCAGTAGAAGAAATGAAGGTTACACAATCACTATTCTCATGATTGTTCTTGTCTTCCTTTAAATTTTCAT